>CM024756.1:131631161-131895297 GCA_014218235.1 Colocasia esculenta
AAGGATCGAAATGAATGTGTGGAAAAGATCTAGAAGGGGGGGGGATGAATAGATCTTAGCCACTTTTGCGGAAGCTTAAGTAATTTGAAAACTATTTAGAATCAGAGGCAATGTTATCAGTGAAAAACTACAGATCTGATTAGATTTGAGTGAGTTGAAAAACTTAGATGTGAAGCAAGTTGATTAAGTGAATTAAAACGGATCCTATGCAAGCATCTAGCGGATGAATCAATCAAACCACAGAAGACAAATGCACAAGGATTTTTAGGTGGTTCGGAAATCACCCAAGTGATTCCTACATCCACCCCTCACAACCCGTGAGGCTTCACTAACACAACTGGGCTACACACCCAAAGGAGCCTAACAACTCCAACACTTCAGAGCATACAACTCACACAACCTCTAGAGCAAGACTACTCTAGAAACACTGAGCAAGACTGCTCAAACCAACCCTGAGCTTGACAACTCAAACTGAGCTCGACGGCTCACAACAAACTGAGCACAATGCTCACACTAAAACTTGCTAGACACCAACTTAAGACTAAGATCCTCTAGCAACAGATCTAGTCGAAATTTGAGAACTCTAAAGAGAGTTATGCAGAAGCACTTGCATAATCTCAAAAGATATCTCAGAAGAACAGAAGAAAAGATAAATTGATTGAAAGGCTTCGTTCTTCAGTGTACTCCCTTGTAGAAGCTTGAATTGGGAAGAACTTGTGAAGCTTGAAGTCCAAGTCGATGCTCTGCAATCTGAGAAGTTGGATCTTCCTCGAATTCTTCACCAAAGAAGTCTTCTACAGGATCTGCCTCCTTGGAATGCTTCAGAGGAGTCTTCAGGAATCAAATTCCAATTCCCACACCTTGAATTGTGGAAATTGGTCTTCTGGAAGCACTTGGAGAGCAGAGGAAGGAGACACGAGCTCTTACTTGGCCGCCAGGAGCTTTTTGGAGGCTCTAAGAGAGTTGGGTCTCTTCTCTTATGTGAAGGCTGGCCAAAAAGACCTTTTATATCCTTAGGATTCCAAAGATACCCTTTTGGGGTACAAGGGCACGCGTTCCTAGGAAGATTCTGATCGCCCTAGAAGGACACGTGGCAGCCATCAACTTTAGGATGAAAAGTTTCCGTAGTGTGTCGACCTGCCCTGGTGGTAGTGTCGACACACTGTCCAGAATATGTAAGAAGCTGTTCTGGGAAGAAGGTCCCGTGTCGACCTGCTCTTGAGTGTGTCGACCTGCTGTCCCAATCTGCAAACTGGCTGTTCTGGGAACTGGGTCTAGTGTCGACCTGCTCTGAGAGTGTGTCGACCTGCTGTCCCAATTCTTCAAACTGGCTGTTCTGGGAACGGATCTAGTGTCGACCTGCTCTGAGAGTGTGTCGACCTGGGTAGGCTTGATTTCTGAAAAACTGCCACTCGTGTCGACACACTCTTGACATGTGTCGACACAGTCTCAACATTTTTACACATTTTGCCTTTGAATCTGTGTTGATGTGTCGACACCATTGATGGGTGTGTCGACTCATCTTTTGCATAAAAATGTTTGTACCTGAAAAATAAACACATATATCATTAGTTAAATGATTTATCATGACCATAAATGATAAATGTGGTTTGAAAAATACTTTTTGAACATGAATTTCAGGTATGATGTTTTGACATGTTTCAATTAAATTGCTTTAAGAACACCTCTTGTCATCATCAAAATAGGAGGGAAATGATATGAATTTGCATTCAACCCAACAATCTCCCCCTTTTTGATGATGGCAACATTAAATCCATATTTCAATGTGGTTTTGATGAAGTGTGATTTTAAGCAATTTTTGATTGTTTAAATTTTGTTTTCCTTTTTGTTCATACTTGTCAAGGACCTTTTGATATTTTTCAGTAACAATTGATGATGTGTTTGTGAGATACAGTGTTACTTGAAATTAGAAATTTTGTACATAGAAGTCAAGCAACTTGACAAGTAATCATTCAATCACATTCACAAAAGGATTTTCAATCACATTAAATACACAATTGAGAGAATCATTCAAGCCAAGCAACACTTTTCATTTCATTCAACAAGAGAACCATTACAAACATTCCAAAAGATTACAAACATTTGTTCATCTTCTTTCTTCTCCCCCTTTGACATCATCAAAAGAGAAATTACATTAAGTAGAAGATGGAGGAGGAGGAGGAATGGGAAGAAGAATGGTCTCTATGTCAGATAGTCTTTTCTCCATGAAGTTCAAGCTAGTCTTGATTTGATCTTGAATGGTTATCATTTTTGTGCTCAAAAAGTGTTCCATTCGATCTGAATTTTCTAGCAAGGTGACTTGAAGTCTGGTTAGATCAGCTGCACTGTGTTGTGAGGAAGATGATGAGCCAGCTGACCAACCAGGTCTTGCATTATCTTGAACTCCTTGGTCAAATCTGTAATCTGCCTGTCAATGTGCTCATTGAAGTTCCTCATACTTTCCAAATCATCCACAAAATGAGCAAATGACAATCTGGTGCTGGAAATCTCATGCAATGTTTGCTTGGTGTTGAAGACATCTGCTTGGGAATTTGCCAATATTCCCTTAAGAACTTTCTCCAACTTGTCTTGATGCTCTTTTAGCTCAAGATAGGAATCTCCCAGAGTGCCTATAAGTCTGTTGAATCTCTGAGCTGCATAATCTGAAGCTGCCTTCTGCTCAATAAATTTAGCTGACACTGTGTTCTCTAGTCTTTGAACTCTCAATTCAAATTGGTCTGACATTGTTTGAATGGTGGAGTTCAATGTATCAAATTTAGCATTGAGGAAAGAGAACAATTCTGGTGGAATTGAGGACCCACCAGAAGAAGTGGATGATTGGAATGTAGAGGAGAAATGTGGAGGTTCAAAAGTATGTGGCAAGGAAGAGGAAGGATCAGCTTGAGGTGGAATAGGGGTTTCAAGCTGAATGCCACCTTCAGGAGTGATATGAGGCTGGTCCTCATCCATTAGAGGCTGATCCTCTGGCAGGTGAACTTGTTCCTCTTGAACTTGAGGCTGGCCCTCATGATGTGGAGGCTGACCCTCCTGATCTTGGTCTCCTTGAGCTGGAGGCTGGTCCTCTTGTGCTTGGGGCTGATCCCCTTGAACCTGAGGCTGGTCCTCCTGAGCTTGAGGGGCCTCAACCACAATTGGCCCTCTTCTAATTTGATTTCCCTCCAATCTAAATCCCATAAACTTCTGGATATTCTTAAAAGTGTAGATGTTTGACTTGGGAATAGATTGGGACTTCTCATTTTCCAAGGGCACACCAAAGTGCTGGAACACTGAGGTCAGATGTGCTCCATAAGGAAGAGATCTCTTTAGGTCTGTTCTTGTAGTTTCAGAGATGATTTGATAGAGAATCACATGAAGGTTGATCTTGATGTCTTTGACCATGCAATAGAGGATGAACCTCTGGATGTCTGTCAACCTATCCCTTCCACCACCTTGAGGGGTAATTATGGTGGTCAAAATGTGGTGGATGACCCTTAACACAGGTGGAAATGTATTGGCATTGAACCTGGTTACATAGGTCTGTTTGGGATCTGATGCATCTGCAGGAAGGCCTGTCAAGATGGAATAGGCTTCATGTAAATCAAATTCAAACTCATGGTAGTCAGCCCCTCATCTGGCACTTTGAAAATGGAAGCAGCTATTTCAGTTGGCATATCTATGGCTATTCCCTTGACCTTTGATTCAAACCCTTCATCTGTGCATTTGAGGTTCTTGTAAAATTCCCTAACTAGTCTTGGATAACAGACTTGAAATTCAGAAATGAAAGACAACCAAGACTGAAAGGAAAAATAGGTCTGTATTTCTGGAAAAGAATTTGCTAGTTGAATATCTGAGAGGTCTAGAATTCTGGGCTTCAAAATTAGTTTTGCTGCACTGACTGACTCTGAGGGAATATCCTCTTGAGACTCAGAAGAGGAGGAAGAGGATTCCTCAGGGTTCTCAGAAGAATCTCCCGGACTGTCTGTTCTAGGGTTTGGAGGATTACTACCTCTGCCTGAAGATGAGGCCCGACCTCTCTTTGCTGCTCTTTGAGGTGCAGAAGAAGATCCTGGTTGCTCGGCAGGATCGTTTCTTCTCTTGGTTCTTCTTTCCAACTGTTCAACTGGAACCTCTGCCAGAACTGGCCTTGAAGAGGCCGTAGATCTTGCGCCACGGCGGGGACCCAACTTCCGGACCATGGTGCAAGAGGAGTGGAATTTGGAGAGGAAATGGAAGAATGGAGAGAGGATGGAAGGAGGATGAGAGCTAGAGAGAAATGGGAAGTGTTCTTGCCGGAAACAATGAGATTTTGGCCGTCGGGTCGACCTGATGCCTAAAAGGGGTGCAGTGGTATACTGCCCCGCAGGAACAAGAGGGTTATCATGAACCCGAAAGGTTTGAAAAGGGTCTGGCAAGAAGACAGTGTCGACATGTGAAGAAGGTGGTGTCGACCTGACTGGGGTTGTGTGTCGACACGAGAGAGGATGTGTCGACACTGGGTGTGTCGACACGTGAGAGGATGGTGTCGACACAGCCTTTGAGAGAAATTTGAATCTTTGAGAGGAAATTTTTGAGAAATTTGGGGACATCTTTATAATGATAAATAATGAGAGGAATTATCATTTCAAGGATTTTTAAGAGGCTTAAAAATTCATTTGTTATATTTTGCAAAAATTCATCACAGTTCAAGTGTTTCAAACAATTTCCAACAGGATATTAGCATTCCAAGACTTGAATCAACAAAATGATAAATTGAGGGATATAATGTATCTAACAATCAACCAAAAACTACCATGTTTCTCAATTTTCAAGAATTAAAGATGTCATCTAGACCAAATACAGTTGTGTTGAAAGTAAAACACAAACTTAAAGAACAACTTGATGAAGGAAGAAGATGATTCTTTCTAAACAAATCTCCAATAATTTTCATATTTTTGTTCTTTTAACAAACTATCAAATGATATAAATCTCTTTCACTCAAGTACTAGTGCTTTTTACACACCATAGTCCCTGGATACTTAAGATTTAGTCATTGTCAAGTCTCAAAGAGGTAAATGATGACCTTTTGACATGAAAATATACGTTTTGTAGACGCCAATATTTCCAGTTACTCAGTCATCATCAAAAAGCATAGCACATAATTGCTTAGTTTTGAAGTTATTTTCAATTTTGATCCCCTTTGAACAGAGTTAGCAATAATGCCTCATGACATACATAGCACTTCATTCATTGTGAAGGTGTGCAGTTTCTCAGCACAGATGCCATTGCTCTGTTGGATTTTACAAGATTTTGGAGAGTTTGTGAGATAGAATTCAAATACATCCAGTCATCAGTTGCAAACAAGGAAATGTTTTAAGTTCAAGGCACAAATTGTCATTTAGTCTAGGAAGAGATCTGAATTTCTGTGGATTGAGAGACATAGTTGAAGGTTGATTAGTAAAAATATAATAAATCACTCAAGGTTCATTTTGTGACTCTAGACTTTAGAATGAGGACATCATGCAGGGAATTGATGAAATGCAAGAAAGGTTTTGAATTTTGCAAAAAGATGACTTGTGAATTTTCTAGCTCCCCCTGAGATGATGATTTCAACCATTTTTCATCAAAATAAAGATATGCATTTTGAAATCAGAAAGAATTTTCTTCTTGGACAACAAGAACTTCTCCTCAACAATTGCATATTCATTTCTTGGTACTTGGCGGAGATAAGCTCTCACGCATAGTGAAAGTGTCCAGACAAGCCTAACTTGTCCTTCTTCAAATCACCATTTGATATACCAAGTAACTTCAATGCAATAAGAGTTGAAGAATTCATTGCCAAAAGGAAATGGAAGTTAAAACTGTGCAAGTTTTGAAATCAGAAAAGAAATTCTCTTTGAACAATAAAAACTCCCCCTCAACTATTGCATATTAACTTCTTAGTACTTGGCGGAGATATGTTCTCACGCATAGTGAAAGGTTTCAGACAAGTATAACCTGTCCTTCTCCAAGTCACTATTTGATATACCTTGAAGTGTCAACACAATAAGAGTTGGAGAATTTATTGTAAGAAAAGAATTAGAATTGAAAGTGAGAGAGATATGAACAATGTGAAGGAAGCAAAGAGCTATGAAATGCAACGAACTCCCCCTTAGACAATGCATAACACTCAACCCAAACTTAGAGAGAAATCAAGAAGGTGGACACTTGCAAAGACCAAGTTCTCTCCTTAAAGATGAAAATCTATTTTCAGGAAGGGGTTTTGTGAATATGTCTGCAATTTTTTTTCAGTTTCAATGAAGGAGTTCAAAAGATTTCTTTGCAACCTCATCTCTCAAGAAATGATGCCTAATTTCAATGTGTTTTGTTCTAGAGTGCTGAATGGGGTTTTTAGAAAGGTTGATGCACTTGTGTTATCACATAGGATGGGTACACACCCTAAATCTTGGTTGTAATCAAGAAGTTGATGTTTCACCCAGAGAATCTGAGTTCCACATCTACCTGCTGCAACATATTCAGCTTCTGCTGTTGACAGAGCAACTGAATGTTGCTTCTTAGAAGCCCAAGAAATAAGGCACCCACCTAGAAATACACACAAGCCACTTGTGCTTTTTCTATCTAACTTACACCCAGCATAATCAGCATCACAATAGGCAAACAATTCTAACTTGCAACCAGCAGGATACCAAATTCCTAAGTCACATGTTCCAACAAGATATTTAAAAATTCTTTTCACAGCAAGCATATGACTTTCTTTAGGATTAGATTGGAATCTAGCACATAAGCACACACAAAACTGAATGTCAGGTCTAGAAGTAGTAAGGTAGAGCAGAGAGCCAATCATACCTCTGTAGGTCTTTGGATCTACTGACTTACCAGATGGGTCTTCTTCTAGCTTAGCATTTATTGCAATGGGTGTGCTTGAGTGTTTAAGGTTCTGAAAGTCAAACCTTTTCAGTAGCTCCTTGACATATTTGGTTTGACTGATGAAGATTCCTTCATGTGTTTGGTTGACCTGCAATCCCAAAAAGAATGTTAAATCTCCCATTAAGCTCATTTCAAATTCATTCTTCATTTGATTTGAAAATTCAGTGCAAAGGCCTTTATTAGTTGATCCAAATATTATGTCATCAACATAAATTTGGACAACAATTATTTGATTTTTTACTGTTTTTGTGAACAATGTTTGATCAACATTACCTCTGGAATATCCTTTCTCAAGTAAAAAGGAACTCAAACGATCATACCAAGCTCTTGGAGCTTGTTTAAGACCATAGAGTGCCTTATTAAGCTTGAAAACATGGTTAGGATATTTTTCATTTTCAAATCCAGGAGGTTGTTCAACAAAAACATTTTCCTTTATATATCCATTTAGAAATGCACTTTTGACATCCATTTGAAAGACTTTGAATTTCATGGAGGATGCAAAAGCAAGGAAAATTCTCACAGCTTCTAGTCTAGCTACAGGGGCATAAGATTCTTCAAAGTCAATTCCAAATTCTTGGTTATACCCCTTTGCAACTAGCCTAGCTTTGTTTCTTATTACTTGACCAGTTTCATTCAATTTATTTCGGAAAACCCATCTAGTGCCAATCACTGTTTGGTCACTAGGTCTAGGCACTAATTCCCACACTTGATTTCTTTCAAATTGATGAAGTTCATCATGCATAGCATTAATCCAATCAGAACTGGATAAGGCTTCATCAATTGACTTGGGTTCAATTTGGGAAATTAGAGCTAGTGAGTCTTCTTCAATGTTTTGCAAGAAGGATGATCTGGTCCTAACTCTATCATTTAAGTTGCCAACTACACTGTCTAATGGGTGATCTCTTAGAAAACGAGGTTCAGAAATTACCTGTTGAGAAGTGCCCACTTCTGGAGCAATATTACCTGAACCACTTGAAGATGGTGAGTTGTTGTTCAGGTTCTCTTCAATGTTGTTAATCTCCTCAACGGTTGGTGAAGAGTCCACAATGAGGTCATCCTCTTCATTGTCTTGTTTTTCCCTGCAAGATTTAGAATCATTAGTGGAAAAGGAATTTTCATCAAAAATAACATGTGGTGATTCTTCAACAGTTTTGGTTTTCAATATGTACACTTTGAAAGCCCTTGACACTTCAGAATAGCCAAGGAAGATAGCTTCCTGACTCTTAGCATCAAACTTGTCAAGGTTTTCTTTGTTGTTATTGTGTACAAAACACTTGCACCCAAAAGTTTTGAAGTAAGAACAGTTGGCTTTTTGTTTTTCAACAATTCATAGGGGGTTTTTCTGATCTTTGGTCTGACCAAAGCTCTGTTTAGGATGTGATTGGCTGTGTTAACAGCTTCAGCCCAGAAGGATTTGGGCAGATTACTCCCTAAGAGCATGGATCTAGCCATTTCCACAAGAGTTCTATTCTTTCTTTCCACAACTCCATTTTGTTCTGGAGTTCTAGGTGAAGAAAACTTGTGAAATATTTGCAATTCAGCACATAGATCAGAAAAGGATGTGTTATCAAATTCACCCCCATGATCAGTTAAAATGTTTTTAATTTTAAATGGATAAGTTGTTAAGATAGTGGTACAGAAATTCCTGAATTCAAGGCATGCATCACTTTTGTGGGATAGAAAAATAACCCAGGTAAATCTAGTAAAGTCATCAATGATTACAAACCCATATCTCTTGCCACTTAGGCTTAGAACTCTTGTTGGCCCAAAGAGGTCCATGTGAAGAAGTTCTAGTGGCTTAGATGTGAGTACTTCATTGAAGGCTTTAAAGGATTTCCTAGTTTGTTTTCCTTTAGCACAGATCCCACAAATTTGACCTTCAACACTAGAAAAAGATTCAGGAAGACCTTTAACCAGATTCAATCTTAACAACTTATTCAAAGTTCTGAAACTTGCATGGCCAAGTCTTTTGTGCCAAGTCCATGCAATTTCATCTTTATTTGCAACAAAACAAAGATTTTCAGAAAAGTTTTTATTAAGGTTGATCATGTAGACATTGTTTTCTCTTTTTCCAAAGAATTTGATTTTGTCAGTTGATGAATCAATTATCTTGCAGAAATCAGATTCAAACACAACTTTGTGACCTTTGTCACATAGTTGGCTGATACTGAGCAAATTATAATCAAGTCCATCAACTAACAAAACATTATCTACTGAGTTTGAAGAAGTTTGACCAACCTTACCAGATCCAATGATCTTTCCTTTATTTTTACCTCCAAAGGTGACTGACCCTCCCTCCTTTTCAATTAGACAGGAAAATTTGGCTCTATCTCCAGTCATGTGTCGTGAACACCCACTATCAAGAAACCAAACATTGGTGTTGGGTGCACGACCTTCCTGCACAAAGATCAATGGAGAGAAGATTTTGGTACCCAAACAGAGTTGGGACCATCAGTATGATTTAGCACAGATATCAAATCCTTTCTCACCCAAATTTGATTTGTTTTTGACTTTTGTTTTGGTACTTTGGTGTTTTCAGCCTTTTTCTGTTTGTTCTTTCTTTTAGGAATGAAAGCACCAAGATCTTTGTTTTTGGTAGGAGGGGAGTTTTTCATTTGAAAATTTGAGTTCAGAGGAGGAGGTGGAATCCATGGATTGTGTTGGTACATCCAGAAATTTGGATAAGAGTATTGAGGATAATACCAACAGGGATTTTCATACCATTGGTTCCAAGGATTAGTCCAATTTTCTTGAAGTGTTGTCTTGGAGGTCCAAGGTTTTTCATGGATTATTTCTTTTCCCTTTTTCTTATTTTTCAGATTTTTATTTGAATTTTTGGTTGAGTTGTTTTTGGTTTTTGGTGTTGAGCAGGTCGACCTCTCCTGTACTGGTGTCGACACAACAGCCACAGAAGTCTTCTTCTTGTGGACTGGTGTCGACCTGTCAGGGGACTGTGTCGACCTGATAGTCTTCTTTTGTTTTTGGGTTTTTGATTTGTTTTGAGTTTTGTTTGGGGTTTTGTTTGCTGTTTGTTGGATTTCAGTGTTTTCCAGATTAGGACCCTTGACAAAATTAATTAGTGGTGCTTTTCCCTTTTTCTCACCAGATTTGTCTTTTTGGGGTTTCTTCTTGTTGAATCCTAATCCATGAGATGTGGTTGTCATGTTGGATCCTAGCAATGCCTCTAGGTTATCTTGGCCTTTTGTGAAGGTTTGGATAACCTCCTCCCTTTCCTTTAGCTGGTTTTTAAGAACTTCAATTTCTTCAATTTTCTGTTGTTTTTCTTGTTTTTCAATTTCCAGCTTTTCATTTAAGTTTCTGAATTCTTGGGAGGCCTTTTGAGAGGCAAGTTTCAGTTCATCAATTAGGTTTAGGAGATTCTCTTTTTCTTCAAGCAAGTCTGTTACTTCAGATTCCAGTTCACAGATTCTATTGTTTGAAGATTGGTTATGGTAGAGATTTTCAATTTTCTTTTTGATGTGTTTATTTTCTTTTCTCATTTCAGAATATCTTTCAACTAATTCTGCATACACATCCTGCCAATCTTCAACACTATAGTCTTCAAAGGAAGTATTTACCTTTCCATCTGTGCTGTTGGCCATGAAGCAAACCTCCTCACTTTGAGCTTGAGGTTTTCTTCTCTTCTTCTTCCTCACTTGCGTCTTCGTCAGACCAAGTGGCTACCATGGCCTTTGGCTTCTTGTATTTCTGGAATTCTTGTGCTTTTCCTTCTTGTTCTCAGGACACTCTCCCTTCATGTGTCCTGGCTTGTTGCACCTGTAACAGATAACATTTTCATCAGGTTTATGATTCTTATTGAAATTGGAAGAGGAAGTGTTCTTCTTACCTGAGGGAAATTTCTTTTTCCCAGTCATTTTCCCTTTCCTATATTTCAAAAATTTCCTGAATTGTCTGGTCATGAGGGCAATCTCATCCTCATTCGACTCAGATTCTTCAGAACTTGTCTTATCCTGATTTTTATCTTTGTTGCTTGAAGAGGCTTTGAGTGCCATAGGCTTGGTCTTAATGATGTGTTCTTCATTTCTTTTTAAGTTTATTTCATATGTCATTAAAGATCCAATCAATTCATCCAAAGAAATTTTGGACAAATCTTTTGAATCTTCAATAACAGTGGCCTTGGTATGCCAAATTGAAGAAAGTGAACGCAAAATTTTTCTTACCAAGTCTGCATCAGTATACTCCTTACCCAAAGCCTTGAGTCCATTGACTATCACCATGAATCTGGCAAACATTTCAGAAATAGATTCATTAGATTTCATCATAAAGAGTTCATATTCTGAAACTAAAATGTTTGCCTTGGTCTCCTTGACCTGAGATGTTCCCTCATAGAGTAATTCGAGTTTATCCCACATCTCTTTGGCAGATTTGCACATAGAGATTCTCGAATACTCCTTGGGATGGACAGCACACTGAATCATGTTCATGGCACTATAATTCAGTGTAGCTTTCCTTATCTGTTCCCTTGTCCAGGTATCTTCTTCTCCCTGGTTCTCATAGGGACCCACCTCAACTACTTTCCAGATCTCATAGTTCTGGGCCCTTAGAAATACTTGCATTCTGTTTTCCAATAAGAATAGTCCAAACCATTAAAGAATGGTGGCCTATTTATGGAATGGCCCTCAGCTATGAAACCCTTTGAGTCCATGACACTTAAGTAAATGCACAGAGAAAGAGTTAAACAAGCAAGCAAACAAACAAGCAAACAATCAAACACTCAATACTCAGAAACAAAAACTGCTCAGTTCAAATCAGATCGATGTAAACCCGCTCTGATACCAATTGAAGGATCGAAATGAATGTGTGGAAAAGATCTAGAAGGGGGGGGATGAATAGATCTTAGCCACTTTTGCGGAAGCTTAAGTAATTTGAAAACTATTTAGAATCAGAGGCAATGTTATCAGTGAAAAACTACAGATCTGATTAGATTTGAGTGAGTTGAAAAACTTAGATGTGAAGCAAGTTGATTAAGTGAATTAAAACGGATCCTATGCAAGCATCTAGCGGATGAATCAATCAAACCACAGAAGACAAATGCACAAGGATTTTTAGGTGGTTCGGAAATCACCCAAGTGATTCCTACATCCACCCCTCACAACCCGTGAGGCTTCACTAACACAACTGGGCTACACACCCAAAGGAGCCTAACAACTCCAACACTTCAGAGCATACAACTCACACGACCTCTAGAGCAAGACTACTCTAGAAACACTGAGCAAGACTGCTCAAACCAACCCTGAGCTTGACAACTCAAACTGAGCTCGACGGCTCACAACAAACTGAGCACAATGCTCACACTAAAACTTGCTAGACACCAACTTAAGACTAAGATCCTCTAGCAACAGATCTAGTCGAAATTTGAGAACTCTAAAGAGAGTTATGCAGAAGCACTTGCATAATCTCAAAAGATATCTCAGAAGAACAGAAGAAAAGATAAATTGATTGAAAGGCTTCGTTCTTCAGTGTACTCCCTTGTAGAAGCTTGAATTGGGAAGAAACTTGTGAAGCTTGAAGTCCAAGTCGATGCTCTGCAATCTGAGAAGTTGGATCTTCCTCGAATTCTTCACCAAAGAAGTCTTCTACAGGATCTGCCTCCTTGGAATGCTTCAGAGGAGTCTTCAGGAATCAAATTCCAATTCCCACACCTTGAATTGGTGGAAATTGGTCTTCTGGAAGCACTTGGAGAGCAGAGGAAGGAGACACGAGCTCTTACTGGCCGCCAGGAGCTTTTTGGAGGCTCTAAGAGAGTTGGGTCTCTTGTCTTATGTGAAGGCTGGCCAAAAAGACCTTTTATATCCTTAGGATTCCAAAGATACCCTTTTGGGGTACAAGGGCACGCGTTCCTAGGAAGATTCTGATCGCCCTAGAAGGACACGTGGCAGCCATCAACTTTAGGATGAAAAGTTTCCGTAGTGTGTCGACCTGCCCTGGTGGTAGTGTCGACACACTGTCCAGAATATGTAAGAAGCTGTTCTGGGAAGAAGGTCCCGTGTCGACCTGCTCTTGAGTGTGTCGACCTGCTGTCCCAAATCTGCAAACTGGCTGTTCTGGGAACTGGGTCTAGTGTCGACCTGCTCTGAGAGTGTGTCGACCTGCTGTCCCAATTCTTCAAACTGGCTGTTCTGGGAACGGGATCTAGTGTCGACCTGCTCTGAGAGTGTGTCGACCTGGGTAGGCTTGATTTCTGAAAAACTGCCACTCGTGTCGACACACTCTTGACATGTGTCGACACAGTCTCAACATTTTTACACATTTTGCCTTTGAATCTGTGTTGATGTGTCGACACCATTGATGGGTGTGTCGACTCATCTTTTGCATAAAAATGTTTGTACCTGAAAAATAAACACATATATCATTAGTTAAATGATTTATCATGACCATAAATGATAAATGTGGTTTGAAAAATACTTTTTGAACATGAATTTCAGGTATGATGTTTTTGACATGTTTCAATTAAATTGCTTTAAGAACACCTCTTGTCATCATCAAAATAGGAGGGAAATGATATGAATTTGCATTCAACCCAACATTTCCCCGATACACATATAAGCAAACATGCAAAAAGGATTTTTCTAACAATATCTCCTTTGCACTTCATTAGTTTCCAAGATATTTTGCTTGCCATGTGTAAGAATATATTCAGATATCGTAGTAATGTAGCCTATGAGATGTGGTTCCTGCATGGCTTAGAGAGCATACATAAGACACTAATCTTTGCATGGCTTCATGGCATGATTCTAATAGATATTGCAATAAAGATTCTGCTAATATAAAGTAATGATGCTTTTAAACTGATTGTTCAAATAAAATGTTCTTTAAAACATGTGTTAACTTTAGTCTTTGAACAGTTCAGAAGATAAGCATGTGAATCATTATGTTGATGAAAAGATGTAAACATTTCAAGCTCGTCAGAATTATAGTTACCACTAAAACACTTCATCATGATTCAGGAGTGATCATGATATAAAGCATGTTTATCACAATGAACACAGACAATAAAGGTGTCGTTAACATAGCAATGAAATGTTTAATCATTAGATAGCATAGTGTGTGAAAAAAACGTATGACATTTGGTATGACGGTCCTTGTCATTCAAACCCGTTAACCTAATAACGAGCTTGACTCGACTCCATCTCCTGCGAACTGACCAATGCCTCGCAAGGGATATCAACGCACATGTCCGTGGAAATATAAAAGAACACACTAAACATATATAATATTTCACATCTCACATATATTTACATGAAATATACATAGCCAGTTCTGAACTAAAGTCAATAAACAAAGTACAGCAACTTGGGGCATACCCCAAGGTGAAATAGAAAGTACAATCACACTGCTGGAGGTGTAGGCCCAACTCCGCTACGATGCGGCTCCGAACTAGATGAGGGACGGGAACCCTCCTGCTCTCCTTCGCCTAAAAGGAGAAGGGGTGAGCCTCACAAGTCACTGGCTCAGTAGGGTAACTTTCACAAAAGCCGAAACAACATTAAACTCACAAGAAGCAGGAGTAAGGAACTACACTAAACAGTAAGTAAAGCCACCTACACATGATGCTACAACTGTAATTAACTATACAATTCTAAACTAATAACATGGCTCAACCAATAATAAATAAACGACAAATCTTGCTCAAGTGTACGAGCTAAAGCAGGGTAACGCTACACTCGGGCCACGAAAACTAGTTTGTGACACCAGCAACTGACCCGGACAAACCACATGGGACTACCTCTCGGTCTCGCAGCCACAGATGTAAGGTCCAACTGCTGCTCCACCACAACAGGGCCAACTAGGGCTGCAAACGGAACCCAATATACCAATATTCAGACCCAATTCTGATAAAAATTATCAGTTTCGGAATTAAAAATTGATACCGATAGCTTATCAGAATCGGTATCGAATATTCCGATAAGTTTTTTGGAATCAAAATCAGAATTAAAAAAATAGTCAGAATTAGTATCGGTTATCTGATAAATTATCCATAAACTCAAAAGGTAAAACCATAGTAAGCACCTTAGCTTATCGAAATCTGAACCCAAAACCCCCTCAAGTGCTCAAACAGAGGAGATGAAAAAATGGAACCCAGCAGTCGAAACCCAAAAAAAATCTGAACTAAAAACCAGATGCAGAACCCCCCAGACGAGCAGAGCTCCCTCTGGATGTCGAACCCACCTACAGATGCTGAAAGGAAAAATACAGAAGAAAAAATGGAAGAAAAAAAAAACCCCAAATGCTCAACTCGCGAAGCCCCCTGACCTGAGGACCTTGGGTCCTTAAATAGGCTTCCTGAAATCCCCACGCCCAACTCCTCTTCCCGCCGCTCACACCCAGCCGCAGATCTGGCCTCTGCGTCACACCGGATCCGCATGAGCTGCGCTCCTGCATGCCACAGATTGCCACTGCCTCCATCGCGCCACAACTGCTGTGCACGGGCTCCGCCAGATTGCCACGCATCTGTACACCCAGCTTCGCTGCGCACGGGAGCTCCTCTAGATCCCGCGCCCCAGGCCCGCAGCGCACGACCCAGCTGGCATCCAGCTCGGCACCACTCCATCTGCGCACCGCCTCAGCTGCTCTGCTTCCCAGCTGCTTCACACCGCCAGCCCGCCTCTGCATCGCTTCCATCAGTAGCGCACCAACTCGCCTGCGCTCTAGCAGGCTGCCTCAGCATCGCACAGCAGCCCGGGCTCCACCAGCTCAGCACACCCAAATCGCCAGCACACCTGGCCGCCTCCAGCTTCGCCAGCGCCATCGCCAGAGCTCCGCCAAATCGCCAGAGCTCCTCTGCCCCAAAATCGCTTCCAGCTTTTCTTACCGACTCCAGGGCTCCTCAACCTGATGGGGAAAAAAGAAAAGGGTAAGGGTACATGGCAAAAAATGTGGTGGGGTGTTAAAATAATATTTATTTATTTAATGGGATTGGGTGGGGTATTAAAACTATTTTATAAAAATCTATTTATTTACAAACTCATACCTATTTACTACTAAAAATATTTACAAAGATATTATTGTAACAAGAATTTATTTATATACAATATTTATTTACAAATATCTTTTATTGTCTAAAGTGAACCTAATTAGTCAATCTGAAAGAAATGACTTATTAAATAAAAATCTAACATGTGTATTCTAACCCATTATCAACTAATATGTTCAAAAACCTATTTCTGGATGAAATGGAAATTAAAATCAAAATGCATATTATTTATAGACAAAGACTGTCTAAAATTAACTATATGTATGAAATTTAACATGAAAATTTCTGTAGTTATCAGTCGCATTCTAAAGAAGAGAACCAGAGGTGTTTTGGGCTCGGTTCTCTGACCCTTAACCCCACACAACCTGCTACAACACACACAAAAATTGGCCTCACATTGGCCACCAAACCCATTAAGCTACGATCGGAAAGGTCACGATGTCACATTACTATCACCTAAAAGAAATTTCATCCTCGAAATTCAAAAAGAAAGCTCAACACATAATTTTCAACTAATTATGCATAGTACTATCACCTAAAAGAATTAAAAGCTTACTCAAACAAGTATAGATACACTCTTTACATTTTTTCTGCCAGCTCCTATGTGTCTTCTCCTCCCTGTCTGCTCTCCCATCTGATTTTCACTAACTCAATATCTTTATTTCTCAGCTTTTGTGTCCTTCGCCCTGTGATCTATATTGGATATTCTGGCATTGACATATCTGGCTTCAAATCATCTCGAGTGTAGCTAACAATCAGTGAAGAGTGTCAGATATATTTTCTCAACATGGAAATATGAAACACATAATGCGCATCCGTAAAGTTTACTAGAAGATCTATTTTGTAAGCTATTTCACCAATTCTTTCTAAAATTTGGAATGGGCCTACATACCTCGGACTCAATTTACCTTTTCTCCTGAATCTTAGAACACCTTTTGTGGGAGAAACTTTAAAAAACACATAGTCACCAACTTCAAACTGCAACGGTCCGCGCCTTGTATCTGCATAGCTTTTCTGTCGACTCTGAGCTGTTTGAAGCTTTTCCTTGATAAATTTGACCATTTTTGCACATTGCTGAACTAATTATTGTCCCATAACCTGTCTCTCTCCTGCTTCATGCTAGTTTAAGGGTGTTCTGCATGGTCTTCTATATAGAGCTTCAAATGGTGCCATTCCAATACTTGTGTGGTAACTGTTGTTGTAGGCAAATTCCACCATACCTAAATGATGCGCCCAACTGCCTCCCCAAACTAATCAACAAGCTCGTAACATGCCTTCTATGGTCTGGATTGTTCTTTCTGTTTGTCCATCTGTCTACAGATGATAAGCTGAACTGTACCTCAACTCAGTACCAATTACTTTCTACAAACTCCTCTAGAAACCTGTTGTGAATCTTGGATCTCTATTTGAAACAATAGTGATTGGAATGCCGTATAATGATACTATTCTATCCACATACAATCTAGCCAATCTGTCCACTGTCCATGACATGCTCACAACTAACAATCTGCACAATTTCGTCAATCGATCAAGAAAGACCCAAATTCCATTGTGGCCTGACGCTGTTCTGGGTAAACCTAACACAAAATCCATGACTATATCATCCCACTTCCACAGTGGAATCGACAATGGCAGCAATAAACCTCCCGACCTTTGATGCTCTGCTTTAACTTGTTGACATATCAAACATCTTGCTATGAATTCCGCTATTTCCTTCTTCATGTTCGGCCACCAAAAGTGCTTCTTCAAATCTTGATACATTTTTATGCTACCTGGATGGATAGTATATTTAGACCTGTGCACCTTTTTCAATACTTTCTGCTTCACTTCTTCATCTGTTGGGACATAAAATTGACCTTTGAATCTGATCACACAGTCATCATCAATAGTGACATCATTCATTTTCACAATCTCGGCCAAATTCTCATCTACTTTCTAAGCTTCTGCTATTTTCTAATACAATGAAGGCTCTACTGCACTGCTAGCTAACACCGCTCGCTGTTGATTGTTTGGAACAAATAGAGAATTCTCTGCTATATCTTCATATAATTTCCATTCTTTTATCATCATCTGGCTCAATACTGCCTTTCTGCTCAAAGCATCTGCAACAACATTGGCCTTACTCGGGTGGTATGCTAAACTGAAATCATAATCTTTCAAATATTCCTTCCATCTACGCTGCCTGAGATTTAAGTCCTTCTGTGAGAAAATGTACTTTAAGCTCTTATGGTCTATAAAGATTTCAAACCACTCTCTATACAAATAGTGCTTCCACAACTTCAATGCAAATACAACCGCTGCTAGTTCTAAATCGTGTGTTGGATAATTTTCTTTATGTCGCTTTAGCTGCCTGGACGCATATGCCACCACCTTTCCATGTTGCATCAGTATTGCTCTGAGTCCTCTCCTGGAAGCATCTATCTACAACACAAAACCTCCACTGCCTGATGGTATCTCTAGTATGGGTGATGAAGTGAACCTCTTTTTCAATTCCATAAAACACCGTCGACAATCTGATGACCACACAAAGGGCACTCCTTTTTTGGTTAACCTTGTCTTGGGCGCTGCACTCTTAGAAAAATCATGAATGAACCGTCTGTAATATCCTGCCAAACCAAGAAAGCTCCTAATTTCTGATACTGTTTTTGGCTCTTCCCACTTCATAACAGCTTCAACTTTACCTGGATCTACTGCTACACCTTCTCCTGAAATCACATGACCCAAGAACTGAATCTCTCTTAACCAGAACTCACATTTGCTAAATTTAACATACAACTGATGATCTTGCAAAGTCTGCAAGGTAATCCTCAAATGTGCTGCATGCTCTTCCTCTGATTCTGAGTACACCAATATGTCATCTATGAATACTACAATGAACTGATCCAAATATGGGTGAAAGATTCTATTCATCAAGTTCATGAATTCTATTGGTTCATTTATCAATCCAAATGGCATAACCACAAACTCATAGCATCCGTATCTTGTTATGAAAGTTGTCTTATCAATATCCTCTTCTTTGATCCTCAACTGATGATATCCTGATCTAAATCAATTTTAGAAAACATCTTAGCTGACTGTAACTGATCAAACAAATCATCAATTATGGGAAGTGGATACTTGTTCTTGATGGTAACCTAGTTCAACTAACGGTAATCTATATGCATTCTAAGGTTTCCATCCTTCTTTCTGTTGACCAGGTTGCAAGCCCAGAAGGGGGGGGGGTGAATGGATTGCTAAAAATATTTCTATAAATTTTTATGTCAAAAGATTACTTTGACAAGAAACACTAAACTCAAATGTTAGAGTTAATAAGAAATGGAGACAGAATAAAAGCAATCACAAGAACAACATAAATTTATCCTGGTTCAGATCTCCTATCACAAGGAGTCCTACGTCCAGTCCCCAAGCAATAACATGAGATTTCACTAGCCAAAGGTACAGTCCCCCTTAAGGACACTTACACATCCAGCACCAACTGACTTTCTCTTCACTACACAAAGAGGTAATACACCATCTATTACAACAAGTCTTTCTTTCTACAAAAGGGAAGCAACCACCCACTCCACAGCAGGTCCTCTCTTCACAGATGAAGAGGAGCACTCAAGAAGAGTAAAGAGATGATGGCCCCTAGACCAAGCTTATAGCTAATGCTTGATCTGAGGCGGAATCTGAGAGACAAGAGAATTACACTAGGAAGAAGTTCTCTCAGATCTAAAACAAGCTCTCAACATTTGGAAGATAGGAACAATGCTTTGTGGAGAGTTGAGAGCAAGAAAGTTTTTCTGAATGAAGGAACACACTCTTCTTTCTTTTTCTTTTCTTCAAGTTGGTTTTCATGGTGTCAACATACTTCTATTTATCTTCTCTTGAAGAAGTATCCGTTGAAGTGTCTGTTGTCTCTCATCTTGAAACACGTTACCTGTGTCTGGTCCAATGTAGGATTCAGGAAAATCTGCAGTCATTAAATGCTTGGATAAAGACCCAAAGTATAACACCCCAGAAATTCAATAATTGGATAATAGAAATAAATTTAAAATGATAAAATTAAAATAGCAAAACGTACGTGCCATTGACATACATACAAAAACCCATTAAACAATTCCATAGAAATCATAGCTCAACTCTAAATAATACTCCCTAATGACCCATGAAGAAATTCGTGCAAAGGAAAATCAGATGGTCCAAATTTAAGGCGTTTTATGACTGAGTATCGTAATCAGGGAATAAGTCGGGAAATCATTATCACACATACTTAGATGAGTCAAAAATTAAATAAAAATCATAGATGGACTTCAAATAATATCCTCTAATGATCCATCAAGAAATTTGGGTCAATAAAAATCATGTGGGGTAGGTTTAAGAGTTATTGTGACTTATTATTGTAATTAAGAAATAAGTTGGAAAATCCATTATCATGTGTATAAAATGTGATCATAAAGCAAATTAAAAATGATGGATGGACTTTAACCAACATGGATTGATAGCCCATTATCGGAATGGTGTAGCACCGCGGAAAAGTCAGTGATTTAAAAATTGTAAATAAACGTAATGAAATAATTTCCGTATTATCGGAATGGTAGAATGTACGTACCACTATCGTACGTGCAAGAACACATCGGAAAATTCTGTAAAAATTATAAATCAACCCCAAACATTATTCCTAAGTGTTCCACGAATAAATTTGTGCAACGAAAAATCCGATTGGCCTAGTGTACGTCACAATGTGACTAATTATCCAAATTAGGAAACTAAGTCGGAAAACCGTTAACGCAAAAATATAACACGATCATAAATTAAATAAACATGTTGGAGAGACTTCCAACATCATGTATTGATGACCCATTATCAAAATTGGGCCAATGGATCACTTTTGACCCAAGAATAAAATAGAGCAAGAAAAATAACAAGAATTCGTAACCCTAATTGAGCTGAAAATAGAAGGAGGTAATTAGGGCAAATCCCAAAGCAATTAGGCTTTCTTGGCAACCCAATTTCATGGCTAACCATGTTGGGAGGTTTCCTAAAGCCTCACACACATTATTGGGGTGAGAAATCACCAAATATGGAAGGTGGAAGGCCAAAACCGCACCTTGCCTTTCCTTCACCCAATGAGACTTCTAAAACACACTAGATGCATATATACATGCCATGAAACCCTAGGGGATGAAAATACACATTGTTGGGGTCGTGGGAGGCTGTTCTTGAGCATCCAAAGGAGGAGGAAACCGCCCCAACTCGGAGCTTCTTCTCTGCTGCGTTCTGCATCAACCTGTGCAGAAAGCTCTACTTGGAGTCAACCAAAGGTAAGACAACCTTAACCAAACCATGCAAGACTTAGGCCCCTGGAAAGAGGGTCGAGTCTAGAATCTAATGGCACCAGTTTTCCTATTTTTCATTCAGTAGATCGGGTGTATTAAGCGTTCTCCTCCAAGCGGTCTGAACGAGGGTGTTTCTGGAGGATGAGACTTCTTCAACCCATAAGGTAGGTTTTCTCAAGCCAAATATTAATAAATCATATACCAATATGTAGAGCATCGAGTCTACTTTCATTTCCAAGTGGTTTCATCGAATTTCATTGAGTACATCTTGAGTTATAAGCGTTTTCCAAGAGTCGCGCACTGTTAGGGCTTTTTACATTCTTCATGTGTTGCACGGGATTTGAGACCGAATTAGATCCAACCTACAACATGAAAGTTCTCCTACTAGTTGTCCTCATCATGTTTGATGTTGAAAGTTTTATCTAAATGTCAGTTTATAGAGAGATATAGGCATTGCATGAAGATCACACCCTGTTCCTGCGTTTTCGGTTTAGAGGGTTGAATCGTGACCGGTCCAGGCGACGCGATTTCAGCGCCTGATATCGCGTCGGTCTTGCCGACGTGATTCTTTAAAATGCGACTGTGAGGTTTGACGCGATTCACTGTCTGACCAGTCAACGGTCTGCATGGGACTTCACGCCGCGTGGACTTCAGTGCTTGTCTGATACGCGACGGGTACCCGCGTCGCGATTCAGACGGTTTTCCCGCCCAAGGATTTCGGTGATTTTTATATTATTTTATTAAATGAATTTCATGAACACATCGGGATAGCCCGTTGCGATTCAGTGTTAAAGGCGACCACATTGGTGGACGCGATTTTCATTCTTCACAGTAGCCATGTTCCGACTGTGCACTATGTTATGAATGGCGTCTACTGTGTAGGACGCGATTCCAGAGTCGACCCGAGACTGTTTTAATGTACTGTCCAGTCTAGTTTATGCATGTTCTTGTGTCACATCATGCCATATAGTTATGCAATGGCCTAAAAGCATTTAACCTACATGAAAATTATAAGAATCTGAACATTTATTCTAAGTATGATTGATTGTTTAAATGCATACATGTGATCATGTGAATGTTATATGAAATGATTACATTTTGTCTTGTCCATAAAATTAAGAGGTGAATACGTGTTAAAAGCACTGCAACCATGAGATAGTTTGAATTGCATACATGTCATGCATGTTTATTAATAGCTTTCCTTGATGTTTTAATCGGTGGATTGTGGTTTGAGACACGCTCTACACGACACTTTGCACATGTAGGCAGCCCTTCTTAGGGAATTGGAAGCTCTCTGTCGGTCATTTCGTATTGATAGACTAGCGACCTTTTCTCTAAGACCTCCGTAAATCTCCGTACTTTATGGATTCCCTCATGAAGACCGAGTTGGTTGTACCAATGAAGTACCTGGAAGGTAGATTGCACCTCTCTTCTTATCTTCTTCTGGTGAGAGTGATTTGATAACATTGAAACCAAGCCATTAAATGTAAAGATTGAACTAATTAGAATAAGCCGTTATGTTGCCAAGATTAATTTGGATCATGTCCCCTTGCATTGTTCTCTATCATCATTGACATGATCATTAGTTTATCATTGTCCATTACTTGGAAATCATGTGGCCATAAATGAATGAATGAAATTACTAGAAACTATTGGAACTCCGATTCACAACTATGCCTGTGCAAATAGGGCCCTGTTTGGTCCTGGGAGGAGCACCCGAAATACTTAATCGTGAGGGTATATAACCCAATGAGGTGTCTGGCAATCACCTAATTGAATGCAAGATTGATCTGGATAATTTCCAAATTGTTATTGAATGAATGATTGATTGAACTGCTATATGTGAAATGACCAATCCTATTGTACATGTGATTGTTATTGAATCCTACATGTCATTGGTATTGAATCCTACATGTCATTGTTATTGAATCCTACATGTCATTGTCCATTGAAATTCTACGGAGTTCAACTTGAGAAATCTATTGCACATGTTACATGCTATTGAATTTCTCTCTACATGTCAAATGATCGAACTGTCATCTTTCTCATCGATAATCATTCCGTCCTACATGAGAATCGTTATTGAACCATCCTCGTACATGTTATAGTTTGGATTTGTCACTATCATTATTGTCATGAGCATTGCATGATAGTATTGCCAATGTTAACATGTTAATTACGTAAATCATGCCTGCACCATGAGATGTAAATCCTACTGGGTGCTAATGCGCTCACACCTGCTTTCCTTAACATTTTCAGGTGATGAATATGAGGAGCTAGAGAATGATGGGACTGGGGATGAGTGATGAGATGTTCAAGCGTACCAGTCTACTTAGTACGTCAGCCATTGAAGTTAGAGTTCATAGAGTCTGTAATAGATAGATTATTTCATTTGATGTCATATGTCATTGAGATACAATATTGGGCCCTATGTCTGGCTCTGATGATGTAAGGTGTTTAAACTAGTTGATGGAATGAAATAAAGGTTATTTGGCTGGCTATATTATTGTCTTATATCTTGTGTTATACTTAGTTGTTACTTTGAATTACTCGACTGTGATACGCACACTTGTATCGCTCACGCTCTCGACGTTTATTTTCCGTTGCTAAATGTCGGGGCGTGACACAGAGAGAGATAGATCATCTGGATATCCTCTTTGCTTCTGTCAACATAACAAGTCCAACATAGTAACGTGTGTGACTACCGGAAACCTGCACACAATAAATGCTGGAGCATAGACATTTTAAATGTGTCTAAGCTGTCAATCAACGTCACCGGCCATGCTTTAGGAGGATATACCAAAGAGGAAGTTTCGTTCTGTCAGCCTTTAAAGTTCTACTTTATGTGACATGAATATAGAAGTCCATAAGAGATTTTCTGCAGAGATATTGTACCCGAAATAATAAATGTTTGAGTGCACAAAGTATGCCATAGTTTGCGGGAAAGTTTGAAATGTACAGTGATTCAAAATACATTTAAATGACATTTGAGATAAAATATAATCAAGGCTATCTTGATTATTTTTGAAACTAGAATGAAAATATTATCCATTAACTATCTAAAACATAATTGTTGAAAGTTGATGTTTAGAGACAGTCTATGTATAATGAAAGTCGATGTTCAAACACAACTGATGTTCAAGTGAAATCGATGTGAGTATAATCATTATTGGAATGGAATCGATGTTGTTATGAAATCGATGTTGAGATGTGACCATAATCTATGTGAAAATGTAGTCAATGTTGGAGCATAATCGATGTGAACATAATCTGTGTACAGATGTAATCGATGTTGGAGCATAATTGATGTTTGAATGTAGTTGATGTTTAAATGGAATTGATGTTCTAAGTGACATCGATGTTTAAGTGAAATCGATGTTCTAAGTTAAGTCGATGTTCAATAGAAATCGATGTTGAATGAAATAGATGTTTTAAGTGAAATCGATGTTCTAAGTGAAGTCGATGTTAAACCGAAATCGATGTTGAATGAAATCGATGTTTTAAGTGAAATCGATGTTTAAATGAAATCGATATTCTAAGTGAAATCGATGTTGAACCATAATCGTTGTTTGAATAAAATCGATGTTTAAATGAAGTCGATGTTAAACCAAAATCGATATCGATGTTTAAATGGAATCGATATTCTAAGTGAAATCGATGTTGAACCATAATCGTTGTTTTAGTGAAATCGATGTTTAACAGAATCGATGTGATATCAAAACAGTAATTGTTGTGAGCTTACAACAGTAGTTGATGTAGACTTAGGCACATCATATGCAATTAACTTCTAATAAAGATGAGTGTAAATAACTTACTGAATTTGTTTTATTTGATACCTGTTGACAAGCTTCAGAAAATAGTGTTAGTCAATAATTTCTAAGGTTTTGTTGATCACCAATATATATATATAAATATAAATATATATATGGAGATAGACTGATCATCACTTTCTGATGAACAATACTGGTGCTCCCCATGGTGAATGACTGGGCCTGATGAAACCTTTCTTTAACAATTCTTGCAACTGCTTTTTCAATTCCTTCAACTCAGCTGGTGCCATCTTGTATGGTGCTTTTGAAATTGGCATACTGTCCGACTACAATTCCACTATAAGGTCCACCTCTCTATGTGGACCTAACCCTGGCAACTCCTCTGGGAACACATCTACAAACTCCTTAACTACTAATACCATCTCTACAGACTTACTTATCTCAACTAAACTAACTGAAGCTAGATACGCTACACACCCTGCATTAATCAATCTCCTAGCCTTAAGTGCAAAAATAATAAACTTAAGAGTATAGAATGTCATACCTTGGAATTCAAACACAGTTCCACTGGGATGACAGGATCTAACCCTCTTCTTTATACAGTCCACCACTGCCCCATAGGCTTCCAACTAGTCCATACCCAAAATCACATCATATTCCTTTAACTATAATGCGTACAATCTAGTTGGCAACTTCTTCCCATGTATCACTATCGAGACCTCATCTAAATAACAAGAAGTAAGCATAAATCCACATGAAGGAACCTCCATGACTAGCACACACTGCCTCTCCTCTAAAGGATGAATCATGCTATCCATAAAATCCTCAAAAATGAAAGAATGCGATGCACCCGGATCAATCAATTCTTTTGCAGAAAATGCAAAGAGAGGTAATATGCCTTCAATCAAATTAGATGCCTCTGCATGTGCTTTGGTGATAGCCATGACCCGTCCTCATCCCCTCTAAAAAGGTGGACCTCCACCTCGCTCTGCCGGTGGCTGCTGGAATGGCTACTGCTGCTGTGGTTCCCCTCTGCCATAACTGTACCTTCTGGGATATGGACAATTTCTGATTAAGTGCTCCGGTTGATCACAATTCTAACACCTATACTCTGGAGGAACTGTGGGCTGCCTGGCTATGCTCTGTTGAGACTCCTCCACCTCTGGCGCTGGTCTTAAGCCTCGCCCTTGCTGAAAACCCTATTGTCGACCACTGTATCATCCTCTGAATATCTTCTTCAATTTAGTACCCCACTTGGCGAATCCTGATGATGATGATGCTCCTGAAGGCGCCTTGCCCTTGCGAATGCCTAGGGAATGCTGTTTAAGCCAGAAACTACCTATCTCTTCTGATTGTCTAGCATGCACAATCCTCTCTAGAATAGCTACTCTCTGAGATGCTTCTCCACTGTCCTGTACATAAGGGGTATTACCGCATCCTGCAACTCTGGTCGCAAGCCTCGGATGAAGTACTCCACTATCATAGCATTATCGGTAACCACATATGGTGCATATCTACTCAGTGCCATAAACCTCATCTGGTACTCTAATACTACAAGTTCCCCTACTGTAATGTCCTGAACTACTCCCTCTTCACCTGCTGAATTTTGACCGAAAAGAATGTGTCATTAAACACTCCCAGGAACTCTAGCCATGTAATAGTGTCTTCCATCCTGCATGCGAACACTGTATGCATCTTTAGCCTCCACCATTCCTGTGCAAATCCCCGTAACTGATAGGTAGCCAAAATCACCCTATCGGCATGCGGACACCTCATAGTGACAAAACTCTCTCCATCTCATGTACCCAATGCTCTGCTGTATTTGGATTCGGGCCTCACGAATATGTAGGTAGTTGCAACCGCAAAAATCTCTCTACTAGAACTGTGGGCTCCTATACACTGGCTAGATGTACTGGTACAATTGGGGGTACAGGTACAACATGTGGTACCTTGACTCTTGGTGGTGGTGGGGGTGGTGCCACTAGTACTGGTACTGCCTCCTCAACAACCTGTGGTGACACAACCGCTGGCTAGACCGGTGTCTGCTGGTCTAACCGTGTCTGAATCTCTGTGATACTCTCCCATAACCTCTCAATCAATTGGTGTGTAGACTTCTCTGGCTCATCTCCACCACCTCCCCAGTCTCTTCTATTAGCCATTTCTAATCCTGCACATACATCATTCCAACCACATAACACACAAACAAATCCACACAAAACCAGGGCCAACTACCAGCAGTGGACTAAAGTAGAGACCAGACTATGTAAATTTCATGTTCCTTTATATTCACACGAACCCTGCTCTGATACCAACTATGACGGTCCTCGTCGTTCAAGCCCGTTAACCTAATAACGAGCTTGACTCGACCCGCCTCCCGCGAACCGGCCATTGCCACTCAAGGGATATCAACGCACATGTCCGTGTAAATATAAAATAACACACTAAACATATATAAGATTTCACATCTCACACATATTTACATGAAATATACATAGCCAGTTCTGAACTAAAGTCAATAAACAAAGTACAGCAACCTGGGGCATACCCCGAGGTGAAACAAAAAGTACAATCACACTGCTGGAGGTGTCGGCCCAACTCCGCTATGATGCGGCTCTGAACTAGATGAGGGACGTAAACCCTCCTGCTCTCCTTCACCTGAAAGGAGAAGGGGTGAGCCTCACAAGTCACTGGCTCAGTAGGGAAACTATCTCAAAAGTCGAAACAACATTAAACTCACGAGAAGTAGGAGTAAGGAACTACACCAAACAGTAAGTAAAGCCACCTACACATGGTGCTACAATTGTAATTAACTATATAATTCTAAACTAATAACATGGCTTAACCATTAATAAATAAATGAAAAACCTCGCTCAAGTGTACGAGCTTAAGCGGGGTAACGCTACACTCGGGCCACGGAAATTGGTTCGCGACATCAACAACTGACCCGGACAAACCACACAGGACTACCTCTCAGTCTCACAGCCACGGACGTAAGGTCTAGTTGCCGCTCCACCACAACAGGGCCAAGAAACTGTGGAGACCAACCAACATCACACCTATAGGCCACACCGCTGCAGGCCCATGCCTGGCACCTTTAGGGACTTTGGCCCTAGCTCCCTAAAATGAGGCACTAGAAAACATGACTAGCTGGGGCCCAGTAAGTCTACTGGTGTCTGTATCCCCAACACACAAACTTACACAAGTCACTGTCCGATTGCCGTCTTTCCCTCAGCCGAACGTACAACTCAAACACAAAAGTGAGGGTGTCTAGGAAGATGACACAAACCTCGATGGTACACACCATACCAAGAAAAACCTCGAGCACTACGTGACTGGCTCACAATGAACTTGGGGTATCCGAGTCGAGAGGTAACTACGGAAGGCGTCGTATTGCCCAACTTTCCATGCACATCCAAACCATGCAAACCCGGTGTTCATAAACTCAGCACGTGCCAATGCATTGCTTACATGTTTAAGATACATAAAATAATAGTTGCACAGTCACATAGCAGGAAACAACACTTTGCACTAGGAAGCCAAGACAAGAGGTTGGTGGGTTGCCTTATAAAACACGACGTACCCAGATGTCGCTATTTAAAAGACAAATCGCGATGGGGCAAACCGTCGCCTTCCCAAACTAAATCGTGACAGGGCATGTTGTTGCGTTCAAAACGCGACGACTCGGTCCATCGCCTTTTCAGTCAAAAATCCCCACCTGAACTCCATCTCTGGAAACCTCACAAACCACCCTGTAATAGTGATAAAATCCACACGTATGCATTCAAATCAACACCTACACATACTTGCTATCCACTATAACCATTTACATGCATTAGAAATCTTATCCCCAATCCAAACAACCCAAAATGAGAAGAATTCCCCTACCACATGAGGAACGTGAAGAATATCGCTGCCTTGGTGTTTCTCGTGCTCTGAACAACCTCCTCGCGACAGAAGCACGCCAAACCGCACACCACAACCTTCAAATTGCCAGGAAATCCTCTCGACAGCCTGTCCCTCGGCCGAACGGTGTTTTCCTGCATTGTTTGGCCGAGGTTGGCCAAAACAAACTAATAAGCTAAATCACGACGTATCACATTCAAAATGCGACACACCCCATCGTCGCATTTAAGCCACGATACCCTTGCATGCGCCACGTGGCGTGCATGCAGCCGCGCTCACGGAAAGCGGCGATGAAATCACGACGTATCAGGTGGTCGCGCTCTATTCAAAATGCGACGACTATGTTGGTCGCGTTCTCAAGAAGAGAACCATAGGTGTTTTGGGCTCGGTTCTCTGACCCTCAACCCCACACAACCTTCTAAACACACACAAACACTATCAATAGGCCTCACATTGGCCACCAAACCCATTAAGCTACGATCCAAAAGGTCACGATGTCACATTTGGCTTGTTAATCGGTGACAAAAAAAATTATTATAAAACATTTACTCAAACATGACTGAGTAGTTAAGAGAACATAGTTATGCACAATATAGTTAACCATACAATATTTCCAGCAAATTATAGGCATCTTGCTCATAGGAATATAAATGATTTCAGTAGAAGACTTAGTCAATCTCTGGTATAAGTAAGTCGATTGTTACAAGCAATGCTCAAGGATATAATTGATTGTATATTAGTTTCTATGACAACATAATTGATTAAATCGGTGTAGGTGCAACTTGTACTTTGAAAATCTGCATGAAACAATATAAACACTTAGTTGATTATTGGGGCAACATAACCGATTACTACAATGTAGTGCTCATGTCACTTGCATACTGACATAATTGATTATCAAAGCCTGTAGTGAAAAGATAGTCAATTATTTCAGTACGTATCTACTAGTGAGGACTTAGAATTTTCTTCAACTATCACACAATGGTATATTGGATGATTTTGTTGGGTCATTTTAATTGATAGCATGACTGTGCTTTGGTGTTCATAAAAATTATTCTCCAGTATGATACATAATAAATCAAGAATCATGATATCAATGTTCCTGAGATAATTAATTTTGCAATGTGTTCACTGATTTTTCAATGTTTGTAAACGAGAAAGGATTTATAAGGGAAGGGGATGAGAAAAGAAGTGGGGGCTAAAGCTCTGAAAGCAATGAGAGAAGGGACAGATGCCCTGAGCAAGATGTTTGGGAGGGATTGGGTTGGGCCCAAGATTTGGCGGCATTAGCGGAATGAATTGGTATGTGGAAAGAGGCCAATTAGGGTCCGAAGGTTCTGGAAAAGGTGGAGGGCCCGACCCATGGTTGGACAGATGATGGTGATAATAGGATGATTCTAGAGAGATAGGAGGGGAAGAATATGGATCTAGATGCTCCAGAGGAAGGGGTGGAGAAAGACCCTGAGACCTTAGAGGATTGTAAGGCTCAGGTGGAAGAGAAGGGGGAAGAACTTGAACACCCTGAAGAGGATCGAGTGGCTCAGGGGGATGAGAAAGAGGAAGAACCTGAACTCCTATGAGATGATCAAGTAGTTCATGGGGAAGAGGTAACTAAAGGTCTAGGGACCTTGGAAGAAAAGGAAAAAGGGGGCATGGAAACCCAGAGTAGAGAGTGGCCCATAATTCGAATGTGAGGGGCTCCTCCTTAGACCATAAATAACCCACAGAAAGAAATTGAACAAGAACACTAAGGATGATAGAGGGAGGTCAACATGGGGTGAATGAAGGGATCCACATCATGTGATCTTCTGACTCTTGTTCTTGGCCAGCGCCTCCTTCTTTTCCACAAAGACATGTTCTTGCGGTGTGGCCATTTGACCTTTAATGTGAAATTGTAGTTTCTTGGCTTCGTATGCCTCCTAAAGTAGTAGGCCCTAGTAGTATATGGCCTCGCTCTTCTTCGCAACCATAGAACTCTTACATCAGCTAGCATGACTGCCATGTATCATCTTTCCCCTTGGCTCTTAGCTGGATGCCCGGCCTCAATGGATTCCCTCATATTTCAGGCATAAACAACAACTCCCTTGGTAGATAAGTAGGACACACATTTGGGGGTTCTGCACATTATGGCTCCTTCATACTTGTAGGTGTAATGAACGACTTCCTTGATGACTAGGCGATACTAGTCCATGAAAGCTTGGTTTTAGGTGCAAAGAGCTTCGTATTTGATAGCTTGACCTTGTAGTCAGGCATGAAGACCATCTCCCTTGGCATGTAGAGAGAGCAAACTCTTGGGAGTCTTACAGGATATGTTAGCATGACCGACAGACTACCAACCTGAGGCAAATTGCAAAGGACCTTCAGATGACCTTAAGTGCTTGCGATGACATGGCAATTTGCCCGTAGTCAGGCTAAAATAGTTCACAAAGAGCCTTGGGAACTGACTTGAAGACTTTTGGTAGCTTGGCTTATTGCGGTCCCTTAAATGGATGGAATGTAGTGCATTAGGTCTTGGAGGCATCTTGGAGCTGTATTGGAAGCGCAACTAATTCCCCCTTGTTAGGCAGAGATAACATGCCACAAACCATGGATGTGCCTGGTAATGTGGCCATTTTCCCCTTGATTGGAAACTTTAGCTATTGTTATGGCATTGAAAACTTCTATCAAGGGTTGCCACGACTCACCCTTGTGCATGGAATCCATGATGGCCTTGGTAGCAGTGTGTGACAACACTATGTGGGCAGAGAACCCCTTATTTTGGCCAGTCATTTGAAGTGTAACTAACTGAGGGGTAATGATGGCATTAACAATAGCTTCTCTAATAAGCAATGCAATGGCTACCATCCTCGCGTTTGATCTGGTCCACATTAATGCTTGGGAACTCTTCTTGACAACTATCTCTAAGGTGGTGTGAGCTCAGTCTTCCTAAATGTGCCCAATACAAGGACAGGAACTGACATGCGGCTGATATAGCCATGTGAGTCAAAGCGCATGATAGGCACCATGCCTTCCTTGCTCGGTTCACCTTGTTCTTGGGAAATACATCCAGGTAATGCTCTTGGGGGTGCGCACCCACTCTGTTGGGAGGTATAGGATTGTATTGTAGTGGTGGAGGTTTTGGTGGATGTGGAGGGTATTGGTTTAACGGGCAAGTGGGTGATGGCAAGGATAGGCTCATGCATAGAGAGCTCTTTCTCTAGCTCAAAGGTTGATAGAGCTACCTTACGTACGGATGGAGAGAGCTCTTGCTTTAGCTCAGAGGCGGGCATAGCTTGCTCAAGCCTTGGTGTAGGTTGGACTTGCTCAGGTGCAGGTGTAGGTGAAGGTGGAGGTGATGGGATAAGTGGTGGCAGTGGCATGCAAGGCATGGCTGATGTGGAGGCGGTAGCGATAGTGGACGGCTTGGTAGCCGAAGGCTTAGGAGTTGGCAGAGTGCATGGTGATGGTGGCATGGGTACAGTGGGAGCCAAAGTGGCAGTATGGAGAGTGAAGCATGGCAGTGGGGGAGTAGGTTGTGGTGGTGACAACCATCAGTGCACTGACACGAAGCATCAATTTAAGGCTCATTGTCATGGCATTGGATAGTGTTAGGGGTTGGCGTGGTAGCGGTGGTACTGGCTTGAGCAAGAGCTTATGGAGATGGTTGAGGTGGCGGTGATGCCTACTTAAGTTTTGGAGCAGGTGCAACACTTGGTGGGCGAGCACAAATATGTCTCTGATCTAGAATGGGTGGAGATGGCTATCTCAGTGTTAGTGCTGACTGACTTGGTTGCTCTCGCTATTGTGGCAGCTTATGTGCCTACTGTGAAGACTGTGCTTGCTGCTCGAACTGTAGTGTTTGCATCTGCCTTTGTGTTCTCTCCTTATTGCGCGGTTCAACAATGATCTTAAGTACCACGACCTAATCAGTTCTTTGCTCTTCATCTAGATTATAGATGAGGTCCTAGACTCATGGCAGTTTACGACTGTATGTCGTGACTGGCGATGATATGGGCAATATTGGGTCGGATCCATGCCTATGTTCCAATAGGCTCTTCCAAAAGGAGTTGCAATGCATTATCAGACATGAAGGCCATGAAGACATCCGACAAGGATTTAGGCAATGGAGGGTAGTGGGCTTGCTTTGGGCTAGGCGAATGTTATGGGTAGGTATTGAATAATGGAGTGTAGAGGTATGGATGCGATTGGTCCTTTGGAAAAGATGCTAGTTGACTTGGCAAAGGTGGAGGAGGTGTGTAGTGATTTGTAGTATGGGTAGGTGGGTAGTGGACGAGATCTACTTGTTCAAGGACTTCCTCGTAGTTGGGCCCTGAGATGTGGAGGTAGGTTGTTGGGCCTGAAATATGGTGAGCTCAAATAAGTCTTAGAGTTGGGTTTTGATGAAACAAGCTCTAATATAAACTTGTTGCACTCATTGAATGTCATTCATGGCCAAGATATGGCAGTATGAGGGCATTGCATTAGTGATGATCATCCTTATCTTTTCTCCCTCTAGGATATGCATTTGAACATGTGTGGCCATTTTTCACCACCGGGCCGCATAACTCACAAACTCCTCATCAAGATTCATCTTCTCAACTATCAGATCAAAGATGTCGTACTTGGGTTCGATCTAATCTTGGTGCTCTTCAATGAATCTGGCTTTGACAACCTTGAAATCCTCGACTTCTTTGGGCAGTAGAGAATAGACCCACTCTAGTGATAGGATCAGGTATTCGGTGATGACAGAATCTAGAAGGGGGGTTGAATAGATTTGTAGCGGAAACTTAAGTAATTAAAAATTACTTCAAAATTAAGAGTTCTATCTAATAAAAACCCCACATATCTGATACACTGTGTGATTAAAGTGTGTGAAACATTTAATCAAACAATGTGTATGTGAACAAATTAAACAAGTAGTGTGTAAATGAAATCCCTATGCAATCATCTAGCGTAGCAAGATCAAACCACAAATCAAACCATAGTGCACAAGGAATTTTTAAGGTGGTTCGGAAATACAAACTGTGTCTCCTACGTCCACCTCCCCACGACGGAGGAGCACTACTCAAACCTGAGTACAAACCAGAGCACGACGGTTCCAAAACCCTTTGAGCACAACTGCTCAAAATAATATGAAGATAGGCACGACGTCCTACTCCAAAACCCAATTGTGAGCACGAAAACTCACAAGCAACAACCAGAGATGAGCACGATGAATCTTCCCAAAATCTCTAAGCACGACAGCTTAGAAAAACCAGAGCACGATGACTCCAAAACCTGAGCACTGTTGGACCATGATGGATCCAAGTTCTGCTAGAACAATCTCAATTAGGGAGCATATCCTCTAGCATAATCTATCCCAGTACAATTGTGAAGATAAAATCGAAACAATAAGATAATATGTGTAGAACGCTTACACAGATCACACACAATCAAATTTGTTCTGAAAATGAAAAATAGAAAGAAGGAAGAAATCTTCTCTTCAGCTTTGGATCTGATCTTCACGATCTCAGATCCAATCTCCTTCTTTCTTGTTGCAGCCTTTGCTTGATCTACCTTCTGGCTTCTTCTCCTCCTCCTTCTCCTTCTTCTTCTTCTTCTCTTCGCGTTTACTGCTCTTCTTCTGCTCTGCTTCTCTTGGAGGCGCTGCACTTGCCTCTTTCTGGGCTCTCCCTTTTAGGGTACTTCCCTCTTTCTAGACTCCTCCTTTTTAGCCGCACACCTTTCACAAAGGACAAGGGCCTATTTATACCAAAATGTCCAAACCTCGTACTTAGGGTTGCGTGTACCCAGAACCCTTAAGTGACATGTGCACATCACATGATGTCCTACGCATATAGCATCTTTAAGCATTCAGGAGAAAAAGGCAATCAATGTTAAGTTGATTAATAAAGCAATCTATGTTATGACAATCTATCTTAAACATGAGGTAATCGATGTTTAAGTGATTGACAATCCATGTTGTGACAATCGATCCTAAACATGAGGTAATCGATGTTTAAGTTATTGGAAATCCATGTTGTGACAATCGATCTTAAACATGAGGTAATCGATGTTTAAGTTATTGGCAATCCATGTTGTTACAATCGATCTTAAACATGAGGTAATCAATGTTTAAGTGATTGGCAATCCATGTTATGATAATCGATGTTTAAGCAGGAAGCAATCGATCTCTGCCATGAGGCAATCGATGTGCAGACAATCGATGTTTAAACATGAAGTAATCAATGTGCAGATAATAGATGTTTAAACATGAAGAAATCGATGTCTGCCATGAGGTAATTGATGTTTAAGTTGTTCAACAATCGATTGGCCAGACTTCGACTGTTGAGGAGTCGACTGTCAGTGCTTGCAATCAATTGATGAACAAGACACATGAACAATCGATTGGTCAAACTTCTATTGTTAAAAACCTGACACATGAACAATCGATTGACCAGACTTCGACTGTCAAAGGCTTGCATGAAAATACAAAGTGCCATTGCTGCTTGTCTTTTTGAAATGCAATGATTATTTAAGAGATATTTAACAAGAAAGCACTTGTGTTCATTAACCAACCAATGATTTTTGTCATCACAATGATTATGTCATTATCAAAACAAATCAAATCAATCATTATCAAATAATGATTATGGTTATTCACATAACCATAACTCAACATCTAGAGCCGGCTCATATAATGATCGTCTAAAGAGGTAGGTCATCAGAAGGTGATCATGTTGGTATGGAACTAACTCCTAAAGGAAAACATATGCATCTCCAGTAGTTGGGAAGTTGATAAGGTGGAGAAACATGTAGATCTTGGAAATTGGGAAGTGTATCATCGAAGGAGGGTCAATGGTTGATCTACCTCCATATGTTGGTAAACTCTCTCTTCAGGGATCCAACTAGGACTGAATGTCCGGAGTAGAGATGGCTTGTAAAGGGCGAGAGAGAGCTTGGGCATCAAAGCAAAGTTAGGAATGGTAGTCCAGTTTGGGTTGAGAATAGTGGATCAGATGTGATGATCTGGGCTGAGAAGATAGATTGTACGATCTGCGAGTGGATGGTAAGTGGGGCTAAGCAGAACGAGGTGGGCCTCTTGAGCTCACAACAAGAGAGGTTTGGATGTTAATAGAATAGTGCAACTCGTGGGCCTGGTCGGGGCCCATTTGAAGGAGGAGGCATGCCAATTGGGTGGCCTGGTCGAAGAAGGATGAGGATGAATGAGAGAAGGTTCCCTCCTCAGCTTGATGGGCCCTAGGCTGGGATGGATTTTGGAAATATCCATGAGAGTGGAGTCTCTGTGGACAGAGGAAGTAGAGGAGTAAGGGGAGCGGTAGGGCTCCATGAGAGGATGAAGGGAGGAGAACTATCTAGATATAACTATGGCACAACAAATCCTAATCTAATACACAAGAAGGGCGATGATAAGAGATGATCCAACCAAGACATACAAGTTGATGGAAGAAAGTTTCTTTTAAGGTTGGAGTTGTCCTTTTATCTGATTAATTAATTAGGAGATCTCTCAAGATGAGGGGACTACTAATGGGGTAGGAACTCCAAACTTCGGTGTGAATCTAATGATGATCTCTTAACTCAACAAATGCATGCACTAAAAGGACACCAACACAACTTGCTCAATGACTGTGTGGGAATCCACAGCTAGCAGAGACTTATAGAGGTCCCCAAGTGAGTTCCCTTATCGGTAGCAAGGAATATGCCACAAAGAGGGAAACTCAAAAAGGGTGGGATCTAAAAGAATGGATCAAGATAGATGAGCCCTTGGTGCACCGAAGTCCATACAAATTTCTAGCTTTAAATCTAGCAAACAATGAGTCCAACACAATGAGAGCATTATGATATAAGGATATAACTAAAACATGGGATATGATGCACATATGGCAAAGTCAGAAATACCTCAGAGAATGTGTAAGAAAAATACAAATTACCTGAATGCATTTTGATTCCATGACGTGTCTATAAATGCATCTTGATCATACACTGCGTCTTCGACTGACACTTAAAACAATAGTAAAATGAAATGGAAAAGTGTGAGAAAAAAAAAAGAAAACACACACACACACACACACACACACACACACACACACACACACACACACACACACACACACACACACACACACACACACACACACACACACACACACACACACACACACACACACACACACACACACACACACACACACACACACAACACTTATATTAAGTATATGAAAATGAAATATGTGTGATCACCACCAAAGCAAAAACCAAGGATCGAGAGAGGATTAGTTACCTTGGAAAGATGAAGATAAGTTCTGAGGTACCTTTGATCTGGACACTAGTAGTTATGGGTGCCTTGCAAGCCAACTCATATTAGTAATGACACTTATAATCTTCTACTAATCTCTTTTGGTAATAATATTAATGACATTTTCTCACTTTATATTACATACAGGAGATGATGTTTATATTGTGGTGTATAGGGGTTTGTGTAATGAGAATTGGATCATGATAAGATCATGATAATGAGACTAATTCTCTTTCAACACAGATCCTAAATATTCATGGTCATAGGTTACTCGAGAAAGACATCAAGATAATCAGGTAGACCGGTGTGCTGTATAATTGTCCATATGATGGAGGTAGCTGGTATCATAGCTACTTGTGTGGAGACACTAGGGGTATGATGCAAGTGCTCATTTTTGAATGAATTCACTGAATGATCTGCTCTCGGAATGTTGTATGGTTGATGATATCTAATTGTCAGAAAACGATTCCATGGTCCAGTTGTGTAACTCGTCCTTGGACTTGAGACACCAATGATGCCTTGTTTGAGTACTCAAAAAAATTGATGTTGAATTTATAGGTCTGGTAGTTCCAGATCTAGTATAGTCGATTATTGGGAATGGTAGCCAACCTTGCTAAGATAATTGTGTGTCAATAAAGGATCATCCACTCTCAGTACCATGAGAGGAATATCCATGTGTTCTTGCTCAGGCAAATCCCTGACCAGGGTCAATCAGATTGAGAGAGAAAGAGTTCTCTGGGAGAATCTGATAAGAGTGAGAATCGAATGGATTCCATTTAGGCCTGAAGTACCATGCCTAACATATGATCTTTAGGATATTAGTTGGATGAGGGACTAAAGGTACATGGTAACTGTGGGCAGAAAGGTCCAATAGATTCGATCCTCCTATACTGTCTGGAGACTATGGCATAGTAGCTTGGTACGTCTATAGTCGATGAGTTGAGTGGATTATTATGGAGATAATAATTCACTAAGTTAGAAGGAGCTCTGAGTTAGAAGGGTTTTAACATGTTCAACTCACGACTAGCTTGGTATTGGGATATGACGATGATAGAGGATTGGATAAGAGTTATCCAATAGGATCTTCTTTGACCAAGGATAGAGTAATGATAGTTTGTCACTGTTGGATCGGGATGGAGCTTTGGATGTCCTAGAGGGGGGTGAATAGGACTTCTTGCACTTTTAAAATTTATTTGAAAACAGATAACACTAGATAGTAATGTTAGTACTTAGTGTAGTGTGTGTGAAACGAGTGAAAAGCTTGGCGGAATCCATCACACAAAGTGCACAGAGATTTATCCTGGTTTGGCCCTTCCAAATGGAAATCCTACATCTAGTCCCCAATCACCCCTTGAAATTTTCACTAACTAACAAGAACACTTGGCCTTCTCTCAACCTGAGAGATATTATAACCCACTTGCTCCCAAGCAAGTCTTCCCTTCACTGAGGGGTATTACAATCACCTACAACCATAGGTCTTCCTTTCATAGAGGGGCATTACAGGGAACAAATCCCCTGCTAGTTTCTTACATAGATATAAGCAAAGAGTGTGTCTGCTCAGAAGAATGAGCAAACATAAAAAATCAGAAAAAGGTTACAAATGGAATTGAAAGCTCTTACTCTTTCTGACTCAAAGAGGGTGGACTGAGGAGAAAAACCATAATAGCAAAAGATCCACCCAAAGAGAAAGACTTCTGAAAGCAAGAGAGCTTGGAAGTCGGAGCTTGAACAATAGGCTCTCTTCGGATCTTGTCGGCTCTTCTCTTTTCTCTTTTCTGTGTCTAAAAATGTTGTGTATGAGTATTTCTTGTTCTTTTCACTTTCAAACTTCAGCTTCATATATAGTCTTCAGAAATTCCCGTTTGAGAAATGACTGTTATAAAATAGCCGTTTGAATTTCAACATTGGGTCTTGAGACTTGAGACATTTGAGATGTGATCATCAGAAGACAAGTCTTCTGTCTTTGAGTCTCAACGGCTTCAGGCTATGCTGATAGCTGCATGGCTCTTCTTTAGATATCTTCTCCTGAATTTCTGCAAGCACCATACCATGTCTTTTCCTTTTCTCGGGGTTAGTCTTGTGAGAAATATAAAGTCATATAAGTAGGTAAGGGACAAGAAGTTTCTAAACAGATAACTCTCAGTTCCTGACATACAGTCTGTTCTTTGAACAGTACAGGGGTAGGTGAGCATTCAAGAGGAATGTGACACCCGCTTGTTGCGCAATACAACTTCAAAGAACTTTTCCTTAAAATCTAGAAACTGGATATTCTGAAGTATGCTAACATATGTCTTTGAGAGACATGTAGCATTCAGAAAAGATAAATTATGAAACTGATATTTAGAAATGACATGAAGCATTAAACACAAGAAATAGAGAAGTACAGAGTTAATTTAACTATTAGTATTCAGATAACATACAGAACATAACATAGTGCATATCGTGTGTTTATTTAGTTCATTGAATAATTCATAAGAATAAAAAACTTAATCACACTAAGAATGTATTACCATTTCTGCAAAAATAATAACAGATACTTAAAATATCTGAGTATAGATGATCAAGGAAGTTGATGTTATACTTCGACTTTCAAGGAGTCGGAGTGCTATAAATCAGACAAAGTCATACTTCGACTTTAGACAAGTTGGAGTACTTCCAGTAAACTGTATGAGACTCCGACTGTAGAGAAGTCGGAGTAGTATACTTTAACTGTAGACTTCGACTGCTTGAGAGTTGGAGTGAGGCTATGGACTTCGACTTTTTGAGAGTTGGAGTGAAACTAGTTGTTCAACAATCGATAGCCCATTTCGACTTCTTGGGAGTTAGAGTCAGTATGATATGTATGTATATATGTGTACTTAGAAAATTTTCTTAATGGAAGTTGACAATGTGTCGACACTTAGGCTTAGTGTGTCGACACCAATAGACTGTAAGGATTATATGATATAATACATGTCTTTACTTTAACACATTAATTTTCATACAAAATAAAGTGTGGTATAATTCAATAAATTTGTTTAGGAGGTTACTTAAAAGATTTTGTCATAAGAAAAAACATTGGTCAAGCATTTGTGAGAGATAAATGCACAATAATTCTTTTAAACATAAACCAACCGTTTGTAAAAGATAATTATTCAACAGTCGCTAGGATGGTCCTAGCGATAGGATCGACTGTCACCAGGATGGTCCTGGCGACATAGTCGATTTTCGCCAGGAATCCTGGTGACATGATCGATTATCGCCAAGATGGTCTTGGCAACAGTGACCTATGTCGCCAATAAGACTTCGTGACTTTCTGTCTTGTCATCAAGACAAGGATTACTGCTTGTACTCTGGGCCATACACAGCATGGCCGCACGACGTGCGAGCCATGAGGGGTTGGTCTATAACGCCCCAAAAATTTTATTTACTAGAAAAATGTGAATAATTTGATTGTTAAACATAACTACTATCATGAGATGTAATTAACTTTAATTTAGGATTAATCGGTAGTAATAAATGTTATCCCAGTGTCATACTCAGAGGTGCGCGCTCCGACAGGGCGACACTGGAATACTGTATCGAAAATAAAATTCGAGAACACCATAATTTTCAGAAAAATGTGCTGATATCAGAAATGTAAATATCCGAATTGTTGACGCGTGGATTTTAAGATTAAGTCAACACAACTATTTTCCGGGCAATTTTTGCTGGGTGAAAAATAAAATCTAAAAATTAAACTAAAATCACCATATTTTGTAAACCTTCCCATTAGATTATGGTTGAAATTTCAACTTGAATGGAACCATTTGGATACACAAACATTGGGTCAAATGGGCCAGCTAAATTTCTAACCATTTACGGTAACTATTTTCTGGAATAGTTCTTGCTTACGTATTGGGGGCTACGTAAGCCCATCTTACCTAGGTTCATATGTCTACACATTTCACCATAGGTGTAAGCCATGTGATACTTGCATGGTTAACGTGGCCATGAGTGGGTAAGGGGGGTTTTTACAGCTCCACATGCATGGCTACTTGCCATGCATGCAAGGAACTTGAGAGCTTATATAAGCTACCCTTAACCCATTATGAGAGCTTTTACCCACTTGGTCTGTTAAGGGTGCTGCCGCTATTGTTGTTGCTGCTTGCCATAGCTATTGCAGCTGTGTACCTATAGCTGCTGAGCTACTTCACCTGTGGCTGCTGTTGCTACTTCTTCATCCTTTGCACCTGTTGTGGTTGCTACAAAAAAGTCCCTCTGTTTCCTTCCTCCTGCAACTAGTTCTTTGATTGGGGAAAAGAAGAACCTTCATACTTTCCCGATTAGGTAGGATTCTCTCCTTATTCTCTTCTTCTTGTTCCTATCTTTGATTAGAAGTGTCACGTCCCGAGAATTACTCAGCGGATATTAATTCGGATATTCAAATCGATATCCCGAGACGTGGACAGTCGGCAAATAAGACTCTAGCTAGCACGCACTAGATGTGTATCAACACAACATCATAATAGGGCCCAAATATTGAACTCAAATGAAATTGTATTCAAATCTCATCTCAGTGTATCAAAGGTAACTAATATAGGATAAGACTCAATAAAAGGAAAAGTACATTTATTCCTCATTACCTACTACATGAATCTAACACTCAAAGCAAACTAACTATAGATAGACTCAAGTGTCGGGACGCTCATCACTCAGACGAATTCCCATCTTCGACTTGCTCCTCTTCTTGTACTTCATAATCACCTAGAATGGTTAAAAGTAGGGGATGAGCAAACTAGCCCAGTAGGATTTATATCTCAATGTGCGGGCAATGATATAAGTGATTAACAATTTAGAACTAGGTAAGCACGATGAATGTCATGATATGCAAGTACGAATAAAACTCATTAAAACATGAAACAAGCTAGATAGAGTGATCATGATAGAGCAAGATTTAGAATGATATAACAAGATAGAACTAGCAATAGATCATTTTGTACAAGCACACAAGATTTCACTTGATGTCAATAGCTTTCAAGAACGCAAGATATCACTAATCGCAATAAATGCAGGATGGCCATATCACGCAAGCAAGCAAGCACACACGAGCACGATCATGTAACACTAATCAGGCACGAGACACTAATGTACACCAAGGAAAGATCCACCTTGAAATGCACACTAGGACACATATATGTGGTTATTGTATCTATCATTCAACATGCAAGTACTCCCAGCGCAAATGCAACGCCAGTAATCATTATACCCCATGGTTAACAGTATATTTATGACTCTCCATCATTGGGGCTAGACTGGAGCCCTTGGACACTCGCCGTGCCCGGTCAGCATCTCATTTCAATTTAAATGTAGATACCCACAGTCATTAATAATGGCCAATAAGAGTTTCAAGATGTAAGCATGTGTAATGTCATGTTCATAATGATGATGAGAACAAGTAATAAGGCGAACATGATTTCATGATACAATAGTCAAGAGATAATTTCGGCAGCATAACGGTACGATTTATACTTTAGTTCAATCTTTACATTAATGTCTTGAGTCTAGATTGTAAATCGCACTCACGAGAACAAGATGAGAGAGGAAGTGCATGCTATCTTCAGGGAACTTCAATGGTACAACCAACTCGGTCTTCATGAGGGAATCCATAAAGTATGGAGATTTACGGAGGTCTTAGAGAAAAGGTCACTTGTCTACCGATACGGAATGACCGATAGAGAGCTTCCAAATCCCCAAGAAAGGGCTACCTAGATGTGCAAGTGTGTAGTGAACACGTGTCTCAATCCACAATCCATCGGTTTCAAACTTACGGAAAACAATTCACATGATAGCATGAAATGAACTATGCATATAACTATACATGGGTTTACAATATATTTTTAAGATGACAATTATCATTTTAACAAGCTAGAACAGTAAGAAGAGTGAATCACAAGTTACATGAATGGTCACATCATTAAGGGAGCAATTAGAATAACATTCGTGTAATTATAGCTTTTAATGGGTTAAACACTTTTAAGCCATTAAACACACCTCATGAAATGGCCAGAATAAAGACATGCAAATGTTGAACTCAATACCATGTTAAACAGACCTCGGATAAGCCTTGAAATACGCATCCTACATAGTGACGCACTTCATAACGCAGTGCACAGTTAAAACAGGCGAAATAGTGAAGACTCAAAATTGCGTCCACCTTGGTGGTCGCGTTCAAGCTTGAATCACGTCGGGGATCCAGACGTGTTTAAGGAAAATCATTTAATAAACCTTGGGCGGGAAAACCGCCTGAAACGCGTCGGGGTATATCGCTGCGGTTCAGACAGGCTCCAACTCCCAGGCGGCGTGAAGACCCAAGCGCGCCATTGATTGATCAGCGCGAGAATCACGTCGTACCAGACGATCACGATTCACCGAATCAAGTCGGCCATGAGAGACGCGATTCCAGTCGCTTGAAGTGCATCACCTGAACTGGACGCGGTTCAGAGCTCAAACCAAAATGGCGAAACATGCAGGAAAACTGGTGCTCGGTCCATGCAACGCTTATATCTTCTGAACTAGGGCTCTTGGGACAACGTCTCAACATGAAAGTTGTAGGGAACATGGAGTAGGAGAGAACTATGATTTTAAATTTTTTAAAATGACCTCGGAATGTGCGATAAATCAACATGATCGTAAAAAGTCCCTATAATGCGCGACTATGGCAAAATGACTATAACTCAAGATGTACTCATTGGAATTCGATGAAACTAATTGGGAATGAAACTAGACTTGATGCTCTACACATTGGTATATGACTTGTTAAGGTTTGGCCTGAGAAAACCTACCTTCTGGGTTGAGAAAGTTTCATTCTTCAGAAACCCTTGTTCCAACCACTGGTTGAAGATCGCCTAATACTCCGAGTATACTGCATGAAAATTGTGCATTCCAGTTGGGTTAGGAAGTAGACTTGACCCTCTTTCCAGGGGTATAATCCTTGCACTATGGGATTTAGGTTTGACCTACCTTTGGTCGATTCCAAGTGGACGGTTTGTGCAGGCCTGAAGCAGACGTGATGGGGAAGAAGATGGGCTTGGTGTGCCCGTTCTCCTGCTCCCCAGCCGCCAAGAGCACCTCCACATGACCCCAACAAGTTGTGAAACTCATCCCCAAGGGTTTTGGAGAGAGTATTTAAGCACCTATGGCTTTTGGAAGTCATAATGCAACAAGGAAAGGAGAGTTGCAGTTTTAGCTTGTGTCTTTCCATATTTTGAAGATCTCTTCCTCCATTGGAGAGTGTTGGCCATCAAGCAACCTCCATGGATGGCTAGGCATGAATTTGGGTTGCCAAGAGAGCATTGTTGCCTTCAATTTTTACCCTAATTCCCTCTTTCTAATTTCAACTTATTTAGGGTTACGAACTTCTATGCATTTTCTGTTTTATTTGATTTTGGGCCAAAAGTGATCCATTGGCCCAATATTGATAATGGGTCATCAATATATAATGTTGGAAGTCTCGCCAACATTTTTATTTAATTTTATGTTCGTGTCGCATTTCCGTGTTAACAGTTTTCCTACCTAGTTTCCTAATTTGGATAATTTATCACAATGTGATGTACACTTGGTCAATCGGATTTTTTGTTGCATGAATTTCTTCGTGGAACATTTAAAAATAATGTTTGGGGTTGATTTATAATTTTCACGGAATTTTCCGATTTGTTCTTGCACATACGATAATGGTATGTATGTTTTAAATATTCTGATATTATGGAAATCATTTATTTCCATTTATTTTAAATTTTAAATCACTAAATTTTTCGCGGTGCTACAAGAAGCTTGAGGTTAACATGTTACCATGTTCACACTCTGGTTTAGATCTTGAAAATATCTTCATGATTACTTTTCTATCCACTGTAAGCTTGTTTTAGTTAGAGATCATGTCAGGTTTAGGTATGCCCTTGGAAAATGTTCTGTTAGAGGTAGGGAAATGTTATTAGAAGAGTTTCTCTTCCAGTAGTTCCCTTTTTCTAAGTTTCTAGCCATCCATGTGTACATTTTGAATTTCTTTTGTTCACTTCCTTTTCTTCCTGTAACATGGAGTTTAGAGGTATGGATCAGATTTATTTGATGTTGTAGTCATGTTAGGAATCATAGGAATAGTAGAGTATCCCATGGTAGTTTTGCATGTTTTCTGGAAGTTTACACTGCACCTGTCGATAGCCAGAACCCACCTGTCGACAGGAATCATGCTTCCAGAACCCAGATTGTGCAGAACACCAGTAGCTGTCGATAGATAGCCCTTATCTGTCGATAGATGGCCTTCACCTGTCGACAGTCGACCTTGGCCTTTCGACAGGCAGTGGCCAGACTCCAAAAATCTGGTTCTGGAAGACAGTAGCTGTCGATAGCCACCCTCTGGCTGTCGACATACACTATCCAGTCTTGCTTTCCAGCACCTTGTCTTGCCCAATCTTCTGTTGATACATCTTACTATTAGCCTAGCAAGTTGCTCCCCTCATTCTCTTGGGTTTCTACCATTATGTCACTAAGAGAGATCATCCATCTGCTTTCCATATCCTTCTTTGGATTATCCTTAAAATCTCCAAGTACAATTAGTTCCTATTTGGTTACAACCTCCTGTATTCATTGACCTTAATTCATAAACTTTGGTTATATGAGAGCTTTGAGTACTTGTGTACCACATTTGCTTATTAATGACTTGTGATGACAATTATTGGGTCCCTGGACTCAAATGAGATATATGCCTGTGCAAATGGGGCTGGTCCAGTCCCGGGAGGAGCACCCGAATTCGTTTAGTGGCCGTACGAAACGATAAAGGATCTGTGGATGCTTGGCATTGCATCAAATACTAGCTTGATTAGTCATCATGTTATCCTATCATGAGTTTTGTATTAGAAACGAAACATGAATGTTATCATGAAATCTTGACCATGTATTCGTAAGTCAGTACTTCTGTTCTACATTTATTGTCTAGTTGACATGTTTGTCCAACCATCTTTGATACTCAGTATTGACAATAGTTAAGTTTCTTATTCTGATCTTTGAACATCTTAATCCTTTTTGATTAGTAGAATTGAATTCTACTGGGCTAGATAGCTCATATAATCCTACTTTTTCAGGTGATCAAGATGAGCTTAATGCTTAAGGGGGAGTGTGCTAAGTGGAACATCCCATCTTCAGAAGTTCAACAATTTTACTTTTCTTTAGTGTTGTAGATATGAAATGTAATAAAGTTTCCTTTTCCCTACTCCTCTTATAGGCAGTATTGAGGAGTGACATGTAATTAAGCTTCCGCAATGTTAATGTTAGAAGAATAAAACATAAGTCCTATTTCTTGAGCCTGATTTCTATCATTTCTGATAAATAGACTTTTATTAGGACGTGACAGATAATTTGGTATTAGTGCCTTAGGTTCCGTAAACCTAGGGAATGACCAGTGAGTTTGGGTAGAAACTTGGGATTAGTTATAAAGGTAATAGTGATTTTGTAAATATGTTAGGTACTTAACTTGTTATTTGCTGCAGCATGGACATGAATGCTCAGGAACAACTAGTGGCAGCAATGGAAATGCTCCGTCAAGATGTGGAATTGTATGCTCAGGCCCAAAGGGAAGCGCATGTGCAGATCAAGGAGGAAGTGTTGAACTAGACTGCGGGCGCATTTTTGGCAGAAAATCCCCGTGCCTCCTTGGAGACCATGACCCAGATAATGAGTAATCTGGATAGTTTGAAGCTGGGACAGGACATGTTGCTTCATCAGGTTGAAGGATATTGGGAAGTGCTTTCTGAAGCAGCAAGGGAGCTGTACCATGGGCCTGGGGGAGATCAGCAGCCGTCTGTGGAGTCCGCTGTTCAGACTTGAAGTTAGTTAGAGAATGAGGAACTCACTTTTGTTAACCTCTCTTCTTGTTAAATAGTGGTTGTATATATAACTCACATGTATATGTGTAGTGAGAGGTTAGAGAACGTTGATGGTGTTGTAATTATTTCGGCTTATTAGGGATGTATTGTAAATGTTAAGTTAATGTAATGAAAATATTTGGTTAGTTAATGAAAGTGGTATGTTATGTGAAACTGAAAATTTGTATGTGTTGAATGTGAGCATGGTTTGGTTATGGTATTAATATATGTATTGTTGGATGTCTTAGATAATTTCCCAAATTAATTATGGAAGGAAGTGATGTAAATTGGAAGAAGATGGAGAGCTCAATGCACGATCTGACATGAGTGATGAGGACTGTAGCCAAGAATAACAACCACAATGGAACAAATTGTTTAAGGATTTCCGAAGTCTAGATCCTCTAAGATTTGTAGGTAGTATGGATCCAGATGAGGCTAAGAATTGGTTAAAGGATATTGAGAGAATTTTAAGGTGATCTGATGTACATAGAGGAAAAGATACATTTAGCAACATTTCAGTTAGACCGTGATGCCCGAGCATGGTGGGAAACGGTGGAATCTACTCTAGAAGACCCAAACCAGGTTGGTTGGGAGGAGTTTGTGGAATTATTTAATGATCAGTATTTCTCCGAGGTAGTTAAGGAGAGGAAAGCTAACAAGTTTGCTGGTTTAAAGCAACTCATAATGTCGGTGTCGGAGTATGAGGCACAGTTTGCCCGATTGTCTAAGTATGCTCCTCATCTAATAGCCACAGAGAAGCTGAAAGCGAAAAGATTTATGAACGGTCTGCGTCCAATTTTATTACGCAGTTAACACCTCACTGATTACCATATATTCTGAAATAGTTAAAAGAGCCTTGGCATTAGAAGCTGCTAACGATACTGTGGAGAAGATTAGAGGGAAGTCTTGTGATAGTTCTTCTGACCGTAAGAGGAAATTTGAATCGGGGAATGCCCCTAAGGTACAACAGTCTACTAGGAAGGCAGGAAAAGCTCCAGTTGGAAACAAGGATGTTTGTCGGCATTGCCACATCAGTGGACATAAGATTGAGAACTGTTGGCGTAGGTAGGTTGGGTGCTTGTCTTCAATGTGGAAGTACTCAACATTGAATTCGAGATTGTCCTATAATAAAGAACGCACCAGCAAACCAGAATGCTCGAGCCAAGCAAGGACGTTTGCAAGCCATTCAGGAAGTGGAACCTGAATCTTCACATGAGGGCGGACTTATTGAAGGTACACTACTAGTAAACTCAAAACCCGCATATGTATTATTTGATTCAGGAGCTACACATTCTTTCATTAGCTATGAGTTTGCTAGATCTTTAGGAATGCAATCTGTCCCGTTACCTACACAGTTGGAGGTTGCTACTCCTCTAAGTGAGGGTAATAAACTTAAGGAATATTACCCTGCCAGTCAAATTCTAGTCAAAGAACATAATTTTTCGGGGGACTTGATATGCCTTGAAATGTGGGATTATGATGTAATTCTTGGGGTAGATTGGCTATCTAAACATCATGCAAATTTGGATTGCCAATTAAGACAAGTAACTTTTCTGGGTAAAGAAGTTTACTCCATGACTTTTGATAAACCCCGTACAAGAAGAATACCCATAATCTCGGCAGTTAAAGCATGTAAGTTAGTACAAAAAGACTGTCAATGGTATTTGGCTTCTGTGACACTAATAAATCAGAACACTACTGGGTTGAAGGATATTCCGGTAGTAAAAGAATTTCTTGATGTTTTTTCGGAAGAACTACCTGGTTTACCACCTAGTAGAGAAGTAAACTTTTCAATTGAATTGATTCCAAGAGCCACACCAATTTCAAGAACGCCTTATAGAATGTCAATGGAAGAGTTGAAAAAATTAAAAAGGCAATTGATGGAATTGATAGAGAAAGGATTCATTAGACCCAGTACGTCACCCTGGGGTGCTCCAGTACTATTTGTTAAGAAGAAGGATGGGACTATGCGATTATGCATAGATTATAGACAATTGAATCAGTTAACGATTAAGAATAAATACCCACTTCCTAGGATTGATGATCTATTTGATCAATTGTCTGGAGCTCAATATTTTTCAAAGCTTGATTTTAGATCCGGTTATCACCAATTGAGAATTCAAGATGAGGATATTCACATGACAACTTTTCGAAGTAGATATGGGTCATTACGAATTTGTTGTGATGCCATTTGGATTGACTAATGCACCTGCTGCATTTATACGTTTAATGAATGATGTATTCATAACATATATGGATCAGTTTGTGGTTGTGTTTATTGATGACATACTGATTTACTCTAAGAGTGTGGAGGAGCATGAAGCACATTTACGAGTTACCTTGCAATTGTTGCGAGATCATGAATTGTATGCGAAGTTTAGTAAATGTGAATTTTGGTTGGAACAAGTGACATTCTTAGGACATGTTATCTCTAGAGAGGGATTGTCAGTAGATTCCTAAAAATTGAAGCTATACAAAAGTGGGAACAACCTAAGAACCTTATTGAAATTCGAAGTTTTTTGAGTATGGCTAGTTATTACCGGCGGTTTATTAAAGATTTTTCTAGGATTGCTTCACCTCTCACACAACTAACTCGAAAAGGAACTGCTTTGAATGGAATGAGAGTTGTGAGCAAGCATTTCAAATATTGAAGGAATGTTATCATCCGCACCAGTTTTAGCCTTGCCGTAGAAGAAAAAACATTTGAAGTTTATATTGATGCATCAAACATCGGATTAGGATGCGTTTTGATGCAAGAAGGAAGAGTTATTGCTTATGCTTCTAGACAATTAAAGACTAATGAGAAAAATTACCCAGTACATGATTTAGAATTGGCAGCGGTAGTTTTTGCTCTTAATCTCTGGAGACACTACTTGTATGATAATCAATTCATAGTGTACTCCGATCATAAAAGTCTGAAGTATTTATTTTCACAGAAGGAATTGAATATGAGACAGAGAAGGTGGATGGAATATATCAAGGACTATGATTTTAAGATAAAGTACCATCCTGGTAAAGGCAATACTGTGGCTGATGCTCTCAGTAGAAATCCCATGGCTAGAATATTCCAATTGCAAGTCAAAGAATAGAAGTTGTTGGAAGAATTTTCTACATTGAGTTTAAAAGCTAAACCACAAAAAGATAGGGTTGTGATTGATAATTTGACAGTACAATCAGATCTATTAAGACAAATTGAAGAACAACAAGACAATGACCCTACACTGATAGAAATAAGAGAGAAACTAAATACTAGACCTGACTTTCATGAAGATGCACATGGAAATCTTCGATTTCGGAACAGGTTGTGTGTACCGGATAGTTCAGAAATCAAGAAGCAAATATTAGAAGAAGCTCATCGAGCACATTATATTATTCATCCAGGAGCTGTTAAAATGTACCTGGACTTAAAGAAAAATTTCTGGTGGTGTAACATGAAGAAAGACATTGTGGATTTTATAGCCAGATGTTTAACATGTCAGAAAATAAAGGCTGAACACCAGAAACCCACAGGGAAATTAAAACCTCTTGAGGTACCAGAATGGAAATGATATAGTGTTGGTATGGATTTTATTGTGGGATTACCTAGAACACGTAGTGGGTACGATGCAATATGGGTAATAATAGATCGACTTACAAAGTCAGCTCACTTCTTGGCTATTAAGACAAGATGGTCAGTCAATATATTAGCAGCTCTGTACTTGAAAGAAATTGTTCGACTGCATGGAATCCCAAAAGATATTATTTCTGACAGAGATGCAAGATTCACTTCACATTTCTGGAGAGAATTACAAGATGCATTGGGAACCAAGCTGAAGTTTAGTATTGCATTTCATCCTCAAACAAATGGACAAACCGAACGAGTAAATCAAATTATTGAGGATATGTGCCGTGCCTGTGTTCTAGAATTTGGAAATGACTGGAGTAATCAATTAGCAATTTTGTAGTTTGCTTATAACAACAACTATCAGTCTACTATTCAAATGGCACCATTTGAAGCTTTATATGATCGGTAGTGTAGATCACCGATATGTTGGGTGGAGTTGAAAGAAACACACATTCTCGGACCTGAAATGATTCAAGAAACGATAGAAATTATAAAGTTAGTGCAAGATCGAATGAAAGCTGCCCAAGACCGACAGAAAAGTTATGCTGATCGACGAAGAAGAGAGCTGGAATTTCAACAAGGTGATCATGTAGAGGAAGCTGCTGTGCCCCCAGGGCCTTCTGATCCTCCTGTCTTTCAGACTCCAGCCCCTTCCTCTCCACCTATGTAAGGCCCTCGAACTTTGTTCTTTTTATTCGAACCTTGTCATGATATGCGTATTTAATTTTGTGTATTCTGTAATTATTTATTTACTTATGTCCATATGTGTATATATATATACATGTTTATTTATGTACATATTGTTTTTATTTTAGTTGTACATATTGTATGTAAATAATATGTTATATAATGTATGTAGTTATTGTGTGTATGTATATTTATTGATTTTTCTGTGTTCTGGATAAAATGCCAGTTAACGTCAATATCCCTTGACGTTGAGGGCAGGTTGACGGCAACCAGTGTGCCGTTGACTCAAAGTCGGCGTCCAGATTGATGGACGTTTATTTCCTGTTAACGGTAGCGAAGTGGCCGTTTACTTCTCCATTTTTGCTGTGATTCCAGATCTGGAAACGGCTGCGTTTCTTGCGTTCTGGATTAGGAAACTACCCTCCAACGGTAAGAAACCTAATCAACGCGTACCCCAACCCACTTAGCTCTATAAAATCACCTAGTCTTGGCTGAGTTAAGTCTTTTCGCCCAAAGGAGAACCTAGGGTTTTTGGGTGAGAAGAACTGATTCTTGTGAAAGTTTGATTTGGCGTGAGAGGAGTTCTTCCGGCGATCTACATCGACTGGAAGGAGCTCTTGACATTGAGGAAGCTTCCCCGACTCCGGAGACTCCCCTGTGAAGGCGTGAAGACCGGATCTGGGAGGAGATTTGTGCCTCTTCTTGGCTTGGCCGAGGAGAGCTTCAGTGACTAAATTAAACCATTAGACAATTTTTCAAAGGCAAGTAAGTGAGGGATTTCATCCCTGCACATGTCCTTTAGGTCCTAGGATTTTTATGGATTTTTTCTTGTGTCCTGGAACCCCCAATTCTCTTGTATTTGTGCGTTCAGTCTGTGTTTCTACAGACAGGAACTTGACGGCAAGCTTGTTGCCATCAAGATCTTGAGTTGGCGGCAACATCGTGTGCCGTTAACCCCGGTTGGCGGCAACCCCTTTGCCGCCAAGTTCTTCAGGTTTTTCAGGAATGTGGATTTGATCTATGCACTGTGATTTTCGGACTTATGGTTGTCTGTGCATGCGATGTAATTTATGTCTGGTCAAGTACAGTCAGTAGGTCATGTCATGAGGATATGTCGAATTTCTGTACAAAGTTTTATTTATTAAAATTTCTGTAATTGGACAATGAGCATGATCTAACCATGATAAATTCTGAATAAATAGATCCGTTGTATATTAGGGTTTCAGAAATCTCCATGTTCTAATGATGACTGTTTTCAGATTTCAAAACTGTTAGAACCGACTGTGTTGCTGTGAATCATGCTTAGATGAAAATTTGATAAATCTGCATGAAATCTATTTTAATTGTTAAAATTTGTTGTACTGTTCTGAAAAATCTGAAAGTTAGGTATATGATATATAACCTATGTGAAGCCTGTGATAAAAATTTCATGCTGATTTGACAACAGTAGGTACTATCATTGATTTAACAAGTGCAATGGACCATGATGAGCATGTTTAAGTTTAATCATGTGGAATTCAGTGATTAGCAGCATGATTAGGACTTTGTTATGAGTTAATTATCACTGTGAACAGTAACATCATGTTCTGTAAACTGAAACATGTGTAATTATTTAAAAGTGTGTGTAAATGTGTTAAATAGTGCATGTGAATAATGTAAGCGAATGTGATAAAGTGATAATGTGTAATTGTGCCGACATTGACACTGCTACCATAGAAGACTGTGGAGCCGTACTGTAGTAAAGTCCCTATGGGAAGGCTCAATGTATTGTGATATCCTATGGGCATTAGGATGAAATCCTGGAGGTGGACAAGTACCACTGGTTAGTGTGGAGAGGGCTTCTCCTGGTTCTGCGCAGTTAACCAAGATTCGTCACTATGTTGCCTAGGTGACGGGTATGTGTATGTGATGTGTGTCCTTCTTATGGTGGTTTGGACTATGTGTCACGGCAATTAAGTGTAAAAAATATGAATATGTGAATGTGAATATGTGAATTGTGCAAATGTGAAATATGAGCATGTGATAGTGTAATGTGAATGTGTTAGCATGTGAAAAGATGTGAACTTGTGTAAATGTGATTTATTTATATTAAAACAGCAAGCTAAACATGTGAATAAGTGTTATCATCGTATGTGAAAATGATTAGATATCATGCTAGGTGTGTTATTTACTTTGTACATATTTTCATGTTCTAAAATTGTAGGATTGTGCAATGATATGAATAGAGTTTAAACTATGAATCATGTTACATGTTGTGTAGAAAGCATGTGTAGGTTGTTTATGGTTATTGTAAATTGTTATAAGCATGTACCATGTATTCTTCCTTATTGTTAACAGATAGCATGTGTATGTGATATGTGTAAGGGTGTATCTTTGGATTGCTTGTTGGGTCTTTTAGAAGACTCATACTTGCTTTGGCGTACAGGTGAGGCAAGTGTCCCCGTTCTTGAGGAGGACGTAGGGAGAAGCGACTATGAGCGAGAGGAGTAGCTATGTTGTGGAGTGATGCGTAGTTGTACTTTCCTTTCATTAGTATGTAAACACTGCGATTGTATATTTCATATGGACAATGTATTTCATTCGGGCATGTAATAATGTGGACATTATTACTTCTCTTATTGCTATATAGACTGTGGATTATGTGATGATGATGGAATGAGAATGAGAATATTTATTTATTTCCGTTGTTCTCTTTTGATATTTATGTACATCTCAATCTATTGTTTAGTGTTGGGTAAATGTGTTGAGCAACTACCCCTAAGAAAATTAAGATTATCTTAATTTAGTATATATAATCTTTTTGCTATGACAAAACTTTAAATAGACTTTCTACAAAGCAAATATATCCAATACATATCAGAAAATTATATAGATATATACTATAGTCAATAGCATGACAAAAACTCCATCTCAGAAAATTGTCTAAGCTCACAGACTCTCCCTATAGCATACTGAATCCGACTTCAGACTCTGACTGTTGACTCCGACTCCTTCAGAATCGAAGTCAAACAACCAAGAAATTTTTTTTAAGTACACACCATTATACATGATTCGACTATCGGCTTCGACTCTTATAGTCGAATGCTTCACAAATCTAACTACATGATTCGACTGTCGGCTTCGACTCTTACAGTCGAATGCTTCATAAATCTAACTTCATGATTCGACTGTCAGCTTCGACTCTTACAGTCGAATGCTTTATAAATCTAACTTTATTATCTGACTGTCATCTTCAACTGATACAGTCGAATGTTTCAGAACAAATTCTCTGTATGTCTGCCTAAGTCGAATTGCATTGTTTCTCTTATTGAAGTCGAATCAGTCCTATTCTATCTACAACTTCTATAGTCGAATTGTATGATCTTATGAATTCGACTTCACTGTCAGTTCTATACTTAATACTCTTCTGTCACTAAGGTTAAACAATTAATCTAATCTTGTTTCCTAATCATCTTGGACATATTTTTTAATGAGATCTTCATTGATTAAACATTTTATTGATCCATCAGATTATTATTATTATTTTATTATTATTTCTCTGACAGGACAAGTCATATTATACTTGAAATATTCATCTAAATCCTGCACATATTATTTCTGAAATATTTTTAAACTGAGCTGTGTGTTCTTCATGTCTTTGTTCCAGATTTTCTTGGATACAAAAAAAGATACAGTGCATTTATGAAATTACAGGCGCATGGCATCTGACAAGTCTTACCTACCACTGGCAGACCTATGCCCTACCTTTTTAGCATATCTGTCTGTCTACTCTTTCTGTCTGAAAGCACACCTATACGAGGTTTCCATACCTTCTTTTGTACTCCTCTGACTTACCTACCTCAAAGGTATGGAGATGTTCTTCTTTTTTGTCTTGTCTTCATTGCCGACATTTATTAGAGCACGTTTATAGCATGATACCTTCACAGTCCACCTGTTGAGAAGATATCTGTGTAGCTGTGAAGATGCAACCCACATCTGAAGACATTGGAAAGAAGCAAGATAGAAGAACCAATGGATAACAAGCCTTGCAAAATCCAAATGATTTTAGAGCTCTCTTCAAACGGGTAAATTCCAATGGCCATCTTTCAAACGGCTATATTCTGAAGCTATTTAAAAGAAGATGAAGTTTGAAAGAAACAACACATAGTGGAAACACAAGTCTTTGCAACTTTGTTGAGCTTCACACTTCGAATTCCCTCAAGCCAGAAAATACACAAGCCTTCTTGCAAGCCAAGTTTGAGAGCTCCCCTTTTCAGCAGAAAGTCTCTGAAGCTCTCTAAGTTTTCTTAGAAGTCTTGTGTTTGGGTGGCAATTGTAATTGCTCATTCTCTGAAGTCCACCCTGCTCATTCAGATAGGATTTAAGTCTAATTTCTGATCTATTAAGATCCTTCTGAATTTAGTGTATGTTTGTGCTCAGCTCTGAGGCAAACATACAAGTGTCTCTTTATTGTTTTCTTGTGTATTTCCTGCAGAAGGTTGTTCTGCATTTTTCCCTCCTGTGCAGGGAAGGCCTTTGTGTAAGGCAGTTGTTGTACCCCTGTTTGGGAAGACTTTCTTGGGAGCAAGTGGGATTATATTTCCTCTCAAGGGTGAGAGAAGGCCAATTTATTGGTAGATTAGAGGAAATCTCAAGTGGTTGACTTGAGGACTGGATGTAGGACTTCCATGTAGGAAGGGCCGAACCAGGATAAATCCTTGTGCATACTTGTGTGATTATTTCCACCTAGTTCACACTTGAATCACACACACCACACTAAGTACTAACGAATTTATTTAGTGTTGTGCAATTTCAGAAGAAAATTTTAAAAGCAAGAAGTCCTATTCACCCCCCTCTAGGACATCTATTGTGTCATTTCGATCCAACAAAATGTCCCACTGTGACGACGCCTTTGTACCGACTGGATTGGTATAATCGTACCGATATAAGGAGGGTCGTTACAACCTACCTCTTTCACTGCCCCACCAGCTCCTGAACCCTCCAAGAAACCCCTTCTAAAACACATTTCTTCTCCTACTCCTTTCCCTAATGTCTCCTCTTCCTCACCTATCCCTTCCTCTTCCATTCCTCCAACTTCTGAGGCACCTCTTGCCTCCTCCTCTTCTGCTAGTCCTCCTTTGCTGGACCATTTGCTGGACCATCTACACAACCTCCTCCCACTTCATCTTTTGCCTCTCTTCATCCACCTACTCCACCATCTTTCAGCACTCTCATTCCTGAGGGTGCTAGAATCATTCGCCATACTATGCAAGACATCAAGGATGAGTTTGAAGAAGCCATCCTCCGCACAGTTCTTTCTATCTCTGCCCATATCCACAGGACTGAATCTCAGCCTTCTTCCAATCCTGCCTCCAAGAAAAGGAAGACATTTAAAGAGCTTGTTTTTCCTTCATCTCAAGCTCTCTTTCCTCCTCTGTGGTACTCTCTTTCAGTAGTCCATAGAAGAAAAAACTTATATTCTGAATATCTCCAAAAGTATACCTTTGCAACAACTTTTGGTCTTCCCTACCTTAATCTATCTGAACATCTCAATATCATTCTTTCCATTTCTCTTATACCTAAGCCTGACCAATCAAAAATCCTTTCCTCAGCTGAGTCCAAGACTGAGGATCAGTGGGCCAAGGCTAATAAAGCTGTCTACAGAAAGTTTGAGGTTGCTAGGGCCAACACTTTTCCACCCTCAGACCACCCTCTCACCTTGTCTGAGTGGTTTGTCTGTCAGCACAGATCAACCTAGGGTCCCTTCATTCAGAATGAGATCAAACTGGTTAGGAAATTCCAAATGTATCAAGACTATTGCTTTGTCGATCGCCTTCCAGAAGTTCAGCTTGGTCAGTTCAAAGCAGCTATCGCTCAGCTCCGCACATTAAACCCAGTGAATACCCTCTTCAGGTTGATTTTGCCACCTTGCAGATGCCTCCTATTGTCTTTCTCCCTAAGTTGCACTTTCTGCTTATGGACTCTAATGTGGGTCCTATCATCTTTGAGAGATTTGCTAGAGTTATGGCACAAATCTTTGTTCAGAAAGGAGCTCCTCTTGCCTTTCACAGATTTTATTCAGAGAATATCAAAGAGGTTTTATCAAGTCTTCTGTTTTAGCTCCACTACTAGTAGAATCTGAGAGATTTGTCAACTCTGACTGGTGTAAAGTCTATCCTGAGCCAGCTCTTCAGTTAGATCAGAAAAATACCTCTTTAAATCAGTCAAATCAGTTGACTCTTACTCCTGAGCAGTTCATGGATCTCAACTCCATCAATCTAGTTTCAGATCCTTATTCCATTTAGGTTGAGAGATACAAGATTTATGTAGCATTGCAGAAGGACCTGATAGCTCACAAGCTCCATTATCCTATCTCCATAGATAAGTTCCTTTAGCATGCCAGTTTTGGAACTGCTGGACTCTACAGATTGTCTCTTAGTGCTGATGAATACTCCCTCTTTCTTGAAGATCAGAGACAACTTCACATCAAGAGACTCAGTCCAGAGATGGGACCTTCCTATAATATTAGTTGGGGTGTCTTTAAAATCTTTTTGAAGAGCAGGAAGTCCAAGCTTGGCAGATTATCACTTGCCATGCTTCTCTTCTATCTCCTGCCTTTACATTTCTGACCCTCACTAATTAATCAAATTTGCCTTTTTGACTCCCATTTATCTTAGTCTCTTTTTTACTATTCTCTTTTCTTTTTATTCATTCCTTTTTTCTTAATGACACAAAGGGGGAGAAAATATTTTGAAATACATACTTTAAAATTTTCCAGCAATTTTTTTTCCAGCTCTTCTATATATGCATTTCTTTATGTTTTGTCATCACCAAAAAGGGGGAGATTGATGATCAGTCCATCTCCATATAATTTGTTATTTATTATATGTATTTTTGGTGATTAACAAAACCCTGAAAATTATTGTCTAACATCATTTTCTGAAGTCTATCAACATGCATCAAATCAAACAAAATCAGTAAGTTGTCTACACTCACTGCCATTTGAAGCTCATTGCATATATTTTGTCTAAGTATACATCGACTTCCTTGTAAAAGCTCATAATGATTACTGTTTCACTTGAACAACGATTTCCTCTGTAGAACATGATTGCAGTTCTACATCGACTTCATAATTAGAACATCGATTTCGATTTCATATCGATTTCAGTAGAACATCGATTTCATATAAAACGATGACTTCACTTAAACATCGACTTCGTTTCTACAATGATTTCATTTAAACATCGATTTTGGTAGAACATCGATTTCATATGAAACAACAACTTCACTTAAACATCGACTTCGTTTCTATAACGATTTCACTTAAACATCGATTCCGACAGAACATCGATTTCATATGAAACATCAACTTCACTTGAACAACGACTTCGTGTCAAACATCGGTTTCACCTGAACAACAATTTCGGATCAACAACGATTTCATTTAAACATCGATTTCAGTACAACAATGATTTCAGTTAAACAACGACTTCGTACAGAACATTGATTTCATTGCATGCATACATGGACTATGTTCACATCGACTTTGTTTCAACATGGATTACATTCTCACATGGATTATGGTTATAACATCGATTTCATATCAACATCGACTCTCTCTAAACACAGACTGCCTCTAAACATCAACTCTCTTTAATAACGATTATGTTTTTACAGCTGTTGAATATTCCTATTTAAATTCTTTTAAGACATACTTAACTTACATTCCACATGATATTCAAATATATTATCAAATCTCCATGGATTTCAAGTCTTCCCGCGAATCATGTTGTATCCTGTGATCTCTAACATTTATTATGTTGGTACAATATCTCTGCACGATATATCTCTTGTTTACCACACTCATGTCACATAAAGTAACGCTTTATATGTCGACAGAATGGAATTTCCTTTTTAGTATATCTTCTTAAAGCATGACTATTAACGTTGACTGACAGTTTAGACAAAGATGAGTTGTCTATGCTTCAACATTTATGGTGTGTAGGGTTCCGATAGAAACATATGTTACAACGTTGGAGCTGTCAACCTGACAGAAGCAAGAAGAGATTCAGACAATCTTCCACTATGTAAGTGTCTATTCCAGCATTTAATGGCTGTAGGTTCTCTTGCTCCATACTTCAGACCAGACACTCCAACGTGCATGAAGATATGAGACAACAGATACTTCAACGGTCAAAATCTTTCAAAGAAGATAAATAGAAGACTGGTAACTCCATGAAGGACAACTTGATCAACCTTTGAAAATCTGAAATCCTGAAGATCTTAGTCTCCTAGAAGAAATAAGAGCTTGCTCATCCATTAAAACTTTCTTTAGCTCTTAGCTCTCCACAACAACCTGCTTAGCCTTTGAGAGCTTGTGTAGATCTGAGAGAGTTCTTGTGTGAAAATCTTTGTCTCTCAGATTCGCCTCAGATCAAGCAGTTTCTATAAGCTTGGTCTAGGGGCCATCCACTCCTTACTCATTCTTCTTGAGTGTTCCTCTTCGTTGTGAAGAGAAGACCCTCTATTGAGTGGGGGTTGTTCCCTTTGATAAGAAGGAAGACCTGTTGCATCAGGTGGTTCTGTGCCTCTTCGGGTAGAGAAGAGAAGGACAGCTGCGGCTGGATGTGTAAGTGTCCTTAAGGGGGACTGTACCCTTGTTTAGTGAAATCCCAAGTGTTGCTTGGGGACTAGACGTAGGACTCCTTGTGACAGGAGATCCAAAACAGGATAGAATTCTTGCTGTCTGTATGATTGATCTTTTTGTCTTTGCTTTACACTAACTATAACTATCAAACTTAGTGTCTTCTGTCAAAGCTTTTTTATTTACAGGAATATTCTAAAAGAAAATTTTAGCAATCCATTCACCCCCCCTCTGGGCTTGCTTTCTGTAACGACCCACTTCCACTCGGTACGGTTATACCAACCCACATCGGATGAAAGCAAGTCCCTACAGGGGAGAAAACCCCAACGATATACACATGGGCTGAGATATACATAAATATAAAGGAATAATACAGCGAAAATTAAACAACTCTTATTCCATCAACTTATAATCCACATTCCATAGTCTATATAGTCCAAGAAAGAAATAACATAACATGGCTTTCACTAACATATAGCAAGTTTTCCAATTACAATAATCAAAGTTCAAGTTACAAATGCATTAGATACTAGGAAATAAACCACAAGTCTTCAATCTACTCCCCCAACTCCGCGTCGGATCTTGCTAACTCCTCGGCTTCTAAATCTCCTGAAATGTTTAGCAAGGGTGAGTCTACATAATAGACTTAGCAAGCAACTTAAAACTTCAAACCATATACTTATCATACATGCTTTCTAACAAATTAAGGTAACATATGCTCATTCTAAAACATGGATAATAAACATGGAATCTATTAAGCAAAACTATACTAACACATGTAAAACAATAATTCTAACATGGATACTTATAACATGAAATCACTAACATGGAAACATTCATATACTTACATGCTTTCATTCTTATTTTACATAACACTAACACATGACTTATGTTCATTTATAACATGATACCAAACACATATTCATCAAGCAATTTCTATCTCATGGACATAATACATACACCTACACATGGTACTAACATGATATCACAATCAAAATTCACATTAACACGTGCATTAATTTCTCATGACATGCACACATGCACTTTTACCTAGGCTTTCACATGCACTTACTTTCACATTATCATACATTCACTTACACACGATTTCACATGATTTTCACTTTACACATTCACGTATCACAGGATTTTCACATAGTTTTCACGTTGCACATTCACGTATCACTTATCACTTCACTTGCACATACCACGTGCCACGTTCACATGTCACTTTACACGTTATACACATATTCATTTTTACACGATGCCAAGACACAGCCCAAACCACACTAGAAAGATCACTTAACATGTACACATACACATACACGTACTTAATCACTAGGCAAAGTGATCAAGTCTTGGTCCTACAGAACCAGGGGAAGCCCTCCCCACCATTACCAGTGAAACTTGTCCACCTCCAGGATTTCACACGACCCTTGCCTCGGGTATCACGTAACATAGTTGAGCTTTCCGTAGGGGCACTACTACAGTACAGCTCCAAGCAATCTAGGGTGGCAGGTCTCATTGGCACACATTTTGTTTTACACATTAGCACATTTTTCACGCACACACACCACAAGTTCCCTCACTTTCCATGCACATACACACACATATCATGGAGCCATTACAAATCACTTTTGAATACACACATTAACCCTGAACAGTAAGTAATATAATCTAATCATGCTGCTAATCACATTTCCAAAAATAATGGAGACTTGATATTAAAACATGTTATAGAAAGCTTCAGAAATTCATAACAATTTGTACAATGTTCAGAGCATGATCAAACTTTAACTACGGGCTAACTTCACTTAATAGAACATATCAGAAAGTTTTCATAATTTCAGAGCAGTGCAATATTTTTAAATATTAAACAGAGATTTCAGGCAAATTACAAGATATTTCAATTTAAACATGGTAGACAGTGAACCATCTATTCTAACAGATCTATAACATGCACACAGTGGTCCTAACTTCGTGGAAAATTTCTGAGACAATTAACATGTACCATATATAATTATTCTGTATTTAAATCTATCATAATATGCTCATTATCTCCATAACAAAAATTCTAAATAACAGATATTATCAGAAAATTATCATGATTTCATGGGTTGCTCAAATAAACATATTAAACAAGACATGATTTTCTAAACACATACATATATTCGCTTTTCCCGAAAAATCACATCACAGAGATCAAACCAATATTAAGAAAAGCCACAGGAACTTGACGTCCAGGGATTGGACGCCAACATGTGTTAGGCATGATCGACTGCCGTTTACCCAGGAGCTTGATGGCAACAAAGTGGTCGTCTATCTCCTGTCTGTACACAGTACAGATTGAAACATAGAAAACACAAAACTTTGGGGGTCCAGGAACGAAATAAAAATCCGTAAAATTATTAAAACCCTAGAAGACAAGTCTATGGAGTGAAATCCTAAGTCACTTGCCTACGAATAAATCTCAAAAGGGATAATTGGTCAAAGAAGCCCTCCTCGGCCAAGCCAAGAAGGTGAGGTTTCTCCTCCCAGATCCGGTCTTTCTGTTGATGTAGATCGTTCACCAGAGTCGGGGATGATTCCTCAATCCAAGGTGCAGCTCCCAATTGAAGAAGATCGCCGGAAAGATCACCCAAACGCCAGATCGAGCTCTCCAAAGATCAGGTTTCTCACAAACGAGCCCTAGGGTTTACTCTCAACCAAAAGACTAATCTCGCTGAGAACACTAGGTTTTATAGGCTAATGGGTCGGGGTACGCTTAGGGTTAGGTCATCCCACCATTAGATAGGTTTCCTAATCAAGAAACCCGGAAGAAACGCTTCCGTTTCAGATCTGAAATCCAAAACACATCCAGAGAAGTAAATGTCCAGTTCACTGCTTTTGACCAGAAGTCAACGTCAATCGATGTTGACGTCGGGATTTTCCAGTCGGACAGTAAACGACACAAAGCTTGCTGTTTACTCACACTTAACGTTAATGTATGTGGACGTTAAATAGAATTTCGGCCAGAACATTAAAACATCCAAATAACACACACACACACACACACATAGTACATGACATGGTAATGGGAAAAAACATATAAGGGAAAGACATAGCTTGACAACAACATGACTGAAAGCATAACAAGACACAGGTGAACTAGATAACAGGACTTGACGCTATCCTAGACACCTAAGCTAACTAAGCATCATCATTAGCTGGCGGTGTAGGAGCCCGACGCACAGTAGCAATGCTATCCAGGCGGGAGTCAAGTGTGTCCATTCTGACATTGAGTCTCTCAAAGCCTGTTGCCATTTGGATCTGGAGCTGAGCAAGTAAATCCCGAATTGAGGGCTCATTATCATCAGCAATAGCATCTCCCGGAGCATTTAGTGGCTCAGATTGGGAGTGTTCATCTTCAGCACCATCGTCGTCTTCATCTTCTTCATCATCACCATCATCAGCAGCTACCCCTTTACCTTTGAGGTCTCTCGTGACGATGCCATCTACCATCTTGTAGCCCATCCTATGTGCAGCAGTGAGGTCATAGGAGCTACATGATTTGAGAACGGTCATCTCCTCCTTTGGGATTTGAATGCGAAGAAAGAGGAAGAGAGAAGTGAGTTGGCAGGCATATGGCATAGATCTCTTGGCACTGCAAACGCATATGTGAAAGATAGAGACCATAAGAAGTGGGAGGTTGATAGGTTTAGCATTGAGGAATTGGTGAAGCAGAGACTTGTGGAGGGAGGTCACAAGTTCTCGGCTACCATCCTTGGGAACGATGAGGGTGGTGAAGATGTGATGGATGAGACGATGAAGTGGAGGAAGGAGTTGGCATTTAGTTGCTTACGATCAGTAGGATCGTAAGGCTGCAAAGTAATGAGAGTGAGGTACTCCTCTGGAGTTGGATGATGGGTCATGATGCCCACTCCAGTATTTGGGAGTTGCAGGGCGGTGGATAGAAGGTTTGGAGTAATGAAAAATGGAGTATCCTTCACCTTGGTGTACAACGCACCACTTCTGGACAGTCGGAGGTTGGTGTAGAAATCGGTCACGGCGGTTGGGGAATACCGCTTGTGATCATAGAAAAAGGGTGCCCAACCCTGGACATCAAAGAGAGGTTGGAGTTCTGGAAACATATCCTCCAACGAGACGAAGTCGATGTAGCAGGGCTGCACGACCTTGGTGAAGGTACCATGGACATCGAGAAGACTAAGAGAAGGCAGGATGATGAGCTCCGGCAAACGATCTTCCCGGTGCTTCGTCCGACGCTCGGCGGTGCCTTGGAGCCCTGGCTGGCTTGGGGAGACCGAGGACGATGACGGGAGGCCATCTTCTTGGCCGATGGAGCCATCAGAGGTGGAATCTCGATGTAGATGGAGACGGGAGAGAGGAAGGAGACGGAGGAAGGAGGAAGACGTAAGGATGCAGAGAGCTCTTCCGGTGCCCTGAAGAAGGAGGGATTTTGGTGAGAGGGAGGGAAAGGAGTGTTTTTAGAAGTGGAAAAGGATGGAAAGGGGGGTGGGGACCTCTTATAGAAGGCTTGTGGGTATTTGAAAGGATGGGTCCCACAAAATCCGGCCTTAACCCCTTGCCCGATGGGCTTCCAAAAAACATATCGGCCACCGGCTGTCGACAGGGCCCTTGATGCCTGTCGACAGGGACATACAATAAATGGCTAGTTTGCTGTTTTGGTGGTTTTGAAAATTGGAATGTTGGAGCAGTGGTTCCTTAGTGTTATTAAGATGTATAAGAGGGGAACAAATTTTACCCAACCAAATACAAATAAAAAAAAAGCCAATTCATTTTTCGTAATGGTTTGAACATAATACCCAAGGAATTTTAAGTTAGAGCATTAAGAAAACACCTACTAAAATGAAGAACAATGCACTCTCACCCCTTCGTTGTATAAATGCAGTGTAAGACAACACAATCCACATTTTGTTGAAAGGCAAATGATGCACGAAATGAATATCTATATATCAAGACAATCATACAACCAATGACCCTGGGATTTATGACTCAGTGGAGGCTTCACACTATTTCAATTTCTTTTCTTTGCAATTCAGAAAGGCAATGGGAAAAGTGGTACTTAAGAGAACTTCACATTTTGACGTGAGGATAGACATTACAAGTGCCCATACCCCCAGTTACTCAGAGGAAGTGTCTAGCATACCGTTGTACAGAGTTGATGAGTGAGCCTTTTGACGCGAGGGCAGACATTTGTGATGCCCATCACCCCAGTTACTCAGCAAAACTCAACATTGCTCTATATTTATCCCAATTTGAAGTTGATTTTTATTTTTCTTATGTGAATGCTATTTTTTCAGAAATAGGTAGCTATTCTCCACGTATTGCTTTAAAAGCTCAAGATCAAGTAGTTTATATGATTAGCTATCAATATTAGACAGACTGTTCTATGACCAAAAGACTGATCAAGTAAATTGAGAACTATGGTTGCCTACAAGGAAATTATTTAAGGAGTGAGGTGTATATCCTTGAGAGTTGGGAAATGTTTCCAAATGATAGAACCTAAACCCAAACATGAGTAGTATGTGAAAATCATAGTGGTATAAAGAATAGCTTAAATATCATTTATAGATGGTATGGCAAACATGCATTAGCACCTTATAGACACTTATTTGTCAAACAAGAAGCTGCTCACTGAATGTGGGAAGAAATGGGCTTGAAGTTCCAACCTTCATTTGTCTGTCGACAGGGAGAAATGGCCTGTCGACAGGATCACACAGACAGAAGATTAAGGGTTCTTGGAGGCAGAGACTGTACATATCTGTCGACAGAGGAAAGTGGACCTGTCGCAGATGTAGACAGGGTGCAGAATGAGTGTTCTGTGTGGCCCGTTCTGTCGACAGGATGCTTGTTTGCTATCGACAAGACCTGTTTTGAGCCAGTATAAGGTCAGAATGAAGTATGGATGGGCAAAGCATGTGAGGGAATTGTAGAAGCATAAAAGTTGAGTGATTTCTTTCACAATGACATCCATCTAACCTTAATTTGCTCCCCCATAGTGTGTGCTATTGTGTACACATACATTCAGACAACAAGCACATTTGCACAATCTGACCAAGCAACGAAAAAAAACCACAAAGCAAGTATGAAGTGATTTCATGAAGATGTTCAATCTTTGACAAGAAATAGGGAGTGGGCAAAATACAAAGAACCTGAATCCTCATAGAAAGTCAATGACCCTTTCATGCAACATAACTATTGATACTTAGCGAGAATGTTTTCTCTCACGCATATGAAAGTTTCCAAACAAGCATAACTTGTTCTTCCACAAATCACCATTTGATATACCTCATAGTTTAGTTCACACAAGGAACATAGACTTAATATTTGAATGAAGTTTCATTGTAATTTGCACAAGCCCAATTCTCGTCTCAATGTTGTGATCTATCTTCAGCCAGAGGTTTGGTAAAGATGTCCCCAATTGTTTTTCAGTGGGTATGAAGCTAATTTCCAAGGATTTGTTGGCAACTTCATCTCTCAAGAAATGGTGACGAATTTCTATGTGTTTTGTCCTAGAGTGTTGAATGAGATTTTTGGATAGATTGATGTCACTAGTGTTGTCACATAGGATCGGTGTGCATCCAATGTCAATGTTGTAGTCGCATAACTGACTTTTTATCCAAACACTTGTGCCGCACACTCCCTGCAGCAACATATTCTGCCTCTACAGTGGAGAGTGCAACCCAGTGTTTGCTTCTTGGATGCCCACGAACCATGCAACCACCAAGATTTGGCAATATCCACTAGTACTTTTCTGTCAATTTTACATCCAGCATAGTCAGCATCAGAATATGAAACCAAGTTAAAGCTACTACCTGCTGGATACCAAAGACCCAAGTCCTTCGTACCTGAGAGGTATCTGAATATTCTCTTTACTGCACTTAATGGCTTTCCTTTGGACTAGATTAGTATCTAGAACAAAGCAAACGCTGAACTAAATGTCCGGTCTACTTGCAGTAAAGATAAAGGAGTTAGCCAATCATACCTCGAAATTGTTTGCCATCTACTGATTTACCTTTCTCATCACTTTCTAGCTTAATGCTTGTGCCATGGGTGTTGAGGCATGTTTAGCTTGTTCAAACTGAAACTTTTCAGTACTCTTTAACATATTTTTCTTGGTTGATGAAGAATCCGTCTTCTAATGGTTTGACCTGCAGACCAAGAAAAAATTGAAGCTCCCCCATAAGACTCATCTCAAATTCACTATGCTATTGTTTAGAGAATTCTTCACACAGTGAAGGGTTAGTGGAACCAATATAATGTCATCCACATAAACTTGAACAACTATGATATGATTGCGGACTTTCTTTGTAAAGAGTGTTTTGGTCCACCTTACCTCTTGAGTAATTTTTGCTTACCAGAAATGTGCTTAGCCTGTCGTACCAAGCTCGGGGTGCCTGTTTCAAACCATAAAGAGCTTTGTGCAATTTAAATACATGGTTTGGTTTATCATGATCCTCGAAGCCAGGTGGTTGAGAAACATAGACTTCCTCTTTTATGTAGCCATTAAGAAAGCAGTTTTAACATCCATTTGAAATAGTTTGAACTTATTTGAACATGCATATGCTAACAAGATCCTAACTGCTTCTAGTCTAGCTACAGGTGCAAAGGATTCTTCAAAGTCCACACCAAACTCCTGATTATATCCCTTTGCAACCAGTCTAGCCTTGTTTCTCACCACTTTACCCTCTTCATTGAGTTTGTTCCTAAAAACCCATCTTGTCCCAATTACAGAAATTTCAGGGGTTCTAGGAACTAAACTCCAGACATTATTTCGTTGAAATTGCCCTCATGCATAGCATCAATCCATGAGTTTTCTTTTAATGCTTCTTCAACATTTTTAGGTTCCACTTGAGATACAAAAGCTAAATGATCCTGTTCAACTATTTGATTAACCTGAGACCTAGTTTGAACTGAGTCATTTATGTCTCCTATTACATTCTCAAGTGGGTGAGCTTTAGAGTACCTCACATTAGAGACTGTTGAAGGCCCGGGTTGATCTTGCAGTTGAGGAGATTGTTCTGGAGGAGGGGTGGCTGGAGGACTTTCAGCTTGAGGTTGATCTTGTTGTTGTGGATCTTGTGCAGGTACTTCTTCTTCATTTCTGAACAGATGTTCGTCAGCTTCATCATCGTACCTGCGAAGATATCCACTTTTAGTTTTGAGAGTTGTTTTAGAGATTGCATTTGGTTTTCTTTGGAGTTCTCCAAGTGTTGTATCTTCAGTTTCATCTGCAAACCTATAAAGATTAGAACTGCTAGGCTTGTTTGAGATTCATCAATACAACATGTGGAGTTTCTTCCACTTTTCTAGTTTTCAGATTAACACCCTATAGGCTCTAGAGTGTTCTGAGTATCCAAGAAAAATACCTTGATCGCTCTTGGCTTCAAACTTGTCCAAATCATTTTTATCATTGTTATGTATGAACACTTTTGAACCAAAAACTCTGAATACCCTATAGTGGGTTTCTTACCTTTCAGTAGTTCGTAGGAGGTTTTCTTGAATACTGGTCTTACCATGGCTCTGTTAAGAATGTAGCATGATGTGTTTTTATCGCTTCTGCCCAAAAGGTTCTTGCAAGTTGATTCTCGACCAGAAGTGTGCGAGCCATCTCCACCAAGGTTCTATTCTTCCTCTCTACAACCCCATTTTGTTCTGGAGTTCTTGGGGAGGAGAATAAATGTTCTATCCCTTGGTTCCTGCAAAAATCAGAAAAGGAGTATTGTCAAATTCTCCCCCGTGATCAGTGCGGATGGAGCATATTTTGTTGACATTTCCATGCTCAATTTTATTGAAAAATTCTTCAAATTCTTTCATTGCTTCATTCTTGTGAGCCAGAAATTTTACCCAAGTGAACCTAGAGAAATCATCTACAATGACAAAACCATAACGCTTGCCATTGAGACTTAGTGTTCTTGTAGGTCCAAATAGGTCCATGTGCAACAGTTCATAAGCTTTAGAAGTACTCACCGGTGCTTTTGATTTGAAGGATTTCCGGTTTGTTTTCCCTGTGCACATGCATCACAAAAAGTTTCATTCTTGTTAAGGAAATTTCAGGAAGACCACTTACCATTTAAGCCTCATGATCTTGTGCATACATTATAGCTAGTGTGACCGAGCCTACGATGCCACAATGTAAGCTCATCCTGTTTGTTTGCTACAAGAATAGATCATTATTTTTTGGATCATCTAAATCAACCATGTAGATGTTGTTTATTCTTTTTCCAGAAAACTTAGGCTTCCTGTTTCCTTATCAAGAATTTGACATGAGTTGGATTCAAAGACAATTTTATGACCTTTATCACATAATTGACTTATGCTAAGCAAATTGTGATGAAGGCCATCAACTAGTAGTACATTGTCTATTGAGTTAGAGGGAAACTTACCAACCTTACCTGAGCCGATGATCTGGCCTTTGTTGTTACCTCCAAAGATGATGTGACCTCCATCTTTTTCCACGAGCAGACTGAATTTTTCTTTATCGCCCGTCATGTGCCTCGAGCAGCCACTATCCAGGTACCATTTGTTTTGATTGTGGGCTGCTAGGCATTCTTGCACATGTGGATCAGACAAGAGGTTTTGGTACCCAAATTACTTTGGGTGCCGTTGTATCATTCATGCCAAACATAAATGCTTAGGAATCCAAACTTGTTTGATTTTCATTTGGTTTGGGCTATTCCAACATTGTTTTTCATTGTGCCCAACCTTTTTACATATTTTGCATGATGATGATTTTTGAACAACAGTGGGCTTTACCTTTTTAGGAGCATGCATTGGAATCTTACCCTTTTGTTGCCTTGTTAATTTTGGTTTAGGAGCATGCTGTTTGTCCTGTTGACAGCCCTGTTTGGGCTTGTGGCAAATTCCTTAGATTGACTAGGAACACCTTGATAGCTTTAGGTTCCTATTTTTTACCCTTGTATTGATTTTCTTGTTCTTAGAAGGGTTTTTGTTTGCTAGAACTTGGGCTAGGATCAATGAAATCGGTTAGCAGATTTTTGCCAATTTCCTTTGGCTTTGCATTTTGAAACCCAATCCCATGTCTTGCAACAAACACTTTGAACCTAGAATTGCATCCAGATTCTGTTTACTTTTGACAAAGCTAGATAAATCCTTAGACTTACCTTTTATTTCTTTTTCAGCTTGTTCCAATCTTTCTTTTAGTTTAGCATGCTCACTTTTAAGAGTTTCAAGAGAGTTCATTAGATCATCTCTTTCCTTTTGAACTTCTTGAAACTTAAGTTTCATGCTGTCCAATTCATCACTGTGTGTTTGTTCATCAAGCTTCATCATTTCTATCACCTTATTCAAGGATTCAATTTCATCATTATTGTTTGATTCATGAACAAGGGAATTGACTTTTTTTTTGAGTGCTTTATTTTCAGACTTGAATTCACAGAATTTTTCAAATAGAACAGTATAAGCTTCTTCCCATTCAGTAATAGAATATGTTTCAAAAGAAGAATTTACCTCGTTGGAGTCATCACTCCTTGCCATGAGACACTGAATCTCATCATCTCCTGAGGTAGCTTGACTGTCCTCATCTCCAAGTAGCCAACATTGCCTTGGCCTTCTTGAAGGTGAATTGTCCTTCTTCAGCTTCTTTTTGAGCTCGGGGCACTCTCCTCTCATGTGCCCTTGCTTCTTGCACTCATAACACACAACTTCAGATTTTTTGTTAGAAGAATCAAATCTGTTGGTACCCTTTTGGAAAGGTTTCGAGTTACCTGAACCTCTTCTTTTGAATTTTAGAAACTTCTTAAACTGTCTAGTGAGCATGGCCATCTCGTCATTCCCACTATCACTAGAGGTTTCAGACTCAATCTCTCTGTTGGGCATTCTTTTTAGAATCTGAAGAGATTTTCTTGGAAGCTTTCAAGGCAATTGACTTCCTTGGATTCTCTTCAGTTTCTTTTCTTTTGACATTGAGTTCATATGTCATGAGAGAACCAATCAATTCATCTACTTTCATTTTTGAGAGGTCTTTGGAATCCTCAATGACAGTGGCTTTGGTGTTCCATGAGGATGGAAGAGACCGAAGTATCTTCCTCACCAAGTCACTCTCTGAGTATTCCCTTTTAAGACCTTTCAATCTATTTATAATTATCATGAATCTAGCAAACATGTCAGAGATGGTTTCATCATTATTCATTTTGAACATTTCATATTCTGAAACCAACATGCTTACCTTTGATTCTCTTACCTCAGATGTACCTTCATAGATCAGCTCAAGCTTGTCCCACATTTCCTTTGCTGAGGTGCATGTGGAGACTCTTGAGTACTTCTTTGGGTGGACTGCGTACTGCATTATGTTAGGGCGCTCCAGTTGAGTGTCCCCTTGGCGATCTGGTCCTTAGTCCAGGTATCCTCGTCCTGAGGTAATTTGTATGCTCCTTTACTGACTATTTTCCATAGTTCGAATTTTGTGCTCGTAGAAACACCTGCATTCGATTTTTCCAATACGAATAGTCAGTGCCATCAAAGAAGGGTGGCCTGGTCACTGAGTGTCCCTCAGCCATAAACCCTTGTTAGACTCCATTAGACCGCGAATCTCCTGATCGTAAGATCATTAAGTAAAGCAGTAAATCGAAGAAACTCGACTCTGATACTCAATTGAAGAGTTGCGGAATTCCCTATATGGTAATCTAGAAGGGGGGTTGAATAGATTACTGCCGATTAAAATGTTTATCACCTTCTTTTCTTTAAACACAGATATCAAAACACTATTAAACTCTAAGCTATGTGTGGATGTGTGTGACTTGTTGATAGATAGATAGCAAACTACAAAACGTGTGTATAGACGCCGTGCCTACCAAACATCTAGTGTAACATGTTCAAACCATGAGACAGGCAGATTTACGTGGTTCGGAGTACACAACTCGTGTATCCTACATCCACGGGCCACACACACACGCAGAGCAATCTGCTTATGAGCTAGTTCACAAACTGCAACTCACACACACGTGTTATCTGATGTGTAACCACGATCAGATCAACACCCACACGTGAATCAAGCACAAGGACTGCTTGAGACACAGTCACACACACAAGTTTACGTAAAACGAAAACAAAGAGAGTTCTGAATTGTAGAACAAATCCTGATTGAAGAACTTCTCTCGTGAACGATCGGCTGGACTTCAAGCTTCTTCTTGATGATCACAAGTTGATGATGATGCTTGAATCCATGACGTTCAGGCTTCACCTTCCGCTGGAGAGACTTCTCTTCTTGGTTCTGGGCGGCAGGTTGAAGCAGAGCATAGAACAAGACTTCTCTTGAGAACTCTTTAGGGTTTTTGCTTGGGGCTGCTTGTGTACGAGATTTTCTTCAGAAAGTTGCTTATATAGTGGTGTTGACATATGGAGAGACGTGGTTGTTGGAAACACCAACTTTGGCAACGTTAGATCTTTCTGTATCTGAAGATTCTATTCGTCTGTCGACAGGTCATACACCTACTGTCGACAGGAATCAACAGTGTGTCAAGTTCCAGAAGTCTGGAAGTTCTGTTGAATCTCTCACTATGTGCATCTGTCGACAGGTGCCTTGGTGCTGTCGACAGGCACATGTTTTTCCAGAACACTGGTTTTCTGACTGTATGCTTCTGTCGACAGGAGGCTTTGTTGCTGTCGACAGGGCTTGTTTTCTAGAACTGTGTGTTGCTGACTGTTGACATCTGTCGATAGGGTCTTGATGGCTGTCGACAGGTACTTTGTCTTTTGTCTTTTCTTGATCTTTCATACTTGTTGTTGGCACATGTCTTGCATAGTATATCTCCTACATTAGTAAACATAGTTAGTGAGATATTATGAACATATACAATCAAGCATTGTACCATGTTATTGTGACAAGTCATTTGTATGAAGATCTCATGCATTAAACTCAATTCACATTGTTCACATTGTTGACATTGTTCATCATTGTTCATCATCAAAAACATGTTGTATTTATTATTTAGAATGTGAACCCAACAAACTCCCTCAAAATCCCAAAGAACAACAATCTCACGAGAAGCAGGTGTAAAGAAGTAAATTAAACAGTTAACAGAGCTACCTAAGCATGGAGCTACAATTGTAATTAAATAAACAATTCTATACTGATAATATGGATTAAACATTAGTAAATAAACGACAAACCACGCTCAAGTGTACAAGCTAGAGAAGGGTAACGCCACACTCGGGTCACGAAACCTAGTTCGCGACACCAGCTTCTAATCCGGACAAACCACACAAGACTACCTCTCAGTCTCGCAACCATGGACAAAAGGTCCAACTTCCGCTCCACCTCTACAGTGCCAACAGATGTGGAGACCAACCAACACCACACCTGCAGCAACACACGCTGCAGACCCACGCCTGACACACCTTCAAGAGTTCCGGAACCCTTAGGTGAGGCTGTGGAACATGGAACTAGCTGGGATCAATATGTCTACCGGTGTCCTTCCCCCAACCATGAGCGCACTACAAGCAATCGAACTGAGAACCAACACACCACAAGTCGCTGCCCCACTGTCGCCTTTCCTTCACCCGGACATACAACTCGACAAACGAGTGAGGGTGTCCAGGAAGATGACACAAACCTTGGCGGTACACACAGTACTGGGACAAACCTCAAGCACTAACGTGCCTGACTCACAGAGAACCTAGGGTACCTGACTCAAGGGGTAACTATAGAAGGCGTCGTACTACCTAACTCGCCATGTAACACACAAACTGCAACATCCTTTAATCTCGACACATGCTAAAGCACCTCTACAATACTTTAAATACACAAAACAACGTAACATGTCACTCACATAAACAAAAATATACTTATAGCCCTCGAAAGCGACGCCTCAATACAACACGTTCTGAACCTGAACACGACGGGTCGGGCTGTCGCGTTCGCGACACCTGGAGCCATCACCTTCACTGACAGACCCCCAATCCGCAAGTACCACTTCTAGAAACCCCACAAAACACAGGTAAATGTCCATGTAAAATAATTACAACTAGTCTAACAACTATACTAACATGCCATCTACTAATTAGAACTCGTTCCCTGCATCAAATACGACAATTACACCATCCACAACAAGAAATGAGTAGAATCTCCCTACCTACATGAAGAATGAGAAGAACAACCATGGATCGGCATTTCCCATGCTCTGAGCAATGTCCTTGCATCGAGAGCACGCCAAATCATGCACTAAACGTCCATGGTTACCTCTCGAGTCGGGTACCCCAGGTTCTCTATGAGCCAGGCATGTTAGTGCTCGGGGTTTGTCCCGGTACTGTGTGTACCGTCAAGGTTTGTGTCATCTTCCTGGACACTCTCACTCGTTTGTCGAGTTGGACATCTGGCTGAGGGAAAGACGACAGTGGAGCAGCAACTTGTGGTGTGTTGGTTCTTAGTTCGGTCGCTTGTAGCACGCTCGTGGTTGGGGGACGAACATCGGTAGATGTACTGGTCCCCAGCTAGTCCCGTGTTCCACACCCTCACTCTAAGGGTTCTGAAACTCTTGGAGGTGTGTCAGGCATGGGTTCTGGAACTCCTAGTTTTATTCCTATGTACATGACCATGAAATGTGGAGCATGCACAAATGATCAATTCTATGCCAAAAATCCCTAGGAATACGACCAATTTTTTGACAGTGAAAACATGGGACTGATTTGGCATGTTTATGCATTCTTTGATTTGGCAATATGACTAGGTTTATTGCAAGTGAAGTACATAAGTGAATTTTCTACCTGATGCTTACCTTGGCTATGATGTTGAAGTGGAGCTTGTCTTGGAGCTTTTTGGGGTGATGGAGGAGGTTGAGAAACCTTGTAGAAACATGTTTGCTTTTCTATTTTCTGTTTCTGGTTTTTAGAGAACACATGGTTATTTCTATTTACAACATTTTTCTTCATTTTCTATTTTTTTTTCTGAGCATTTTCTGAACAAGAACTTTCACTGTTTTTTCATTAGGCATGATGGAGTTCTTGTAAGCAGTAGTTTTGACAAATGAAGTTTTTGTTTTGTTTTCAAAATTCTCTTTATTCACTAGATTATATCCTAAACCTTCTTTTTAAAAGTTTACTCTCATTCCAAGAAGATTGTCAAGATTTTGAGTTCCCTGAACAAACTTAGACAAGATAGATTTTAGACTATCAACAATCTTGTTCAATTTAGAGATCTTCTTTTCAGAAGTTTGATTTATTTTCACAGCAACTTCAAGTTCAGTTGTCAATTTTATTTTTTCAGTTTTCAATGCATCAATTTTTTATGAATATGAAGTTTGTTTAGCATGACATCCACCATTTTTCATCTGATTCTTTTCATTTTCAAATTGAGCAGTTTGAATTTCCAAATCAGTAATTTTCTTCTTAAAACTATTGTAATCATTCAACCTCAAATTTAAGATTCCCATTCAGATCAAGCAATTGTTCATTTTTATTTTTCAAACCAAGAGTTTTAGATTTCCACTTATCATGAATTTCTTCTAATTCATGCAAGTTCTGCTCACAAGTTTTAATTTCTTTTTTTCAAAATTTCTTTTTTTCAAAATTTCTTTTTCAGTATTTAACTTAATAACTTCATTTTTCAAGTTTTCATTATCTTCCCGGACAGTTTTACAATTATGTTGAAGCAATTTGATTCTTCTTATCTGCCTTTTTATTTTTAGAGTTCATTCTTTCATTTCTTTTACTTAACTGATTATAGAGATTTTTCAATTCATCAAAGGATAATTCTTCATAATCACCGTCATAATATGAATTGAGGGAATCATTGGGATTTACCGAGCCATTGGAGCTTTCCTTGGCCATTAAGCAAATTTTGGAGTCAGTTTTATCAGCTTCAGATGTTTCTTCTTCATCATCTTCTTCCTCCTCACTCCAGGTTCCTATCATAGCTTTAGGCTTGATTTTCTGCCACTTGGTTTGAGATTTTTTCTAAGCATCAGGACATTCTGGTTTGACATGTCCTGGTTTCCTACAATTGTAATAAACAATTTTGTCAGAATTTTTGTTAGCAAATTATTTTGGTTTAGAAGAGTTACCTACCTGAGGTCTTCTTTTAAGAAATCATTTTTCTTCTTTTCTTAAGAACTTTCTAAATTTTCTTGTGAGTAAGACATATTCACTTGAATCATTTCCTGAGCTTAATGACTCCTCTTCTTCAGATGATTCTTTCACACTAGGAGTTACTTTAAATGCTAGTAACTTCTTTTTCTTCACATCATCATCTGTTCTTTTCAAGCCCAATTCATATGTCATTAATGAACCAATCAATTGATCAACATATATAGTAGACAAATTCCTAGATTCTTCAACTACAGTAGCCTTTGTATGCCAAATTGAAGTCAAGGATCTAAGAATTTTTCTAACAAGTTCATATTCAGTATAAGTTTTTCCTAGACTCTTTAAGCCATTTGTCAGTAGAGTTAATCTACCATACATCTTTGAGATGGTTTCATCGTTTTTCATTTTAAAGGCCTCATACTTAGAAATTAACATGTTGGCTTTGGTTTCCTTTACTCAAAAGTACCTTTGTAGATTACCATTAGACGATCCCATACTTCTTTGGCGGTGGCACATGAGGAAACTCTTGAAAACTTTGTTGGATGAAGGGAGCATTGCATGATGTTCATTGCACTCCAGTTAGCATTTGACTTTTTGATTTACTATGGTGTCCATCTTTCTTCATCCTCTGAGAGCTCATATGGTCCACTACTAACCACCTTCCATATTTGATGATCCTGGGCTCTTAGGAAAACCTACATGCGAGTTTTCCAGTAAGTATAATTTGATCCATCAAAATAAGGAGGTCTATACATAGAGTGTCCTTCTGGTATATGTCCCCTTAGATCCATTCACCTGAACTCTCTGGATGTTAGACCACATGAGTGGAGAGTCTAAGCTCTGATACCAATTGTTGGATAGTTGATGCAGTGATATGGCAAATATAGAAGGGGGGTTGAATAGATTTGCAGCGAAAACCTCATTCAATTAATAACTTCATCAAATTAAAATACCTATTTAAATAGGTACCCACTGATTTGATTAACTTATAGGAATCTAAAGCACTTAGATTATCTATCAATAAGTGTGTGAGTGCTTAGAAGGTGATCAAAATCCTATGCAAGCATTCTAGCAGAGAATCAACACAACAAACCACTATACATGATATTTTTAAGGTGGTTCGGCTCCTAGACAGAGACCTACGTCCACCCCTCATTTAAACCAAGTAAGACTTCACTAAATCGCTGATTCATAGCTTCAAACAACTACTGACTCACAGCTTGAACATTGACAGACAACTTGAATGCTGACACACAGCTTGAACGGTGACTCACAGCTTGAACGCTAAGTCACAACTTGACCGTTGACTCACAGCTTGAAAGCCAGATCCACACATAAACACAATGTGGGATCAACACTCCTAACCCCAGTAGGAGCACCCAATGTGTTCATAATGAAGTTTAAAAGTGAAAATCAAATTCACATGAAGATTAGAGTTATGGGAGACAAATCCTCGAACACTAGTTGTCACGCCCCGATGCGGAATATCGAAACGTAAGGCAGTTGCAAGTAAGAGTGTACAGAGCGTAGAATAGACAACAAACCAATGGACAATTAAATAATATGTAATCAAATATCTTTCATTGATAATTCAATTGCTGTCTATTACATCAATAAACTCAGAGCCATAACATAGGGCCCAATTGACTCTAATACATAAAATGAAATAAAAGACTAACTAAGACATCTAGGATAACTTGGTGACGTCATGGCACTCATGGATCACTCCTGGTCCTCCCCATCCTCGTGAGTGTACTCATTCTCCTCGGCCTTACCTGAGATCACAATGACAAATAACGTAGGGTGAGCGACTACGCCCAATAGGATTTATATCTCATGGTGTGGGCAAACTTTACATGATTAATGTATTAAAAGTAGAGTTACTATATGATAAAACGAGAGAGTTAGGTAATGTGAGAGATAGAACGATAGTAAGAAACAAGATAGCACAATAGCATGTGGTTGAAATAGCACAAGTTTTCCAATATAGCACAGAACAGGATGGCCATAGCACAAATAGCACAATGTACAACAATAGCACAATGACGAGTATAGTATAGCACCTTGATTGTCATTTAGATAGACTCCCGCGGGCACTAGCACTTTTGGGCGCACCTCCTAGGACCAGACCGGACCCTTTTATATTGCCAGGCATTAGTTATATTGTTTATCTTTAGAAAATCAGTCAAATGGCCAATAGAGAGTACCTAGAAAATAGATGAGAGTACTAGATGAATAGACGAGATAGCAGAGAGAGTGTGAATAGATGAGAGAGTAGAGTATAGATGAGAACTATAAGTCGTTGCACATAAAACATCGATTAAATGGGCGATAGTAATAGTTGCACAAACACACAATTGGTGTTGGCAGTCAGGTGGAATTCACTACCCTTCCACTGGCCATGTTATGCACAAGTCCAGAGGTCCGGCGTGATTTAAGATAAGAGAGAACTTTTAAAGCCATTTGGATCATATTGATCCCTAAAGGTGTTATGGGCATTAGAGTACAACCAGCTTAGTCTCTATGAGGAAATCCACAAAGTACAGAGTCTTACAGAGGTCTTAACAAAAGGTCCCTTGTCTACCAGAACGGAATGTCCAATAGAGATATTCCAACTTGTCAAGAGAGTAGTGTGTAGAGAAAACGAGTTGCTCGACGTTCTAGAGGAATTCTAGAACAGTGGAGCGGCAATATCGGTATTCCAAATCCACGTAAGAAAACGGAAACAATGTCATTATTATCATGGGTGAATAATGTGCAATCATTGAAGTATATTACCAGATAAATTATTTAAGTATTTTCTGCATAGTCTTATGGCAAGGATATACATATAGTGTGTGCATGTGAAAGAAATCATAGAACATGGAATGATTGTGCATATTAACTTTTAAATTAAAGAAATTATGTGACACATATCAAAATTTAATAACATATATGTTTACTGTTCATTACACCGTTTTATAGGGTAAACACATGCTTAACAAGCCTAAATCATCATGTAAATAACATAATAATCGATGCTGGAATAACACAGGTAAATCACGACGGGTAGGATGGTCACATTTAGAAGGCTATCAGAAACGCGACGACGAGGACCGTCACATTCATGCAAACCCTAGCTATTCAAATGGCGTGATTTCCCAGAGGTAGGAAACGACAGTGAAACGCGACGACCTTAGCGGTCGGGTTTCAAAGGTCTTCTAACAGTCAACGGGCACACAGTTTGATGCACGAGACGAGGGAAACCCTAGCCAAAATGCGACGACATGGTCAGTCACCTTTCAGATAAAATGCGACGGACAAGGCCGACGTGATACCAGTTAACTGAATCACGTCGCCTGGCTCGGTCGCGATTCAAGGTTCAAACCGAAAACAGTGAAATCAAGCAGCGATCTTTGTACAATGCTTATAACTCACAAACTAGGGCACTTGGGAAAAAGTGATGAACATGAAACTTGTAGGCGACATCAAGTAGAAGAGAACTATGCCATTGGACTGAATCAATTTGGTCTCGTTAGGCATGCAAACTAGCATGAACAAGAAATGGTACAAACTTGCGCGATGATGGGAAAACACTTATAACTCAATGGATACACGATGAAAATTTGGCAAATCACTTGCATATGAAACTAGACATGTAGTACTAAAAGATGGTATGAGTTTAGTTCCTCTTTAGCCCGAGAATCCCTACATTTGTGAAGATCTAAGGCCAGATAGTTGCACAGGTCGCAGCAGAGCACAATTGAGGAAGAGCTCGGTTCTCCAGCCGTTCTCCTCTGCTCCGGTGCCCTAGCAAAGCCTCCCACGACCCCAACACTATGGTGAACCTTCCCCTTTAGCCTTAGGATGAATACTTATATGTCTAGGGTTTATTTCAAGTCCTATCATAACTAGGAAAGGTGGGGTGCGACCATAGCTAGTTTCCTTCCTTGTTTTGATGATCTCTTCTCCCAATTGGAGTGGGATTGCCATTAGATGGTGCTTGCCATGGTGGGTCACGAATTTGATTACCTTTCTTGGCTAATTACCATGGTTTAAATCCCTAATTTACCCTTTCCTATTTTCTATGCAATTATAGTCAAGAATTTCTTGGGTATTTTTCTGTTAACCCATAGTCCAACTCCTAGCTTGGCCCAATCACCTTTAGGTGACCTAATATAACAAGCCCTTTAGTTCTTATTGTTTATTGGGTGTTGTTTAATCCATTTTCTTTTAAATACTTTTATTATTTATTCATTTTAAAAATATCGGGTTGCTACATCCTCCCCCTTTTAAAAGAATTTGGTCTCCAAATTCATATGACCTCAAAGGAGAGAATGTCTTACCGAAAAGGTCGGGGTAGTTTCGCCTGATGATTCCTTCAGGTTCCCACGTGGCTTCTTCCATTCCACGATTATTCCACAGAACCTTAACCACATGAATAGGACGGTTCCTGAGTTGTTGCACCTTCTGTTCTAGTATCTTAACTGGCTTCTCCTCATATGTCATGTCCTTGTTCATCACCAACTTCTCATGGCGAATGATATGCGTAGGATCGTACACATATTTCCTAAGCATAGAGACATAGACCACATTGTGTATAAATGCCAGATTTGGCGGCAGCACTAGCCGGTAAGCCACCTCACCAACCCTTTCGAGCACTTCAAAAGGACCGATGAATCTAGGACTGAGCTTTCCTTTAACACCGAACCTTTGAATGCCACGGATAGGAGATACCTTTAAGAGTACATGGTCTCCTACTTGAAATTCTAGATATCGCCTCCTCTTGTCAGCATAACTCTTCTGTCTGGACTGAGCAATCTTGAGCCGATCTCGAATCACCTGTATATCCTTGGTTGTATTTTGTACCATGTCCGGGCCTAGCCATTGCTGTTCCCCAACTTCATTCCAGCATGCAGGAGATCTACAGTTTCTACCATATAGTGCTTCAAATGGTGCCATTTTAATACTTACCTGATAACTATTGTTGTAGACGAACTCAATCAAGATAAGTGCTCATTCCAGTAGCCTTGGAATCTATGGTGCAAGCTCTTAACATATCTTCTACAATCTGGTTGGTTCTCTCAGTCTGCCCATTAGTCTGTGGGTGAAATGCGGTACTAAAATTAAGCTTAGTACCAAGTGCAGTTTGCAATCCCTTCCAGAAATGAGAGGTGAATCTCGGATCTCGATCCGAGACAATGGATGATGGAACTCCATGTAGTCTCACGATCTCTTTGACATATAAAGCAGCTCATACTTCCACAGACCACTTGCTCATTATAGGTAGGAAGTGTGCGGATTTGGTTAGTCGGTCAATAATGACCCAAATGGTGTCGAGTCCACCACGAGTCTTGGGTAACCCCATGATGAAGTCCATGCCAATACTTTCCCATTTCCACTCCAGAATATCTAATGGTTTAAGCATGCCAGCAGGGCGTCTATGTTCTGCCTTTACCTGTTGGCAAGTAAGGCAATGAGCAACATGCTCGGCAACCTCTCTCTTCATGTTCGGCCACCAAAACGTTCTTTTCATATCCTGATACATTTTGGTACCTCTAGGGTGAATAGTATACTTCGTCTTATGAGCTTCGTCCATTAACTTTCTCTTCAGTTCTTCATTGTCTGGAACACATGTCCTTCCTTGGAATACCAGCCTTCCATCCTCGGTTATAGAAAAATCAGGTCTTTCAGCTAAGGTTTCCTTGATACGAACCAAGAATGGATCACTGTCCTATTGTGCCTTGATCTCTCCCAGCATGTCAGATTGAATCTTGATTTTGGCAACCAAGACTCGATCGTTCCTATGTTCAATGTTCAAGTCCAATCTTGCGAATTGTTCTAGTAGTTGCATCTCGTCAAGAACTAGACTTGATAAGGATGCCATCGGCTTTCTACTAAGAGCATCAGCCATAACATTTTCCTTGCTTGGATGGTACTGGTGTAGACGCGAGATTTGGCCCATCTTCGCATGGTTCATGGCCTAATAAGGCCTGGTTTGACCGCTTGTTGACTTAACTCGGATCCCATGTAAACGGAAACATCGATTGCCGCCGACTGTAGGTTGGCGGCACGCCCCCTGGACGTGGATTCCGGTTGGCGTCCATTTCGGTGGACGTCTGCATGGGGTTGGAGGCAGCATCGCTTGCCGTCAACTTGGGTTTACTTGGTCTGCGCAACTGCCCGAGATTCCTGCCCACTTGCGCCATTCCCTCGCCCATGCAATGCATGGGGCCTTTCCCAACGGGAAAATGGGCCACCTTGGTGATGGACTCACGAACTGCTGCAACAAAGGTTTTATGGATGTAATGGTAGAGACCGATGCCCAAAATCTTGTGCAGATTGTTACGGGGTAGATGTCATGCCCATGGGAGTTGACATGCATCATTCAAGATGTGGAGGCTATCACTAAGAAAGTAAAGGCAAAAATCAAGTATGTGCCTCGAGAAGGTAACCAAGTCGCCCACTCCTTATCTAGGTATGGTTGTACTAATGAACATGTAACTATATGGGAAACTGGGGCTGTCTTGCCACATGATGTAAAGGGCCCCTACCGCCTTGATAAGGTGGGGTGCCCTACCTTTAGGCCTTAGCCCCGTCTTTGTACTCTCCCCTTCCTCCCCATTTTCTATGATTATAATACAAAATTTAGCCGTTTGGTGAAGGTAGTGGCCCTCTCACATTGTGAGGATGCCCCTACCCTCTCCTTTTGGTCCGGCTATATTAAAAAAAAAAGAGCCACCTTGGCCCCCTTGACCCAGTAAAAGTCCTACATGTCCCCCTCTCATTGGTTCAAGCCTTAACACATGGATTGCCACATATTTAAGTGTGTTTCTTCACACTTGAGCATCCTATGCTCACTAGCTCCGCCCCCATTGTCTATATAGGTCACTCCTTGGCCTTCTAAGTGAAGGGGGAGATACTGGACGAGCTAGTGCATATGTCTTGAGAGAAGAGAGATAAAAGTGACTTGAGAGCTTCCACCTTTGCTTTCTCTCATTCTTACAACCCTTGGGGCGTCCAGGAGGTTTCACCACGAGCTTGAGGAGCCCACAAAGGAGCCAAACAAGCTGCTACATGAGGATCATCTCCCTCTTCTTCCTATCTTCTCCTTCTTTCTCTCTCTTAGCTTTGCATGCTTTTCACTACACACACACACACCCTAGGAACGTAGTGCACTTTCCTACACACCCAAAAGGGATTTTCCAACCAAAAAACGGAGGGAATAAGGGTGGTCATAACACTTGGCCACCCCTCTTCTCAAGTCCGCAACTAATACGAGGCTCTCCTTTTGGGCCTTCTCTTTTCGTTTTGGACGTTTACTACACTACATTTAGGTCTAATAGAGTCTTCTCCTTATTACAGGAACACCCAAACGAGAACGTGGAGCTTCTTCTCTTTGGCCAACCGAAGAGGAGAAAGTTGGAGTCCCGCCATCCACCGCAGCGCGAGGCACGTCACCGGCGCGATCATATTACCTCCTTGGGCACAGGTAAGGCCCTGGCGATCACATCCCGTCCATTACTTTGCTGGTTTCTTCCTTCTTCTCTCTAGTCAACCTGGCCAAACGGGAAGTCAAAGAGGTCAACCAGCAATCCATCCAACACCAACGAGGGAGCAGCAACGTTCGGGAACCTCCAAAGCTACCAACAACCACTGCAACTCGCGGGGGTCGCGGAATGGAGCATCCATAGCTGGATGTTGAAATCAAAATCCTTTAGGTATTCAAGCCATCTTCTCTGCCTCATATTAAGTTCTTTATGAGAGAATAAATATTTCAAGCTCTTATGGTCTGAATAGACAGTAAATTGCTCACCATATAAATAATGCCTCTAGATTTTTAAGGCGAAGACCACGGTATCCAACTCTAGATCATGCACAGCGTAGTTGACTTCATGCGTCTTCAGTTGTCTTGAAGAATAGGCAATGACTTTCTCCTTCTGCATGAATACACAGCCCAGCCCAATTCCTGAGGCATCGGTATAGATAGAGCAACCTTCTCCCTCTATTGGAAGAGCGAGAACAGGGGCTGGGGTCAGACATTCTTTTAGAGTTTGAAAACTCTTCTCACACTCTTTACTCTAGGAGTAGGGATTCTCCTTTCATGTAAGACGCGTGAGAGGAACGACGATCTTGGAGAAGTCCTTTATGAACCGCTTGTAGTAACCAGCCAGTCCTAAGAACCTTCTAATTTCTATGACATTAGTTGGTCTCTCCCTTTTGAGTACAGCTTCGACTTTGGAGGGATCAACCGAGATGCCGTCCTTTGAGATAACATGGACCAAGAAAGACACTTCTTCGAGCCAGAAATCGCACTTGCTTTGCTTTGCATATAATTTGTTGTCTCGCAAGACTTGCAGAGCTATCCTCAGATGTTCTTCATGTTCTTCTTTGATCTTTGAATATATGAGGATGTCATCGATGAAGACGACCACGAACTTATCAAGATATGGTCGGTAAATGCTGTTCATGAGTTGCATAAAGGCTGCAGGAACCTTTGTCAGACCAAAAGGCATTACAATGAATTCGCAGTGTCCATACCTGCTCCTGAAAGCCGTTTTAAAGATGTCGTCATCCTTGATCCTTATTTGGTGGTAGCCATATTGTAGGTCAATCTTGGAGAAATATTGAGCTCCAGATATCTGGTCGAAAAGTTCATCGACCCGAGGCAATGGGTACTTGTTCTTGATAGTTAGCTGATTGAGTTGTCGATAGTCGATACATAGCCTCATTGACCCATCTTTCCTTTTAACGAACAGCATAGGTGCTCCCCATGGGGAAGTACTTGGTCTGATGAACCCCTTCTCTAACAACTCCATCAACTGTGCCTTCAGTTCTTTCAGCTCGACAGGTGACATCCGGTACAGTTGACGCGACACCGGCGCAGCTCCAGGGATTAACTCAATAGCAAAATTGACATCACGTTCTGGAGGAATCTCTGGCAGATCTGTGGGGAACACATCGGGGTAGTCCTGAACTATGTGTATGTCTTCTATCTTAGCACCCTTCTTTTCAACTATTACGGCCGCAACAAAAGCAAGGAAACCTTTCCTTATCATATTGTGGGCCTTTATGGCAAAGACTAGAGACATCCATCTCTTATGTCTAATTCCAGTGAATGACAACTTAGGGAATTCACTAAATGTAACTTTCCTTTTCTTACAGTCGACACTTGCCCCATAAGTGGACAACCAGTCGGCTCCCAAAATCACGTCATAGCCTTCCATCGGCATACATACCAGGTCGGCTTTTAGGTTATGTTCTCCGATCATTACATCGGCAGATGGGAAATACTTGTTCAATTTCTCCATCTCATCCAGTGGTGTTGTGACAGAGAATTCACACCCCATAGATATTGGTTTAACATTTAGAGTATCAACAAAGTTTTGAGATATGAATGAATGAGTTGCTCCAGTATCAAATAAAACAAATGCTGATAAGGAGAAAACTTGTAGGGTACCTTCTACTATGCCACTTTCCTCTGCGGATTCTTCATCATGCAAGGCTTGCAATCTCCCCTGTTTCTTAGGCACATTAGTGCGCCTCTCATGCTCCTTCAATAGTGGGCACTCGGGGATACAGTGCTCGCGGCTTCCACAACGTAGACATGCACCGACTTTTCTCCAGCACTCATCCGCCGTGTGACCAGGCTTGTCACAGTGCTTACAGTTGCTTTTTGCTGGAGTGTTGGGAACGAAGACCTTGGGCTTCTTTTCCTGACTAGTTTCTTTCGTGATGCTGAAAGGATGCTTCTTGCCATTAGTCGGCTTAGCAGTAGTCAGACTGGGTGTCAATTCCTTCGTTACGAATTTCCCCTTGATACGGTCGGTGAAATCCGTAGCATCTTCTAACAGTCGTGCTTTCTTCACCATCTTGGCATATGTCTGGATGTCGAGAGGGGCCAGTTGAGTAATATACTGAGGCTTAAGGCCATTGAGAAAGCTTAGCCTTCATTCTTTCGGTATTCACCAAGTGCTCGACATATCTTGCCAGTCTAGAAAACTGGGCTTCATAGTCAGCTATAGACATGCTCCTCTATTTAAGAGCAGAAAACTCCGTAGCCTTCTTCTCTTGGACACGCTCTGAGAAGTACTTGGAGTTAAAGGCTTCCTCGAACTCATTCTAGGTGAATTGACCATTCGCCCTGGTAGCTTCCACTGACTCCCACCAAGAGCGGGCGTCCTTCTCCAGTTGAAATGTAGCCAGTAGCAGCTTGTCTCCCGCTGCACATTGCATGACACGAAAAATTCTTTTCGTCTCCTTTAGCCAGTGTTTGGCCTCATCTAGATCGGTAGTACCGCTGAACTTTGGCAGATTTAAGCTTCTGAAATTACGATGCAGCTCGCCTGCACTGCAGTTCCTCCTCCTCCTTGTGCCGCTTGCAGAAGCGCACGAGTGAGTTCTTGGATCGTTTGTTGCATGCCCCTCATTTTAGAACGTTCGGCAGTCATCTTAACTTTCTTAAGTTCCTACAAAAGTAACTTATTGTTATGATATTGATGTGGAGTTTAATTTGTGCGTGTATGAATATCTTTTAGATCTTAACCCTGGGTTCTACCCAAATCTCACATAGGTATGATAGTTAACTTAGACACGTGTCATGGTAGCCCGTCCTAGAACATCCTAGACTTAATTATCCTAGTAAGGATATCCTAGGCTCTGATACCACAAAAATGTCAAGCCCCGATGCAGAATATCGGAACGTGAGGCAGTTGCAAGTAAGCGAGTACAGAGCGTAGAATAGACAACAAACCAATGGACAATTAAATAATATGAAATCAAATATTTTTCATTGATAATTCAACTGTTGTCTATTACATCAACAAACTCAGAGCCATAACATAGAGCCCAATTGACTCTAATACATAAAATGAAATAAAAGACTAACTAAGACATCTAGGATAACTTGGTGACGTCATGGCACTCGCGGATCACTCCTGGTCCTCCCCATCCTCGTGAGTGTACTCATTCTCCTCGGCCTCACCTGAGATCACAATGACAAATAACGTAGGGTGAGCGACTACACCCAGTAGGATTTATATCTCATGGTGCGGGCAAACTTTACATGATTAATGTATTAAAAGTAGAGTTACTATATGATAGAGCGAGAGAGTTAGGTAATGTGAGAGATAGCACGATAGTAAGAAACAAGATAGCACAATAACATGTGGTTGAAATAGCACAAGTTTCCAAATATAGCACAAAGCAGGATGGCCATAGCACAAATAGCATAATGTATAATAATAGCACAATGAGTATAATATAGCACTTTGATTGTCATTTAGATAGTCGAGATAGATAGCACTTGAGTGTAATGCCAAAACACTCTGGTCAATAAACTCCCGCAGGCACTAGTACTTTTGGGCGCACCTCCCAGGGCCAGACCTGGCCCTTTTATATTGCCAGGCATTAGTTATATTGTTTATCTTTAGACAATCAGTCAAATGGCCAATAGAGAGTACCAAGAAAATAGATGAGAGTACTAGATGAATAGACGAGATAGCAGAGAGAGTGTGAATAGATGAGCGAGTAGAGTATAGACGAGAACTATAGGTCGTAGCACATAAAACATCGATTAAACAGGCAATAGTAACAATTGCACAACACGAGCAATTGGTGTTGGCGGTCAGGTGGAATTCACTACCCTTCCACTGGCCACGTTATGCACAAGTCCAGAGGTCCTGCGTGATTTAAGATAAGAGTCTAAAGCCATTTGGATCATATTGATCCCAATGTTATGGGTGTTAGGGTACAACCAGCTCAGTCTCCATGAGGGAATCCACAGAGTACAGAGTCTTACAGAGGTCTTAACAAAAGGTCTCTTGTCTACAAGAACAGAATGTCCAATAGAGAGGTTCCAACTTGTCAAGAGAGTAGTATGTAGAGAAAACAAGTTGCTCGATGTTCTAGAGGAATTCTAGAACAGTGGAGCGGCGATATCAGTATTCCAAATCCACGTAAGAAAATGGAAACAATGTCATTATTATCATGGGTGAATAATGTGCAATCATTGAAGTATATTACTAGATAAATTATTCAAGTATTTTCTGCATGGTCTTATGGCAAGGATATACACATAGTGTGTGCATGTGAAAGAAATCATAGAACATGGAATGATCGTGCATATTAAATTTTAAATTAAAGAAATTATGTGACATATATCAAAATTTAATAACATATATGTTTATTGTTCATTACACCGTTTTACAGGGTAAACACATGCTTAACAAGCCTAAATCATCATGTAAATAACATAATAATCGGTGCTGGAATAACACAGGTAAATCGCGACGGGTAGGATGGTCGCGTTTAGCAGGCTGTCAGAAACGCGACGACGAGGACCATCGTGTTCATGCAAACCCTAGCTATTCAAACGACGCGATTTCCCAGAGGCGGGAAACGATAGTGAAACGCGACGGCCTTAGCGGTCGCGTTTCAGAGGTCTTCTGACAGTCAACGGGCACACAGTTTGATGCACGGGACGAGGGAAACCCTAGCCAAAATGTGACGACATGGTCAGTCGCCTTTCAGATAAAACGTGACGGACAAGGCCGACGCGATACCAGTCGATTGAATCGCGTCGCCTGGCTCGGTCGCGATTCAAGGTTCAAACCGAAAACAACGAAATCAAGCAGTGATCTTCATGCAACGCTTATAACTCACAAACTAGGGCACTTGGGAAAAAGTGATGAACATGAAACTTGTAGGGGACATCAAGTAGAAGAGAACTGTGCCTCTGGACTGAATCAATTTGGTCTTTTTAGGCGAGCAAACTAGCATGAACAAGAAACAGTACAAACTTGCGCGATGATGGGAAAACACTTATAACTCGATCGATATACGATGAAAATTGGGCAAATCACTTGCATATGAAACTAGACATGTAGAACTACAAGATGGCATGAGTTTAGTTCCTCTTTAGCCTGAGAATACCAACATTTGTGAAGATCTAAGACCAGACAGTTGCATAGGTCGCAGTAGAGCACAGTTGAGGAAGAGCTCGGTTCTCCAGCCATTCTCCTCTGCTCCTGGTGCCCTAGCACAGCCTCCCACGACCCCAACACTATGGTGAACCTTCCCCTTTAGCCTTAGGATGAATACTTATATGTCTAGGGTTAATTTCAAGTCCTATCATAACTAGGAAAGGTGGGGTGTGGCCATAGCTAGTTTCCTTCCTTGTTTTGATGATCTCTTCTCCCAATTGGAGTGAGATTGCCATTAGATGGTGCTTGCCATGGTGGGTCACGAATTTGATTACCTTTCTTGGCTAATTACCATGGTTTAAATCCCTAATTTACCCTTTCCTATTTTCTATGCAATTATAGTCAAGAATTTCTTGGGTATTTTCCTGTTAACCCATAGTCCAACTCCTAGCTTGGCCCAATCACCTTTAGGTGACCTAATATAACAAGCCCTTTAGTTCTTATTGTTTATTGGGTGTTGTTTAATCCATTTTCTTTTAAATACTTTTATTATTTATTCATTTTAAAAATATCAGGTTGCTACATCCTCCCCCTCTTAAAAGAATTTGGTCCCCAAATTCATATGACCTCAAAGGAGAGAATGTCTTACCGAAAAGGTCGGGGTAGTTTCGCCTGATGATTCCTTCAGGTTCCCACGTGGCTTCTTCCGTTCCACGATTATTCCACAGAACCTTAACCACATGAATAGGACAGTTCCTGAGTTGTTGCACCTTCCGTTCTAGTATCTTAACTGGCTTCTCCACATATGTCATGTCCTTGTTCATCACCAACTTCTCATAGCGAATGATATGCGTAGGATCGTACACATATTTCCTAAGCATAGAGACATAGACCACATTGTGTATAAATGCCAGATTTGGCGGCAACACTAGTCGGTAAGCCACCTCACCAACCCTTTCGAGCACTTGAAAATGACCGATGAATCTAGGACTGAGCTTTCCTTTAACACCAAATCTTTGAATGCCATGGGTAGGAGATGCCTTTAAGAGTACATGGTCTCCTACTTGAAATTCTAGATCTCGCCTCTTCTTGTCAGCATAACTCTTCTGTCTGGACTTAGCAATCTTGAGCCGATCTCGAGTCATCTGTATATCCTTGGTTGTATTTTGTACCATGTCCGGGCCTAGCCATTGTTGTTCCCCAACTTCATTCCAGCATGCAGAAGATCTACAGTTTCTACCATAGAGTGCTTCGAATGGTGCCATTTTAATACTCGCCCGATAACTGTTGTTGTAGGCGAACTCAATCAAAGATAAGTTCTCATTCCAGTAGCCTTGGAAATCTATGGTGCAAGCTCTTAACATATCTTCTACAATTTGGTTGGTTCTCTCAGTCTTCCCATCAGTCTGTGGGTGAAATGCAGTACTAAAATTAAGCTTAGTACCAAGTGCAGTTTGCAATCCCTTCCAGAAATGAGAGGTGAATCTCGGATCTCGATCCGAGACAATGGATGATGGAACTCCGTGTAGTCTCACGATCTCTTTGACATATAAAGCAGCTCATACTTCCACAGACCACTTGCTCATTATAGGTAGGAAGTGTGCGGATTTGGTTAGTCGGTCAATAATGACCCAAATGGTGTCGAGTCCACCACGAGTCTTGGGTAACCCCATGATGAAGTCCATGCCAATACTTTCCCATTTCCACTCCAGAATATCTAATGGTTTAAGCATGCCAGCAGGGGATCTATGTTCTGCCTTTACTTGTTGGCAAGTAAGGCAATGAGCAACATGCTCGGCAACCTCTCTCTTCATGTTCGGCCACCAAAACGTTCTTTTCATGTCCTGATACATTTTGGTACCTCTAGGGTGAATAGTATACTTCGTCTTATGAGCTTCGTCCATTAACTTTCTCTTCAGTTCTTCATTGTCTGGAACACATGTCCTTCTTTGGAATACTAGCCTTCCATCCTCGGTCATAGCAAAATCAGGTCTTTTAGCTAAAGTTTCCTTGATACGAACCAAGAATTGATCACTGTCCTGTTGTGCCTTGATCTCTCCCAGCATGTCAGATTGAATCTTGATTTTGGCAACCAAGACTCAATCATCCCTATGTTCATTGTTCAAGTCCAATCTTGCGAGTTGTTCTAGTAGTTGCATCTCGCCAAGAACTAGACTTGATAAGGATGCCATCAGCTTTCTACTAAGGGCATCAGCCACAACATTTCCCTTGCCTAGATGGTACTGGATGTTGAAATCAAAATCCTTTAGGTATTCAAGCCATCTTCTCTGCCTCATATTAAGTTCTTTCTGAGAGAATAAATATTTCAAGCTCTTATGGTCTGAATAGACAGTAAATTACCCACCATATAAATAATGCCTCTATATTTTTAAGGCGAAGACCATGACAACCAACTCTAGATCATGCACAGGGTAGTTGACTTCATGTGTCTTCAGTTGTCTTGAAGAATAGGCAATGACTTTCTCCTTCTACATGAATACACAGCCCAGCCCAATTCCTGAGGCATCGTTATAGATAGAGAAACCTTCTCCTATGTTTCTTCAAATATGGCTCACTGGAAGGATACTAGTGTCGACCTGATCTTCAACTTGCGTCAACGCAACTGTGACCTTGTCCTTCATAAGCTTACTGTATAGACTATGTATGTCGACCTAATTTCAACTGGCATCGACGCAACTGTGACTTTGTCCTTCATAAGCTTACTAGACAGACTATGTGCGTCGACCTGAATGTCAACTTGCGTCGACGCAACTATGACAAAGTTGTGTAAACCTGAATATATGAACTGTGAACCATCAAAACATGTCATTATCATCAAAATATGAAATATAAAAAACATGTTGTTTAGTCATCATCATAATATGTACAATATGTCATCATCAAAATCAAAGTATGAGTGTTTAGACATCATTAACACCAAAGTGTTTATTCATCATTAAAATCATCATCAAAATATTGAATACACACTGAACACAACCATCTCCCACATATGTACAATATGACATCATCAGATTGTGTACAAGATGTCATCATCAAAACACACAAGTCAACAAAATGCCATGCATGCTGGAGACACGGTGGCCTTGCATGCCATGTCTAAAGATGTGGTAGCCATGCAAGACCATGGTTCCCCGTACCATACGGATCGACCGTACCACATTCTCCATGGTACGGTACTGTACTGTACCATTAGGATATGATGGGAAAAGGGCTTGTTTGTTTGTTTTTTTTTTAGTATTGTGACTTGATCAATATTTAAAATGAGAAAACTTCAAAAAAAAAAATGAGCAAAATATAAGAACATCACATAGAGAGGTTTAAAAATATAAAAATTCTTATTTAGTCATTTATGTCAACCCAACACAATCATTTAGTGTTCATCTAACATTACATACAAACATGTCAAAATCATGACACAATCATTTAGTGTTCATCTAATATTGAGAATACAATCATGAACTCTTACAAGCCAAAACATTACTCATATCGTTGTCCTTACGTTCCTCATCTTTCTTTGAAAGGTTCAACCTTCTTTTCCAACTCTTTCATTGGCCATATGAACGAAAAGTTACAAATTAACACCATCTTCCTTAAGATGTAAATAAGAACATTTAACAAGTTCTTACCTAATTATTCTCATCATGCTGAGCATGTATGTCCACAACTCATAGTAGTATAACTTCCATCTCCGAACAACCTCACATTATAGGTGCTCTCCAAAAAGTGTAAATAATTAGCGTAAGGTATGTAATTTTCATATAGGTCTTAATACATATGCTGATATTCTATATATTGGCGTGTTCCTTGGCGTACTATTGTAGGCCCTAGTGGTGGAACGATTGGAACTTTCATGTACGAACCATCATCACCATACTGGTATCTAGAGGCAAAATAGCCACCATACCCATGATGATGTCCATATGGATCCAGTTGTGTGTTCTGAAAAGAAACTGTGACCCTCACTGGCAGCCTCAGATGTTGTGTCATCATGTGTGCTCAGTCTCTCAAAATTGGATACAATCCCTTGATAGCTTCTACTATCTACAGGACCTATGTGTCACCTTTTATCATCTGCTTTCCACCTTCTTGCTGTGCTTAATGAAGCACTGTGATCTCGACCGTCCTGGGTAGCATGTGTGAACTCAGACTCCAATGGAAAGCGCATGCTCCCACGACCACGACCACGACCATGACCACCACCACCACCACCACTGCCACTTGTACCAGATGTATAAGAAGGATTTGAGGAGTCATCTCCCGTACTCTATCCCTGAGATGGCTCAGACGGTGAAGGACTCACATCTGAATCATCCACTATTGTGGCTTCTGCAATGTCAAGGGGATCTTCATGTTGCATGCTTTTCTTTTCTTGGAACCAAAAATCTTCGTTGTCCATTCATATTTCTTCGGTGGTCCTCCCTGTGAAGTATCCTTGTTCCTTCCTTGTTTTGAACCACTTGGCCAACCAACAGATGCCTACGAGAGTAATATGTCATTATAAGTAACATAAAAATAAAATGTATGAGGTATTAAAAATTAACCTTTATCACATGGGTCTGAGATAAACCATGACGGTGTGTAGAAGATGACTTAGACAAAGATGGAGGTCGAGGAGGGGACCCCTAGGCCGAGAAGAAGGGGGAGTTGCTGACTGAGACTGGGGGAGCTCTAGGCTGAATCAACATATCTAGATCTGCTGTGTCCATCTCGTAGTGAATCTGGGTAGTAGGCTCTCTTTCGGCTCTGGTAAGACTACCTACTTTGATATCATCATCTAAATCAACTTTAGAATCTGAATGATGAGTTTGTGTCACAAGTGTATCTTCGGCACCCTGGCATCTCTACCTGCCTGCATCCTCTCAATAACTAAAACCAAGAATGTGTTCGGCCGGGGTGGATCATCTGAATCGTCGGCCTCCTCATCAAGCTCCATCTCCCCCTGTTCTGTAGTAGACCTACAAACCCATGACACCACCGGGTCTTCATCATCCCTAAGGTAGGATATGTCTGTCAGATCATAGTCTCCGTCCCCCTTTTGGCATCCATCTACACATGATTCACATCATATTATAGTGCACATACACCAAGCTGTCTTGTAGCACCCCGAAAAAGTTAGTATTTAAAAAATTGAAATAATAAATTTCTTTAAAAACGGAATAATAGAAACATACATACCATTATCGTATGTGTAAGAACACATCCAAAATTCCGTAAAACTATAAATCAACCCCAAATATTATCCCTAAGTGTTCCACAAAGAAATTCGTGCAACGAAAAATCCGATTGGCCAAGTGTACATCACAATGTGACTAATTATCCAAATTAGAAAAACTAAGTCGGAAAACCGTTAACATGGAAAGATAACACGCCCATAAATTAAACGAACATGTTGGAGAGACTTCCAACATCATGAAAGGATTACCCATTATCGGAATTTGGACCAATGGACCTCTCAAGGCCCATGAATAAATTCAAGTAAGAAATGCAATAAAAATCCGTAACTCTATTATTCCCTATTTAAAATAGAGAAATCCCATAAGATAAATTCCAATAAATAATGGACTTTGTTAAATGGATCATATAAAAATTTATTGGGCCAAAATATAGATTTTTAAAAGAAGAATAATAGGAAAATACCCTAAATTCGTAACTTAAATATTGCTTAAATAGAAAAGAGGTATTTAAGCATTAAAATAGCTAATTTAAGATGGAATTGGATTCCTAAACCTACCCTAATAGGTTGGCCATGAATTTAACTCCCATCCTAACCCAAATAAGAAGTGGAAGGCTTGGAAGGAGGTTAAGAAATAGGAATTTGGAATTTAATAGGAGTTAGAGTCCTATTAGGAAATAACAACCCAACAAGCATAAATACTCTTCAATCTCTCCATGGCTGGCCCTAACACATTGTGGGGGCTTGCTGGACCTGGAGGAGAGGCCAAGGAGGAGGAGAATTCATGGGGAGAAGGCTTCATCAAGCTTCATCCCGAGTTCTTCAAGTTCTAGCCCTATAAGAAGAAATCGAGTCAAGGTAGGCATTCTCATGAGCCAAATTAATGAAATTTCGACTGTAGGTGTTCCAAGCATCAGGAACAAAATCCCTTTTGTTTCATAATTTTTGTTCACTCAATCTTTTGTTCTTAATTTTCAAAGTTTTGTGAACTTCATGACCCTGAACCCTCTTCTGAATTCTTGTTCTCCATGTATACTCACCCCATGCCATGGAAGTTTTATTGGGGATACTAATGCTAGTTAGGTTTCGTTTGCCCCTAAAAGCCCTAAATTTCATCCACCATGTCTTGCGAATTAATTCTTGCATCTCAACTGTTCACAGTATTCTATTCTCCATGTTTGACTTGATTAAAGCCTGTCGAAACCATATTTGTTTTCAAATTCCTAATTACTGTAAGTACCCATGTATGTCTAGGTCAATTCGCAACTGGTATCATGATTTTTCATAGACTATACAATTAGTTATGATTTTCTGAACGACCCTGTCAAAAGGTAGAAAGTTGGCCCGCAATCCGAGCCTCTATCCTTTCCCGCTCGAATACAGGCTCAGAACCTGAGAACGCGACGGCCCGATAGGCTGCGTTCTCAGGGCCGTCGCGACACAGGACCTTGTCACTATCTGATCGCGATAGGGTAAACTGTCGCGTTCTGTTGTCACCCCGTCGCGACCTTCATATGGGTGCGTCGCGTTCTGGCTGCCTGAGCAGACAGGTCTGTCGCGATCCTCAGACGACCCTGTTGCGTTCCACTTTGACCCCGTCGCGACCCTAATATGGGTATGTCGCGATCTGGGCTTTTTGCATGAAACCCCCTATTTTTGGAATTCTTGACTTTCTACAGTGCTTGTACACTTTGTTAACTGTCTTAAACTCAGTAAATAAAATTGTTAATCATGGACATGTAATTAGTTAAATTAAAAAGTCATCCACGTGATTATTTCATCTCCATGATTCTCTTATACTTACACTCACTTTGAACCATCCAATATGGCTTAACTTGGCATGAAATTGTCACATATACATCTAGCAATTGATTTCAATTATATATTTAATTGCCCTATTTTAAATGAACTTGTCTATGTTTTCTCGTGATGTTTGGAAACACCGATACCGACGCTCCACTGTTCTAGAATTCCTCTAGAACGTCGGGCACTTGTTTCTATATACACACTCTCTTGACTTGGACGAACTCTCCGTCGGATACTCCTTCTGCTTGACTAGTGAGTCTTTGTTCAAGGCCTCCGTAAGTCTCCTCTGTCCATGGGTTCCCACATGGTTGAAGAGCTAGTTGTACCCTAACACCTATGATACACTCTAGGGATCAGTAAGATCCGTACGGTCTTAGATTGTTTCTCTCTTATCTTGAATCACGCCGGACCTCTGGACCTGTACGTAACATGGCCAGCGGAAAGGTAGTGAATTCCACTTGACTGCCAACGCCATATGCGCATGTTGAGCAACTGTTACTATCACTCGTTACTCGACGTTTCATGTGCAATGACCATAAGATCTCATCTATACTCTACTCGCTCGTCTATTCATGTTCACTTTACTATCTTGTCTATCTCGTCTATTCATCTAGTACTCTTTTGGTACCCTTTGAGTTGTGTGGCTTCTACTGCTTTGTACTGTTCATGACTGTCTAGCACTAAAAAGGGTCTTGTGATTCTACTGACTTGAATGCAAACTGTTAAGGGCACAGAGAGTGTTCGAGGGGCTCCAATCTAGTCCCAGGGGCGGAGAGCCACCAGAAAATACCTGCAGGGGCTATAGACGGTGTCTGCATTTGCACCGGTCCTGACAAACTGTTCTGAATTAGCTAGACATCTGACTGTTAAACTGTTACTGTTAATCTGTTATTCAGACGTACTGCATTGTTACTGTACTGCCACTGACTGTTACTGAACTGTTACTGTCCTGTTATTAAGCGACTACTGTCGTACTCTCTCCTTGCTCTACTTGATACCTGCTATCTTGAGTTATTGCGTTCTATCGCGACTTAATCGCATTCAAAGTACTATATTCTCTCTCGGCTATCTATGGATAACCAAAGTGCCATTACTATTTTGATTGACGAAAGTTAATCAAAAGTGCTATACTATCTCGATTGATGAAAATCAATCAAAGTGCAATTTACTCTTTACATGAACATCTACTATCTCTTCTTGCTATACATGTCGATTGCTATTTCTTGACCATGACGTTACTTACTAATGTTGTTATCGTTTCTATCGTGACTTGATTTTAATCATCATGCTATACTTGATTCATCTGCTATCTGAACCATGTCACTTGTGCTATTACTTTCTAGACTTACATGACTCTCTCTATCATTAGTTACTCTGCCATTTTAAAGCATTAATCACTTAAAGCCTGCTTGACTACTGAGATTTAAGTCCTACTGGGTGTTATCGCTCACCCTTCGTTATTTGTTATTGTGTTGCAGGTAAGTTAGACAATGACGTTACACACCCAATGGGATAGGACCCGAGTGATGAGCGACCTGGAGTCAGTTCATGAAGTTGCCCTAGTACTATAGAGTCTAATAGTTATTGCTTTAGATTTATTTTCAATGTAATGATGTCATTGAGCCCTCTGTATTGGCTCCGAGTTAGTGGTTGTAATAGTCTTAGTGATTTTATAATGAAATCAAGAGTTTATTTCAATTATTGTTCATTAGATGCTCTGATGTTTGCGTCTGTATGCGCAATTTACGTTACCATACTCATTGCTCACGTTTCCCTCCGATTTATTCTGCTGCTAAATTGGAGGGGCGTGACATGTCTAATCTTCTGTGGCTCAATCGGTTCCTCACCTTTGTGTGAATTAGAGCAAACATACTCCAATTCCTCTCACATCCACTAGAAGATGAAGTTTATGATAAAACTCTCATTGCAATCTCTCTAAGTGTTTGTGAACTTCTTCCATAACTAAGCCACCACTCTCCTTCCATAAGGAAATAGTATTATTAGTTACAACATGTTCATCCTTATACATTCTTTACCTATCATAAGTAAATTCTATGTACTTGGGTCAAGTTTTTGTCAGGATGCAAACACTGAAGGGTCACCAAAGGAACCAATTCCTTCGCGAAAATATTTTAACTGCAGCCAAAAAGGCAATGTAAAAGTATGAGTGGCATATCAACAACAATTTGTAGAGTACGGGTGAAATTTGTACTTCATTAAGGGCGGTTGTAGCTTTCTCATGATTTTATGACATCCTATCCACCACCGATGTTATTGCACCCAACAAATCGTCTCGATATGCAAGCTCATCCTCGTGTTGGAATCTAGGATGGAGATAATATGCTGCAAATGAGTATGATGAATGTCAGTACATGATAATTGTAGCATATTATGGACATTGGTTGATATTTATTTACCTGACAAATGTAAGTCTCTAGTCATCTGGCGATCCCACCTATCTTCGACAATGTTGATAAACATATGGGCATATTTGGCTGATGCTGCAAGTATACACTTTTTGACATCCTCCAGTCACCAACCCCATTGTTGGTGTTCTATCACCATCCACAAGTCTCAGGACCTCATAAAGAGGCTCAATCATCTGCACAATCTTGTTGACCCTCAACAAAAAAATTGAGTTGTTCACCAAGCATTCCACCTCTTGGCCATCGCATGAAGTCGCAAATTGGGAGGATAGCCATTGCTCACTTATGAACATTTTCTTCAATCCATCTCTATGCTTCAACATGCTATCCAAGGCAATGTAATTTGTCACAAAACGTGTAATGGCAGGCCTCAATATCTCACCACCACAGAAATCTCGCATCCATCACAGCACAAGGGTGTGATTGTAGATGTATCGTGTAATGTTCCAGTGCTGCCTCAACAACGTGCTTAACCTACATATTCATAAAACATTATTTTTATGACTCGTAGTGAAGCTATCAAAAATTGACATATAACTTGAAATTTACCTGATGAAGTTCACCAATTTCTTTCAACATTAAATCAACACAATGCGTTGCACAAGGGGTCCAAAAAATGTGAGGATGTGACTTCATCAATTCTTCCTCTGCCTTCTTATAGTTTGATCCATTATCTGTCACCACCTGCACAATGTATTCCTCACCAATCTCTACTACCATATGCTCCATGAGCTACAAAATGTACTGATGGTTATAAATATGGTTAGAAGCATCCACGGACTTATGCTAGAAGACTTGTCAATCGTAGTACACTAGAAAGTTTATGAGGCTACATTTTGTAGTGCCCAACCATCCATCACACATAAGAGTGATGCCACACTTTTGCCATTTTTTCTTGAATAAGGCAATGTAAATTTTCAATTCTTCAGCCTCTGCATCAAGATAAACACCATCAAGCTCCTTTGGTGTTGGGGGCTGCACATGCTTTCCAAGATTCTGCATCTCTTGCACCATTGGTTTGTAGTATGGGCTATTGTCTGCATTAAAAGCTAATCTTGAATGATGCCAAAATTTGGCAATAACCCTACCCAGCTGCCATCTGGGCCCTTTGCTATGTAAAGAGTCTTATGTAACACCCCGAAAATTTTATTTATTAGAAAAATGTGAACAATTTGATTATTAAACATAATTATTTTCATGGAATGTAATTAATCTTAATTTAAGATTTATTGGTGATAATAAATAATATTTCAAGTGTCATATGCGACAGGGCAACACCAGAATTCTGTAATGAAGATGAAATCCAAGAATACCATAATTTCTAGAAAAATGTAGTGATATCAAAAATGTAAATATCCAGATTTGTTGACGTACGAATTTCGAGATTAAGCCGACACAACTATTTCCGGGCATTTTTCACTGGGTGAAAATAAATTCTAAAAATTAAACTAAAATCACCATAATTTGTAAAACCTTTTCATTAGCCTATGGTCGAAATTCCAACTTGATTGGATATCACTAGGACACCTAAACAAGGGGTTAAAGGGGCCAACCGAATTATCACCTAATTACGGTAACGAATTTCTTGAATTAACTGTTGCTCACGTGGCAGGAGCTAAGTGAGCCACTTCTCATGGGATTAAAGCTTACACGTTTGTCCCTTAGGTGTAAGGCTTAGAGAGTTGCATGAACCAGGTGGCCTTGGATGGTTAAAGGGGTTTATACCTCGACACCTTGATGGCCGACGTGCCATCGTGCATGGAAATCTGGCTGGGTTATAAAAACACCCCAACATCTATCTTACGAACCTTTCCAATAGTACTCTTATATACTCTCCTTCGCTGGGTCTGCTGTGCTGCTGAAGCTGTTGGAGCTGTGTGCGTTGAAGCTGCTACTGTATTCCTGGAGGTGTCGAGCTGCGCTTGCTGTGCCCGTGCTTACACCCTTGCGTGGGTGACTTGCTGCTGGAGCTGCTACTTCCACTTCTCTTACCAAAGGTGCTGTGAGCTATAGCTACTAGGGACTGCTGCAATTGCACTCATAGTATCATCTTTCTTCCTCCAACTGTGAGTCCATCGAAGAGAGAGTTTCATCCTTTCTCCAGTTAGGTAGGATTCTATTTTCTTTTCATACCCTTATCTTCTACTCTTGCTGAGAAGTTCATAGCCACGTTCATGTTGCTTTTGAACTTGTCAACCAACTTCGGATTAGTGTGTACATCTTCTGTATATATGTTTGTACCTCAAACTTTTGTTTGACTCCTTAGATACCTCTGGAACTATGTGTTTACCATGAAGAAATCCTCTTCCATAGCTATTGTTATAGGGGTTATTCTTCCAGTGGCATGTTATGTTAAGTTCTAGCTAGACATGTGTAGGATTCTTTCTTCTTCCTCCATCTTTGTCTTTTACATGGACTAAGAAGTTCTTGGCCACGTACATGTCTGCCCTTTATCTTATAAACCATCTTTAGAATAGTGTGATAATCTCCTGTAAGCATGTTTTAACAAGTGTTGTTTAGATGAATTGTATACCCAGTACTTCGTTTTCTAAATTCTTGGCCGATCATGTGTAGGATTCTCTTCCTTTCTCTCTCATACTTACCCATTTGGCTTGCTATAAAACCCCCTGTATAGATGTTCTAATCCTCAAACTGTTGCTTTGACTCTGTAAACACTCTTGGAAGTGTGTGTTCATCATGTAGAAGTCTTGTTGAGTGCAAGTGATTGTTGTTATAGGAGTTGTTCTCCAGTACTTTGTTGTTTAGAGTTTCTAGCTAACCAGGAATAGATTGTGCTTTTCCACATGCTATTAATCCCTGTCTTTCATGAAAAAGTAGTGAACAAGTTTTTCTAGTTGTTAATAATCATGTTTTGATCCATAGATTTCCTTGTTCAAGCCTTTAAAGTGATTGTAGAGCCCTTTCTGGAAGTTCACCAGGCGGCTGCCGACAGACAGGAAGCACCTATCGACAGACCCCAAGCTCCCAGAACCCCTGTCTACTGGAAACACCAGTAACTATCGACAGATGCACTGGCCTATCGACAGCCAGACCAGGCCTATCGACAGGCACTGCTCAAAACCAGAATTTGTCTACTGGATGCCAACATCTGTCGACAGCCACCTCCTGGCTGTCGACACACACTGTTTAGGCCAGTGTTCCAGTACCCTTCTTTGTTTAGTCTTCTGCTAACACTTCAGGCTATTGGGACAGCAAGCCATTTCCTTCATTCTCTTGGATATTTACTATTATGTCACTCCAAAGATCATTCAAATTATCTCCTATACTCTTCTTTGGATTGCCCTTGAAGTCTTCAAATACAAGTCGCGTCAAGTTGGTTACAATTCCCTGTGTTCAATAACCTGAATTCATATTCTTTGATTACATGAAAGTTTGGAATACTTGAGTACCACAATTGGTTATGAATTACTGATGATGATAATTATTGGGTCCTTGGACCCCACTTAATTCATATGCCTGTGCAAATAGGGCTGGTCCAGTCCTGGGAGGAGCACCCGAATTCATTTACGGGCCGTGCGGAATGATAAAGGACGTTGGGATGTTTGGCATTGCATCACTATCATCTAGATTAGTCATCATGTTATTGATCATCAGTTAGATATGATTTGAACCAGAACCTGGGTGTTATCCTAAATTCTTGATCATGCAATCTTATTTCCGTACTCCTATTTATTATCTGTTGACTTGGTCGTCCAGTCACCTTTGTTATCTAGCCTTGTTAACAGTTAAACTCTTTTTACTGTCCTTGATTATCTTAATTCTTCTGATTAATAGATTGAATCCTATTGGGTTAGTTAGCTCACCAAATCCTATTTTTTTAGGTTATCTACAGTTCTAGAAGGCGGGACATCAGGATTGTGTGTGGAGAGACCACCCTTGGCGGCGCTTGCTTTTGAATTTGTAAACTGAGAGTTATGTAATACCTATAGACCAGCAGTTAGTTATTTTATTTAGTGAAGCCTCTGGGCAAATTTTTGCTCAATTAGTTCAAAATTTACTCTTGATTTTCTATTCGTTCACGTTCTGACATTTATAGTTATATTAAATGTCGGGACGTGACATCTTCAATTTGGGTTTGCTTTCCATGCTCCCTCTGAAAGACATAGGGGCTAATCTCTTGCACATCTAGACCCATGTTCCTCTTCCTTTAGGGTAGAGAAGAGGTTGAATGTCGAGGAGGATCAATGTAATAGCGATGAAGGCTGGGCGGTTTGGAAGGATGTAAGGATGGAACTATATCATCGCGAACACGTAATTTTGAGTCACCCCTCGCCCATGCCTCCGCCCGGCTCTAACGTAGAGCCCACTGCGTCTTTCTCGAATGAAACTCGAATTGTGGCATGGACATCAATGGATTGGGATGTGAGCTGATGTTCATCTTGGGATCCTCCTTTATCATCTTGTAACATGGTCTGACTATGTGTCCTCTTCCTTGCCCTAATTTTTCTCAAATGTTGTGCCATCGCAATTTTAACATCATATGACACGCTCGAACAGCTAGTGACTTCACTATATCCTGCACCCTTACCTTCTGCTAGGTGTTTCTTTAAATGAGAGACACCTCCCCCATGGAACTCCATATTACAGTAATTGCATTGAAACCAATGCATTTTCCCCTCAAACATTGTACCATGTTGCCAACCAATATCATCATTACGTCCTCTCAGAGGCATCCTTAAGGTTACACCTATCACATAGGACAATATCATTAGCATGCATTAACAAGTTGACATAAATATTAACATTAAAAAATAAACAAAAATGTTATTTTATTAACAATTCAAACATTCTATTCTCTTCTCATCTTTTGCCACCTCATCTCTCTGCTCTCTCTCTCCTCTCGCGTCTCTCTCATCTGTCTCATTTCTTCTCTACTCTCTTTCATCTCTCCGCTCTCTCTCTTCTTTGCGTCTCTCTCCTCTCTCTGTTCTTCTTTCTCTCTCCTCTCTCTTGGGCGATCGCCTCCTCCCCGCACTGTCTCCTCTCTTTCTCTCATCTCGCGTCTATCTCATATCTCTCATTTCTTCTATACTCTTTCTCCGCTCTCCTCTCTCTCTCACGATTCTCTTCTCCCTCCTCTCTTCTCTCTCTCATTCTCTTTATTTCTCTCTCTTCAACCTCTCTCTTCCATGACAAGAAAAAAGGGAGGAGGAAGAGAGGAAGAAAAGAATAGATTGAATGTACCTACATAGAGAATGTGCGATGCTTGATGTGTTGAGTGGGGGGAGATTTAAAAGGAAAAAATAATAAATAATAAGAAATATAACCAAACGTAGTGGACTCATGCATAGGGGGGTGGGCAGGTGAAAGGGGAGAAAAAAAAATTGTGGGGGTGGGGGTGGGGAGGGGAAAAAACAAAATAAAAAACCAAATGGGTTGGGGGGGGGGGACAAAAAAAAAAGCCTAACAACCTAATGCGAGAGGTGTTGGGGGGAGGGAAAAAAACAAAAAAGAAAAACCTAACAACCTATACGGGGGGTGGGGGGGGGGAGGGAAAAAAAACCCTAACCTAAGTACCTAACGCGGGGGGTGGAGAGGGAAGGAAAAAAAAAATAGACTGGAGCGATGGGGGAGGGAGGGGGGCCACTAGACCGGCGCGGTCTGGTAGCCCATGGGACCTGCTGCGAATATGATTAGACTGGTCCACGACGTGCCGCAGCGGCATGCCCGGGTCGCCCCATGTGGGCGACCCGATTGTGCCTGAGCTTGCGAGAGCCCAAGCACGGTGTGATTTGCGTGTACTGTGGCGGTTTGCCACAGTACGACGAACTCTGTGCAAGACATGTCTAAGGTAGTTTTGTTCAAGGCTCACTCTCTTGACCATATCTCCCTTCATAAGTGTCGGATTGATGAGCCATTTATTGATTAGATTTTAAACTCAAAGGTGGTGTGTCCCTTGTTTTGATGATGTCTAAATATGATATATATAAGTCAAATGAATGGCTCAAACAATGTCTAACACTTTCACACTTAATTAATGTAGCAGCTACCAACAGAGCTCTGAGAAAGAAAATCAAAATACACATGAAATATGTATAGTGTGTCGAGACGGTTTCATCAGGGTGTTGACGCATTATGACGTTCCAGTGAGCTGAAATGGAAGCAAATAGACTGTGGTGTTGACACAACCTCTTCAGGGTATCGGCGCACTAGCTCTTCTAGTGAGCAGATTTGAAGAAAATAGACTAGTGTGTCGACGCAGTCTACAAGATGTGTCGACATGAGTCAAGCTTCTATACAAGGTAATTAAGGAACTCATTTGATGTGTCGACACACTTTGTTCCTGTGTCGACACACTTTAGTACAAAGCTGAAGTCATGAATTCCTATGTCGACACCCATCTCATATACTATCGACACACTCTTCATCCGGCAGAAACTCTTTAAGTTCAGGTGCACCACGATTGACACACGATTCAAGAACCAATAATTGGAGGATTTTGGTACGTGGATGGAGATTCCAGAAGAATCTATTGGCAAGAAAATATCTTTGTCCACGTGGCAAAAATGTGATCTCAAGTGGACCCCCACTGAATATTCCCTAACTGATTTGGGTAAAGTGCAGGAAAGCTCAAGCATATCTCCTAGAGGAAAAAAGTGTGAAGTTGGTGCTTGAGATCTGCAGAAAAGCGAGTGGAAGAGCCTTGCAGAAAAGAAAAGTAGAGAGCAGAGCGTGAAGAAGAGCAGAAGCAAGAGCCTAACTACTGCGGGAGAATTCAAGAGGACCTAATTAGATCAGCGACAACCAAAAGATTTAGATTTGAAGCAGAGAAGTGTTAATTGAAGAGAATGTCGTCGGATCTCCTCAAGTGCATTCAATTCAAGCTCTTAGCATATCATTACAGTAAAAAAACATCCAATTCATTCATCTACACCTTATTTCCATTAGATTGTTCAGTTAAAACCAACCATCGTGTGTAGTGTGATTTGTGATGCATACAGATCAAATATTTGTGAGGTTGATTTAATTTATGTGTGGTGTGTTTACAGTGCAAACCTAGTGTTTGTCACTGTATGTGTGTTTGTGGGATCTTGCCTTAGCTAGAGGGCTTGATCTCAGTGTTGTTCATCTAGCGTGTGTGTGTGGATTGAGCCATAGTGCTCGTGTGTGTGTGTGTTGTACTCAAGTCGATTGAGTAGTGTGTGCCTCACTGTGTGGGTGGTGAATGTAGGATGCACTTGTGTGCATGCTGAACCACCTAAAAATCCCTTGTGCACTGTGGTTTGCTTTGTGTCTTTATGCTAGATGCATGCATATGGATTTCGATCACATGTTTAGTACTCACACATTGTTTGACAGAATGTTTCACACACATTGATTACACATAAGCACATCATGTTTGTGGGGTTCTGATTGAATAGTCTTTTAATTCAAAGTAATTTTTAATAGCTTAAGTTTTCCGCTGCAAATCTATTCAACCCCCCTTCTAGATTTGCCATATCACCATATTCTAGATCCTACAATTGGCATCAGAGCAGATATCTCCATTGATTAGATCTAATTTTTGTAGATCTAATCTATTGTTTGGTGCTTATTGTCTCGAAAATCATGAGCAGATCTTGTGGTATGACAACATATTTTAATTTGCATTAAATGCATGTTAAAATTTCAAAGAAATCTATAAGCTCACTACCATCTTCTAAACTGCAGGAATCTTTAGTGGATTTGAAGAGAAGAGAAGGAAGAAAAATTGATAAATGCTTGATGGCTCAGAAAAACTCCAATGGTTCAGTAAATTCCAACAACTCTCTCAATTCATATTTTGACAGTGATGATGAAGAATTATCATATGATGATTTGAAAGAATTTTGTTAGCATTTAAATAAAAGGAATAAGAGAATAAATTCTAGAAAAAAAGTTGAAAAATAAGATTGAATTTCTACAAGACAACATCAAAGATTTTTCAGAAGAGAATAAGAACATAAAAAATGAGGTTGAAAAATTAACTTTTGAAAAAGATAATTTGAGGGATGAAAATAAAATTTGTGAAAACAAGTTGAGTGAACTAAAAGACAATAATGATCAATTGAGATCTAAAATTGAACAATTAAAGAAACAAATCAGTAACATGGCTCATGATCATAAAATTAATGAGAAAAATAAACAATTGCTTGAAGAAAACAACAATAAAAAAAGGAAAATTGAGTTCATGTTATATCATAAATGCATGATTGAAAAATGCAAAATTTGGAAAATTAACTTGTTCAACTTGAAAATGAAAAAGGAAAATTGAAAACTAAACTTGAGACTGCTACTACAAAAGATTAAAACTCTGAAAAGAAAATTTTTGAATTGAACAAACTTGTTGATAATTTAAAATATGTTTTGTCAAAATTTGTGAAAGGAACTCAGAATTAGGATAATCTTCTTGAGTAAAACTCAATTTTCAAAAGACGATTTGAGTTCCAATCTAGTAAACAAAAAGAACTTTGGAAATAAAGTGAATATATCCTTTGTAAAAAGTTCAGAAAATGTTTCAAAAAAGAATCTAGCCTGTGTGAAAAATAAGAAAATTGAAACAGGAAGACAAAAGATATTGCACATGGATCATCCTCTACAACTCCGGACAGCTCCAAAGCCAACTCAACCTCTATGTAATGTTAAGAGCTACCATAAGATACCATCTCCTTCTCAATTCAACTATAACCAGAAGCATTCTAGAAGGTATCAACAATTTCAGCATATGCATCATAACAAAGGTAAGAAATACTCACACTTGCTTTAATTGTAATAAACCTGGTCATTTTGTCAAATTTTGCTGGAATTATAAGCCCCAACATCCTTTCTACAGATTCGCGCTTTTAGAAGATCGATCAGATGAAGTTTTCAAACCCCATACAACACATTTTCGACCGGGACTATCCTACTGAAGGGGGCTACTGACATCAACATAGTGTGATGTCAACAGTTGTTGACGTCACGCCTTGTTGATGTCAACATGCTATTGATGTCAGCAAGGGTTGACATCAACATAGGTTTTTCCAAGTTTTTCTCTTCTTCTTATGACGATAGTTTCAATTGCCGTCTATTTTCATATTGACGTCAATGAATGTAGACGTCTACTTTTCCTTCGTAAGATTTTCGTATTTTTGCTTAGTCTGATGGCAATGTCGATTGTCGTCAAGCTTCCTTTGACTACAACTTATGTTGATGTCAATTTCTGCATGTTCCAGTCTGAGTTTTACTTTGAAACTAGCTACTTTCTTCAGATAGATTCATCAAGTTAGAGTCGTGTTAGGGCAAGGATCTTACCCCAATCATGACCCTCGAGTTCTATATATATGGGGCTACTTCGTTTGGGGGAGATCTTTAGTTCAAGTTATGGTTTTGGTTCTCTTTAAGAGGAGAGAGAGGGTAAGTCCGTGAGAGAGAGAAAGAGGAGAGATCGGTTGTGTTGTTGCTTGTTTGAGGTTGTTTTGGAGAAGATAAAGCTTCCACGACGTGAGAGGAAGGCTTTGGACGTGGAGATTGTGGCCGGTTCATGCACAAGAAGGAGGATTTGATTGTGCTTGGAGGATACCTCTTTGGGTGCCAAAGGGGGCTTCATCGACTTAATTCTCATGTTGTGGGAATTTTTAGTGGCATGTAACTTAGGGTTTCTCTCTGTGTACTTGTCTCTTAGGGTTTTCCTATTTTTATATATTTTTAGAAATTTATTTCGATGTCATTTGTCATGATTTTTTGCTTCCGAGATGCACTGTGTGCAGTCAGGAACTTAACAGCAACATACTATGCTGTTAACCTGAAGTTAACATCAACCTATGTTGACGTCAAGTTCATATTGTCCAAAAATTTATAGTTTCTCCATATGTGATGATTCTGTGGATTCTGTGATAGTTTTTGGGTTTGTAAGGCCCTCGAACTTTGTTCTTATTATTCGGATTTTTGTCATATTATACTTATTTGCTCTTGTGTATAATTGTTTATGTGCATATGTGTATATATATGTATATACTTTTTATTTATGTACATATTATCCTTATTTAAATCTGTGTACATTGTATATAAACAATGTTGTACATATTGTATTTAAATAATATGGTGTATAGTGTATGTACTTAATATGTGAATGCATGTTTATTTGATGGGTTCTGTGTTTTGGCCGAAATGCCAGTTAACGTCAATATCCCTTGACGTTGAGGGCATGTTGACGGCAAACAGTGTGCCGTTGACTTCAAGTCAGCATCCAGATCGATGGACATTTATATCATGTTGACGACAGAGAAGTGGCCGTTTACTTCTCTATTTTTGCTGCGATTCCAGATCTGGAAACGACCGCGTTTTCCCCAGTTCTGGATTAGAAAACTACCCTCCAACAGTAGGATCCCATCCTTAACATATACCCCAACGCCTTAACCCCATAAAACACCCCGTTTTCGCTCAGATTAGGTCTTTTGGACTCTTGAGAAACCTAGGGCTTTCAGTGTGAAAACCCGAACTTTGGCGACTTTGATCTGGCGATTTGGTGCATCTTCCGGCGACCTTCATCGATTGGAGGGAACTCTGGACATTGAGGAAGCTTCCCCGACTCCGGTGTGCGACCTACATCAACAGAAAGACCAGATCTGGGAGGTTTTTAAGGACCTTTTTGGCTTGGCCGAGGAGGGCTTCTTTGGCAAATAAATCCCATTAGACAATTTTTCTCAGGCAAGTAATCAAGGGATTTCATCCTTGCACATGTCCTTTAGGTCCTAGGATTTTTGCAGATTTTTCCTCATGTCCTGGAACCTCCAATTCCCCTTGTGTATTGCATTCGGTTTGTGTTTTCTGCAAACAGGAACTTGGCGGCAAGCTTGCTGCCGTCAAGATCTTGAGTTGGCGGCAACATCGTGTGCCGTTAACTCTGGTTGGCAGCAACCCCTTTGCCGCCAAGTTCTTCAGGTTTTACAGAATGGTTGTTTTGATATCTGTGATGTGTTTGTCGGATTGCTGTGTATATGTGCATGCTGTAAAAATTATATGTGGTCAGGTACAGTCAGTAGGTCGTGTCATGAGGATATGTCAAATTTTTGTATACAGTTCTATTTATTAAAATTTTTTTAAATGGACATTGAGCATGATCTGACCATGATAAATCCTGAATAAATATATCCATTGTGTATTAGGGTTCCATAAATTTTCATGATCTTATGATGATTGTTTTTAGGTTTTGAAACTATTAGGTACAACTGTTTTACATTAAGTCTTGTTTAAATGAGTTTATTAATAAATCTGCATGTGACCTATTTTAATTGTTAAAATTTGCTTTACTGTTCCAAAAAATCTAAAAATTTAAGTATGTGACATATGATCTGTGTGAAGCCTGTGATAAAAATTTCATTCTATTTTGATAATAGTAGGTACTGTTATTAGTTTAATAAGACATGTGACCGTAATAAACGCGTTCAAGTTTAATCATGTGGAATACAACGATTAGCAGCATGATTAGGACTGTGTTATGAGTTATTTGTCATTGTGAAATAGTAATATCATGTTTTGTGAACTGAAGCATGTGTGTTTATTTAAAATGCATGTAAATGTGTTAAACAATGCATGTGGATTATGTAAACAATGTGATAAAGTGTGAATGTGTAAAATTGCGCCGAGATTGACACTGCTAGCATAGAGGGCTGTGGAGCCGTACTGTAGTAAAGTCCCTACGGGAAGGCTCAATGTGTGTGATATCCTATGGGCATTAGGATGAAATCCTGGAGGTGGACAAGTACCACTGGTTAGGGTGGAGAGGGCTTCTCTCGGTTCTGCGCAGTTAACCAAGATTTGTCACCGTGTTGCCTAGGTGACGAGTATGTGTATGCAATGTGTGTCCTTCTTATGGTGGTTTGGACTATGTGTCACGGAAATTAATTTTAAAAAGTGTGCATATGTGAAATGTGGATATGTGAAAATGTGCAAATGTTAAAAGTGAACATGTGATAGTAAAATGTGAATATGTTAGTATGTGAAAATATGAGAGTTCATGAGAATGTGATTTATTCATATTAAAACAGCAAGTTAAATGCATGGATAAGTGTTATAATTGCATGAGAAATGATTAGATATCATGCTAGATGTGTTATTCATCATGTACATATTTGCATGCTTTAATTGCGTATAATTGTGAAATGATTTGAATGAAATTTGAACCTTTGAATTATGTTGGATATAATGTGTAGAAAGTATGCTATAGGTTTTCATGTTTAATTGTTTAAGTGATGTGAAGCATGTACCATGTGGTTTCCTTCTTGTTTAAAAGATAGCATGTATATGTGATGTAGCACCCCAGAAATTTTAATTCAAAGTAAATGGAAATAAATAATTTCCATAATATTAGAGTATTTAAAACATACGTATCATTATCGTATGTGCTAAAATATATTGGAAAATTCCGTAAAATTATAAATCAACCCTAAACATTATTACTAAATGTTTCACAAAGAAATTTATGCCATGAAAAATCGGATTAGTCAAGTTCAAAGTGTTTTGCGACTTATTATCGTAATTCATGAATAAGTCGAAAAATCATTATCACACGTACTCGGATGAGTTAGAAAATTAAATAAAAATCATATACGGACTTAAAATAATATCCTCTAATGACCCATCAAGAAATTTGGGTCAATAAAAATCGTTTGGGCTTGGTTTAAGAGTTATTATGACTGATTATCCAAATTAGGAAACAAGTCGAAAAACCGTTAACACGGAAATACGACGCAACCATAAATTAAATAAAAATGTTAGAGAGACTTATAATATTATATATTAATGACCCAATATCATAATTGGGCCAATGGACCACATATGGCCGAAAAATCAAATAAAGCTAGAAAATGCATGGAAATTCGTAACTCTAAATAAGTTTAAATTAGAAAGAGGCAATTTGAGTTGAATTGGGATGCAATCATGCATTCTTGGCAACCCAAATTCGTGCCTAACTATGGTGGGAGGTTTCCTAAAACCTCACACACTCTAAGGGAGGAAGAAATCCTCAAAATAGGAAACTAACCTGTCAAAACCGCAACTTGGCTTTCCTAGTCATAATAGGACTCCTAAACACCATGGTTGTTTAAATACTCTTCACCAAACCTTAGGGATGAGTTTTAGAACTTGCTAGGGTCGTGTGGAGGAGCTCTTGGTGGCAGAGGAGCTGTGGAACGACCACAAGAAGCTCTTCTTCTTCCCTTTGTCGTCTGCTGCGACCTGCACAAACCGTCCACTTGAAGTCGACTAAAGGTGAGTCAAAACTAAACCAAACCTTGCAAGGCCTATACCCCTGGAAAGAGGGTCAAGTCTACATTCTAACCCAAGTGGAATGTCCAAATTCCATGCAGTATACACGGAGTAGTAAGCATTTTCCTCCAAGTGGTCTAAACACGGGTTTTCTGAAAAAATGGGACTTCTTCAACCCATAAGGTAGGTTTTTGGGTCAAACCTTAACATATACTATACCAATGTGTAGAGCATCAAGTTAACTTTCATTTCCCACTGGTTTCATCGAATTCCAATGAGTATATTTTGAATTATAAAAGTTTTGCTAAAGTCGCGCACTGTCAGGGCTTTTCCCGTTATTACATGTTGCATGCGATTTGAGACCGAATTAGAGCAAACCCTCAACATGAAATTTTGTCTACTACTTGTTCTCGTCAGGTTTTGTGTTGAACATTTTGTCTAAATCTCATTAGTTAGAGAGTTATAAGCATGGTAAGAGGGTTTCTGCATGAAACTACGTCTTCAGGTTACACTTGTCTTCTACGTTGAGTTTGACTTGATTAAAGCCTATAAAAACCCTCATTATTTTATAATTCCGATTTACTGGAAGCACCTTTGCATGTCTAGGTTAGTTTAAAACTGGTTTCGTTATTTTTCATACCCTGTACAAATTGTTCTCTATTTTTGAAGCACCTTGTGTCAATATAAGACAATTCTGGACCGCAATCCAAGAACATGTCCTTTCTCTGTCGAGGTCAGGCACAGACCCTGTGAAGGCGATGGCCCGATAGGCCGCATTCTGAGGTCTTGTCGCGACAGCACCCACTGTCGCGTTCTGAAAGCGACGAAGCGCTCCGTTGCGACCTTGCTACCTGATCTGACCCCCCGTCGCGTTCTTCACATCACCCTGTCGCGTTCTGGTCCCGACCCGTCGCGACCCTTATTGGGGTCTGTCGCGACCTGACCCCGGGCCTGACAGCCCTGTCGTTTTCCTTATAAGCACCTGTCGCGATCTCAGGATTTTGCATAAACCCCCCCCCCCCCCCCCACTTACTTTCTTGCAAACCTAACCGCTATACCCGAGGTCTGGTTAATATGATATTTAGTGTGTGATTTCACATGTTTTGGGTCTGATCATTGCATGGTGGTTATTTTAATGGCTTAAAAGTGATTAACCCATTTAAAAGCATTAATTATATAAATTCTATTCTAATTGCTCCTTAAATGTTATGATCCATTCATGCAAACTCATGATTTAATCTCTCCATTATTCTACCATGTTTAAAATGATAATTATTGTTCTTAAAATCTTGCAAACCCATGTGTAGTTAAATGCATTGTTCTGCCATCATGTTAAGTGCTTTCCGTGAGTTTGAAACCGATGGTTTGAGAATTGAGACACGCGTACATCACTACACACTAGCACATCTAGGCAGCCCTTTCTTTGGAAATTGGAAACTCTCTACCGGTCATTCCGAATCGGTAGACTAGCGACCTTTTCACCAAGGCCTCCTTAAATCTCCTCTGACCATGGATTCCCACATGGCCGACGAGTTGGTTGTACCATTGAAGTTCCCTGGAGATAGCGTGCATTTCCTTTTCTCTTCTTGTTCTTGTGAGTGTGATTTACAATCTATAGCAAAGCCATTAATGTAAAGATTGAACTAAAGTATAAATCGTATCATTATGCTGCCGAATTTATCTCTTGACCATTGTTATCAATTGAAAATCATGTTCAATTACTTATTACTTGAACATGACATTACACACGCTTACTTATTGAAACTCTCATTGCCCATTATTAATGACTGTGGGTATCTACATTTAAAATTTTACATGAGATTGCTGACAGGGCACGACGTGTGTCCAAGGGGTCCAGTCTAGCCCTAATGACGGAGAGTCATAAATATACTGTTAACCATGGGGTATAATGATTACTGGCGTTGCATCTGCGCTGGGAGTCTTGCTTGCTTGTTGAATGATAGATACAACAACCACATATACGTGTCCTGGTGTACATTCTTGATGGATCTTTTCTTGGTGTACATTAGTGTCTACGTGCCGGATTAGTGTTACTTGATCGTGCTCGTACATTCTTGCTTGCTTGCGTGATATGGCCATCCTGCATTTATTGCAATTTACATGATATCTTGCGTGCTTGTTACATGCCTCACTCTTGACAACCTATTGCTCGTTATATTCTTGCTCTATCACGATCACTCTCTATCTAGCTTGTTTCATGCATCATGTTTTAATCTGTTTCATTCGTACATGCATATCATGACATTCATCGTGCTTACCTAGTTCTAAAATGCTAATCACTTATATCATTGCCCGCACATTGAGATATAAATCCTACTGGGCTAGTTTTCTCATCCCCTACTTTTACCCAATCTAGGTGACCATGAAGATCAAGTGGAAGAGCAAGTCGAGGATGGGAATGCGTCCGAGTGAAGAGCGTTCCAATTATGAGTCTATATATAGTTAGTTTATTTTGAGTGTTAGAACAATGTAGTAGGAAGTGAGGTATTATGTACTTTTGCTTTTATTGAGTCTTAATCCTGTAATAGTTTCCATTGGAACACAATGAGTTGAGGTTTGAATAAAAGATTAGTTGAGTTCAATATTTGGGCCCTATGATAATGTATGTTATTATACATTTAGTGCGTGCTAGCTAGATGCTTATTTGCCGACTGTTCACGTCTCGAATTATCGACTCGAATTCTTTGAACTAATATCCGCTGCGTAATTCTCGGGACGTGACATGTGACATATGTAAGGATGTATCTTTGGATTGCTTGCTGGGTCTTTTAGAAGACTCATTCTTGCTTTGGCGTACAGGTGAGACAGGTGCCTCCATTCCTGAGGAGGACATAGTGAGGAGCGACTCCGAGCGCGAGGAGTAGCTTCACGTGTGGACTTTGCTACGTTGTTACCTTTTATTTCATAGTATGTAATCAAATGTGATGAACAATGTAATTTATTTGGAGTTGTATTAATGTGGACATTAGTATTTCTTTTATTGCTATATAGACTGTGGATTATGTGATAGTGATGGAATAAGAATAATTATTTGTTTCCACTGTAATCTTTTGATATTTGTGTACATCTCAATCTATTGTTTAGTGTTGGGTAAATGTCCCACTGTGACATCGTTCTTTATACCGACGTGGATTGGTATAATCGTACCGGTATAATGAGGGTCGTTACAGAGATTGGTATCAGAGAAACCCAAGGTTGAGATTGTACATGAATATACCATCATCTTCACAATATGTTAAGTATTTATAGAATTTGTCCATATATGTAGAAAATGTCTAATAATGAATGAAAGATAGTTAAGAAAATGGTTAGGACTAAATAACTTAGTTTCTAACTAGATTAAATTGTTTTACAGGCTATGGCTACTCGTGGTATGCGTGATGCCCAGGCTCGAGATGACGATCAGAGGCGTGAGGACAGGGGTGAGTAGCAGGCCCCAGCACCCCAGGGTTCTACTGTACTTCCTCCACTACCGCCTTTGGGCAATGGTGTATTCATGCAAGGTCTAGTCCAGGTGATGCAGACCCAGGCACATACTCAGGCGGCACTGCAGGCTCAACTGCAGGCTCAGGTTAGAATTGTTAAATAGAAGTAGTCTATTTTTATTAAATGTATGATTGCTATGTTGCTTATGTGTTGCTTATATTGCTTATTGTCTCAGGCTCAGGCTCCAGCTCCAGTTCCTCAGGAGCAAGGCCATAGTGGTCCTTCCATCATGGAGAGGTTCAAGAGGATGGCTCCGCCCTCTTTTAAGGGGGAGAGTCAGCCACTTTTGGTGGAGAGCTGGATGAGGGAGATTGAGAAGATCATCCGAGCCATTAGGTGTGCCGAGGATGATAAAGTTAGCTTGGCCTCCTATATGATGCATGTATTTATTAATTAAGTATGCATGTACTTGTGTTAAGTTTATGTTTTATCTAGTTTGGCGCTTATGGGCTGTATCTTGCAGGAGAGAGCCGATGTGTGGTGGGCTTCCTTACTTCGCACTAGGTTCGAGGATGGTGCTATCGAGGTGACTTGGGATGAGTTTACAAGGTTGTTTTGGACCAAGTTCATCCCCGAGCATATCCAGGACAAGATGAAACAGGAGTTCCTTTCTCTCACTCAGGGCTCCATGACGGTGTTAGAATATGAGGCCAGGTTTTCCGAACTGTCCAAGTATGCTCCTCACATAGTTGCTGATGAGCGCAGGAAGGCGAAGAAGTTCGTGATGGGTCTTAAGCCATCACTGAGGTCGAGGCTTGTGGCGTTTGACCACCGTACGCTAGATGAGGCTCTCAGCGCTACGTGTAGGCAAGAGAGTGAGATGGAGCAGTATCTCGAGGAGAAGAAGGCATCGTAGAAGAGGTTCCCGCCACCTTTCCAGTGGCAAGACAGGAAGAAGGCAGCGTACCAGTCATCGCAGCATCTAGTGGCAGCTAGTAGTCAGCAGGCAGTTACTCCGCGGTCTCCCGGCGTTAGGCCCAGTGATAAGAAGATGTGCTCTCACTGTGGTAGAGCGCATGGCGGCACCAAATGTTGGAAGCTAGCGGGGAAGTGTCTCAAGTGTGGCAGCACCGAAGATTAGATCCGAGATTGTCCCAGACTGTAGCAGGGTGTTCAGCATAGAATGCCAACCCTAGCAGCGGCAGCAGCAGCAGCACCAGCCACAGAAAGACTAGGAAGGCCTCGAGCCCAAGCTCGAGTGTTTGCTTTAGTGCGAGAGGATGCAGAGTAGGCGGAAAACGTCATAGAAGGTACGGTTCTATTCATGGGTGTGCACGCTCGGGTTTTGTTTGATACGGGTGCCACTCACTCATTCATTTCTGAGCGGTTTGCAAAGTAGTTAGCTATAGAGTCAGGAGTAGAGGCTGAGGAGTTAGAGGTTCTTTTGTCTGTGCACACACTAGCAGGTACGGTATCGACTAGGAAGTGTATTCCGTCTTTACCTGTGTGCATTGAGGACCGAGGTTTAGTTGGGTGCTTGTTTTTGCTCAAGATGAAGGACTATGATGCTATTCTTGGTTTGGATTGTCTAGAGGAGCACTATGCTTTGATAAATTGTCGAGGGAAGAAGATTACTTTCCGTATTCCTGGTGAGGATGAGTTCTCGCATCCATTGCCAAGGAACTTAGCGGGAAGGTTTGTGATCTCCGCCATGAAGGCGATGAGGATGGTGAGCAAGGGGTGTGATGCTTTCTCGCCAGCGTGGTCTTAGTACCGAAGGTTGATCAGTCACCTACCCTTGAGGAGATTGAGGTAGTGCAGGAGTTTCCAGACGTGTTTCTTGATGATTTGTCTGGATTGCCACCGGCTAGAGAGATAGAATTTACTATAGAGTTGCTTCTAAGCACTTCTCCTATCTCTAAGGCTCCATATCAGATGGCACCTGCATAATTAGCTGAGCTGAGGAAGCAGTTGTAGGATTTGCTGGACAAGGGATTCATTCACCCTAGTGTGTCACCTTGGGGCGCACCTGTATTGTTCGTGAAGAAGAAGGATGGTTCCCTCAGGTTGTGGATTGATTATAGAAAGCTCAACCAGGTGACCATGAAGAATAGGTATCCCTTGGTGCGGATTGATGATTTGTTCGATCAGCTGCAGAATGCATCAGTATTTTCTAAGATTGATCTGCGGTCCAACTATCATCAGTTGAGGATTAGGAGTGAAGATGTGTCCAAGATGGCTTTCAGGACTCGTTATGGACATTATGAGTTTTTGGTGCTTCCATTTGGTCTGACCAACGCCCCTGCAACGTTCATGGATCTCATGAATAGGGTGTTTAGACCTTATTTGGATAGTTTGTAGTGGTGTTTATTGACGATGTGCTAGCCTATTCTTCCGATGAGGCTACACACCGTGATCATTTGAGGGTTGTTCTATAGGTTCTCCGAGAGCACAAGCTGTATGCGAAGTTCAGCAAGTGCGATTTCTGGATGCGCGAGATTCATTTCCTTGGGCATGTTATCTCAGGCATGGGAGTTGCAGTTGATCCGGTGAAGGTCCAGGCTGTGTTAGATTGGGAGATTCCGACGACCCCATCAGAGATTCTACAATGACCCTCATTATACTGGTACGGTTATACCAACCCACATCGGTATAGCGAGCGTCATCACAGTGGGACATTTACCCAACAATGACATTTAGCTGAGATACACGTGAATATAAGAACAGAGTAGCGGAAGTAAAAGAACCACTATCTTCATTTCATTCATCATCCAAATTTAACAAACATGATTCGATAACATTTAGAGAACTAAAAAAAAATCCACATAATTTAAATTGCTGAAAATCAAATACATAGATGTCCACACTTATACATTCTTCCATGATAATGATAGTACAATGTTCAATTTACATACTATGAAAATCACAAAAGTCACAAGTACTCCAACAACACTCTAATCTCCGCGCTCGGAGTCGGTCTCCAATGTCTCCTCCACTAGTGTCTCATCACCAACTACACCTGTACGCCGAAGCAAGTAGTGAGTCTAAAAGACTCCGCAAGTAATTCTACACATACCGCACATGCACATATCATAGTAGGTTTTACATACACATTCGTAAGACACAACATGTAGCATGCTTGACATTAAATTTTACAACCTGTCATGGTGAATCTACAATTTAAACACATGGACTATGCTTTCAGATTTGCAAAAATAGAATCACCTAACACATGCTTTCTATTCATTTCTCACATAAAAATCTACCTTCAACCAACTAAGACATCAAAGCCATTAACATAAATTTCCGAACATGCATGAAAGGAAACATATCTAACATGGAATCTACACATTCCTACGCATATACGTGACCATTTTTCATACTTTAAGCTTGCTGGTTTTACATGCTTTAGCAACCATAATCTAACACATGAGAGCTACAACAACGATTTAAATCACAACATGTGAACAATCAAGTATGGAAGTTGTTTAGATATGCTTATCAATTATCCCTAGCATGAATTCTAGGCATTTTGCATACATAAACATGATCATAACATAGTAAAGCTACTGTTCAAGCATGATTTCAGATTGTCATAACATGGATTACAAACTCACATCCTCACATTTGGTTTCACATTTTTACACAATTTCAAATTCGCATATTTCACACTTTACACATGCACTTTTACACATTGTTCGCATTCACATTTTTCACATGAACACATACACATTTACACATTCACATTTAGTGCCGTGACACATAGTCCAAACCACCAAAGAAGGACACAACACATCACATCACATAGACGCCATCTAGGCAATACAATGGCGACTCTTGGACTGCGCAGACCAGGAGAACAAGTCTCCACCCTAACCAGTGGTACTTGTCCACCTCCAGGATTTCCCCCTAATGCCCTTAGGGTCACAGCACATTGAACCTTCTCAGGGGGACTTTTCCCTGATACGGTTCCACTGCCCTCTACGGAAGCAGTGTCACATTTGGCACAAGTTACGCATTACACATTTTACCGATTTTAACACATATGTTTACACATGTCACTCTCATTTCATTCACTTTCTCACTCACATGCACACTCCTCTGTTTTTCCTAACATGGCACTACAATTACAGGAATTTAGTGCTCAGGAAATTTCACTAATCAGGTTGCTATATACAAAATCAAATCATTTTACAATGGTATGCATTAGTTTCACATTTTTACATGGAAAATCCATATTGCATCATATACTGGTCCAAATGACCTGAAATTTTAACCACTAGATGATTTCGGGTTTAGGATCCCACATGAAAATTTTTTGATTTTTCTAACCTAAAACGTAATTACAGAAAATCTGACATCAAATTCACATGCTATTTACAATTCAAGTTAGCATGGAGTTGAGTAACAATCACAAATCTAACAACTCACTGTCTGAACCCTAGCATGCATAGAGCCACATGATTTATTCCCGAATTTATTGGGCAATACATGATTTACCGAAGATTTATCATGACCTACGCATGATTTCTATTTCCCAAACCACATTTTCACTAATTCACGCAAGCATGGGAAAAATCTCAGAATTTCAGAATAGAGACTGACTAATACATGCATGACCCATAAAATATAGGACATTCAAACTCATCCTAAATCATACAAACAAAGGGTTGACAAGATTAGCAACTCATCATACATGTATTTCCGTGGAATAAATAAACTCTATCATTTACCACCTTGCACAAAATCCATCCACACACCACATTCACTAGTATACATAGCATATAAGAGATTACATTATATCCTCATCATGAAACATATCGAAATTAATCATATAGAGGGGCAGAATAGCTTGCTGTTCTGCTCAGATGAACTTAGCGGCAAGCTATGGCCGCTAATGTAATGTTAGCGGCATAATCGATGGACGCTAAGCATGATCTTAGCGGCAAGGGATATTGCCGTTAAGGTCAGGTCTGTGCAAAACACAGACCCGAGCTCCAAAGATGGGGTGAATTTGGGGGTCTAGGACACGAGGGAAAATACATAAAAATGGTAAAACCATCCTAGACACATACATGAACACTATGAGTAGGGTACTTGCCTCTAGAAAATACACCAAACGGATCTAGGGCTTGGTGAAGCTCTCCTTGGGCTGTCCCAAGAAGCTCCTAGAAAAGCTTCACTCCGGGTTCTAGGATGAAGATGGCTCCAAGATAAGGTTGGGGAAGCCTCCTCCTCCACTCCAGCTAGCTCCTTGCTGCAGTAGATGGCTGGTGCAAGCTTCAGGTAGCCGGATTTAGGGTTGCAAAGGTGAGCTCTTCACACAGATTTTAGGGTTTTCTCTTTTTCCTCTTCTTCCTCTCTTGCGAAGGGGCAAAGAGAAGGGTGTGAGTTGCAAAAATGGCTTTGTATATAGGAGAGGGGGTTCTCCTATCTCGCAGAGGTGACAAGATGGCCTTTCAGACCGTTGGGGACAGCTCCCCAATGGTTGGGGTGGCTTGCTTCCAGAAATTCTGGGCTCTGCAACGCATGCAGGTCAGAGAAGTTAACGTCCACATCGCAGGACGCTAGGATTAGTGTTGGTGTCCATGGGGTTGACGCCTACACAACACAAGCGTCCATTGATATTGACACCAATCTGGCCTTCGGCCAGAACTCCAAAACATGCAGAAACCATGCACATCTTGTACCTATATATGTGCCATTTGTATACGCTATCAAGTACACACTACCATCATACCATTCATACATTATTTACTCTAATTATACACATGCATACATAAATATACCAACTAGTACTTACGTAGATATTTACATACATACATACACAACATGAATTATTTACATGCAATACAATAATGCAATAAAATTCGAGGGCCTTACAGATTCAGAGTTTTCTTGGTTTAGAGGGTATTACAGGTGATTCATTGAGGGTTTTGCATCTATCGCCGCACCTTTGACTAAGCTAACCAGGAAGGGTGTGAAGTTTGCATGGTCTGAGGATTGCGAGAGCATTTTTTAGTTACTGAAGGCGAAGCTAATTCTGCACCCGTGTTGATCTTGCTGAGTGGTGTAGAGGGTTTTGCTATCTATTCAGATGCATCTCGGATCGGTCTTGGCTGTGTATTGATGCAGCATGGTAGGGTAGTGGCATATGCTTCTCGCCAGTTGAAGGAGCATGAGAGTAACTATCCGACTCATGATTTGGAGCTTGCGGCAGTGGTTCATGCACTGAAGATCTGGAGGCACTATCTTTATGGTGTCAAGTTCGAGGTGTTCACTGACCACAAGAGTCTGAGGTATTTCTTCTCTCCGAAGGAGTTGAACCTGCGGCAGAGGAGATGGTGTTGGATCGAAATTGCACAATATATGTCCTAGAGGGGGGTGAAAGGACTTCTTGGCTTTAAAAATTTTCTTCTGAAATTGCACAACACTAAATAAATTCGTTAGTACTTAGTGTGATGTGTGTGATTCAAGAGTGAACTAGGCGGAAACAATCACATAAATATGCATAAGGATTTATCCTGGTTCGGCCCTTCCTATATGGAAGTCCTATATCCAGTCCTCAAGCCAACCACTTGAGATTTCCACTATCTGTCAATGAATTGGCCTTCTCCCACCCTTGAGAGGAAATACAATCCCAATTGCTCCCAAGCAAGTCTTCCCTAAACAGGGGTACAACACTGCCTTCCACAAGGCCTTCCCTACACAGGAGGGGAAATGTAGAAAGCAACCTTCTGCAGAAATTACAGGAAAAGTAAAAGATCAGACTCTTGTGTGTTTGCTTTAAGGCTGAGCACAAACACACACTTAATTCAGAAGGACTAATAGATCATAGATGTAACTCAAATACTATCTGAATAAGCAGGGTGGACTTCAGAGCATAAACAATTACAATTGCCACCCGGACACAAGATTTCAGAGAAAAACAAGAGAGCTTGAGAAATTTCTGTTGAAAGGAAGGCTCTCTCTTTTTCTTGGAGCTTTGGAACAAGGCTTGTGTAATCTCTTGAAAGAAGCTAAGTGTTGAAATCACAGAAGATGCGATGTTTCTTGTTGTGGTTGTCTATGTATATATTTCTTTTCAAACTTCAATCCTTTTATAGACTTCAGAAAATAGCCGTTTTAAAGATGACTGTTGGAGATTGTAGCCATTTGAAGAATGGCCTTTGCAAATGTAGCCGTTTGAAGAGAAGTTCTGGATTTTTTGGATCTTGTCAAGCATGTTGTCCAAGAGTCCATCTGTTTTGCTTTTTTCCAATGTCTTCAAACGAGGGTTGTAGCTTCACAGCTAGAGGATCAACTTCCCATTAAATGGACTGTGAAGGAGGCATGCTGAAAACGTGCTTCAATAAATGTCTGCAGCAAAGACATGACAAAAAGAAAGAGTATCTCCATACCTTTGAGGTAGGTGAGTCAGAGAGCAAAAAGAAAAAAACATGGAAACCTCGTATAGGCATGCTTTCAGACAGAAAAGAGAGGACAAACAGTTTCATGAAAAAAGGTAAAGCATGAGTCTGTCAGTGGTAGGTAAGTCTTGTCAGATGCCATGCGCCTGAAACTACATAAATGCACTGTATCTCTTGTATCCAAGAAAATCCGGAACAAAGACATGAAGAACACAGAGCTCAATTCAAAAATATTGCAGAAATAATCTGAACATTTTTTGGATGAATAGTTTAAGTATAATATGTCTTGTCCTGTCAGAGAAAAAATAATAATATAATGGATCAATAAAATATTTAGTCAATGAAGATCTCATGAAAAAATTATGTCCAAGATGATTAGGAAACAAGACTAGATTAGTTGTTTAACCTCGGAGACCAAAAAGTACAAGTATAGAACTGACAATGAAGTTGAATTCATAAGATCATACAATTCGGTTGTAGAAGTCGGAGATGGAATAGGAGTGATTCGACTTCAATAAGAACTATACTAGAATACAGAGGTCGGAGATGAAAAAGAATAATTCGACTTCAGTAAAGATTGCAATTTGACTATAGAAGTTGAAAAGAAAATAAGGTGATTCGACTTCTGAAGAAGTTTACAATTCGACTTTAAAAGTCGGAGTTGACAAGAATGATTCGACTTCTGAGAAAGATTACAATTCGACTCTAGAAGTCGGAGTTAAAAAAAAGAATAATTCGACTATTGTGGAAGATAGAATTTTTCTGAGGAAATGAAGGCAATTCGACTTTAGAAGAAGATTATAATTCGACTGTAGAAGTCGAATACAGAGGAATTTAGTTATGAAGCATTCGACTGTAGGAGTCGAAGTTGACAGTCGGATTATGTAGTTAACTTTATGAAGGATTCGATTGTATAAGTCGGAGTTCCCAGTCGAATGATGTATAAAAGTGTGGACTTTGAAAATTTTCTAGGTTGTTTTGACTTCAATTCTAAAGGAGTCGAAGTTAGCAATCAAAGTCTCCAATCGGATTCAATATGACATAGGGAGAAAGTGTGGACTTAGAAAATTTCTAGAGATGGAGTTTTGCCATACTTATTGACTATAGTATATATTTGTAAAATATAATTTTTTTTTGTGATATGTAATTGATATATTTACTTTGTAGAAGGCCTATTTAAAAGTTTTGTCATAGCAAAAACATGAAATATGCTAATTCTACAAAATCTTAGATTTTCTTAGGGGTAGTTGCTCAACAATTCTCCCCCTTTTTGTTAATGACAAAAATCTTTAAATAGACAGTGAAAAACATGTATACTTACTGTCCCCTTTTTTTTTATTTCTTTCTCCCTCTTTGTGGCATTAACATAAAGGGAACAATAACACACGAGAGATATGAAATAAGCGAGGAAGAAAGATCAAAATCTGCATTCAGAAATTGAAAATAAGTACAGAACATGGTGTTTAAGACCTAGACAATGAGCTAGGTAAGTACAAAGATCTGGGAATTTGATTAAAATAAGGCTTGAGAAGGTCCCAGAGCTTCTGCTCATTTTCAGAGAAGAAGTTGTTAAACAAGCTACTATCAATATTGTAGCTAGGACCGATTGAGGGAAGCTTCCTATGGGATTTGATATGACGCTTATGGTACCAGGCAAGTCTTCTGTAGAACTTGTCCTTGTCCAGACGAAATTTAAGGGGAATGAATCTTTTGGTGGAGGCTGCAAGAAAAAGAAATTCATGGACAGTGATGTTCCAGTGCAAGTCTCAGGACACAACTTCTTCTTTGGCCTGATAGAAAACTAAGTACCTCTGTGCCCACTTATGACCAATGTTCTTCCTTAAATCCTTGAGACTTTTGGACATATACTCATAGGGAGAAAGCTTCATTTTCTCAAAAACAGTATGGTCTGAAGGGTAAACAGCTATCCACTGATCGAGTGAGAACTTCTCAGATTCAGCAAAACATAACTGAAAGTCTAGCAAGTGATGAGGGTTCTTGGAGAGCTGCAAAAACACAAACCTCTAAAAAGATAACTTCAGCTTGTACTTGATCTTGAATCTAGTGGCAATCCGGATGAACCTATTGAAGACTGCTTCAACAAAGTCTTTCCTCTGTGCAATAGTTCCTATAAAGGAGGGATATAATCTGAAAGGTAATGCCACAGTCATGGAGGGAATGATTTCTCTTTGGCCTCTTAGAAGATTTTCCCATTGCCCTTTAGATACATCAGACAGACCCAATTTGAATCTTTCAAAATTGAATGTTTTCAATCTTGTGTACTTGGCCTGAGAATCCTGGATATGAATTCCAAACATATCATAGAACCTCAGATTCAAGTGAAGCTGAACAGTGAAAAATTGGTTTTTGGATTGGGTTTCTTGATATTTGGCTGCTTCATCTGGATAGAGATCAAGGAACTCCTTGGGAGTTAGGCTATGGCATTTTTGAGAAATCAAGCGGAGTTCATCCACTGAGATTTGTGTGGTGTGAAGAAGAGTTGGAAGCCAGTGTTCAAATGTGAATCCTGGCATCTCATGAACTTCAAGAAATGTTCTGATGGATAGATATTCTCTGAACAGATTCATGTAATGTTTAGAGTGGTGGATGAAGGCATACCAAAAAGGAGGAAGAAGCTTTGCTGAGTTGTCTTTTAACTTGGGTCCACTGGAGGAAGAAAGCTGAATACTTGGAAGAATTTCAGCTAGATGAAGGAGGGATTTTCCTACTCCTGGTTTGGAAGCAGTGGGAAGAGAAGAAAAATAATGTGGAGGTTGAGTGTGAAGAGTGGGAATTATTGCCTTGGAGGGTTTGAATTGATATTTTATAGGATAAAATTTGAATTTAACGTTTTCATGAAATGGATCCCTTGGAATAGATGCAAGTGGAGGAGGATTCACTGAGGTGGAAGGTGGAGGAAGTTCAGTAGTGGAGGAAGTGGGTGCTGAGGATGCAGTAGGTTGAGGTTGAGATGTTGTAGGCTTTTTAGGCTTTGGAGGAGGTTCAGCAGTGGGAGTTGGAATGGAGGGAGTTGGCATAGGAGGAGAAGGGAAGACAGGTTCACCATTTTTGAGCAGTCTTCGCTTCACTTTCCTCTTAAAGGTCTTGATTTTGGCTAAGGACTCAAGGGGTCTCTTGGCCCTAGACTCCTGCTGAAACTTCTCAACTTCTGCTGCTGCTGCCGGAGGCTCCTTTAATACTGGCTCTTGTTGCTGCTCAACCTTCTGCTGAAATACCACAATAGCTAGTTGTGAAGTAATTGCTTGTGGCTCTGGCTCCTGGTCTTGCTGCTGCTCAGGTTGCTGCTCAGATAGGTGTTCAAACTGCTGGAATTGTTCTTTATCTGACTGCTACTAGTCTGCCTGTAACTCAGGCTCTTTTTGATGCACTTGCACTTGCTCTGCAGGCTCTGGCTCTTGAACTTGAGGCTCTTCTTGTTGCAATTGTTGTTCTTGAACTTGCTCTTTTTGCTGTTGAGGGGATGAGGGCCCTGAAGGCGGAGAAGTGGCCTGTTGACACACAAACTGAAGTAATAGATCCTTAATTTATTTGACTTCATCAGTCAAACCATCAAACTTGGCATCTATGAACTCAACTTGAAACTGAAGAACATAGAGATTCTCCTGTTGCTTGCTTAGCAAATCTAAAATGGAATTAAAGCTGTTGCTACTCTCCCCCCTGAGACCTTGGCCGGGTCTCAAACTGAGAAGGGGAAGAATGATGTTCCCTTTCCTCAAATTCATACTCCATTGGAGTAGATGCAGGGTCATCACATGCTACTCCTTTTCCTCTTATGTCTCTTAAAACTTCATTTATAGTTTCTTCAGGTGCATCTAGTTCAGGAAGAGAGGATGAGACATGCAAGTGTTCTTCTTGTTCTTGGATTTGAACTGTGTCATCTGTTCTGATTTGTTCTTCTACTTCTTCTTGTTGTTGAGCTACTTGAGAGGATGAGGGAATAAGAGGCTCATCAAGATAGATTTCATTACACTCAGGTACAAAATCTTTCAACCATAAATTTTACCTTTTGATTACCAAAGTGTAGTGGCTTCTTCTCAAGGTAGAAATACCAATTTTCTCCTTGATTCCAACAGAGATTTCTCCAGACAAATCTACTGAGAACCTTTTGAAAATCAAAGAGAGCAGAGGTCCATAAGGAAGGGACTCCTGCAAATCCTTTGAAGCTATCATCTTTTCCAAAATAACTGCAGGCAAATTTACTCTATGCCTCTGAATAGTCCAAAGCAACAGATTTCCATCTTTGGCGGTTATGGAAGAATGGGTTCCTGCTCTAGGAGTCACAATATTTGAAATCACTGAATGGAGGAGTCTCTTTTCCGCTGACAGTTCATTCACTAAAAGTCCCTTTTTACTGACAGTAGCCAAATTGCCTATAATTCCAAATTTCTTCTTTTCCAAAGGCACGATCTCACTAAGCTTGTGCCCAGTATTCGGACATTCCAAAATCTCAACCAACAACTCTTCAGACACAGTAATCTTGGTCCCCTTAACACATCCTGACACTGAGTTTCCGGAGGATACTTGAAGAGAAACATAGAAAGCTTTAATGGCATTTTCTACAGGAGGTTCAGAAATCTGGCACAGATTGGTCCACCCCATAGCATCTAGGGTTTCTTCCACCAAGACAAACTACCACTTAAATGGGAGAAGTCTACAACTTTCCCTGGACAGATAGGGGTCTTAGCAAGACACTGGAGTTGCTCAGGAGTCAACTGGGCAATTTCCGGAGCCCTAGATGAAGCCATCTAGAAGAGGGAAATGGAAATGGCTCATGGAACTATCAAAGGAGTGAGAGAAACATTGAGGAGAGTTCGAGGAACCTACCTTTCTTCGGAGAAAATGGAGGTTTCGAAGTTGCCCGGAAGACCTTCGCCGGAGAACAGTAAGGGCGCAAAGAAGAGGAAGACGATAGGGGAGTTGGAGACGAAGTTTGAAAGGGTGTCTTCGTATAGACAAAGGGTTTTCTTAAATAAGGAGAGAAAAAGTAACTGACCAGAGATTTCAGGGTGAACAGACAAGATTGATTGATTGGACCATTTCGTCATAAATGCGTCTGTTTAAAAAAATTAGTTTCAGTTATACGATTTTTTAATTGAAAGCGCCTTTTCAAACTTTAACATAGGAAACTCAAATTGTGTATTCGACTTCATCAGTCGAATGCAGATTTTACACATGAGTCGAATGCCCTTTGACTTCATAAGTTGCAGTGCTGAGACTTAGAAATTTTCACAGATAGGTCATGATAGATAGTTCAGAAATTTCACAGCAATTACTTAACATATAGTTCAATTATCATTTTACTTTGGCAATTTAATCAGGATTGCACATGCCTATTTTTCTTCTAATAGAAGTGAATCTATCCTCAGGAAGAGGTTTTGTAAAGATATCAGCAAGTTGATTTTCAGTAGACACAAATTCAAGTAAATGTTGCCATTACTTACATGGTCCCTGATGAAGTGATGTCTAACCTCAATGTGTTTTGTTCTTGAGTGCTGGATAGGATTTTTAGTCAAGTTTATTGCACTTGTATTGTCACATAGCATTGGAATTTCTTGAAGCTGATGTCCATAGTCTTCCAATTGATGTTGGATCCACAAGAGTTGAGTACAACAGCTTCCAGCTGTAATGTATTCAGCTTCTGTAGTGGATAATGCCACTGAATTCTGCTTCCTAGAAGACCAAGAGATCAAGCACCCTGCAAGAATTTGACAAGTACCACTGGTGTTTTTCCTATCTATTTTGCATCTAGCATAGTCAACATCACTATATCCAATTAATTTGAAATCTGAACATCTGGGATACCATAATCCTAATTTACTGGTATTTATAAGATACCTAAAAATTCTTTTAACAGCAAGAACATGAGATTCTTTTGGATCAACTTGGAATCTTGCACACAAACAAACACTAAACATTATGTCTGGTCTACTAGCAGTAAGATAGAGTAGTGATCCTATCATTCCTCTATAGACCTTTTGATCTACCTTTTTACCAAGAGGATCACTATCTAACTTAATTCCTGAGCTCATGGGTGTTCCTAATGGCTTACACTTGTCGAAACCATACTTAGAAAGTAAATCTGAAATGTATTTGGTTTGACAAATGTGAGTTCCTTCCTTAGTCTGCTTGATTTGCAACCCAAGAAAATAATTATGCTCACCCATCATGCTCATTTCAAATTCACTTTGCATCAGATTTTCAAAGAACTTACAAAGTGATTCATTAGTAGAACCAAAAATAATGTCATCAACATAGATTTGCACAATCAAGATTCCATCTGAAAATTTCTTTATAAATAGTGTGCTATCAACTTTACCTCTTACAAAATCATGTGATATAAGATAAGCACTCAATCTTTCATACCAAGCTCTTGGGGCTTGTTTTAGACCATATAGTGCTTTCTTTAAACGGAAAACATGATTAGGATATTTAGTATCTTCAAATCCTGGTGGTTGCTCAACATATACTTCTTCTTTTATAAAACCGTTCAGAAAAGTACTTTTGACATCCATCTGAAATAGGTTAATATTAAGAGAACATGCATATGCTAATAGGATTCTAATTGCCTCTAATCTAGCTACTGGGGCATAAGTCTCATCAAAGTCTATGCCTTCCTCTTGGGAATATCCTTGAGCTACAAGTCTGGCCTTATTCCTGGTGATTGCTCCTGATTCATCCATTTTATTTCTGAAAACCCATATGGTTCCATTGATTGGATGGTCAGAAGGTCTAGGGACAAGAGTCCATACTTGGCTGCGTTGGAACTGATTAAGTTCCTCTTGCATGGCAAGGATCCAAGATTCATCACCCAGTGCATCATCGATTGTCCTAGGCTCAATTTGAGAAACTAAAGCAGAAAAGTCACAAGGAATTTGCATACCTCTTGTTCTTACCCTATCTTGAGGATTACCTATGATGTTTTCCCATGGATGATCTCTATGATACCTTAGTTCTCTAGGTAGTCCTTCTTGTGGTTCTTCTTGCTGTTGAAGATCTTCTAATGGAGGATCTTCCTTTTCTTCTTCTTCAAGAGAGGTTCTTTCTAGATCCCTACACAAATCTTCAACACACTCTTCTTCTTCTATTCTTTTAATAGAAGGGTTAGTTTCATCAAATAAGATATGCACAGATTGTTTTATAGTTAATGTTCTTCTATTGAAAACTTTATAACCCTTAGGTTTTGAAATATATCCTAGCAGAAATCCTTCATCACTTTTAGCATCTAATTTCCCTAAATTATCCTTACCATTATTTAAGATAATGCACTTACAACCAAAAGGTCGAAGATGACTGATGTTGGGCTTCTTTTCCTTGTAAAGCTCATATGGGGTCTTCTTTAGAATAGGTCTGATCATGCACCAGTTGATGATGTAGCAGGCTGTATTGACTGCCTCTGTCCAGAAATATCTTGGTAAGTTGTATTCGTTCATCATAGTTCTGGCCATATCTAGCAGTGTCCTATTTTTTCTTTCTGCTACTCCATTTTGTTGAGGTGTCATTGGTGCTGAAAAGTTGTGTTCAATCCCATTTTCTTCACAGAACTTCATAAACTCTTCATTTTTGAATTCTCCACCATGATCAGATCTAATGCTTACAATCTGAAATTTCTGGTTCTTCTGAACAATCTTGCTGAATTTTAGAAAAGCTTGAAAAGCTTCTGACTTGGCTTCTAGGAAAGACACCCAGGTGTATCTTGAGTAGTCATCCACTATCACATAGCCATACACTTTTCCTCCAAGACTGACTGTCCTTATAGGTCCAAACAAATCCATGTGAATTAACTCCAAAGGTTTGGAAGTTGTAACAATTGTCTTGGACTGAAATGAAGTCTTGGTTTGCTTTCCTTTTGCACATGCTGAACATATTCCAGACTTTTTTACTTTCATCTTTGGAAGACCTTCAACCAGATCATGCTTTATCAATTTCTTGATGATTGAAGTGCTTGCATGACCTAGTCTTCTATGCCACAAATCAGACTCTTCGCTTTTAGTGGTTGCAAGACATAAGTTTACTTCTTTGAGTTCTGCTAGTTGTAATGTGTACAAGTTCTTCACTCTTTGAGCTTCAAACACAGTTTTGTTATCCTTCTGAATAACACACTTATCATTCTGAAAATTGACTGATTGTCCTTTGTCACACAGCTGACTGATGCTTATCAGATTATGCTTTAAGCCTTCCACATACATGACATCCTCAATTAGATTCTTCTCCTTAGTACCAACTGTCCCGCATCCTAACACTTTTCCTTTTCCATTATCACCATAGGTTACTTGACCAATTTCATCTCTAAAGGTTGTGAATAACTTCCTATCACCTGTCATATGCCTTGAGCATCCACTATCCAAGTACCATTTGGATGCCCTCAGCCGACCCTGCAAATAAAATCAAGTTGTAACTTTTGGTACCCAAATTTTCTTGGGTCCTTGATGGTTAGTTTTAGGAATCCAACGCAAGTGTCTAGTGGTGCATGTGCTGACAGTGTGTCCTAGTTGATTACAATGACTACATCATAAATCAAAAGCATTCTTGATATGTGAAGTGTTGTTAAATTTCTGTTTATGTCTGTAAACATTATGATTTACCTTTTTATGATTTTTAATTCCTTTTTCTGCTACAAATTTTGGGGTTGGATACACTTTAGGATGAATAATGTCTTCTTCATTTAATGGGGGTGTGTATCAAAATCCATATTTATTCTTTCCTGTCCTAGAACCTTTTATTTTAACAAACAGGGAGGTTTTGCAGTTGGAAATCTTTTCTATAGTAGCTTTCAGGTAATTATTTTCCTATTTTAGTTTTTTCTTCATCCTTAAGTTCCTTAAGGTTTGATTCCATTTCCAAAATCTTACTATTTTTATTTTTTAAATCTTCGCATAGCAATTCATTAGCTCTTTTGGTTTCAGTTAAACTTTTATCTAACCTTTTTACTTCATTCTTTAGAAAGGTATTAGCCTTTTCTTGATTTAGTAAATTTAGTTTAACTATTTTCATTTGCTTAATTACTGCTTTATATTTTTCATACAATTCATTAAAAGCATATTCAAGATTGTTAGAATCCGATTCAGAACAGGAGGTAAAGGAGGTTTCAGAATTTACCTGCTCTAGTCCTGCCATGAGGGCTAGATTTGCCTTTTCTTCCTCTTCAGATTCCGAGTTTGAAGATTCTGAACTGGTAGCTTCTTCGTTGTCCCATGTTGCTGCCATTGCCTTCTTCTTGAATTTTCTGAACTTTTTTTCTTTTCCTTTCTTTCTATCGGATCTTTCTGCTTGATCCTTTTTCTTTAGCTTAAGACATTCAGATTTGTAATGTCCAGGTTGGTTGCACTCATAGCAAGTTGGTTCCTTCTTCTTATCCTTCTTGAAAAATCTTTTGGAACCAAATTTCTTTTTCTTTGAAAGGATTCTCTGCAATTTTCTTGAAAGCATAGCCTCATCATCACTGTCATTTGACTTTTCTTTGGAGTCTTCAAATGAGGAAGAATCTGCAACTTTCAAAGCATTTGGCATTTTCTTTTTTAAAGGATTTTCAGAAAATCTTTCCATATTAATTTCGTGAGCCATGGCCCATGAGGGACCCTATTAGTTTATCAATGGATATATGAGTTAAATCATGGGCTTCTTCAATGGTAGTAACTTTAGGAGTCTAGACATTAGTTAGAGATCTTAGTATCTTTCTAACTGTTTCTTTATTTGTTAGGACTTTCCCTAAAGAGCTTAAACCTACAATTATATTTGAGAATCTGTTATACATTTGAGTTATGTTCTGATTAGGGAGCATTTTAAACTGTTCATATTGGGATACAAGGATATCTATTCTAGTTTGTTTAACCCTATCAGTACCTTCATAGGTTACTTGAAGTTTATCCCACATTTCTTTTGCTGTTTTACAAGCCGAAAGTCTGTTAAATTCTCTTTTAGACAATGCACAGCAGAGATAATTTTTTGCCTTGTAGTTTAATGACATATTTCTTTTATCAGCTAGTGAAAGACCAGAAGAGGAGGTCTCACCAATGATTTGGAAATCACCTTGTTCTATTACCTACCGTAGGTCGAAGTCAGTTCCTCTGATGAAGCACTCCATCCGCATCTTCCAATATTGATAGTCCTCACCATCAAAGAATGGTGGCCTTGTAACGGATTGGCCTTCATAGTTGTGAGCTTCAGCTGCCATTTCTTCTCAAATCTTTTAGATTCTTCTGAGAAGACCTCGCTCTGATACCACTTGTTGGATCGAAATGGCACAATAGATGTCCTAGAGGGGGGTGAATAGGACTTCTTGGCTTTAAAAATTTTCTTCTGAAATTGCAAAACACTAAATAAATTCATTAGTACTTAGTGTGATGTGTGTGATTCAAGAGTGAACTAGGCGAAAACAATCACACAAATATGCACAAGGATTTATCCTGGTTCGGCCCTTCCTATATAGAAGTCCTACATCCAGTCCTCAAGCCAACCAATCTAGATTTCCACTATCTGCCAATGAATTGGCCTTCTCTCACCCTTGAGAGGAAATACAATCCCACTTGCTCCCAAGCAAGTCTTCCCTAAACAGGGGTACAACACTGCCTTCCACAAGGCCTTCCCTACACAGGAGGGGAAATGCAGAAAACAACCTTCTGCAGAAATTATAGGAAAAGTAAAAGATTAGACTCTTGTGTGTTTGCTTTAAGACTGAGCACAAACACACACTTAATTCAGAAGGACTAATAGATCAGAGATGTAACTCAAATCCTATCTGAATAAGCAGGGTGGACTTCAGAGCATAAACAATTACAATTGCCACCCGGACACAAGACTTCAGAGAAAAACAAGAGAGCTTGAGAAATTTCTGTTGAAAGGAAGGCTCTCTCTTTTTCTTGGAGCTTTGGAAGAAGGCTTGTGTAATCTCTTGAAAGAAGGTAAGTGTTGAAATCACAGGTGATGCGATGCTTCTTGTTGTGGTTGTCTATGTATATATTTCTTTTCAAACTTCAATCCTTTTATAGACTTTAGAAAATAGCCATTTTAAAGATGGCCGTTGGAGATTGTAGCCGTTTGAAGAATGGCCTATGCAAATGTAGCCGTTTGAAGAGAAGTTCTGGATCGTTTGGATCTTGTCAAGCATGTTGTCCAAGAGTCCTTCTGTTTTGCTTCTTTCCAATGTCTTCAGACGAGGGTTGTAGCTTCACAGCTAGAGGATCAACTTCCCATTAAATGGACTGTGAAGGAGGCACGCTGAAAATGTGCTTCAATAAATGTCTGCAGCAAAGACAGGACAAAAAGAAAGAGTATCTCTATACTTTTGAGGTAGGTGAGTCAGAGAGCAAAAAGAAAAGACATGGAAACCTCGTATAGGCATGCTTTCAGACAAAAAAGAGAGGATAGACAGTTTCATGAAAAAAATGTAAAGCATGGGTCTGTCATTGGTAGGTAAGTCTTGTCAGATACCATGCGCCTGAAACTACATAAATGCTCTGTATCTCTTGTATCCAATAAAATCTGGAACAAAGACATGAAGAACACAGAGCTCAGTTCAAAATATTGCAGAAATAATCTGAACATTTTTTGGATGAATAGTTTAAGTATAATATGTCTTGTCCTGTCAGAGAAAAAATAATAATATAATGGATCAATAAAATATTTAGTCAATGAAGATCTCATGAAAACATTATGTCCAAGATGATTAGGAAACAAGATTAGATTAGTTGTTTAACCTCAGAAACCAAAAAGTACAAGTATAGAACTGACAGTGAAGTTGAATTCATAAGATCATACAATTCAGTTGTCGAAGTCGGAGATGGAATATGAGTGATTCGTCTTCAATAAGAACTATACTAGAATACAAAGGTCGGAGATGAAAAAAGAATAATTCGACGTCAGTAAAGATTGCAATTCGACTATAGAAGTTGAAGAGAAAATAAGGTGATTCGACTTCTGAAGAAGTTTACAATTCGACTTTAAAAGTCGGAGTTGACAAGAATGATTCGACTTCTGAGAAAGATTACAATTCGACTCTAGAAGTCGGAGTTAAAAAAAAGAATAATTCGACTATTGTGGAAGATATAATTTTTTGAGGAAATGAAGGCAATTCGACTTTAGAAGAAGATTATAATTCGACTGTAGAAGTCGAATACAGAGGAATTTAGTTATGAAGCATTCGACTATAGGAGTCGAAGTTGACAGTCAGATTATGTAGTTAACTTTATGAAGGATTCGATTGTATAAGTCGGAGTTGCCAGTCGAATGATGTATAAAAGTGTGGACTTAGAAACTTTTCTGGGTTGTTTTGACTTCAATTCTAAAGGAGTCGAAGTTAGCAATCAAAGTCTCCAGTCGGATTCAATATGACATAGGGAGAAACTGTGGACTTAGAAAATTTCTAGAGATGGAGTTTTGCCATACTTATTGACTATAGTATATATTTGTAAAATATAATTTTTTTGTGATATGTAATTGATATATTTACTTTGTAGAAGGTCTATTTAAAAGTTTTGTCATAGCAAAAACATGAAATATGCTAATTCTACAAAATCTTAGATTTCTTAGGGATAGTTGCTCAACAGATGGATTGAGTTCCTCAAGGGCTACGACTTCGAGCTTCAATATCATCCCGGGAAGGCGAATGTCGTGGCAGATGTGCTTAGCAGGAAGAGATCTTTGCTCCAGCAGGATTGGAAGATGTTGGAGGATGCAGCCTGTGCGATGACTGAGTTAGAGCCACTTTTGTGCCAGGCTTTCGTGGCTCAGTTATCTATCCGGTCTACGGTTCTGGATGAGGTGATTGAGCAGCAGAAGGCTGATCTTAGGCTTCAAGAGATGGTAGGCAAGGCAGGCATTACTCGTGATGAGAACAGTGTTATTAGATTTTAGCACTGAGTTTGTGTTTCGGATGTAGTAGATGTCTGTGAGCATGTTCTAGCAGAAGCTCACAGGTCAAGATTCTCTATTCATCCAGGCAACACCAAGATGTACCAGGATTTGAAGAGATCTTTCTGGTGGTCTGGCATGAAAAAGGATGTGGCTGACTTTGTATCCAGGTGTTTGGTATGCCAGCAAGTGAAGGTTGAGCATCAGCGACCATCGGGCCTTATGCTGAAGATGGAGATCCCAGTTTGGAAATGGGAGGCTATCACTATGGATTTTGTGACGGGTTTGCCCAGATCAGTGAAGGGCAATGACTCGATTTGGGTGATTGTAGACAGTTTCTCCAAGATGGCACATTTCTTGCCGATGAAGAAGAAGCAGTCCGTGGAGAGTTTGGCTAGGCTGTATGTTAGTAGCATTGTGAGGTTGCATGGTGTGCCGAAGTCGATTATTTCTGATCGAGACCCGAGGTTTACATTGAGGTTGTGGCAGGGTCTTCAGGAGGCATTGGGTTCTCAGTAAAGCTTAGTTTGGTGTTCCATCCCTAGACAGATGGCCAGTCCGAGAGGACTATCCAGATGCTCGAGGATATGTTGAGAGCATGCGTGCTAGATTGGAAGGGTGATTGGGAGCGTCATTTACCTCTTGTGGAGTTCGCCTACAACAACAGCTTTCATGCGAGCATTGGTATGGCTCTGTTTATGGCTTTCTATGGGCGGCCCTATAGATCTCCTTTGTGTTGGGAGGAGACTGGTGATAGGCAGTTGATTGGTCCGGAGTTGGTGCAGGAGACTTCGGATAAGATTCAGCTTATCAGGCAGAGGCTTGCTGCGGTGCAGGATAGGCAGAAGAGTTACGCCGACAACAGAAGGAAGGATTTGGAGTTTGAGGTGGGCGAGCATGTTTTTCTGAAGGTTTCGCCTACCCGAGGCGTTGTCAGGTTTGGCAGGCATAACAAGTTGAGTCCTAGATTCATTGGCCCGTTTGAGATTCTTAGACGGATGGGTAACGTGGCATATGAGCTAGCCTTACCCTCAGCGCTAGCGAGTGTGCATCCTGTGTTCCACGTATCTATGCTCAGGAGGTATGTGCGAGATCCGTCACATGTTATTAGTCACGAACCAGTGGAGATTCAGCCAGACTTGTCGTATGTTGAGCAACCTGTAGCTATCCTTGATCGGAAGGTTCAACACCTCAGGAATAAAAGTATTGCGTCCGTGAAGGTGCTATGGCAGAATTTCTCGTGAGAGGAGGCTACATGAGAGCTTAAGGATGCTATGAAGAAGAAGTATCCCTAGTTGTTTGGTTAGTCGTTCTAACTTCGAGGACGAAGTTTTCTTTTAGGGGGAGAGAGTGTAAAGCCCTCGAACTTTGTTCTTATTATTCAGATTTTTGTCATATTATACTTATTTGCTTTTGTGTATAATTGTTTATGTGCATGTGTATATATATGTATATACTTGTTTATTTCTATACATATTATCCTTATTTAAATATGTGTACATTGTATATAAACAATGTTGTACATATTGTATTTAAATAATATGGTGCATAGTGTATGTACTTAATATGTGAATGCATGTTTATTTGATGGGTTCTGTGTTTTGGCCGAAATGCCAGTTAACGTCAATATCCCTTGAAGTTGAGGGCATGTTGATGGCAAACAGTGTGTCATTGACTTCAAGTCAGCGTCCAGATCGATGGACGTTTATATCATGTTGACGGCAGAGAAGTGGCCGTTTACTTCTCCGTTTTTGTTGCAATTCCAGATCTGGAAACAGCCGCATTTTCCTCGGTTCTGGATTAGGAAACTACCCTCCAATGGTAGGATCCCATCCTTAACGCGTACCCCGACACCTTAACCCCATAAAACACCCCATTTTCGCTCAGATTAGGTCTTTTGGACTCTTGAGAAACCTAGGGCTTTCTGTGTGAAACCCAAACTTTGGCGACTTTGATCTGGTGATTTGGTGCATCTTCCAACGACCTTCATCGACTGGAGGGAACTCTGGACATTAAGGAAGCTTCCCCGACTCCGGTGTGCGACCTACATCAACAGAAAGACCGGATCGGGGAGGTTTTTGAGCACCTTTTTGGCTTGGCCGAGGAGGGCTTCTTCGGTAAATAAATCTCATTAGACAATTTTTCTCAGGCAAGTAATCAAGGGATTTCATCCCTGCAAATGTCCTTTAGGTCCTACGATTTTTGTAGATTTTTCCTCGTGTCCTGGAACCTCCAATTCCCCTTGTGTATTGCGTTCAGTCTGTGTTTTCTGCAGACAGGAACTTGATGGCAAGCTTGCTGCCGTCAAGATCTTGAGTTGGCGGCAACATCGTGTGCCGTTAACTCCAGTTGGCGGCAACCCCTTTGCCGCCAAGTTCTTCAGGTGTTACAGAATGGCTATTTTGATATCTGTGATGTGTTTGTCGGATTGCTATGTATATGTGCATGCTGTAAAAATTATATGTGGTCAAGTATTGTCAGTAGGTCATGTCATGAGGATATGTCGAATTTCTGTATACAGTTCTATTTATTAAAATTTCTGTAATTGGACATTGAGCATGATCTGACCAAGATAAATCCTGAATAAATATATCCATTGTGTATTAAAGTTCCATAAATTTTCATGATCTTATGATGACTGTTTTTAGGTTTTGGAACTATTAGGTACGACTGTTTTACTAAGAGTCATGTTTAAATGAGTTTATTAATAAATCTACATGTGAGATGTTTTAATTGTTAAAATTTGCTTTACTATTTCGAAAAATTTGAAAATTTAGGTATGTGACATATGATCTGTGTGAAGCCTGTGATAAAAATTTCGTTCTGTTTTGATAACATTAGGTACTGTTATTAGTTTAATAAGACATGTGACCGTGATAAACACGTTTAAGTTTAATCATGTGGAATACAACAATTAGCAGCATGATTAGGATTGTGTTATGAGTTATTTGTCATTGTGAAATAGTAACATCATGTTCTGTGAACTGAAGCATGTGTGTTTATTTAAAATGCATGTAAATGTGTTAAACAATGCACGTGGATTATGTAAACAATGTGATAAAGTGTGAATGTGTAAAATTGTGCCGAGATTGGCACTGCTACCATAGAGAGCTGTGGAGCCGTACTATAGTAAAGTCCCTACGGTAAGGCTCAATGTGTGTGATATCCTATGGGCATTAGGATGAAATCCTGGAGGTGGACAAGTACCACTGGTTAGGGTGGAGAGGGCTTCTCCCGGTTCTGCGCAGTTAACCAAGATTTGTCACTGTGTTGCCTGTTGGGTTGAGTGTGAATTTAATACATTTCTCCTTATAATTTGATGATGACAAGTTGTGATTTTATTGCATAATGATTGGGACATGTTAAATACATCACACATGTAATAACAATGCTCAAAAGGCATGTTTCCAAACACATTATATCACATATATTCATAATAATACATTGGACTAATGATTTATGTGTTTATTTCCCAGGGACATGTACTTCTTGCAATGGTAGTGTCGACACACCCACTGCTGGTGTCGACATTGGGCATTAATCCCTGAAGAAAATTCATGAAGATAGGGTTCACTGTGTCGACACAGTCCCAGGCAGTGTCGACACTAGACCCAGTCTCAAGAAGTCCCTTTTGCCAGACTGGGACAGTGTGTCGACACAGCCAGTGAGTGTGTCGACACTAGAGCCATCTCCCAGAAGACCTGTTTTGTGGAATTGGGACAGTGTGTCTGCGACGACCCTCTTTATACCGGTACGGTTATACCAACCCACGTCGGTATAGCGAGCGTCATCACAGTGGGACATTTACCCAACAATGACATTTAGCTGAGATACACGTGAATATAAGAACATAGTAGCGGAAGTAAAAGAATCACTGTCTTCATTCATTCATCATCCACATTTAACATACATGATTTGATAACATTTAAAGAACTAAAAGTCCACATAATTCAAATTGCTGAAAATTAAATACATAAATGTCCACACTTATACATTCTTCCATGATAAAGATAATACAATGTTCAATTTACATACTATGAAAGTCACAAAACGTCACAAGTACTCTGGCAACACTCTAATCTCCGCGCTCGGAGTCGGTCTCCAACGTCTCCTCCACAAGTGTCTCATCACCAACTACACCTGTACGCCGAAGCAAGTAGTGAGTCTAAAAGACTCCGCAAGTATTCTACACATACCGCACATGCATATATCATGGTAGGTTTTACATACACATTCATAAGACACAACATGTGGCATGCTTGACATTAAATTTTTACAACCTATCATGGTGAATCTACAATTTAAACACATGGACTATGCTTTCAGATTTGCAGAAATAGAATCACCTATCACATGCTTTCTATTCATTTCTCACATAAAAATCTACCTTCAACCAACTAAGACATGAAAGCCATTAACATACACTTCCGAACATGCATGAAAGGAAACATACCTAACAAGTAATCTACACATTCCTACGCATATATATGACCATTTTTCATACTTTAAGCTTGCTGGTTTTACATGCTTTAGCAACCATAATCTAACACATGAGAGCTACAACAACGATTTAAATCACCACATGTGAACAATCAAGTATGGAAGTTGTTTACATATCCTTATCAATTATCCCTAGCATGGATGCTACGCATTGTACACACATAAGACATGATCGTAACCACATTTATATTGCTGTTCTAACATGAATTCAGATCCTCATATCATGGATGTCAATCTCACATCCTCACATTTCGGTTTCACATTTTTACACAATTTCTTGTTCACATCTTTAACACATTACACATTGCACGTTTACACATTGTTCACATTCACATTTTTCACATGAACACATACACATTTACACATTCACATTTAGTCCCGTGACACATAGTCCAAACCACCAAAGAAGGACACAACACATCACATCACATAGACGCCATCTAGGCAATACAATGGCGACTCTTGGACTGCGCAGACCGGGAGAACAAGTCTCCACCCTAACCAGTGGTACTTGTCCACCTAAAGGATTTCCCCCTAATGCCCTTAGGGTCACTACACATTGAACCTTCTCAGGGAGACTTTTCCCTGATACGGTTCCACTGCCCTCTGTGGAAGCAGTGTCATATTTAACACATAGGTTTACACATGTCATTCTCATTTCATTTACTTACTCACTCACATACACACTCCTCTGTTTCCTAACATGGCACTACAATTACAGAATCTTAGCACTCAGGAAATTTCACTCATCAGGTCACTATACACAAAATCAAATCATTTTACAAGGCATGCATTAGTTTCACATTTTTACATGGGAATTTCATATTGCATCATATGCTGGTCCAAATGACCTGAAATTTTAACCACAAGCTATTTTCGGGTTTAAGATCCCACATGCAAAATTTCAGATTTTTCTAATTTAAAACGAAATTACAGAAAATCTAACATTAATTTCACATGCTATCCGCAATTCGATTTAACATGGAATTAAACACAAGCACAGTTTTAACCACTCACTGTCTGAACCCTAACAGGCATGGAGTTACAGAATTTATTCCTGAATTTATTGGCCAATATATAATTTACGGAAGATTCATTGTGACTTACGCATGATTTCTATTTTCCCCAAAACGGAAAATTCGATAAATCATATAAGCATGGAAAATTCCAGAAACTCAAAGCATAGACAAGGTTGTACATACATGGTCTAACGAAATTAGGGCAACATGATTTTACCACGGATTATCAGGATAATGGTGAGAACATACACATGAACATTCTTCCACATGCTTTTAAATATATAAATAAGTTCCACCATCCACAAAATAAATGTACATTCACATTCTCATCCATCACATTAGCTAGTATACATAGCATATAAGAGATTACATTATATCCTCAGCGTGAAACATATCGAAATTAATCATATAGATGGGCAGAACAGCTTGCTGTTCTGCTCAGATGAACTTGGCGGCGGTCTCTGGCCGCTAATTCAATGTCAACGGCATAATCGCTGGACGCTAAGCATGATCTTAGCGGCAAGGGATATTGCCGTTAATGTAAGGTCTGTGCAGAACACAGACCCGAGCTCCAAAGATGGGGTGAAGTTTGGGGTCTAGGACACGAGGGAAAATGTATAAAAATGGTAAAACCATCCTAGACACATACATGAACACTATAGGTAGGGTACTTGCCTTTTAGGTACACTCCAATGGGATCAAAAGCTTGGTGAAGCTCTCCTTGGGCTGTCCCAAGAAGCCTCCAAAACACCACTCCTCCGGTTTCTTGAGCAAGCTCTCCTTGAGCAATCCAAGGTCGGGGATGCCTTCCTCGATGATCCAGCAAACTCCTTGAAGTAGCAGGTGGCCGGATCAAGCTTCAGAAGTTCGGATTTTGGGCTGCAAAGAGGAGGGTTTCTCACAGTCCGAAAATAGGGTTTTTCTCTCCTTTATCTTCTTCCTCTCTTGAAAAGGGACAAAGGGAAGGGTTAGGGTTGTAGAAATGGGTCTGAATATAGAAGAGGGGTTCTCTTGTCACACAGGGGTGACAAGATGGCCTTTCAGACCGTTGGGGACAGCTCCCCAATGGTTGGGGTGGCTTGCTTCCGGAAATTCTGGGCTCTGCAACGCATGCATGTCAGAGAATTTGGCGTCCACATCGCTGGACGCTGGAATTAGTGTTGGTGTCCATAGGGTTGACGCCGACACCACATCGACGTCATGATATTGACGCCAATCTGGCCTTCGGCCAGAAGTCTAAAACATGCAGAAACCCATGCACATCATGTATATATACATGTAATATCTATATGGTATTGTGCACACACTACCATCAAGCAATACATACATTATTTACACTAATTATACACATGCATGCACTAGTATACTAACTAGTACTCACGTAGATATTTACATACGTACATACACAACATGAATTATTTACATGCAATACAATAATGCAATAAAATTCGAGGGCCTTACACCCTCTCCCCCTTAAAGAAACTTCGTCCTCGAAGTTAGAACGATGCTACTCAAACAAAAGGGGATACTTCTTCTTCATCGCATCCTCAAGCTCCCAAGTAGCCTCCTCTCGTGAGAAGTTCCGCCAGAGAACTTTCACCGACGCAATACTCTTGTTCCGGAGATAGCTACTGGTTGCTCGACATACGACAGATCGGGCTGAATCTCCACTGGCTCATGACTAATCACATGAGATGGATCTCGGACATACTTCCTGAGCATCGAAACATGGAATACAGGGTGAACGCTAGCCAAATCTGGGGGTAATGCTAGCTCATATGCCACGCTGCCCAAACGTCTGAGAATCTCATATGGGCCAGTGAACCTAGGGCTCAACTTACTATGCCTGCCAAATCTGACAACACCTCGAGTAGGCGATATCTTCAAGAAGACATGATCGCCAACTTCGAACTCCAAATCCTTTCTCCTATTGTCGGCATAGCTCTTCTGCCTATCCTGTGCCGCAACAAGCCTCTTCCTGATAAGCTGGACCTTATCCGAAGTCTCCTGAACTAACTCCGGACCGATCAACTGCCCATCACCAGTCTCCTCCCAACATAAAGGAGATCTGCAGGGCCTACCATACAACGCCTCGAATGGAGCCATACCAATACTCGCATGAAAGCTGTTGTTGTATGCAAACTCCACAAGAGGTAAATGGCGCTCCCAATCATCCTTCCAATCCAGAACACACGCCCTCAACATATCCTCGAGCGTCTGGATAGTCCTCTCGGACTGTCCATCGGTCTGGGGATGAAACTCCGAACTGAGCTTTAGCTCCGAACCTAAAGCATCCTGAAGACCCTTCCACAACCTCGAAGTAAACCTCGGATCTCGATCCGAAATGATCGACTTCGGCACACCATGCAATCTATGATACTACTAACAAACAATCTAGCTAGACTCTCTACTGACTGCTTCTTCTTCATAGGCAAGAAATGAGCAGTCTTCGAGAATCTATCTACAACTACCCAAATCGAGTCATTGCCCCTTGTAGATCAAGGCAAACCCGAATCAAAGTCCATAGTGACAGCTTCCCACTTCCACACTGGGATGTCCATCCTTTGCATAAGGCCGGATGGTTGCTGTCGCTCGGCCTTCACTTGCTGGCATACTAAACACCGGGATACATAATCCGCTACGTCCCTCTTCATGCCAGACCACCAAAATGATCTCTTCAAATCCTGGTACATCTTTGTGTTACCCGGATGAATAGAGAATCGCGATCTGTGAGCCTTCGCTAACACATGCTCACGGACATCTACTAAATCGGGGACACAAACACGGTGCTGAAATCTGATCACACCGTCCTCATCACGAGCAATGCCCGCCTTGCCCACTAACTCTAAGAGTCTAGGGTCGGCTCCCTGTTGCTCGATCACCTCATCCAAAACCGAGGACCTAAGAGATAACTGAGCTACAAAAGCCTGACATAGCGATGGCTCTAACTCAGTCAACGCGCAAGCCGCATCTTCCAACATCTTCCAATCCTGCTGGAGAGATGGCCTCTTTCTACTCAGCGCATCCGCTACAACATTCGCCTTTCCAGGGTGATACTGAAGGTCGAAGTCATAGTCCTTCAAGAACTCAATCCATCTCCTCTGCCTCAGGTTTAATTCCTTTTGGGAGAAAAGATACTTTAAGCTCTTGTGGTCGGTAAACACCTCAAATCTGACACCATAAAGATAGTGCCTCCAGATCTTTAGTGCATGAACCACTGCTGCGAGCTCCAAGTCATGAGTCGGATAGTTCCTCTCATGCTCCTTCAACTGACGAGAAGCATAAGCCACTACCCTTTCCTGCTGCATGAGCACACAGCCTAACCCAATCCGAGACGCATCCGTGTAGATAGCAAAACCCTCTACACCGCTCGGTAAGACTAACACCGGGGCTGTCGTGAGCTTAGTCTTCAATAATTTAAAACTACTCTCGCACTTCTCGGACTAAACAAACTTCACCCCCTTTCTGGTAAGTTGAGTCAAAGGGGCGGCGATGGATGAAAATCCCTCAATAAATCGCCGATAGTAACCAGCTAAACCAATAAAACTACGAATCTCCGAAGGGGTCTTGGGAACTTCCCAATCCATAACTGCCTGGACCTTTGCTGGATCCACTGCAACACCAGCACCGGAGGTAACATGTCCGAGGAAATGAACCTCGCGCAACCAGAAATTGTACTTGCTGAATTTTGCATACAGCTTGTGCTCACAAGAACCTCTAACACTAACCTCAAATGCTGACGGTGCGTGGCCTCATCCGGAGAGTAGACCAACACGTCATCTATAAAGACCACTACAAAGCTATCTAGGTAAGGCCTAAACACCCTGTTCATGAGATCCATGAACGCTGCAGGGGCGTTGGTCAATCCAAAAGGAAGAACCAAAAACTCATAATGTCCATAACGGGTTCTAAACGCCGTCTTGGACACATCCTCACTCCGAATCCTCAACTGATGATAACCAGATCGCAAGTCAATCTTAGAAAAGACTGATGCCTCCCGCAACTGGTCAAACAAATCATCAATACGAGGTAAGGGATACCTGTTCTTCACAGTCACTTGGTTCAACTTCCTATAGTCAATGCATAACCTAAGTGACCCGTCTTTCTTCTTGACGAACAATACAGGTGCGCCCCAAGGGGAAACACTAGGGCGAATAAATCCCTTATCAAGCAACTCTTGCAACTGCCTCCTCAACTCGGCTAACTCCGCAGGTGCCATCCGATATGGAGCCTTCGAGATAGGAGAGGTGCCCGGAAGCAACTCTATGGTAAACTCTATCTCTCTATCCGGTGGCAAACCAGACAAATCATCAGGAAAGACGTCTGGAAAATCCTGCACTACCTCAATCTCTGCAAGAGTAGGTGACTCATCAGCCTCTGGCACTAGTACCACGCTGGCAAGAAAAGCGTCACAACCCTTGTTCACCATGCGCATCGCCTTCATGGCAAGATGACTAACTTTCCTGCCAAGTTCCTTGGCAAGGGATGAGAGAACTCGTCCTCACCAGGAATGCGGAAAACAATCCTCTTCCGGCGACAATCCACTAACGCATAGTGCTCCTCTAGCCAATCCAGACCAAGAATAGCATCATAGTCCTTCATCTTTAGCAAGAAGAACACCCATCTAGGATTCTATCCTCAATGCACACAGGTAACGACGGAATGCACTTCCTAGTCGATACCGTACCCGCAGGGGTGTGCACAGACAAAGGGACCTCTAAATCCTCAGACTCTATACCTGACTCTAGGGCTAACTGCCTAGCGAACCGCTCGGAAATGAACGAGTGAGTAGCACCCGTATCAAACAAAACCCGAGCGTGCACACCTAAAAGCAAAACCGTACCTTCGGTGACATGCTCCGCCTGCTCGGCGTCCTCGCGAGCTAAAGCAAACACTCGAGCTGGGGCTCGAGGCCTTCCTGGTCTTCCTGTAGCTGGCGCTGCTGCCGCTACCGCTGGGGCTGGCGCTCCGCGCTGGACTCCCTGCTGAAGTCTTGGGCAATCCTTGATCTTGTGGTCGCTGCTTCCGCACTTCAAGCACTTGCCCGTAATCATCCAACATTCGGTACCACCATGTGTCTTCCCACAGTGGGGACACTCTTTCTTCACACCAGGGGAACGTACAGAAGGTACCTGAGAACTGCTGACTGTCACGGATCGCTGCGGTGTCTGGTACACTACTTTCTTCTTGTCTTGCCGTTGGAAAGTCGCTGCTGGCCTCTTCTGCGAAGCTTTCTTTTCTTCCAGGTATTGCTCCATCTCTCCCTCCTGCCTACAAGCAGCACTGAGGGCCTCGTCCAACGTGCGGTGGTCAAATGCCACGAGTCTCGTCCGCAGTGATGGCTTGAGTCCCATCACGAACTTCTTTGTCTTCCTGCGCTCGTCTGCCACGATATGAGGTGCATATTTAGAGAGTTCAGAAAATCTTGCCTCATATTCCAGCACAGTCATGGAGCCTTGAGCCAAAGATAGGAATTCCTGCTCCATCCGATCTTGCACATGCTCGGGGACGAACTTGGCCCGAAAGAGCCTCACGAACTCGTCCCAAGCAACGTCGATAGCTCCGTCCTCAAACGGGTACGCAGCAATGAAGCCCACCATACATCAGCTCTTTCCTGCAGTACACCGTCATAAGCACCATCTAAACAAATCTAGCTTAACAAACATACAAGCATATAAACTAAAGCATACCTGTAGCATGTAGGTGGCCAATGTAACCTTATCCTCATCTGCACACCTGATGGCTCGGAAGATCTTTTCTATCTCCCTCATCCAGCTTTCAGCCAACAACGGATCGCTCTCCCCCTTAAAAGAGGGTGGCAGCATCCTCTTGAATCTCTCCATGGTAGAAGGTCCACCATGGTCCTGAGCTGGTACTTGAGCCTGCTACATCACAGTAAACAATACACAATCAACATGATATCGCACAATCAAATAAAACAGCTAATAATTCATTTTATTAGTCTAACCTGAGCCTCCAACTGAGCCTGGAGTGCTGCCTGGGTATGAGCCTGCGTCTGCATGGCTTGCACCAGACCTTGCATGAATACTCCATAGTCCACAGGTGGCGGTGGGGGAAGTACAGGACCTTGCGGTGCCGGGGCCTGCTGCTCCGCCCGCTCGTCACGTCGCGGCTCGTCCTCACGGGCCGGCGCTCCGCCACGCCTACCTCTCGAAGCCATGGCTGTAATAAATTTCAGCCACCATTAGAGCTAGGTTACTAAGTTTTCTAACCATTTCTTATCTACTTTCATTCATTATTAATCAATTCTACACATGTGGACATTCCTATGTAGACTTAGCATGTAATGAAGATGATGACTAGGTATATTCATGTGCAATCTCAACCGGTCTCTCTGATACCAATCTCTGCGACGACCCTCTTTATACCGGTACGGTTATACCAACCCACGTCGGTATAGCGAGCGTCATCACAGTGGGACATTTACCCAACAATGACATTCAGCTGAGATACACGTGAATATAAGAACAGAGTAGCGGAAGTAAAAGAACCACTGTCTTCATTCATTCATCATCCACATTTAACATACATGATTTGATAACATTTAAAGAACTAAAAGTCCACATAATTCAAATTGCTGAAAATTAAATACATAAATGTCCACACTTATACATTCTTCCATGATAAAGATAATACAATGTTCAATTTACATACTATGAAAGTCACAAAACGTCACAAGTACTCCGGCAACACTCTAATCTCCGCGCTCGGAGTCGGTCTCCAACGTCTCCTCCACAAGTGTCTCGTCACCAACTACACCTGTACGCCGAAGCAAGTAGTGAGTCTAAAAGACTCCGCAAGTATTCTACACATACCGCACATGCACATATCATGGTAGGTTTTACATACACATTCATAAGACACAACATGTAGCATGCTTGACATTAAATTTTACAACCTATCATGGTGAATCTACAATTTAAACACATGGACTATGCTTTCAGATTTGCAGAAATAGAATCACCTATCACATGCTTTCTATTCATTTCTCACATAAAAATCTACCTTCAACCAACTAAGACATGAAAGCCATTAACATACACTTCCGAACATGCATGAAAGGAAACATACCTAACATGGAATCTACACATTCCTACGCATATACATGACCATTTTCATACTTTAAGCTTGCTGGTTTTACATGCTTTAGCAACCATAATCTAACACATGAGAGCTACAACAACGATTTAAATCACCACATGTGAACAATCAAGTATGGAAGTTGTTTACATATCCTTATCAATTATCCCTAGCATGGATTCTAGGCATTGTTGCATACATAAACATGATCATAACCATAGTAAAGCTGTTCTAACATGATTCAGATTGTCATAACATGGATTACAACTCACATCCTCACATTTGGTTTCACATTTTTACACAATTTCTTCGCATATTCACACTTTACACATGCACTTTACACATTGTTCACATTCACATTTTTCACATGAACACATACATTTACACATTCACATTTACACATTCACATTTAGTGCCGTGACACATAGTCCAAACCACCAAAGAAGGACACAACACATCACATCACATAGACGCCATCTAGGCAATACAATGGCGACTCTTGGACTGCGCAGACCGGGAGAACAAGTCTCCACCCTAACCAGTGGTACTTGTCCACCTCCAGGATTTCCCCCTAATGCCCTTAGGGTCACTACACATTGAACCTTCTCAGGGGGACTTTTCCCTGATACGGTTCCACTGCCCTCTGCGGAAGCAGTGTCACATTTGGCACAAGTTACACATTACACATTTTTACCGATTTTAACACATAGGTTTACACATGTCATTCTCATTTCATTCACTTTCTCACTCACATGCACACTCCTCTATTTTTCCTAACATGGCACTACAATTACAGAATCTTAGCACTCAGGAAATTTCACTCATCAGGTCGCTATACACAAAATCAAATCATTTTACAAGGCATGCATTAGTTTCACATTTTTACATGGGAATTTCATATTGCATCATATACTGGTCCAAATGACCTGAAATTTTAACCACAGGCTATTTTCGGGTTTAGGATCCCACATGCAAAATTTCAGATTTTTATAATTTTAAAAAAAAATTACATAAAATCTAACATTAATTCACATGCTATCCGCAATTCGATTTAACATGGAATTAAACACAAGCACAATTTTAACCACTCACTGTCTGAACCCTAACAGGCATGGAGTTACATAATTATTCCTGAATTTATTGGCCAATATACAATTTACGGAAGATTCATTATGACTTACGCATGATTTCTATTTTCCCCAAAACGGAAAATTCGATAAATCATATAAGCATGGAAAATTCCAGAAACTCAGAGCATAGACAAGGTTGTACATACATGGTCTAACGAAATTAGGGCAACATGATTTTACCACGGATTATCAGGATAATGGTGAGAACATACACATGAACATTCTTCCATGCTTTTAAATATAAATAAGTTCTACCATCCACAAAATAAATGTACATTCACATTCCCATCCATCACATTAGCTAGTATACATAGCATATAAGAGATTACATTATATCCTCAGCGTGAAACATATCGAAATTAATCATATAGATGGGCAGAACAGCTTGCTGTTCTGCTCAGATGAACTTGGCGGCGGTCTCTGGCCGCTAATTCAATGTCAACGGCATAATCGCTGGACGCTAAGCATGATCTTAGCGGCAAGGGATATTGCCGTTAATGTCAGGTCTGTGCAGAACACAGACCCGAGCTCCAATGATGGGGTGAACTTGGGGGTCTAGGACACGAGGGAAAATGTATAAAAATGGTAAAACCATCCTAGACACATACATGAACACTATGGGTAGGGTACTTGCCTTTTAGGTACACTCCAAAGGGATCAAAAGCTTGGTGAAGCTCTCCTTGGGCTGTCCCAAGAAGCCTCCAAAACACCACTCCTCCGGTTTCTTGAGCAAGCTCCAGAGCAATCCAAGGTCGGGGATGCCTTCCTCGATGATCCAGCAAGCTCCTTGAAGTAGCAGGTGGCCGGATCAAGCTTCAGAAGTTCGGATTTTGGGCTGCAAAGAGGAGGGTTTCTCACAGTCCGAAAATAGGGTTTTCTCTCCTTTCTCTTCTTCCTCTCTTGAAAAGGGACAAAGAGAAGGGTTAGGGTTGTAGAAATGGGTCTGAATATAGAAGAGGGGTTCTCTTGTCACGCAGGGGTGACAAGATGGCCTTCAGACCGTTGGGGACAGCTCCCAATGGTTGGGGTGCTTGCTTCCGGAATTCTGGGCTCTGCAACGCATGCAGGTCAGAGAATTTGGCGTCCACATCGCTGGACGCTGGAATTAGTGTTGGCGTCCATAGGGTTGACGCCGACACCACATCGACGTCATGATATTAACGCCAATCTGGCCTTCGGCCAGAAGTCTAAAACATGCAGAAACCCATGCACATCATGTATATATACATGTAATATCTATATGGTATTGTGCACACACTACCATCAAGCAATACATACATATTTACACTAATTATACACATGCATGCACTAGTATACTAACTAGTACTCACGTAGATATTTACATACGTACATACACAACATGAACTATTTACATGCAATACAATAATGCAATAAAATTCGAGGGCCTTACAGTGTCGACACAACCCAATGACTGTGCGACACACTCTGGCTGATTTTTCATCTTAAGTACACCTGGACACGTGGCCTTCTGAGGATCACTTGGATTGGCCTTGGATCATGTGCCACGTACTCCAAGGGTTCTTTTGGCCATGTTGTTGTATAAATACCTATTAATCGGCCCCAAAAAGTAGAACTCTGAAGAGCCTTCTAGAAAGCGCCCTTTGGCGGCAAGACAGAGGTCTCTCCCGTTCTTGCTCTCCCTGTGCTACTGTAAGCCGATTCCCGTCCTTCCAAGCACAAGAAGTGAAGATTATCCATGAAGATGATGTGAGATCACTTCCAAGGGAGCAGATCAAGTAGAAGCAGCCAATTGAGAAGAGTTCAAAGAAGATCCAGAGGCATCCGTTGCAGAGCATCGCCCAAGGACTTCAAGCAATCAAGGACCTTCTCAAGTCAGCCTTCTACAAGGGAGTTCTTCTGAGAACAAGAATTACATACTATTCCTCAATTCTCCATTTGTCTTCTGAGTCATTTTGAGATTGTGCATAGAATTGTTGCACTAGTCTCTTTGAATGAACTCTTTATAGATCAGATCATTGCTAGAGGATCTGGATCTTGTTTTTTTGATCTAGCCGGTTGTTTGTGAGCCTTTGTGCTCAGTTGTGTTGAGTGGTACACACTCAGTGTGTGGTTTGAGCATGTGGCTCAGGTTCAGAGTGGTTGTGCTCTAGAGGTTGTGTGTGAGTTGTTGAACTCAGTGTGTTGGAGTTGTCAAGCTCTAGTGTGTGGTGTACTCAGGTTGAGTAGTGGAGCCTCACTGTGTGAGGGGTGGATGTAGGAATCACTGGTGTGATTTCCGAACCACCTAAAAATCTTCTGTGCAGTGGTTTGATCTGTGATTTGATTTCACTTTGCGCTAGATGTATGCATAGGATTTTCGCTTACACTACTGATTGACTTGATCACACACTCTAATTACTCAAATCACACAATCTCACATCAGATCTGTGAATTGCATTCTAATTTGTCTCTGATTTAAAGCATCTTTCAAAATTGGCTAAGCTTCCGCAGTATTTGGTCTAGATCTATTCAACCCCCCCCCCTTCTAGATCTGGTCCATCCTATTTTCGATCCTACATTGCCTAGGTGACGAGTATGTGTATGCGATGTGTGTCCTTCTTATGGTGGTTTTGACTATGTGTCATGGCAATTAAGTTTAAAAAGTGTGCATATGTGAAATGTGGATATGCGAAAATGTGTAAATGTGAAAAGTGAACATGTGATAGTAAAATGTGAATATGTAGTATGTGAAAAGATGTGAGTTCATGAGAATGTGATTTATTCATATTAAAACAGCAAGTTAAATGCATGGATAAGTGTTATAATTGCATGGGAAATGATTAGATATCATGCTAGGGGTGTTATTCACCATGTACATAATTGCATGCTTTAATTGCGTATAATTGTGAAATGATTAATGAAATTTGAACCTTTGAATCATGTTGGATATAATTGTAGAAAGCATGCTATAGGTTTTCATGTTTAATTGTTTAAGTGATGTGAAGCATGTACCATGTGGTTTCGTTCTTGTTTAAAAGATAGCATATATATGTGACATATGTAAGGATGTATCTTTGGATTGCTTGCTGGGTCTTTTAGAAGACTCATTCTTGTTTTGGCGTACAGGTGAGACAGGTGCCTCCATTCCTGAGAAGGACATAGTAAGGAGAGACTCCGAGCGCGAGGAGTAGCTTCACGTGTGGACTTTTCTACGTTGTTACTTTTTATTTCATAGTATGTAATCAAATGTGATGAACAATGTAATTTATTTGGAGTTGTATTAATGTGGACATTGGTATTTCTTTTATTGCTATATAGACTGTGGATTATGTAATGGGGATGGAATAAGAATAATTATTTGTTTCCATTGTAATCTTTTGATATTTGTGTACATCTCAATCTATTGTTTTGTTGGGTAAATGTCCCACTGTGACGACGTTCTTTGTACCGACGTGGATTGGTATAATCGTACCAGTATAAGGAGCATCGTTACAGGGTTCTTTTGGTTCTATCTTGAAGTGTTAAGCATCGTGACGTGATTGGGTAACACTTGAATTATTTTCGTTAATTATGACAATTATTTGAATTTGTTTTATATGAAAAAGTATGTGAACACTTGATAATTTGATTTCCATGAGGCTTGCATGTTATAAAATTGATAAGTACTGTACTTTAGTGTTTATACTACTGTAAACATGATTTAGGGCATGGTAACCACATTTAATTTCTATTCATGAATATATAGTGCTTTTGTGAATAATAACTTAATTTCTGACTTAATTATGAAAACTAGTTTTACTACTCCGAAAATTTTAAAAATTACAGATGTGTTACATCTACATATGTATAATGTGGTCAAAATTGAGCATGTTCTAATAACTGCACAATTAGTTATGTGTTTCTGAAGCTTCTAGTACCATGTTTTGATAATTAATCCCAAGTTAGCTTTAAACATGATTAGCATCATGATTAGGTTCTGTTTGCTACTGTTTAACATTAACATGAGTACCTAAAAGTGATTAGTATGTGTTTTATGTCATATGTGTGTATGTACATAGAAAGAGAGAGAATATGTGACATGTGTATGAATAATATGATAGTGTGAAAGATAAAAGTTGTGCCAATGAGACACTGCCACCATAGATTGCATAGAGCCGTACTGTAGTAGTGCCCCTACGAGAAGGATCAATCATGTTACGTGAAACCCGGGGCAACGGGTCATGTGAAATCTTGGAGGTGGACAACTTCCATTGGGGATGGTGGGGAGGGCTTCCCCCGGTTTTGTGCAGTAATCAAGGCTTGATCACTTTGCTTGGTGATTAAGTATGTGTATGTAATTGTGTGATCTTTCTAGTGGTGGTTTGGGCTATGTCTCGGCTCGTGTAAAAGTGAAAGTGAATATGTGAATGTGTAAGTGAAAAGTGACATGTAACTGTGGCACGTGGTATGTGCAAAGTGAAAGTGTTATGTGATCGTGCATGTGTAACGTGAAAGTGGAAAGTGAAAGCCATGTGAAAATAAGTGTAAGTGAATGTGAATGTGACAAATAAAAAATACGTGCATGTGAAAATCAAAAGTAAGAGTGCATGTGTTAATGTGATCTATGTTTAGCACCATGAGTAGAAGTATGTTTTAATTATGACCATGATTTAGTGATTACTTGATATGCATATTAGTATTACATATTATATTTTAAATTGTTAATGTTATCATGTATTCCATGTTACCCATGTTTAATTTATGACCATGTGTTAAAATCATAAGTGTTAAACTAAGCATGTGTATGTGCAATAAGTGTAAGTATAAGTTGTTGAGCAACTACCCCTAAGAAAATCATTAATACTTAAATTCTTATACATTGTGATTTTTCTATGACAAAACCTTTTAAAAGACTCTTTACAAATTAAATACACTAATACATATACCACGAATTTAACCTCCGACCTTCAGAAGTCGAATTACAGTACGCAAGTTTACCTCGAAATTTTTCTTAAGTCCACAAACTACTCTATGTGTATCATACTGAATCCGACTGTTGACTCTGACTTCATAGAGTCGAATTTCTCTGAGTCTTGAGTTCTGAACTCCAACTCTCTGAAGTCTAATGCCACTCTCCGACTTCTAAAGTCGAAGTATCGGTCTTGTTTCTGTCGAAGTGTATGGAAGTCGAATGCACATATATCCGACTTTTATAGTCGAATCTTATATGTTTCACTGCAACTTCTGAGAATCGAATGTCAAGGTGTGTCTTCATGATTCTGACTCCGACTTCTAGTGTGGCGACCCTCATTATATCGGTACGGTTATACCAACCCACGTCGGTATAGCGAGCGTCATCACAGTGGGACATTTACCCAACAATAACATTCAGCTGAGATACACGTGAATATAAGAACAGAGTAGCGGAAGTAAAAGAACCACTGTCTTCATTTCATTCATCATCCACATTTAACATACATGATTTGATAACATTTAAAGAACTAAAAGTCCACATAATTAAATTGCTGAAAATCAATTACATAATTGTCCACACTTAAACATTTCCTTTCCATAATAATGCTAGTACAATGTTGCAATTACATACTATGAGATCAAAATATCGCAAAGTACACCAACGATCTAATCTCCACGCTCGGAGTCGGTCTCCACTGCCTCCTCCGCAAGTGTGTCATCACCAACTATGCCTGTACGCCGAAGCAAGTAATGAGTCTAAAAGACTCAGCAAATAACTCTACACATACCATACATGCACATGTCATAGCAGGTTTTACATACACATTTACAAGACACAATCATGTAGCATGCTTGTCATTGAAATTCACAACCTATCATGGTGATTCTATTAATAATACACATGATTCATGCTTTCGGATTTCCTAAATTAAAATCTCCTATCACATGCTCTCTACTCATTTCTACACATGAAAGTTCTACTTTCAATTAAACTAAAACATGAGAGCAATCTAGCATGACTAGCTTACATACATGAAGGAAAACATTGCTAACATGGTTACTACTCATTCGTATACATGCACATAACCATTTCACATACTTTAAGCTTGCTGGTTTTACATGGACTAGAAAGCATAACCCAACACATGAGAGCTGCTTAATCAATTTAAGTCACAACATGAGGGCAAACAAGCATGGAATTACCTACACACCACTAAGATTCATTTCTAACATGGATTCTAGGCAATTTGCACATGTAAAGCATGATTATAAGTACATTTAGTTTGCTGTTTTAACATGATTTCAGATTACTATAACATGGATCACAAATTCACAACTTCACATTTTGATTTCACATTTTTACACAACTTCTTAATCACATAGTATACACTTTACACATGCACATTTACACATTGTTCACATTCACATTTCTTTACACATGAACACATACATATTTCCACTTTCACATTTAGTGCCGTGACACATAGTCCAAACCACCAGAGAAGACACATCACATCACATACACATAGACGTCACCTAGGCAATGCAGTGACGACTCTTGGACTGCGCAGACCGGGAGAACAAGTCTCCACCCTAACCAGTGGTACTTGTCCACCTCCAGGATTTCATCCTAATGCCCTTAGGATCACAACACATTGAACCTTCTCAGGGGACTTTTCCCTGATACGGTTCCACTGCCCTCTATGGAAGCAATGTCACACTTGGCACAATTTACACATTTACCGATTTTTAACACATCTTTACACATGTCACTTGCCTCTCATTCTATTTCTCACTCACACAAGGGCTCTGTTTTCCTAACATGATTCTACAGTTAATAGGGACTACATGTTCAGAAATTTGCATGAATCATATCACACACACACGTCACATTATTCCCACATTAGCATGCATTTTTTTTCTCACATTTCTCGCATGGAAAAATTCATATTTCACTATATAGTTGTCCAAACGACTTGAAAATTTAACCACATGCTGATCTCAGGTTTATGATTCCACATGAAAATTTTCAGATTTTTCTGACTCAAAATGAAGTTACAGAAAATTTAACATCAATCTCACATTACTATTCATAATGCAAATTAACATGGAGTTGAACATAATCACAAATTTAACAGCTCACTGTCTGCACCCTAGCATGCACAGGGTCACAGAATTTATTCCCAAATTTACCGAGTAACAAGCAATTTACTGGAAATTTAACATGACCTACGCATGATTTCTATTTCCCAAAACAGAAATTTCAATAACCATACAAGTATGGAGAAAAATGTCAGAAACTCAGAGCACAGACAGGATCATACATACATGGTCTAACAAATTTGGGCAACAAAACTTTGCCACGGATCATTAGGATCATGGTGAATATACATTGCCATTCTTTTCGCATACACATTAGATAGACGAATAAACTCAACCACCCACAAAATAAATGTTCATTCATTCTCCCATTCATCACATTAGCTAGTATACATAGCATATAAGAGTTACATTATATCCTCATCGCAAAACACGTCGAAATTAATCAAATATGCAGGAAGAACAGCTCACTGTTCTGTCCTGGAGAACTTAACGGCGGTCTCTGGCCGTTCCAGGAGTGGACGGCCAGATCGCTGGACGTATACCAGGGATCTCGGCGTCAAGGGCATTGACGCCAAGTTCCTGTCTGTGCAGAAACACAGACCGAACTCCAAATGCAAAGGTGAAAGGGGGATCTAGGACGCGAGGAAAAATACATAAAAATTATAAAACCCTACTTGACATCTACATGGACGGAGTGTGAGGGTTACTTGCCTCTGAAAAATACTCCAAAGGGATCTAAAATGGCGGTGAAGCTCTCCTTGGGCAGTCCCAAGAAGCCTCCAAAGACACCTTCCTCCGGTTCTTGACTGATGTAGACACCAAAGCGAGATCGGGGAAGCCTTCCCTGATGCTCCAGCTATCTCCCAGTCGTTGTAGATGCCGTGAAGCTCCAATCCCGGATCTAGGCTTGCAAAGTCAGGTCCTTCTCACAGAAACTAGGGTTTGTCTTCTTCTCCTTCCTCTCCTTTGCAAGGAGAGCCAAGAGAGGGCTGGGTTGCAAAAGGGCTTGTATATAGAGGAGAGGAAGCTCTCCTCTCACGCAGGTCGGACAAGAAGGTTTCAGACCGTTGGAGACAGCTCCCCAATGGGTGAGCTAGCTTGCTCCCGGAATTCTGGGCTCTGCAACGCATGCAGGTCAGAGAAGTTAACGTCCACATCGCTGGACGCGCTGGACTTAGTGTTGGCGTCCATATGGTTGACGCCGACACAACTCAAACGTCCATTGATATTGACGCCAATCTGGCCTTCGGCCAGAACTCAAAACATGCAGAAACCATGCACATCTTATACCTATATATGCCATATGTATACTATTACGTACACACTACCATCATACCATTCATACATTATTTACATCTAATTTATACACATGCATGCAATAGTATACTAACTAGTACTTACGTAGATATTCACACACACATACACAACCCATGAATTATTTACATGCAATACAATAATGCAACAAATTCGAGGGCCTTACACCCTCTCCCCCTTAAAGAAACTTCGTCCTCGAAGTTAGAACGACACTACTCAAACAAAAGGGGATACTTCTTCTTCATCGCATCCTCAAGCTCCCAAGTAGCCTCCTCTCGTGAGAAGTTCCGCCATAGAACTTTCACCGACGCAATACTCTTGTTCCGGAGATGCTGAACCTTCCGGTCAAGAATAGCTACTGGTTGCTCGACATACGAAAGATCTGGCTGAATCTCCATTGGCTCATGACTAATCACATGAGACGGATCTCGGACATACTTCCTGAGCATCGAAACGTGGAAGACGGGATGAACATTAGCCAAAGCTGGGGGTAATGCTAGCTCATATGCCACGCTGCCCAAACGTCTGAGAATCTCATATGGGCCAATGAACCTAGGGCTCAACTTACTATGCCTGCCAAATCTGACGACTCCTCGAGTAGGCGATATCTTCAAGAAGACATGATCGCCAACCTCGAACTCCAAATCCTTTCTCCTGTTGTCGGCATAACTCTTCTGCCTATCCTGTGCCGCAACAAGCCTCTTTCTGATAAGCTGGATCTTATCCGAAGTTTCCTGAACTAACTCCGGTCCGATCAACTGCCTATCACCAGTCTCCTCCCAACATAAAGGAGATCTGCAGGCCTACCATACAACGCCTCGAATGGAGCCATACCAATACTCGCATGAAAGCTGTTGTTGTATGCGAACTCCACAAGAGGTAAATGACGCTCCCAATCATCCTTCCAATCCAGAACACACGCCCTCAACATATCCTCGAGCGTCTGGATAGTCCTCTCGGACTGTCCATCAGTCTGGGGATGAAACGCCGAACTGAGCTTCAGCTCCGAACCTAAAGCATCCTGAAGACCCTTCCAAACCTCGAAGTGAATCTCGGATCTCGATCCGAATGATCGACTTCGGCACACCATGCAATCTAATGATACTACTAACATACAATCTAGCTAAACTCTCTACTGACTGCTTCTTCTTCATAGGCAAGAAATGAGCAGTCTTTGAGAATCTATCTACAACTACCCAAATCGAGTCATTGCCCCTTCTAGATCGAGGCAAACCCGAAACAAAGTCCATAGTGACAGCTTCCCACTTCCACACTGGGATCTCCATCCTTTGCATAAGGCCGGATGGTCGCTGTCGCTCGGCTTTTACTTGCTGACACACCAAACACCTAGACACATAATCCGCTACATCCTTCTTCATGCCGGACCACCAAAATGATCTCTTCAAATCCTGATACATCTTAGTGTTACCCGGATGAATAGAGAATCGCGATCTATGAGCCTCCACTAACACATGCTCACGGACATCTACCAAATCAGGGACACAAACACGGTGATGAAATCTAATCACACCGTCCTCATCACGAGCAATGCCTGCCTTGCCCACTAACTCTAAGAGTCTAGGGTCGGCTTTCTGTTGCTCGATCACCTCATCCAAAACCGAGGACCTAAGAGATAACTGAGCTACAAAAGCCTGGCATAGTGACGGCTCTAACTCAGTCAACGCGCAAGCCGCATCCTCCAACATCTTCCAATCCTGCTGGAGAGATGGCCTCCTTCTACTCAGAGCATCCGCTACGACATTCGCCTTCCCAGGGTGATACTGAAGGTCAAAGTCATAGTCCTTCAAGAACTCAATCCATCTTCTCTGCCTCAGGTTTAGTTCCTTTTGGGAGAAAAGATACTTCAAGCTCTTGTGGTCGGTAAACACCTCAATCTGACACCATAAAGATAGTGCCTCCAGATCTTTAGTGCATGAACCACTGCTGCGAGCTCCAAGTCATGAGTCGGATAGTTCTTCTCATGCTCCTTCAACTGACGAGAAGCATAAGCCACTACCCTTTCCTGCTGCATTAGCACACAGCCTAAACCAATCCGAGACGCATCCGTGTAGATAGCAAAACCCTCTACACCGCTCGGTAAGACTAACACCGGGGCTGTCGTGAGCTTAGTCTTCAAAATTGAAAACTACTCTCACACTTCTCGGACCAAACAAACTTCACTCCCTTTCTGGTAAGCTGAGTCAAAGGGGCGGCGATGGATGAAAATCCCTCAATAAATCGCCGATAGTAACCAGCTAAACCAATAAAACTACGAATCTCCGAAGGGGTCTTGGGAATCTCCCAATCCATAACTGCCTGGACCTTTGCTGGATCAACTGCAACACCAGCACCGGAGATAACATGCCCGAGGAAATGAACCTCGCGCAACCAAAATCGCACTTGCTGAACTTAGCGTACAGCTTGTGCTCACGAAGAACCTCTAACACTACCCTCAAATGCTGACGGTGTGTGGCCTCGTCCGGAGAGTAGACCAACACATCATCAATAAACACTACGACAAAGCTATCTAAATAAGGCCTAAACACCCTGTTCATGAGATCCATGAACGCTGCAGGGGCATTGGTCAATCCGAAAGGAGGACCAAAACTCATAATGTCCATAACGGGTTCTAAACCGTCTTGGACACATCCTCACTCCGAATCCTCAACTGATGATAACCAGATCGCAAATCAATCTTAGAAAAGACTGATGCATCTCGCAACTGGTCAAACAAATCATCAATACGAGGTAAGGGATACCTGTTCTTCACAGTCACTTGGTTCAGCTTTCTGTAGTCAATGCATAACCTAAGTGACCCGTCTTTCTTCTTGACGAATAATACAGGTGCGCCCCAAGGGGAAACACTAGGGCGAATAAATCCCTTATCAAGCAACTCTTGCAACTGCCTCCTCAACTCGGCTAACTCCGCAGGTGCCATCCGATATGGAGCCTTCGAGATAGGAGAGGTGCCCGGAAGCAACTCTATGGTAAACTCTATCTCTCTATCCGGTGGCAATCCAGACAAATCATCAGGAAAGACATCTGGAAAATCCTGCACTACCTCAATCTCTGCAAGAGTAGGTGACTCATCAGCCTCTGGCACTAACACCACGCTGGCAAGAAAAGCGTCACAACCCTTGTTTACCATGCGCATCGCCTTCATGGCAGAGATGACTAACTTTCCGCCAAGTTCCTTGGCAAGGGATGAGAGAACTCGTCCTCACCAGGAATGCGGAAAACAATCCTCTTCCGACGACAATCCACTAACGCATAGTGCTCCTCTAGCCAATCCAGACCAAGAATAGCATCATAGTCCTTCATCTTTAGCAAGAAGAAACACCCATCTAGGACTCTATCCTCAATGCACACAGGTACGACGGAATGCACTTCCTAGTCGATACCGTACCCGCAGGGGTGTGCACAGACAAAGGGACCTCTAAATCCTCAGACTCTACGCCTGACTCTAGGGCTAACTGCCTAGCGAACCGCTCGGAAATGAACGAGTGAGTAGCACCCGTATCAAACAAAACCCGAGCGTGCACACCTAAAAACAAAACCGTACCTTCGGTGACATGCTCCGCCTGCTCGGCGTCCTCGCGAGCTAAAGCAAACACTCGAGCTGGGGCTCGAGGCCTTCCTGGTCTTCCTGTAGCTGGCGCTGCTGCCGCTACTGCTGGGCTGGCTCCGCGCTGGACTCCCTGCTGAAGTCTTGGGCAATCCTTGATCTTGTGGTCGCTGCTTCCGCACTTCAAGCACTTTCCCGTAATCATCCAACATTCGGTACCACCATGTGTCTTCCCACAGTGGGGACACTCTTTCTTCACACCAGGGGAACGTACAGAAGGTACCTGAGAACTGCCGACTGCCACTGATCGCTGTGTGTCTGGTACACCGCTTTCTTCTTGTCCTGTCGCTGGAATGTCGCTGCAGGCCTCTTCTGCGAAGCCTTCTTCTCTTCAGGTATTGCTCCATCTCACCCTCCTGCCTACAAGCAGCACTGAGGGCCTCGTCCAACGTGCGGTGGTCAATGCCACGAGTCTCGTCCGCAGTGATGGCTTGAGTCCCATCACGAACTTCTTTGTCTTCCTGCGCTCGTCTGCCACGATATGAGGTGCATACTTAGAGAGTTCAGAAAATCTTGCCTCATATTCCAGCACAGTCATGGAGCCTTGAGCCAAAGAGAGGAATTTCTGCTCCATCCGATCTTGACATGCTCGGGGACGAACTTGGCCCGAAAGAGCCTCACGAACTCGTCCCAAGCAACATCAATAGCTCCGTCCTCAAACCGGGTACGCAGCAATGAAGCCCACCATACATCAGCTCTTTCCTGCAGTACACCGCTCATAAGCACCATCTAAACAAATCTAACTTATCAAAACATACAAGCATATAAACTAAAGCATACCTGTAGCATGTAGGTGGCTAATGTGACCTTATCCTCATCTGCACACCTGATGGCTCGGAAGATCTTTTCTATCTCCCTCATCCAGCTTTCTGCCAACAATGGGTCGCTCTCCCCCTTAAAAGAGGGTGGCAGCATCCTCTTGAATCTTTCCATGGTAGAAGGCCCACCATGGTCCTAAGCTGGTACTTGAGCCTGCTAGCCTCCAACTGTGCCTGGAGTGCTGCCTGGGTATGAGCCTGCGTCTGCATGGCTTGCACCAGACCTTGCATGAATACTCCATAATCCACAGGCGGCGGTGGGGGAAGTACAGGACCTTGCGGTGCCGGGGCCTGCTGCTCCGCCCGCTCGTCACGTCTCGGCTCGTCTCACGGGCCGGCGCTCCGCCACGCCTACCTCTCGAAGCCATGGCTGTAATAAATTTCAGCCACCATTAGAGCTAGGTTACTAAGTTTTCTAACCATTTTCTTATCTACTTTTCATTCATTATTAATCAATCTACACATGTGGACATTCTATGTAGACTTAGCATGTAATGGGGATGATGACTTATGTATATTCATGTGCAATCTCAACCGGTCGCTCTGATACCAATCTCTGTGGCGACCCTCATTATACCGGTACGGTTATACCAACCCACGTCGGTATAGCGAGCGTCATCACAGTGGGACATTTACCCAACAATAACATTCAGCTGAGATACACGTGAATATAAGAACAGAGTAGCGGAAGTAAAAGAACCACTGTCTTCATTTCATTCATCATCCACATTTAACATACATGATTCGATAACATTTAAAGAACTAAAAGTCCACATAATTAATTGCTGAAAATCAATACATAATTGTCCACACTTAAACATTTCTTTCCATATAATGCTAGTACAATGTTGCAATTACATACTATGAAATCAAAATATCGCAAAGTACACCAACGATCTAATCTCCACGCTCGGAGTCGGTTTCCACTGCCTCCTCCGCAAGTGTGTCGTCACCAACTATGCCTGTACGCCGAAGCAAGTAATGAGTCTAAAAGACTCAGCAAATAACTCTACACATACCATACATGCACATGTCATAGTAGGTTTTACATACACATTTACAAGACACAATCATGTAGCATGCTTGTCATTGAAATTCACAACCTATCATGGTGATTCTATTAATAATACACATGATTCATGCTTTTAGATTTCCTAAATTAAGATCTCCTATCACATGCTCTCTAATCATTTCTACACATGAAGTTCTATTTTCAATTAAACTAAAACATGAGAGCAATCTAGCATGACTAGCTTACATACATGAAGGGAAACATTGCTAACATGGTTACTACTCATTCGTATACATGCACATAACCATTTCACATACTTTAAGCTTGCTGGTTTTACATGGACTAGAAGCATAACCCAACACATGAGAGCTGCTTAATCAATTTAAGTCACAACATGAGGGCAAACAAGCATGGAATTACCTACACACCACTAAGATTCATTTCTAACATGGATTCTAGGCAATTTGCACATGTAAAGCATGATTATAAGTACATTTAGTTTGCTGTTTTAACATGATTTCAGATTACTATAACATGGATCACAAATTCACAACTTCACATTTTGGTTTCACATTTTTACACAACTTCTTAATCACATAGTATACACTTTACACATGCACATTTACACATTGTTCACATTCACATTTCTTTACACATGAACACATACACATTTCCACTTCACATTTAGTGCCGTGACACATAGTCCAAACCACCAGAGAAGGACACATCACATCACATACACATAGACGTCACCTAGGCAATACAGTGACGACTCTTGGACTGCGCAGACCGGGAGAACAAGTCTCCACCCTAACCAGTGGTACTTGTCCACCTCCAGGATTTCATCCTAATGCCCTTAGGATCACAACACATTGAACCTTCTCAGGGGGACTTTTCCCTGATACGGTTCCACTGCCCTCTATGGAAGCAATGTCACACTTGGCACAATTTACACATTTACCGATTTTTAACACATATCTTTACACATGTCACTTGCCTCTCATTCTTTTTCTCACTCACACAAGGGCTCTGTTTTCCTAACATGATTCTACAGTTAACAGGGACTACATGTTCAGAAATTTGCATGAATCAGATCACACACACACGTCACATTATTCCCACATTAGCATGCATTTTTTTTCACATTTCTTGCATGGAAAATTCATATTTCACTATATAGTTGTCCAAACGACTTGAAAATTTAACCACATGCTGATCTCAGATTTATGATTCCACATGAAAATTTTCAGATTTTTATGACTCAAATGAAGTTACAGAAATTTAACATCAATCTCACATTACTATTCATAATGCAAATTAACATGGAGTTGAACATAATCACAAATTTAATAGCTCACTGTCTGCACCCTAGCATGCACAGGGTCACAGAATTTATTCCCGAATTTACTGAGCAACACGCAATTTACTGGAAATTTAACATGACCTACGCATGATTTCTATTTCCCAAAACAGAAATTTCAATAACCATACAAGCATGGGGAAAAATGTCAAAACTCAGAGCACAGACAGGATCATACATACATGGTCTAACAAATTTGGGCAACAAAACTTTGCCACGGATCATTAGGATCATGGTGAATATACATTGCCATTCTTTTCGCATACACATTAGATAGACGAATAAACTCAACCACCCACAAAATAAATGTTCATTCATTCTCCCATTCATCACATTAGCTAGTATACATAGCATATAAGAGTTACATTATATCCTCATCGCAAAACACGTCGAAATTAATCAATATGCCAGGAAGAACAGCTCACTGTTCTGTCCTGGAGAACTTAACGGCGGTCTCTGGCCGTTCCAGGAGTGGACGGCCAGATCGCTGGACGCATACCAGGGATCTCTGTGTCAAGGGCATTGACGCCAAGTTCCTGTCTGTGTAGAACACAGACCGAACTCCAAATGCAAAGGTGAAAGGGGGATCTAGGATGCGAGGAAAAATACATAAAAATTATAAAACCCTACTTGACATCTACATGGACGGAGTGTGAGGGTTACTTGCCTCTGAAAAATACTCCAAAGGGATCTAAAATGGCGGTGAAGCTCTCCTTGGCAGTCCCAAGAAGCCTCCAAAGACACCTTCCTCCGGGTTCTTGACTGATGTAGACACCAAAGCGAGATCGGGGAAGCCTTCCCTGATGCTCCAGCTATCTCCCAGTCGTTGTAGATGGCCGGATGAAGCTCCAAATTCTCGATCTAGGCTTGCAAAGTCAGGTCCTTCTCACAGAAACTAGGGCTTGTCTTCTTCTCCTTCCTCTCCTCTTGCAAGGAGAGCCAAGAGAGGGCTGAGGGTGCAAAAGGGCTTGTATATAGAGGAGAGGAAGCTCTCCTCTCACGTAGGTCGGACAAGAAGGTTTTCAGACCGTTGGAGACAGCTCCCCAATGGGTGAGCTAGCTTGCTCCTGGAATTCTGGGCTCTGCAACGCATGCAGGTCAGAGAAGTTAACGTCCACATCGCTGGACGCTGGACTTAGTGTTGGCGTCCATATGGTTGACGCCGACACAACTCAAACGTCCATTGATATTGACGCCAATCTGGCCTTCGGCCAGAACTCAAAAACATGCAGAAACGGTGCACAACTTATACCTATATATGCCATATGTATACTATTACGTACACACTACCATCATACCATTCATACATTATTTACATCTAATTTATACACATGCATGCAATAGTATACTAACTAGTACTTACGTAGATATTCACATGCACACATATACAACCCATGAAGTATTCACATGCAATACAAATAATGCAACAAATTCGAGGGCCTTACATCTAGAGTCGAATTACACCTTCTTCTGAATCCGACTTCTCTGACAGTCTATGTACTTTTACTTTTATTGTGATTGAGAAGATACCTTTTGTTTTTGTGGTGATTCATCTACTTAATAATCTTTACCAGAACTTGTGGTACCTGTATGATTGTTGAATATTAATATTCTATAGGTCATTATTATTTTAATATTTTCTGATAAGATGACACATATTATACTCTAAATATCTTCTAAACTTGTTTATGATTATATTTGAAACTCTTATTCAAATTGGTCTCTTGCTTCATGACAGAAGACCAGATCTTCATTCCCTTCAGAAGATATCATGCATTTATTGATGTCAGACGTATGGGTATCTAACAGAGGTTCACCTACAACTGTCAAACCCACACCTTACTTTTTGGTGCAACTGTCTGTCTCTCTTTTATTGGCCTGAAGCTTGTCTGTCCGAGGATTCTATATTTTACATGTCTTCTGTGACTCACCTACCTCAAAAGCATGGAGGTATTCTCTCTATTTATCTTGTCTTTGCTGCAGAACATTTTTGAGCACGTTTTCAGTATGGAGCCTTCACAGAACATTTAATTGAGCTTGACCTCTAAGCTGAGAAGCTACAAGCCTTGTCTAAAGCTGTTGGAAAGCTAAAAGGGCAGAAGGACTTATGGACAACAATCTCAATTAGTATCCAAAGGATCAAAGGTTTCTCCTCAAATGGCTAGATCTCTAACGACCATTTTCAAATGGATACTTTCTTCTGAAGGATATATAAAGAAGTCGAAGTTTGAAAAGAAAGACACTTAGAGTTTTGGAGACCAGCTAGCAACTTCTTCAATTCAATTCACTACTGTCTTCTGCTAGCAGAGAATTCTTCAAGCCTTCTCCTGAGCTGCAAGATTGAGAGCCTCATCATTCTGAAAAATCCCCAAGCTCTCCTCTTCACAGAAGTCTTGTATTGGGTGGCAATTGTGATTGATATCTCTTAGTCCACCCCCTTTAGTTCAGAAAGGATCTTACTTGTAACTCCTATTGTTTTCTCCTTTCTGAATTAGGTGTGTTTGCTCATTCTTGGGGCAAACACACAAGTGTCTTTATAATTTTCTCTGTGTAATTTCAGCAGGAGTTTTGTTCCTGTTGTTCCCCTCCTGTGTAGGGAAGACCTTGTAATAGGTAGCTTTGTACCCCTGTTGAGGGAAGACTTGTGTGGGAGTATGTGGGCTTGTAATTCCTCTCAAGGGTGAGAGAAGGCCAAGTTCTCTTGGCAGTTAGTGAAATCTCAAGTGGTTTGCTTGAGGACTAGATGTAGGACTTCCATGTGGGAAGGGCCGAACCAGGATAAAATTCTTTGTGCAATTGTGTGATTGTTTCCGCCAACTTGCATTTGAATCACACACTACACTAAATTCTAACAATTCTATTTAGTGTTGTTTAATTTTAGATAAAATTTTAAAAGCACAAGAAGTCCTATTCACCCCCCCCTCTAGGACATCATTAATGCCATTTCGATCCAACAAGTGGTATCAGAGTGAGGTCTTCTCTGAAGAATCTAGAGATTTGAGAAGAAATGGCAGCTGAAGCTCACAACTATGAAGGCCAGTTTGTTACAAGGCCACCATTCTTTGATGGTGAAGATTATCAGTATTGGAAGATGCGGATGAGTGCTTCATCAGAGGCACAGACTTTGATCTGTGGCAGGTAATAACAAGGTGATTATGAATTCTTGGTGAATCCTCTTTTGATCTTTCTGTAGCTGATAAAAGAAACATGTCTCTAAACTATAAGGCTAAAAATTATCTATGCTATGCCCTCTCTAAAAGAGAATTTAATAGATTATCCGCTTGTAGAACTGCTAAAGAATTGTGGGATAAACTGTAAGTTACATATGAAGGAACTGATAGAGTAAACAAACTAGAATAGACATTCTTGCATCTCAATATGAACAATTTAAAATGCTTCCAAATGAAAACATAACTCAGATGTATAATAGATTTTCCAACATAATAGTAGGACTGAGTTCCTTAGGAATGTTCTTACAAATGAAGAGACAGTAAGAAAAATCCTAAGATTACTAACTAATGTGTGGACCAGTATGTTAATAAAAGAAAAAGGAATCAAAAATCCTAAAAAGGTTAACCAGTATGTTTATAAACAAAAACAGAAATTTAATAACACTGCACACATTAAGAATGCTTTTGATTTATGTTGTAGTCACTGTAATCAATTAGGACACACTGTTAGCACATGCACTACCAGACATTTGCGCTGGATTCCTAAGACTAACCATCAAGGACCCAAGAAAATTTGGGTACTAAAAGTTACAACTTAAATTTATTTACAGGGTCAGCTGAGAGTATCCAAATGGTATTTGGATAGTGGGTGCTCAAGGCATATGACAGGTGATAGGAAGTTGTTTACAAGCTTTAGAGATGAAAGTGGTCAAGTCACTTATGGAGATAATGGTAAAGGAAAGGTCTTAGGATGTGGAACAGTAGGAACAAGAGAAAAGAATTTGATTGAAGATGTCATGTATGTAGAAGGATTGAAGCACAACCTCATTAGCATTAGTCAACTATGTGAAAAGGGTCATTTAGTAAGATTTCAGAATGACAAGTGCATTATTCAAAAGGATGGAAAAATAGTGTTCGAAGCTCAAAGAGTAAAGAACTTATATACCTTGCAGTTAGCAGAATTAAAAGAAGTGAATTTATGTCTTGCAACCACTAAAAGTGAAGAATCTGAATTGTGGCACAGAAGGATGGGTCATGCAAGCACTTCAGTAATCAAAAAATTGATTAAGCATGATTTGGTTGAAGGTCTTCCAAAGATGAAATTGAAGAAGTCTGGAATATGTACAGCTTGTGCAAAAGGGAAGCAAACCAAGATATCATTTCAGTCCAAAACAGTGGTCACAACTTCCAAGCCTTTGGAACTAATTCATATGGATTTGTTTGGATCTATAAGAACAGTTAGTCTTGGAGGAAAAGTATTTGGCTATGTAATAGTGGATGACTACTCAAGATATACTTGGGTGTCTTTCTTAGAAGCCAAATCAGAAATATTTTCAGTCTTTCTGAAGTTCAGTAAAGTAGTACAAAAGAATCAGAAGTTTCAGATTATCAGCATCAGATCTGATCATGGTGGAGAATTCAAGAATGAAGAATTTATGAAGTTCTGTGAAGAAAATGGAATAGAACATAATTTTTCTGCACCAAGAACACCTCAACAGAATGGAGTAGCAGAAAGAAAGAATAGAACACTGCTAGACATGGCCAGAACTATGCTCATAGAGTGCAATTTACCAAGGTATTTCTGGGTAGAAGCAGTCAACACAACCTGCTACATCATCAACAGGTGCATGATCAGACCAATTCTAAAGAAGACCCCATATGAGCTTTACAAAGAAAAAAAGCCCAACATCAGTCATCCCTTTTGGTTGTAAATGTTTCATTTTGAATAATGGTAAAGATAATTTAGGAAAGTTAGATGCTAAAAGTGATGAAAGATTTTTGTTAGGATATATTTCAAAACCTAGTGGATACAATGTATTTAATAGAAGAACTTTAACCATAGAACAAACAGTGCATATATTATTTGATGAGACTAACCCTTCTATTAAGAGAATAGAAGAAGAAGAAGACTGTGTTGAAGATCTGTGCAGGGATCTAGAGAAAACCTCTCTTGAAGAAGAAAAAGAAGAAGAAAAGGAAGATCCTCCACTAGAAGAACTTCAACAGCAAGAAGAACAACAAGAAGGATTGCCTAGAGAATTGAGGTATCATAGAGATCATCCAAGAGAAAACATTATAGGTGATCCTCAAGATAGGGTAAGAACAAGAGGTATGAATATTCCTTGTGATTTTTCTGCTTTTGTATCTCAAATTGAGCCTAGGACAATCAATGATGCACTGGCTGATGAATCTTGGATCCTTGCTATGCAAGAGGAACTTAATCAGTTCCAACGCAGCTAGGTTTGGGCTCTAGACCTTCTGACCATGCAGTTATTGAGACCAGATGGATCTTCAGAAACAAAATGGATGAATCGGGAGTAATCACCAAGAACAAGGCCAGACTTGTAGCACAAGGATATTCTCAAGAGGAAGGCATTGATTTTGATGAAACTTATGCACAAGTAGCTAGATTAGAGGCAATTAGAATTTTATTAGCATATGCATGCTCCCTCAACATCAATTTATTCCAAATGGGTGTTAAAAGTGCTTTTCTGAATGGTTTTATAAAAGAAGAAGTTTATGTTGAGCAACCACCAGGTTTTGAAGATACTAAATATCTAAATCATGTTTTCCGTTAAAAAAAATACTATATGGTCTGAAACAAGCTCCAAGAGCGTGGTATGAAAGACTAAGTGCTGATCTTACATCACATGATTTCACAAGAGGTAAAGTAGATAGCACACTATTTATTAAGAAATTTTCAGAAGGAATCTTAATAGTGCAAATATATGTTGATGATATTATTTTGGTTCTACTAATGAATCACTTTGTAAATTCTTTGGGAACATTATGCAAAGTGAGTTTGAAATGAGCATGATGGGTGAGCTTAATTACTTTCTTAGGTTGCAAATTAAGCAGACCAAGGAAGGTACTCACATTTGTCAAACCAAGTATATTTCGGATTTACTTTCTAAATATGGCTTTGACAAGTGTAAGCCCTTAGGAACACCCATGAGCTCTGGAATTAAGTTAGATAGTGATCCACTTGGCAAGAAAGTAGATCAAAAAGTCTATAGAGGCATGATAAGATCACTACTCTATCTTACTGCTAGTAGACTAGATATAATGTTCAGTGTATGTTTGTGAGCAAGATTTCAAGCTGATCCTAAAGAATCACATGTTCATGCTGTTAAAAGAATTTTTAGATATCTTATAAACATAAGTAAATTAGGTTTATGGTATCCCAGATGTTATGATTTCAAATTAATTGGATATAGTGATGCTGACTATGTTGGATGCAAAATAGATAGAAAAAGCACCAGTTATCCTATGTTGGATGCTGACTATGTTGGATGCCAAATACTTGCAGGTTGCTTAATTTCTTGGTCTTCCAGAAAGCAAAATTCAGTGGCATTTTCCACAACATAAGCAGAATACATTGCAGCTGGAAGTTGCTGTACTCTACTTGTAACATCTCGGGCTTCTAGTTTCTTCATTTGTGTGTTTGGATGACTGGCCACTAATGCGTCTGGCTTGGGTGATGCGTTAGTGTCGCGACGGAGCTGCCCGTCGCGACAGTTATCCTTGTTGCGATCGCTAAGTGCGTCGCGTTCCTATCGCGCCCAGTCAACGGGTCGCGACAAGGTTCTGCTTTTTGGTCATCTGGCACCTGTCAGAAGGGTAGGCGTGTCAGAGCAGGCTGTCTGGTTGTCGCGGCACCACGGATGGGCGTGCTCTGGCCGCAGTGTGGGCGACCGTTGCATTACGGTTGGTAACGCGACGCCCCACCCCGTCACGTTCTAGGGGCCGAAGGCTAAATGCCTTGGCCGGCTCTCCCTTTCCCCTTTTCTTTCCCTTCTCCTTCCCTTCCTCCTCTCCGAGGAGGGAAGTCTTCTTCCTTCCTTCTCCAGTGGTGGAGCTTGGCGGAGCGGCGGTGGCTCGTGCGGAGTGGTGGCGCGACGTCGTGGAAGCGAGGAGGTGGCGGCCGTAGTGTCGTGAAGACTCCCTTTAGGGGTTCGGTTCGTCTTTCCAGTAGGGATTTCTTGTGCCCATACTTGTTGGGTGGATTGGGAGTCCTTTTTAGGTTAATCCATGCTTTTACAGCTTTCACCATGCTCCCCTCCCCATGGTTGTGTGTTTTGTAATGTGTGGGCGACCCCGAGATGTAGCTTCCCGGTGGTCTGCCTTCTGTCTAATGTCGCGACCACAGAGGGCATCGTGACATCAGAGGAGGCGTTGCCCCGGTCAGACGTGACCTTATCGCGGTGCGGGTGGCCGTCGTGATAAGGGTTGTGTCGCAACTCGGTTGCCTGTCACGACAAGGTTGTTGTCGCAACGCGCTGCCTTGTCGCAAAGGGTTTTCATGACCCGGTTTCCTATCATGACATGAGTTTTGTCACGACGTGCTTCCCAACGCGACCTGCCTGTCGCGGTTGCCCTACCCGTCGCGATGGGATCGCGATGGGCTAGGAGGGCACGACAATATTTGGTTTACCTCGGGTGTTTTCCGTGGCCGTGGTTGGTGTGTCGGCGTGTGCCCCAGGGTAGGGTTGCCCTTAGGACCTTCTAGTAGGGAATGTGGCAGGTTGGCTCGCTGCGTTCAGTGACCGAAGGTGACACCTTCGTGGCCGTGTCCTAGCATTGGCGCTAGGAGGCTCGCGTCTGTCTAATAATCGATTGTCTGACTGCCAATCGATTATTAGAAGAGCGGTGGTTTTTGTTCTGTCTGTGGTGTTACGGTTTCTCGGGCCATGTCTTGTGTGCCGACATTGGCAGACGACCCTTCTGGGGGTTTCCGGAAGGGGTGCCGTGCGTGCCTGTGCCTGTTGGGCTTGTCTTGGTTACAAGCCAGCTGTGCTATTTTTGTTGGTGGTTGCCACGCCAGTTCTCTTTTGCCCGGTGCTCGACACTTGAGGACTTGTCCATGAGACAGGTTGTTACCGTTATCTGGGACCCCCGGTCCCCGCGCGTCTGTGTCAGAGGGTGTTGCTCTGGGCGGCAAGGTTTGCTCGAGTCGCTAACTCTGGAAGCAGTAGGGGAAAATGGTGGAGACAGCGGCGTGAGCCGTTTGTAGAGCTCTCTTAGCTGGTTTGGGTCTCCGAGGTGGTTGAGGCACTCATCCGGTGCGGACCAGCTAGTCCTTTTCACTACCTCGCTCTGCGTTGGTTCCAGAGCCACGTAGGGAGGTCAGACGTGGGGCCGCAGCTCAGCTGAGCTGCAGTGGTTTATGGTTCTGTTCTTGGCTGCGGCTTGCTAGCCTCACTCTACCTAGGGAGGTTGTAGGCAGGAGTCGGCGGCCGGCGTGCTAGAGGTGTGGACGGTGTGTCCTCCTCTTAGCTGCCTGTGGCGGTGGCTTGGTTGCTCTTGCTGTGATGGTGTTTCACGCTGTTTCCGAGACTGGGTTCTCGTTGCCCTAGCTCGCACGGTGGTCGTAGCCTAGTCGTGCTTAGCTTTCGTGGGCTTTGCGGGTTTGGCCTCGTGGCCGGTGTTTTGTAGTTTCCACTCTGCGGGTTCTCTCGTGGTGTCTTATGCAAACACCCGACTGTTGTTTCTGTACCCGTTCCTCGGTGCCATTCATGGTGGCACTGGAGGGTGTTGTTCCCTGACCTCGTGGCGTGGCCAAGGTCCACGGTGGTTCTGCTTGTGGGCCCTCCACCTGGGTGGACGTCTGAGGTGGCCGTGACTGTGGTGAGATGGTGCTTCTCACGTGGTTGCTCGGTGTCTCTCGTGGTGACACCTGGTTGTTCCTTCCCGAACTCGTGGAGGTCCGGGAGGTTGGTGCTTGTGTCGTGAGACTCTGGTCTCAAGTGGTTGCTCCAGTGTTCCGTGAGCTTCTTTGTCTCAGTGGGTGCGTGCCGAGGTGTTTGCTTCCGCATTGTGTTTGACTCCGCTGGTTCTGCGGGAGTCGTGTTGGGCCCGACTCTGGTTGTGGGTCGTGGCATTTCTCTGTTCCGCTGCTTTGTAGTACTATGTGGTAGGCATTTCTCGCTTTACTGTTTTGTAGAGTAGTTTTGCTTCCGCTTTGTTGGAGTTCCTGCTGCTCTGGCTGGCAAGGGACTGGTTATCCCTGCTGAGCCTTGTTCGCGAGGCTCACCCCCCTACTCTCTTCAGGTAGGGACTCGCTGTTGCAGGAGTTCGTTGCCGGACTGTCGTGGTGGCGGCTTGGTCGCCGTGCGTTGCCAGCAGTGTGAGTTGTGAGAGTGAGTGCTCTTTGTACCGTGAGTTGAGAGTGGCTTTTTTGCAAGTCCTCGGGGTATGCCACTTAAGGACTGCACCTTTCTTTCTGTACCTATACTTTTATTTGGGACATGTTGTACATAAATTTCTTTTTTAATGTACGAACTTTCTTGTTGTAGTTATTTGAATTCATTGCTTATCTCACTGGACTAAATTCTAACCCTTCTGGGTCTTCGGATCCGTGGGTGGCGGCATGACCTTCGGGGGTCCCTCCCGGGGGTCCGGGAGGTCGGGTCGTTACAGTGGTATCAGAGATCAGGGTCCAACGAGATTTGTAATGAGTTAATAACTATGGCTGTCCTAAAGAAAGGTACTCGTGTGCTGCTGCCCCATCCATGTAGAGTGCTGTTAGGTGAGCATTTGTCTCTTTGTTGCAGGTGGCTAGCTTTCCAGCAGGGTTCGAGTGTGAGCTGCAGAAGAGTGTTGCTGCTGTGCTGGGTGTGCATGCTTTGAACGTGGTTGCTGTTTTTGCTCGTGCTATGGTTGGGGTTCGTTGTTGGCCTGTGCATCCGTGTGGGTGTGTCGCGAAGGCTGAGAGAGCCTACGTGTGGTGTGGCCTTCACCGGTGTAGGGTTGTGGTCTGCAGAACCGATAGAAGGTGTCCTTACCTTGTTGGTTGTCCCCTTGTTGTTGGGGTGGGTCCTTGTTGGATGTCCCCCTTGTTGTTGGGGTATGTGTTGTGTTGGCTGTGTGTTTGGCCTTGTGTGCCTGTGTGCCGTTGGGCGCTGTGCTCTGCTCAGTCGGCATCTTTGCTCGAGCTAAGCGGATGCTTGTGTGCCGTGTTGCACCGCTGGTTGAGCGCTGTGACACCTATCTGTGGTTGTTTCCAGCTGTGTGCTGGCTATTTGTGAACTATGGTGAGGTGCTCCCGGAGTTCTTCTCTGTTGGTTCTGGTGGAGGTGAGGTTTTCCCCAGAACTTTGTTGTGCTCATTTCTGGTTGTTGCGGTGTTGCCCTCTGGGTTGAGGTGCATCGCTTGGCTGCTGTGTTCTGGTGGTCTTTCCTAGAACTGTTTTGTTCTTGTTGCCCAGCTAGCTAGCCCAGAGGGGGGGGGTGAATGGGTTATTAAAACTTCGATCTTTGATTAAAACCTGTCTACTGAAAAGATTGCACAACTTAATAACAAGGTTAGAGTTAGAACAAACAATATAACAATCACACAAAACACATCCACAAGACACAAGGATTTTATCCTGGTTCGGAACTCCTCTCCACAGGAGACCTACGTCCAGTCCCTGAGCAATACCTCAGGATTTTACTATCAAGGGTACAATCCCCCTTAAGGATCCTTACACCCAGCCTCAACTGGTCTTCCTTCAGCCTGAAGGGAACTACAGCCACCCTGGATACCACCAGGTCTTCCTTCGTCCAGAAGGGAACAACAACCACCCTGGATACCACCAGGTCTTCCTTCGTCCAGAAGGGAACACAAACTAATCAGAAAAAGGTTGAGAAACCAGGCTTCAGATTCTAGCTTGACCAGCTATAACCTGAAGCTCCTAAGCCCCGAGAGAGAAAGAGATTTAACAAGGTTTTTCTCTCCAAGGACCACACAGGCTCTTACAAAAGAGAAGATCTCTTTGAGCACAGAGAGCTAAGAGCTTAGAACTAGGTTTTTCGAGTGGAGGCTTCGCTCTTCTTCTAAGTTCTAAAGATTGAGAGAGATGGATTCCTTTCTTCTTCTGAAATCAAGCGATGTTGCTCTATCAGTTGTCGTTCTTCTCGTCTTGAGTCTTCTATTTAAACTGTTGATTCAAATTCGAACGTTGAAGTGCCCGTTGTCTCTTATCCTTGTGTACGTTAGACTGGTTACTGAGGAAGCTTCTGATCGTCAGTCTTTTATCCTGGTGTACACGCCAAAGAGATGTCATAGAACTTTGTATCTTGTGTCCAACGTTGTCCAGATGAGTCTTGTCAGAGATCTGTAAGCATATCATCAATAAGTAGAAGACAGCTAGGACTGCTGTCTATTGTTAGTTGAGATGGAACAGATATTGCAGTATATAGCAAAGCTCCTTTCTGTCCAACAAAAGTACGTAGACAGAGTAGCATAGAAATGGAAGATATTGTCTGCATGCATGGGAGATACGATCGGAGAGCATTTAATGCAAAGCAGTCAACGGACAAGATATGACTTTGACTTTTCAACGCTATTAAAAAGCATTTTACTGATGCATCAAGAAATTCAATAAAGAGAATCTTGCTGACTTCATGACTTATGAAATCGTTATGAGTTATAGCAAGTCGTTATGAACTGTAAAGAAATCGTTGTGATAACTTATGAAGTCGTTGCGCGTTCTAAAGAAATCGTTGCAAGAAATCGTTATGACTAATAATGAAGAAGTCGTTGCGCGAAATCGTTATGACCAACAAAGAAGTTGTTGCGCGAAATCGTTATGACTAATCAAAGAAGTCGTTGCGCGAAATCGTTATGACTAACAAAGAAGTCGTTGCGCGAAATCGTTATGACTAATAAAGAAGTCGTTACGCGAAATCGTTATGACTAATAAAGAAGTCGTTACGCGAAATCGTTATGACTAATAAAGAAGTCGTTGCGCGAAATCGTTATGACTAATAAAGAAGTCGTTGCGCGAAATCGTTATGACTAATAAAGAAGTCGTTACGCGAAATCGTTATGACTAATAAAGAAGTCGTTGCGCGAAATCGTTATGACTAATAAAGAAGTCGTTGCGCGAAATCGTTATGACTAATAAAGAAGTCGTTGTGAATTCTAGAGAAATCGTTATGACTAGAGAGTCGTTGCGAGTTCTAAAGAAATCGTTACGGGCTCTAAAGAAGTCGTTACGGCTAGAGAGTCGTTGCGAGTTCTAAAGAAATCGTTACGGCTAGAGAGTCGTTGCGAGTTCTAAAGAAATCGTTACGGGCTCTAAAGAAGTCGTTACGGCTAGAGAGTCGTTGCGAGTTCTAAAGAAATCGTTACGGCTAGAGAGTCGTTGCGAGTTCTAAAGAAATCGTTACGGGCTCTAAAGAAGTCGTTACGGCTAGAGAGTCGTTCTGCTTATCAAAGAAGTCGTTACAGGGACTTAGATAGAAATGATGGGACTTACCAGATTGTCTTGATCTTTCATTTTTCTTTTGCTTCCTGTTCTCAATGCTCAAGAAATCTATTAGTGTTATTTTGTTGATCATCAAAATTAATATATAAATAAATGGAAATATTTATTATGGGGACAGTTTGGTCATCAATCTCCCCCTTTTTGATGATGACAAAATATACTGAACATCATAAATAAAATGAAATATGTTTTTCAGATTTACGTTAGTTGTCTCCCCCATTTTGTCATTAGGCAAAAAGATAAGCTGTGAGACAAAGAAGAGAGAAAGATTTTTATTAAGATGGAGAAAGATAGTACAAAGGAGATAACAAGGAAGCATGCTGTGAGATGACAGCCCATGCCTTGATCTCAAGATCCTCAAAAGTTTTCAGAAACACTCCAAAGGTAACTGAGAAGGAAGGTCCCATGGAAGGGATGTTCCTCTGAATGTAGAGTTGCCTTTGCTGCTCTATGAACTCTCCATACTGAGTTTTATCCAAAATAAACCTGAAGTAGGTACTCTTGCCAAAACTGGCCCTATGGAGAAATCTGTCCAAGGAAATTGGATAGTGAAGTTGCTGAGTTAACAGATCCTGCTTTAGGGCAAAGAAGGCAGAATATCTAGCTGCCCAGACAGAATAGAGCTCAGGTAAGGGAGCGATGGAATTGAGATCCATAAAGGCTTCTGCAGTAAGAGTTGGCTTCCTCTGACGGACCAGATCTGAATTGACAGCTTCCAATTGCTGATAAGAGGCCCGATATAGAAGCTCCCAGTCTGATGAGAGGAGACGTTCACACTCAGAAATGAGTGGAGCTAAGGTCAGGGAAGAGATGCGGCCAGAGTGATATTCTCTGAAGATGAACCGCAGGAAGGAGGGTGATCGGCCCTGCTTGGCTGACATCCGGCCCAGCTGCCTTGCAAACATATCTAGTGCCTGAGATCCAGCATCTGAATTAAGCACTAACGAGTGCAGCTTCGGCAGAAGCACTGGAAAATCAACTTTGAAGGAGACAAAATCGACTGTAAGAGGAAGGTTGATTGGGGATTCTGATTGCAGCACAGTAATCCTGGAGTTGAACTGACAAAACTGAACTTCTGGACGATTGTTCAGGTAGCAGAAGTCACTGTATAGCTGAAAAGCTCTGGCAATGCGAATTTCCTTCAAAATGAAGGAACCCCAAGAATTCTTATGCTGGAAGAGAAACCACTCTGAGAAGGTGAGTGGGTGAGCTCTGAGGGAGATAGATTCGGCCCTTGCAGTCAGGAATTTTGAATACTGAGCCTTGTTCCCTTTGATAGCGGCCCACTGATCTTCTGTCTTGAACTCAGTGCCCTCAAGGATTTTGGATTTGAAAGCTTGAGATATCTGAGTAAAGGGAAGAACAATGGCCAGGTGCTCGGAGAGGTTGAGAAAAGGAATACCATAAATGGTAGAAAGAATGCATTTCTGGAGGTATTCTCTGTAGATTGGTCTTCTCTTAGGATCAAGGGTAAGAGAGTACCATAAAGGAGGGTAGAGAGAAGTAGAAGGGGTGCTGAGAGAGGAAGAGGTTTTTCTCTTTTTGAGGACAGGACTAGGAGGGTCAGTCCTGTGAATGTGAGAGGCTGTAGAAAGAATGGTGAGGAGAGTGTTCCTTTCAAAAAGGTCTGGAACATTGGTGTCAAAAATACCAAGAGGTAGAGGTTTCATTGGAGGAAAGGTAACAGAATTAGGAGGAGTAGGAGGATAGAACAAGTGTTTAGGATTAAAGGAAGAGGTTGGTTGAGGATGAGATGTTTGGGTGTTAATGGGTGAAGGTTGAGGAGTTAATGAGGATGAAGCTGAGATGAGAGCTGGAGAAGGTGAGAAGGAGGGTTGAGAGGAAGTAGAGGATGAGGAAGGTTTGGTGCGAGGCATGGGATGCTTGATGGTTGGTGGAGCAGGAGGTGCAGTAGGAGGAGATGTAGGGATGGAGAGGGTTGGAGTGGCAAGAGATGAAGGAACAGGGGCCTTGGAGACTGATACGGCTCTTTTCCTCTGGCCTGACTTTCTCTGACTGCAAGGGAGGGTCCTGAAGACCCTGAGGCTGCCACTGGTCCGGCTGACCTTACAACAGATGGCCCTGATGGCCCTGACTCCTGAGCAGGCGGCCCTGTTGGCCCTGAGACTTCTGCTGGAGGCCCTGGTGGCCTAGGAACTTCAGCTTGAGGCCCTGGTGGCCTAGGAACTTCAGCTGGACTGCTCTGAGTAGGTGCAGGGGGACACCACTAGATTTTGAAATACTAGCCAGCAACTTCTTCATATCAGACATTTCCTTATTGAAATACCTCATTGCATTTCTTATTGAGGATACATCTGAGGAGGTTGACTCTTGATTTGAAACGAGTCCTTGAATACCAGACTGAACTGATGCCAACATCTCTCCCTGAGCTTTTAACAAAGCCATGACATGCTTCAACTTGACTTTTCTATGGCCCTTCCTTGACCTCCTGTGAACAGCCCTTTTCTGCTTTCCTGGCTGAGAGGCAGGTTCTTCAAGATTTATAGCAGCACTTGGGCCTTCACTAGCATCAACCAAGGCTGGAGCTGGAGTGGCCTGAGCAGGTGCAGCTTTCTCAGAAACGGCTTCAGTCTCTGGCCTTGCATTCTCAGCAAGCTCCCCCTGAATGGGAGCAGGGACTTCAGTGTTTTCTTGCTCCCCCTGAGCAGGAGCTTCTTCCAAGACAACATCTTGTTGAGTACCTGCTTGTACCTCAACATCTGCAACAAATTCTTCAGTATGGCCTGCTGCCATAACTTCTTCATCAGGTCTACTTGCTGCTGCTTGCTCTGCTTCTACTGCGTCTGGAATATCTGCAATGACTGCTTCTCCTTCAGCCACAGAGGATTTCGACCAAACTCCTTCTTGCACTGAAAAACCACTTTTCTTCAGGTTTCTGGACCTTATAGACTGGCCCATCTTTTCAGCTACCGCCCCTGACAGATCTACTCCAAAATGCTTGAAAATCTTGGTCAGAAGGTGGGCATACGGAAGGGAAACATTCAACTTGCTCTTTGTTTCCCATATCTGAGCATGTGCAACCATCATTCGCTCAGTTATCACGGCGGCCAGGTTTATCTCTTTGTTCTGGATTGCCCAGAACATTATGTCCGAATCTGCCCTAGTGCATGAAGAAAAGGTAGCACTACGGGGAACTAAGATTTGGCAGACTATAAAGTGCAGCAACCGGTTGAACGCGGACATCTGATTGATGTCAAGCTTCCCATCCTTCAACTTGAATCCTGGACCGATAATCCCGAGACCTTTGGCTTCATCATTCACAGAGTGAATGCCACTAAATCCGGAGGTCTTTACTCCAAACAGATCACGCAACAACTCAGGGGTTATTCTGATTTGGATACCCTTGACAGAGGAAACAAGGGATCCATCTGTTTCAGACTTCAGACAGACGTAGAAGGCTTTTACCAGATCGGGGTAGCTTACTTCACTGAAGGTGACCACATCCATCCACTGCGATCTTCTTAGAGTGTCAACAAGCCTGGCCATGCCACTCTTCTCAAGATTCTGAACATCCACCGCCTTATTTCCGCAAATCTTTGTCTTCACGAATGTAAATCTTTCTTGCTCCTTTGGGGATAAATACTCAGCGCTGTAACCCCCAACACTTCCGGAGATCAACGGAGCGGCCATGGGTGCAGAGAAGAAAGGATTTTGAAAGGGTGGATGATGGAAGGGACGGAAGTTTTCGAAGGAGTTCTTCGCGGGAAGAGAAGAAGGCTTCGAAAGTTGCAGAGAGACGATCCCAAAATCGTTAGGGCATTAGCTTTTCGGTGAACAGATAGAGAATAAAAAGGGTAAAGGTGGAAGGCGAATCGATCTCAGAACGGTTTGGAGAAATTAATATTACTTTAATGACGGGAGCGCCAAAAGGCGGCAAAGGTAGAAAGCGACAAAAAGGTTTGACAAGTCAAACAACTTTCTACACAGAAGCGGTCAAAGCATATAGATAATTAGAGTTTTGTTTAATTTTAACGGAGAGAGAACTTTTCATTTAATCTGAAAAATTTATATGTCAATAACATCACAGAAATTCTTTCACAAATTGCACAACCCTAGTTCCCTTCTAAGAGATGTAAATCTCTCTTCAGGTAGGGCTTTTGTGAAGATATCTGCCAATTGACCATTTGTATCTATAAACGAAATTTCTAAATTACCACTAGCTACATGGTCTCGAATAAAATGATATCTTACCTCAATGTGTTTCGTCCTTGAGTGTTGAACTGGATTTTTGGTGAGGTTGATGGCACTGTATTATCACACAATAGAGGAATTGATTTGATGTGAATGCCGAAATCTTCAGTTGTTGCTTTATCCAAAGAAGTTGTGTACAGCAATTCCAGCAGCAACATATTCCGCCTCAGCTGTTGATAGAGCTACTGAATTTTGTTTCTTGGATGTCCATGATATTAAGCATCCTGCAAGAAACTGACAACATCCACTGGTGCTCTTTCTATCTACTTTGCAACCAGCATAATCAGCATCTGAATATCCTATTAGATTTATCTCACAAGATCTAGGATACCAGAGACCTAAATCATGAGTTCTAGCTAAATATCTAAATATTCTTTTTACAGAGATTAAGTGAGACTCTCTAGGGTCTGCCTGATATCTAGCACACATGCATACACTGAACAAAATGTCTGGTCTACTGGCAGTTAAGTAAAGTAGTGATCCTATCATACCTCGATAATTCTTTTGATCTACCCTTTTACCTTTTTGATCACTGTCCATTCTGGTTGATGTGCTCATTGGAGTTGATAATGGCTTTGCATCTTCAAATCCAAATTTCTTCAACAGCTCTTTGGTGTACTTTGCTTGACAGATATGAGTGCCATCCTTCCCTTGCTTGATTTGCAATCCAAGGAAGTAGCTTAACTCCCCCATCAAGCTCATTTCGAATTCTCCCTGCATAAGCTTTTCAAAGTACTTGCAAAGAGATTCATCAGTAGATCCAAAAATAATATCATCTACATAGATTTGTACAAGAAGTATATGTTTAACCTTGGATTTTATAAATAATGTACTGTCTACTTTACCTCTAGTGAAACCATGATTTAATAAGAAATTACTGAGCCTTTCATACCAGGCTCTAGGAGCTTGCTTTAGACCATATAAGGCCTTATGTAGTTTAAATACATGATTTGGGAATTCAGAGTCGTCAAAACCTGGAGGTTGTTCAACATAAACTTCCTCCTTGATGAAACCATTTAAAAAGGCTGATTTGACATCCATTTGAAAAAGTTTTAAATCAAGTGCGGATGCATAAGCAAGTAAAATCCTAATGGCCTCAAGTCTAGCTACAGGTGCATAAGTTTCATCGAAATCTATGCCTTCCTCTTGGGAGTAGCCTTGAGCCACCAATCTGGCTTTGTTCCTTAAGATTATTCCAGACTCATCCAGTTTATTTCTGAACACCCATTTGGTGCCAATAACTGAATGATTGGATGGTCTAGGAACAAGTGACCATACTTGGTTTCTCTTGAACTGATTTAGTTCATCTTGCATGGCTAATATCCAAGATTCATCAGATAAAGCTTCATTGACTGTCTTAGGCTCTACTTGAGAAACAAATGCTAAATAGTCGCATGGAATTACATTACCTCTAGTTCTTACCCCTACAGATGGATCACCAATGATGTTTTCAGGAGGGTGATCTTTCTGATGTCTCCATTCCTTTGGAAGATCTTTATGTTGGATTTCTGTTTGCTGCAGTTCTTCCAGAGTTGGATCCTCTTTGTCCTTAATTGAAGTTTTCTTTAATTTTTCGGACAGGACATCTGCATCATCAATGTCACTAATTTCTTCCTTTTTCAAGGAAGGGTTAGATTCATCAAAAATAACATGTACTGATTGTTCAATTAATAAGGAACGTTTATTGAAAACTCTATAACCTTTAGGTTTAGAGGAATACCCCATGAAAATGCCTTCATCTGATTTGGCATCCAACTTACCAATGTCCCTTTTTCCATTGTTATGGATGAAGCAAGGACATCCAAATACTCTGAAATGGCTAATCTTTGGCTTCTTTTCTTTGTAGAGTTCATAAGCAGTCTTTTTCAGAATTGGCCTGATCATCACTCTATTTATGATATAACATGCAGTGTTGATAGCTTCGGCCCAGAAATATCTTGGCAGATCATATTCTGATAACATTGATCTTGCCATATCCAAAAGAGTTCTGTTTTTCCTCTCAGCAATTCCATTCTGTTGAGGTGTCCTTGGAGCTGAGAAGTTGTGCTCAATTCCTTGATCATCACAGAACTTCGCAAATTTTCATTCTGAAACTCACCACCATGATCTGATCGAATAGAGACAATTGAGAATTTCTGATCTTTCTGAACTTTCTTACTGAAGCTGACAAAATTCTCAAATGTGTCATCTTTGTGCTCTAAAAAGGATACCCAGGTGAATCTTGAATAATCATCAACTATTACAAATCCAAAATTCTTTCCTCCCAAACTGGTAGTCCTCATTGGCCCAAATAAATCCATGTGAAGTAGTTCTAAGGGCTTTGAGGTGGTTACTACAGTCTTTGATTTGAAGGAGCTCTTGGTGTGCTTTCCTCTTGCACAAGGTCTGCAAATGCTATCCAATCTGAAATTTACCTTTGGCAGTCCTTCAACTAGTTTTCTTTTTCTGAGCTTGTTCAGCCCATCCAAGCTGCAGTGGCCCAATCTTCTGTGCCACAACTCAGTTGATTTATCTTTGCTAGCTGCCAAACACACATCTTGATCCTTGAGTTCATCGAGATATAGAACATACAAATTTCTTTCTCTGTAGGCTTCAAATATGACTTCACCATCTTTTAGATACTGCATTTTGATTCTTGAAACTGAATTTGATGGCCTTTGTCACACAACTGGCTGATGCTGATGAGATTGTGCTTTAACCCTTTGACCAGCATTACATCCTTTATGACTGATTTTCCTTTGATGTTCACAGACCCGCTTCCTATCACAGTCCCTTTTCCATTATCTCCATAGGTGACTGTACCTTCTTCAGCTTGGAGATCAACAAATATCTTCTTGTTGCCTGACATATGCCTTGAGCACCCACTATCCAAATACCATTTGGATGCTCGAGGGTTAACCTGAAATGAGAACATCAAGCTTTAGGTACCCAAATTCTCTTTGGGTCCTGATTGGTTAGTATCATCAACTTTACCTTTTAATATCCATTTTTTATGTCTTGTTGGGCATGTCATTTTAATATGTCCTAACTTGTTGCAGTGACTGCAGCAGGATAACTTAGTTACTTTTTCTATGTATTTGAAATCAGCTTTGTATGCTACATCTTGTTCGGGTACAAATTTTGGTGTAGGATATGTTTTAGGGTATATTATGGTTTCTTCATTATCTGGGGGTGTATATCCTAATCCATTTTTCTTTTTACCCGATCTCCTAGCACCTTTTAATATTAAGAGTTTTTACCATTGGTAAATTTTTCTAGGGTGCTTGCTAGAGTATTGTTTTCTTTATTTAATTCATTTACAGTTTTTCTTAAATCATCTGAGTTTTCCTGTTTTTCTAGGTCAGTGATTTTTCTGTTCTTGTCTTTTAAGTTTTCACATAATAGTTCATTTCTTCTCTTAAGCTCAACTATTTGTTTTTCTAGTTCTTCGTTTTCAGATTTTAAATCTGAGTTGGTATTTTCGAGCATGTGATATTTTTCTTGCTTAGCTTAAGTAGTTTACACACTTCTTTATATTATTGTAGAGTTCATTAAATGCACTTTCCAAATTATCCGAATCTGAGTCATTACAGGAATCGAAAGAAGAATCAGATGTTACCTTATCCTCGGTATTCGCCATGAGAGCCAAGTTGGCTTCTTCACCTTCACTGCTCGAGCTTGACTCACTATCTGAGTCGCTGCTGTTGTCCCATGCAGCTGCCATGGCTTTCTTTTTGAATCTTCTGAACTTCTTGGAGCTGTCCTTCTTCTTGTGATCATTTTTCTTTAACATTGGACAGTCTGCCTTGATATGTCCAGGTTTCTTGCATTCATAGCAAAGTGGCTCATTCCTCTTCTGATCTTTTCCATCTGGTCTTTTGAGATCTTTGTTTTTCTTGAAGTACCTCCTACCAGACTGGAACTTCTTCTTCTTTGCCAAGATTCTCTGCAATCTTCTTGAGAGCATGGCTTCTTCATCATCACTATCTTTGCTATCTTCACTGTTATCTAAGGATTCTTCTGATGAGTCCCCATTAGCTTTAAGCGCATTTGACTGCTTCTTTCTACTGGAGGATTCTCCTAGTCTTTCCATGTTTATTTCATGGGCCATGAGAGACCCAATGAGTTTTTTACTGACATTCTCTTAAGATCATTAGCTTCTTCGATAGCTGTGACCTTTGCCGTCCATGAAGATGGCAGGGATCTGAGAATCTTCCTTACCATATCTGCATTTTCATATGACTTTCCTAGACTTGCTAGGCCATTAGTAATGTCAGTAAATCTACTAAACATTTGGGTAATAGACTCACCTGTTTGCATTTGAAATCTTTCATACTGAGTGACAAGGATGTCAATTCTTGTCTCCTTTACTTTGTCTGTACCTTCATATGTGATCTTTAACTTTTCCCACATTTCCATGGAGGATTTGCATGCTGAAACTCTGTTGAACTCTTTCTTGCTTAGAGCACAACATAGAATGCTCTTAGCTTTACAGTTCAAAGAGATTTTCTTTCTATCTTCATCTGTCCATTGTGCTTTCTCATTTGTGACGACCAGATCACCTTCTTCCACTATTGACCAGATTTGATAATCGTGGCCTTGTAGAAAGTATTCCATCCTGGTCTTCCAATACGTATAATCTTCACCATCGAACAAAGGAGGTCTGTTGACAGACTGACCTTCGAAGTGACTTTGGGCTGCCATAGATCTTTGCTCTTCAGATCGTTAGATCTTCTTCTTTGTCGAAGAGACGGGCTCTGATACCACTTGTTGCCCAGCTAGCTAGCCCAGAGGGGGGGGTGAATGGGTTATTAAAACTTCGATCTTTGATTAAAACCTGTCTACTGAAAAGATTGCACAACTTAATAACAAGGTTAGAGTTAGAACAAACAATATAACAATCACACAAAACACATCCACAAGACACAAGGATTTTATCCTGGTTCGGAACTCCTCTCCACAGGAGACCTACGTCCAGTCCCTGAGCAATACCTCAGGATTTTACTATCAAGGGTACAATCCCCCTTAAGGATCCTTACACCCAGCCTCAACTGGTCTTCCTTCAGCCTGAAGGGAACAACAACCACCCTGGATACCACCAGGTCTTCCTTCGTCCAGAAGGGAACAACAACCACCCTGGATACCACCAGGTCTTCCTTCGTCCAGAAGGGAACACAAACTAATCAGAAAAAGGTTGTGAAACAGGCTTCAGATTCTAGCTTGACCAGCTACAACCTGAAGCTCCTAAGCCCCGAGAGAGAAAGAGATTTAACAAGGTTTTTCTCTCCAAGGACCACACAGGCTCTTACAAAGAGAAGATCTCTTTGAGCACAGAGAGCTAAGAGCTTAGAACAGGTTTTGAGTGGAGGCTTCGCTCTTCTTCAAGTTCTAAAGATTGAGAGAGATGGATTCCTTTCTTCTTCTGAAATCAAGCGATGTTGCTCTATCAGTTGTCGTTCTTCTCGTCTTGAGTCTTCTATTTAAACTGCTGATTCAAATTCGAACGTTGAAGTGCCCGTTGTCTCTTATCCTTGTGTACGTTAGACTGGTTACTGAGGAAGCTTCTGATCGTCAGTCTTTTATCCTGGTGTACACGCCAAAGAGATGTCATAGAACTTTGTATCTTGTGTCCAACGTTGTCCAGATGAGTCTTGTCAGAGATCTGTAAGCATATCATCAATAAATAGAAGACAGCTAGGACTGCTGTCTATTGTTAGTTGAGATGGAACAGATATTGCAGTATATAGCAAAGCTCCTTTCTGTCCAACAAAAGTACGTAGACAGAGTAGCATAGAAATGGAAGATATTGTCTGCATGCATGGGAGATACGATCGGAGAGCATTTAATGCAAAGCAGTCAACAGACAAGATATGACTTTGACTTTTCAACGCTATTAAAAAGCATTATCCTGATGCATCAAGAAATTCGATAAAGAGAATCTTGCTGACTTTATAACTTATGAAATCGTTATGAGTTATAGCAAGTCGTTATGAACTGTAAAGAAATCGTTGTGATAACTTATGAAGTCGTTGCGCGTTCTAAAGAAATCGTTGCAAGAAATCGTTATGACTAATAATGAAGAAGTCGTTGCGCGAAATCGTTATGACCAACAAAGAAGTCGTTGCGCGAAATCGTTATGACTAATCAAAGAAGTCGTTGCGCGAAATCGTTATGACTAACAAAGAAGTCGTTGCGCGAAATCGTTATGACTAATAAAGAAGTCGTTACGCGAAATCGTTATGACTAATAAAGAAGTCGTTACGCGAAATCGTTATGACTAATAAAGAAGTCGTTGCGCGAAATCGTTATGACTAATAAAGAAGTCGTTGCGCGAAATCGTTATGACTAATAAAGAAGTCGTTACGCGAAATCGTTATGACTAATAAAGAAGTCGTTGCGCGAAATCGTTATGACTAATAAAGAAGTCGTTGCGCGAAATCGTTATGACTAATAAAGAAGTCGTTGAATTCTAGAGAAATCGTTATGGCTAGAGAGTCGTTGCGAGTTCTAAAGAAATCGTTACGGGCTCTAAAGAAGTCGTTACGGCTAGAGAGTCGTTGCGAGTTCTAAAGAAATCGTTACGGCTAGAGAGTCGTTGCGAGTTCTAAAGAAATCGTTACGGGCTCTAAAGAAGTCGTTACGGCTAGAGAGTCGTTGCGAGTTCTAAAGAAATCGTTACGGCTAGAGAGTCGTTGCGAGTTCTAAAGAAATCGTTACGGGCTCTAAAGAGTCGTTACGGCTAGAGAGTCGTTCTGCTTATCAAAGAAGTCGTTACAGGGACTTAGATAGAAATGATGGGACTTACCAGATTGTCTTGATCTTTCATTTTTCTTTTGCTTCCTGTTCTCAATGCTCAAGAAATCTATTAGTGTTATTTTGTTGATCATCAAAATTAATATATAAATAAATGGAAATATTTATTATGGGGACAGTTTGGTCATCAGTTGTCCTAGTGAGGGTTCCTCTCCCTCTGGGACTGCTTCTGTGCTCAATAAAGTCTTCCGCTATGTTACCTCCTTGGTTTGAGGTCTCTGTTGTCTGGTTGGTTGCCGTTGCATTGCCCTCGAGGTTGAGGTGCATCGCTTGGTTGTCCTGTGTTCTGGTGCGGTTTCCCAGAACTGTTGGTTGTTGTCCTCATGAGGTTCGCTCTCAAGACTGTTCCGGGCTTATTTCTGCCGGTTGTTGTGCTACCTCAGGGTTGAGGTATGCTGCTGTTGTGTTGGCCGTTGCGTTCTGGTGGGTTTTTCCAGAACGATGCCTTGGTGGTTCCGGTGGAGGTTCTCCCAGAACCAGTTGTGTTGCTTCCGCTGGCTTCTGTGTTCTCTCTGTTGGCCGTGTGTTGGACGTTTGGTTGGGCTGCTTCTGGTGATGTTTTCTAGATCGGCTCTTGGCGCCTTGGGTGGGGGTTTTTCCCCAAAGCTATCTTGCGTTTGTTTTGGTTGTCGCTTCTCTCTCTCGGTTGAGATTAGCTGTCTTTGTTGCCGGTTGGATTGTCCATGTTACAATCTGCTTGGGCGTTGTCGGTCAAGGTGTGGTGTCCTTGACCGTGTGTCTGGCCGTGGTGCTGGGTAGTTTATCTTCCTGATCATTTTTCGGGTTTCCCGGCTACGCTGGTGGGACTTCGTGTGTCCCCAGGGTCGGGAGGTTGGCTTCATTTCTCGCGCCCTGTGGACTCTTCCAGATGGTAGTCTGGTGAGTGCCATGGGTGTTCGGCTGGTTGTGCCTTCTGTGGGAGTGCTAGCCTTGCGTTGTTATTTCCTCTTTCGTGTGAGGAGGAGGCCTGTTGTATGCCTTCTTCCTCTGCTTTCCGTGGGTTGCTCGGGGTGGTGGTGCTGGCTGAAGGATCGAAATGAATGTGTGGAAAAGATCTAGAAGGGGGGGGGATGAATAGATCTTAGCCACTTTTGCGGAAGCTTAAGTAATTTGAAAACTATTTAGAATCAGAGGCAATGTTATCAGTGAAAAACTACAGATCTGATTAGATTTGAGTGAGTTGAAAAACTTAGATGTGAAGCAAGTTGATTAAGTGAATTAAAAACGGATCCTATGCAAGCATCTAGCGGATGAATCAATCAAACCACAGAAGACAAATGCACAAGGATTTTTTAGGTGGTTCGGAAATCACCCAAGTGATTCCTACATCCACCCCTCACAACCCGTGAGGCTTCACTAACACAACTGGGCTACACACCCAAAGGAGCCTAACAACTCCAACACTTCAGAGCATACAACTCACACGACCTCTAGAGCAAGACTACTCTAGAAACACTGAGCAAGACTGCTCAAACCAACCCTGAGCTTGACAACTCAAACTGAGCTCGACGGCTCACAACAAACTGAGCACAATGCTCACACTAAAACTTGCTAGACACCAACTTAAGACTAAGATCCTCTAGCAACAGATCTAGTCGAAATTTGAGAACTCTAAAGAGATTTATGCAGAAGCACTTGCATAATCTCAAAAGATATCTCAGAAGAACAGAAGAAAGATAAATTGTATTGAAAGGCTTCGTTCTTCAGTGTACTCCCTTGTAGAAGCTTGAATTGGGAAGGAACTTGTGAAGCTTGAAGTCCAAGTCGATGCTCTGCAATTTGAGAAGTTGGATCTTCCTCGAATTCTTCACCAAAGAAGTCTTCTACAGGATCTGCCTCCTTGGAATGCTTCAGAGGAGTCTTCAGGAATCAAATTCCAATTCCCACACCTTGAATTGGTGGAAATTGGTCTTCTGGAAGCACTTCGAGAGCAGAGGAAGGAGACACGAGCTCTTACTGGCTGCCAGGAGCTTTTTGGAGGCTCTAAGAGAGTTGGGTCTCTTGTCTTATGTGAAGACTGGCCAAAAAGACCTTTTATATCCTTAGGATTCCAAAGATACCCTTTTGGGGTACAAGGGCACGCGTTCCTAGGAAGATTCTGATCGCCCTAGAAGGACACGTGGCAGCTATCAACTTTAGGATGAAAAGTTTCCGTAGTGTGTCAACCTGCCCTGGTGGTAGTGTTGACACACTGTCCAGAATATGTAAGAAGCTGTTCTGGGAAGAAGGTCCCGTGTCGACCTGCTCTTGAGTGTGTCAACCTGCTGTCCCAAATATGCAAACTGGCTGTTCTGGGAACTGGGTCTAGTGTCGACCTGCTCTGAGAGTGTGTCGACCTGCTGTCCCAATTCTTCAAACTGGCTGTTCTGGGAACGGGATCTAGTGTCGACCTGCTCTGAGAGTGTGTCGACCTGAGTAGGCTTGATTTCTGAAAAACTGCCACTCGTGTCGACACACTCTTGACATGTGTCGACACAGTCTCAACATTTTTACACATTTTGCCTTTGAATCTGTGTTGATGTGTCGACACCATTGATGGGTGTGTCGACTCATCTTTTGCATAAAAATGTTTGTACCTGAAAAATAAACACATATATCATTAGTTAAATGATTTATCATGACCATAAATGATAAATGTGGTTTGAAAAATACTTTTTGAACATGAATTTCAGGTATGATGTTTTTGACATGTTTCAATTAAATTGCTTTAAGAACACCTCTTGTCATCATCAAAATAGGAGGGAAATGATATGAATTTGCATTCAACCCAACAATCTCCCCCTTTTTGATGATGGCAACATTAAATCCATATTTCAATGTGGTTTTGATGAAGTGTGATTTTAAGCAATTTTGATTGTTTAAATTTTTGTTTTCCTTTTTTGTTCATACTTGTCAAGGACCTTTTGATATTTTTCAGTAACAATTGATGATGTGTTTGTGAGATACAGTGTTACTTGAAATTAGAAATTTTGTACATAGAAGTCAAGCAACTTGATAAGTAATCATTCAATCACATTCACAAAAGGATTTTCAATCACATTAAATACACAATTGAGAGAAACATTCAAGCCAAGCAACACTTTCATTTCATTCAACAAGAGAACCATTACAAACATTCCAAAAGATTACAAACATTTGTTCTATCTTTCTTTCTTCTCCCCCTTTGACATCATCAAAAGAGAAATTACATTAAGTAGAAGATGGAGGAGGAGGAGGAATGGGAAGAAGATGGTCTCTATGTCAGATAGCCTTTGAGAGAAATTTGAATCTTTGAGAGGAAATTTTTGAGAAATTTGGGGACATCTTTATAATGATAAATAATGAGAGGAATTATCATTTCAAGGATTTTTAAGAGGCTTAAAAATTCATTTGTTATATTTTGCAAAAATTCATCACAGTTCAAGTGTTTCAAACAATTTCCAACAGGATATTAGCATTCCAAGACTTGAATCAACAAAATGATAAATTGAGGGATATAATGTATCTAACAATCAACCAAAAACTACCATGTTTCTCAATTTTTAAGAATTAAAGATGTCATCTAGACCAAATACAGTTGTGTTGAAAGTAAAACACAAACTTAAAGAACAACTTGATGAAGGAAGAAGATGATTCTTTCTAAACAAATCTCCAATAATTTTCATATTTTTGTTCTTTTAACAAACTATCAAATGATATAAATCTCTTTCACTCAAGTACTAGTGCTTTTTACACACCATAGTCCCTGGATACTTAAGATTTAGTCATTGTCAAGTCTCAAAGGGGTAAATGATGACCTTTTGACATAAAATATACGTTTTGTAGACGCCAATATTTCCAGTTACTCAGTCATCATCAAAAAGCATAGCACATACTTGCTTAGTTTTTGAAGTTATTTCAATTTTGATCCCCTTTGAACAGAGTTAGCAATAATGCCTCATGACATACATAGCACTTCATTCATTGTGAAGGTGTGCAGTTTCTCAGCACAGATGCCATTGCTCTGTTGGATTTTACAAGATTTTGGAGAGTTTGTGAGATAGAATTCAAATACATCCAGTCATCAGTTGCAAACAAGGAAATGTTTTAAGTTCAAGGCACAAATTGTCATTTAGTCTAGGAAGAGATCTAATTTCTGTGGATTGAGAGACATAGTTGAAGGTTGATTAGTAAAAATATAATAAATCACTCAAGGTTCATTTTGTGACTCTAGACTTTAGAATGAGGACATCATGCAGGGAATTTATGAAATGCAAGAAAGGTTTTGAATTTTGCAAAAAGATGACTTGTGAATTTTCTAGCTTCCCCTGAGATGATGATTTCAACCATTTTTCATCAAAATAAAGATATGCAATTTTGAAATCAAAAAGAAATTTTCTTCTTGGACAACAAGAACTTCTCCTCAACAATTGCATATTCATTTCTTGGTACTTGGCGGAGATAAGCTCTCACGCATAGTGAAAGTGTCCAGACAAGCCTAACTTGTCCTTCTTCAAATCACCATTTGATATACCAAGTAACTTCAATGCAATAAGAGTTGAAGAATTCATTGCCAAAAGGAAATGGAAGTGAAAACTGTGCAAGTTTTGAAATCAGAGAAGAAATTCTCTTTGAACAATAAAGGCTCCCCCTCAACTATTGCATATTAACTTCTTAGTACTTGGCGGAGATATGTTCTCACGCATAGTGAAAGGTTTCAGACAAGTATGACCTGTCCTTCTCCAAGTCACTATTTGATATACCTTGAAGTGTCAACACAATAAGAGTTGGAGAATTTATTGTAAGAAAAAGAATTAGAATTGAAAGTGAGAGAGATATGAACAATGTGAAGGAAGCAAGAGCTATGAAATGCAACGAACTCCCCCTTAGACAATGCATAACACTCAACCCAAACTTAGAGAGAAATCAAGAAGGTGGACACTTGCAAAGACCAAGTTCTCTCCTTAAAGATGAAAATCTATTTTCAGGAAGGGGTTTTGTGAATATGTCTGCAATTTGTTTTTCAGTTTCAATGAAGTGGAGTTCAAAGGACTTCTTTGCAACCTCATCTCTCAAGAAATGATGCCTAATTTCAATGTGTTTTGTTCTAGAGTGCTGAATGAGGTTTTTAGAAAGGTTGATTGCACTTGTGTTATCACATAGGATGGGTACACACCCTAAATCTTGGTTATAATCAAGCAGTTGATGTTTCACCCAGAGAATCTGAGTTCCACATCTACCTGCTGCAACATATTCAGCTTCTGCTGTTGACAGAGCAACTGAATGTTGCTTCTTAGAAGCCCAAGAAATAAGGCACCCACCTAGAAATACACACAAGCCACTTGTGCTTTTTCTATCTAACTTACACCCAGCATAATCAGCATCACAATAGGCAAACAATTCTAACTTGCAACCAGCAGGATACCAAATTCCTAAGTCACATGTTCCAACAAGATATTTAAAATTCTTTTCACAGCAAGCATATGACTTTCTTTAGGATTAGATTGGAATCTAGCACATAAGCACACACAAAACTGAATGTCAGGTCTAGAAGTAGTAAGGTAGAGCAGAGAGCCAATCATACCTCTGTAGGTCTTTGGATCTACTGACTTACCAGATGGGTCTTCTTCTAGCTTAGCATTTATTGCAATGGGTGTGCTTGAGTGTTTAAGGTTCTGAAAGTCAAACCTTTTAGTAGCTCCTTGACATATTTGGTTTGACTGATGAAGATTCCTTCATGTGTTTGGTTGACCTGCAATCCCAAAAAGAATGTTAAATCTCCCATTAAGCTCATTTCAAATTCATTCTTCATTTGATTTGAAAATTCAGTGCAAAGGCCTTTATTAGTTGATCCAAATATTATGTCATCAACATAAATTTGGACAACAATTATTTGATTTTTTACTATTTTTGTGAACAATGTTTGATCAACATTACCTCTGGAATATCCTTTCTCAAGTAAAAAGGAACTCAACCGATCATACCAAGCTCTTGGAGCTTGTTTAAGACCATAGAGTGCCTTATTAAGCTTGAAAACATGGTTAGGATATTTTTCATTTTCAAATCCAGGAGGTTGTTCAACAAAAATATTTTCCTTTATATATCCATTTAGAAATGCACTTTTGACATCCATTTGAAAGACTTTGAATTTCATGGAGGATGCAAAAGCAAGGAAAATTCTCACAGCTTCTAGTCTAGCTACAGGGGCATAAGATTCTTCAAAGTCAATTCCAAATTCTTGGTTATACCCCTTTGCAACTAGCCTAGCTTTGTTTCTTATTACTTGACCAGTTTCATTCAATTTATTTCGAAAAACCCATCTAGTGCCAATCACTGTTTGGTCACTAGGTCTAGGCACTAATTCCCACACTTGATTTCTTTCAAATTGATGAAGTTCATCATGCATGGCATTAATCCAATCTGAACTGGATAAGGCTTCATCAATTGACTTGGGTTCAATTTGGGAAATTAGAGCTAGTGAGTCTTCTTCAATGTTTTGCAAGAAGGATGATCTGGTCCTAACTCTATCATTTAAGTTGCCAACTACACTGTCTAATGGGTGATCTCTTAGAAAACGAGGTTCAGAAATTACCTGTTGAGAAGTGCCCACTTCAGGAGCAATGTTACCTGAACCACTTGAAGATGGTGAGTTGTTGTTCAGGTTTTCTTCAATGTTGTCAATCTCCTCAACGGTTGGTGAAGAGTCCACAATGAGGTCATCCTCTTCATTGTCTTGTTTTTCCCTGCAAGATTTAGAATCATTAGTGGAAAAGGAATTTTCATCAAAAATAACATGTGGTGATTCTTCAACAGTTTTGGTTTTCAATATGTACACTTTGAAAGCCCTTGACACTTCAGAATAGCCAAGGAAGATAGCTTCCTGACTCTTAGCATCAAACTTGTCAAGGTTTTCTTTGTTATTATTGTGTACAAAACACTTGCACCCAAAAGTTTTGAAATAAGAGACAGTTGGCTTTTTGTTTTTCAACAATTCATAGGGGGTTTTTTTGATCTTTGGTCTGACCAAAGCTCTGTTTAGGATGTGATTGGCTGTGTTAACAGCTTCAGCCCAGAAGGATTTGGGCAGATTACTCCCTAAGAGCATGGATCTAGCCATTTCCACAAGAGTTCTATTCTTTCTTTCCACAACTCCATTTTGTTCTGGAGTTCTAGGTGAAGAAAACTTGTGAAATATTTGCAATTCAGCACATAGATCAGAAAAGGATGTGTTATCAAATTCACCCCCATGATCAGTTAAAATGTTTTTAATTTTAAATGGATAAGTTGTTAAGATAGTGGTACAAAAATTCCTGAATTCAAGGCATGCATCACTTTTGTGGGATAGAAAAATAACCCAGGTAAATCTAGTAAAGTCATCAATGATTACAAACCCATATCTCTTGCCACTTAGGCTTAGAACTCTTGTTGGCCCAAAGAGGTCCATGTGAAGAAGTTCTAGTGGTTAGATGTGAGTACTTCATTGAAGGCTTTAAAGGATTTCCTAGTTTGTTTTCCTTTAGCACAGATCCCACAAATTTGACCTTCAACACTAGAAAAAGATTCAGGAAGACCTTTAACCAGATTCAATCTTAACAACTTATTCAAAGTTCTGAAACTTGCATGGCCAAGTCTTTTGTGCCAAGTCCATGCAATTTCATCTTTATTTGCAACAAAACAAAGATTTTCAGAAAAGTTTTTATTAAGGTTGATCATGTAACATTGTTTTCTCTTTTTCCAAAGAATTTGATTTTATCAGTTGATGAATCAATTATCTTGCAAAAATCAGATTCAAACACAACTTTGTGACCTTTGTCACATAGTTGGCTGATACTGAGCAAATTATAATCAAGTCCATCAACTAACAAAACATTATCTACTGAGTTTGAAGAAGTTTGACCAACCTTACCAGATCCAATGATCTTTCCTTTATTTTTACCTCCAAAGGTGACTGACCCTCCCTCCTTTTCAATTAGACAGGAAAATTTGGCTCTATCTCCAGTCATGTGTCGTGAACACCCACTATCAAGAAACCAAACATTGGTGTTGGGTGCACGACCTTCCTGCACAAAGATCAATGGAGAGAAGATTTTGGTACCCAAACAGAGTTGGGACCATCAGAATGATTTAATAAAGACATCAAATCCTTTCTCACCCAAATTTGATTTGTTTTAGATTTTTGTTTTGTTACTTTGGTGTTTTCAGCCTTTTTCTGTTTGTTCTTTCTTTTAGGAATGAAAGCACCAAGATCTTTGTTTTTGGTTGGAGGGGAGTTTTTCATTTGAAAATTTGAGTTCAGAGGAGGAGGTGGAATCCATGGATTGTGTTGGTACATCCAGAAATTTGGATAAGAGTATTGAGGATAATACCAACAGGGATTTTCATACCATTGGTTCCAAGGATTAGTCCAATTTTCTTGAAGTGTTGTCTTGGAGGTCCAAGGTTTTTCATGGATTATTTCTTTTCCTTTTTTCTTATTTTTCAGATTTTTATTTGAATTTTTGGTTGAGTTGTTTTTGGTTTTTGGTGTTGAGCAGGTCGACCTCTCCTGTACTGGTGTCGACACAACAGCCACAGAAGTCTTCTTCTTGTGGACTGGTGTCGACCTGTCAGGGGACTGTGTCGACCTGATAGTCTTCTTTTGTTTTTGGGTTTTTGATTTGTTTTGAGTTTTGTTTGGGGTTTTGTTTGCTGTTTGTTGGATTTCAGTGTTTTCCAGATTAGGACCCTTGACAAAATTAATTAGTGGTGCTTTTCCCTTTTTCTCACCAGATTTGTCTTTTTGGGGTTTCTTCTTGTTGAATCCTAATCCATGAGATGTGGTTGTCATGTTGGATCCTAGCAATGCCTCTAGGTTATCTTGGCCTTTTGTGAAGGTTTGGATAACCTCCTCCCTTTCCTTTAGCTGGTTTTTAAGAACTTCAATTTCTTCAATTTTCTGTTGTTTTTCTTGTTTTTCAATTTCCAGCTTTTCATTTAAGTTTCTGAATTCTTGGGAGGCCTTTTGAGAGGCAAGTTTCAGTTCATCAATTAGGTTTAGGAGATTCTCTTTTTTTCAAGCAAGTCTGTTACTTCAGATTCCAGTTCACAGATTCTATTGTTTGAAGATTGGTTATGGTAGAGATTTTCAATTTTCTTTTTGATGTGTTTATTTTCTTTTCTCATTTCAGAATATCTTTCAACTAATTCTGCATACACATCCTGCCAATCTTCAACACTATAGTCTTCAAAGGAAGTATTTACCTTTCCATCTGTGCTGTTGGCCATGAAGCAAACCTCCTCACTTTCTGAGCTTGAGGTTTTCTTCTCTTCTTCTTCCTCACTTGCGTCTTCGTCAGACCAAGTGGCCACCATGGCCTTTGGCTTCTTGTACCTCTGGAATTTCTTGTGCTTTTCCTTCTTGTTCTCAGACACTCTCCCTTCATGTGTCCTGGCTTGTTGCACCTGTAACAGATAACATTTTCATCAGGTTTATGATTCTTATTGAAATTGGAAGAGGAAGTGTTCTTCTTACCTGAGGGAAATTTCTTTTTCCCAGTCATTTTCCCTTTCCTATATTTCAAAAATTTCCTGAATTGTCTGGTCATGAGGGCAATCTCATCCTCATTCGACTCAGATTCTTCAGAACTTGTCTTATCCTGATTTTTATCTTTGTTGCTTGAAGAGGCTTTGAGTGCCATAGGCTTGGTCTTAATGATGTGTTCTTCATTTCTTTTTAAGTTTATTTCATATGTCATTAAAGATCCAATCAATTCATCCAAAGAAATTTTGGACAAATCTTTTGAATCTTCAATAACAGTGGCCTTGGTATGCCAAATTGAAGAAAGTGAACGCAAAATTTTTCTTACCAAGTCTGCATCAGTATACTCCTTACCCAAAGCCTTGAGTCCATTGACTATCACCATGAATCTGGCAAACATTTCAGAAATAGATTCATTAGATTTCATCATAAAGAGTTCATATTCTGAAACTAAAATGTTTGCCTTGGTCTCCTTGACCTGAGATGTTCCCTCATAGAGTAATTCGAGTTTATCCCACATCTCTTTGGCAGATTTGCACATAGAGATTCTCGAATACTCCTTGGGATGGACAGCACACTGAATCATGTTCATGGCACTATAATTCAGTGTAGCTTTCCTTATCTGTTCCCTTGTCCAGGTATCTTCTTCTCCCTGGTTCTCATAGGGACCCACCTCTACAACTTTCCAGATCTCATAGTTCTGGGCCCTTAAAAACACTTGCATTCTGTTCTTCCAATAAGAATAGTCCAAACCATTAAAGAATGGTGGCCTATTTATGGAATGGCCCTCAGCTATGAAACCCTTTGAGTCCATGACACTTAAGTAAATGCACAGAGAAAGAGTTAAACAAGCAAGCAAACAAACAAGCAAACAATCAAACACTCATACTCAGAAACAAAAACTGCTCAGTTCAAATCAGATCGATGTAAACCCGCTCTGATACCAATTGAAGGATCGAAATGAATGTGTGGAAAAGATCTAGAAGGGGGGGGATGAATAGATCTTAGCCACTTTTGCGGAAGCTTAAGTAATTTGAAAACTATTTAGAATCAGAGGCAATGTTATCAGTGAAAAACTACAGATCTGATTAGATTTGAGTGAGTTGAAAAACTTAGATGTGAAGCAAGTTGATTAAGTGAATTAAAAATGGATCCTATGCAAGCATCTAGCGGATGAATCAATCAAACCACAGAAGACAAATGCACAAGGATTTTTTAGGTGGTTCGGAAATCACCCAAGTGATTCCTACATCCACCCCTCACAACCCGTGAGGCTTCACTAACACAACTGGGCTACACACCCAAAGGAGCCTAACAACTCCAACACTTCAGAGCATACAACTCACACGACCTCTAGAGCAAGACTACTCTAGAAACACTGAGCAAGACTGCTCAAACCAACCCTGAGCTTGACAACTCAAACTGAGCTCGACGGCTCACAACAAACTGAGCACAATGCTCACACTAAAACTTGCTAGACACCAACTTAAGACTAAGATCCTCTAGCAACAGATCTAGTCAAATTTGAGAACTCTAAAGAGAGTTATGCAGAAGCACTTGCATAATCTCAAAAGATATCTCAGAAGAACAGAAGAAAAGATAAATTGTATTGAAAGGCTTCGTTCTTCAGTGTACTCCCTTGTAGAAGCTTGAATTGGGAAGGAACTTGTGAAGCTTGAAGTCCAAGTCGATGCTCTGCAATCTGAGAAGTTGGATCTTCCTCGAATTCTTCACCAAAGAAGTCTTCTACAGGATCTGCCTCCTTGGAATGCTTCAGAGGAGTCTTCAGGAATCAAATTCCAATTCCCACACCTTGAATTGGTGGAAATTGGTCTTCTGGAAGCACTTGGAGAGCAGAGGAAGGAGACACGAGCTCTTCTGGCCGCCAGGAGCTTTTGGAGGCTCTAAGAGAGTTGGGTCTCTTGTCTTATGTGAAGGCTGGCCAAAAAGACCTTTTATATCCTTAGGATTCCAAAGATACCCTTTTGGGTACAAGGGCACGCGTTCCTAGAAGATTCTGATCGCCCTAGAAGGACACGTGGCAGCCATCAACTTTAGGATGAAAAGTTTCCGTAGTGTGTCGACCTGCCCTGGTGGTAGTGTCGACACACTGTCCAGAATATGTAAGAAGCTGTTCTGGGAAGAAGGTCCCGTGTCGACCTGCTCTTGAGTGTGTCGACCTGCTGTCCCAAATCTGCAAACTGGCTGTTCTGGAACTGGGTCTAGTGTCGACCTGCTCTGAGAGTGTGTCGACCTGCTGTCCCAATTCTTCAAACTGGATGTTCTGGGAACGGGATCTAGTGTCGATCTGCTCTGAGAGTGTGTCGACCTGGGTAGGCTTGATTTCTGAAAAACTGCCACTCGTGTCGACACACTCTTGACCTGTGTCGACACAGTCTCAACATTTTTACACATTTTGCCTTTGAATCTGTGTTGATGTGTCGACACCATTGATGGGTGTGTCGACTCATCTTTTGCATAAAAATGTTTGTACCTGAAAAATAAACACATATATCATTAGTTAAATGATTTATCATGACCATAAATGATAAATGTGGTTTGAAAAATACTTTTTGAACATGAATTTTAGGTATGATGTTTTTGACATGTTTCAATTAAATTGCTTTAAGAACACCTCTTGTCATCATCAAAATAGGAGGGAAATGATATGAATTTGCATTCAACCCAACACTGGCATGGCAGTTGGTGCTGTGTTTCGCACCGTGGTGACCTTTGTGTCGAAGGTCCCTCCCTTGTGCTGTCTTGAGGTTGAGCTGTTTGCTCCCCGTGTGCGTTGTTTCTTCTGGCACGATGGGTCGTGGTGTACCTATTGTGACGTCGCTTGCTGTGTTGGTTTCTTGTTGCCTGAAGGAACGATGTGGGGCAGCGTGCCTTGTGTTCCGTGTGAGGCAACACTGGGTTTTCTTCTATTTGGCTTGGTTGTGCAAGCATCGTTCGTGTGCGTGTTTCTCTTGTGCCTCAACTGTGGTTTGGAGGCACTTGTCACCGTTGGGCATGTGGCCCTCCCCATCTGTGGTGGTAGGAGCGGTGCCTGTGTTTGCGCGCTTTTAAGAGCCAATATAGTTGTTGCGCTCTTGAAGCTGTTAGTTTTTTGCGCGTTCCTCTTGTGGGTCTCTGGTGGAGAGTCCCTTTCTGTTGGCCTTAAGTCGTTTCAGGCCGTTGGTGCGGTTGTGTACTGCACCTGGAGCGTGTTTCCTTTTGATGTTTTGTGTTCTTGTGCCTTGAGGGTTCATGGCTGGTATGGTATGTTCTACCCTTTTTGGCTTGCGGTTTCTTGTGGGTGGCTTTTGGCAGATCTCTTGTGGAGAGTCCTTCCTATTAGCCGTGTTGTTTCGGCCGTTGGTGCAACTGTGTTGCATCTTGCTGAGTTTTGGTGCTTGTGGTGGCACCCTCTGCTCGTGCTCGAGTGGTTTATTTTTCGTGCCGTCTGGAACCCTGGTGCATTATGTTGCACTTTGGGTGGCTTCTGGTGCTTGTGTGAGCACCGTGTGTTGTGTTGTATTTCCTGATCGTAAGCTTCGTGCGTCGCTTCACAAGTTTGCTTGGTGTCGAGGCGTTGAGCTTCGGCCTCCGGAACACATCGTGCTGGCCGTGCCTTGTGGCTGTACCGTTACCGCTGTGGGGTGGCTGCTTTGCCTTGTCTAGGTAGCCTTATCGGTGGTACGCCAGGCTTTGGTCGTGGCCTGTGTCCAGGTTTCCCCTCTCGCTTTGGGGAGTGAGTGTGTCCGGTTGGGGTTCCTGTTTTGGTTTGGATCCCTTTGAGGCCGACATGCTGTCTTCGACCTCTGCAGTTGTTTCATTTCCCGTGAAGTTTGTCGACGTCTTGAGTTGTCTGGCCTTTACAACCTCAGACGTCTTCTTTGGTTTTGCCTCTGTGCCTGTGCCTGTGGAGCGGGTGTTTTAGCTTTCTGTGGCTCCACAGTCATTGTGTGTCCTAGTCGGACCACGAGGATGATCTGGGTGGGATCTAGTGGTGCCGACGGACACTGTCCTGCGTGCCGTAGTGTTCTCCACATGCATGCTATCGCTTGGTTTTGGGTCACCATTAAGAAGCTCTTGTTTGGCCTTGTGGTAGGTGCCAACACTTGTTTGTGCGGAGCCATTCAACGGAGTCTTGTGGATGACCTCTGGCATTTTCTCGGTTGTTTGCTGTCAGTAGTTGCGTCCTCTGTCTAACCTTTAGTGATAGAGTGAGTTACTGACTAGTTGGTCTCAACGGCGTGGTCTGTTGAGGGCTTAGTTACGTGGTTTCCGGCTGTTTCAGTGTTTCTGGTTGGCTTGGTGTGTGCCGCGCCTGTGGAGTTGTCGACGTCTACTTGTGTGCTCTGCACCGTTGTTGTGCACCCTGTGAGCCGTCGGATGTCTGGTTAGGCACTCCCTTTGTGGCAGGGTCGTGGTGGCGACCACCAGGAAGTCGTGGTGCGACTTAGTGGTCCCTTTGCACCTGTTGTGTTCTCCGACCGGGTTTCACCCTTAATTTCGAGGATGAAATTATTTTTTTATTGGATGTATTGTAACATCTCGAGCTTCCAGTTTCTCCGTTTGTGTGTTTGGTGACTGGCCACTAACGTGTCCAGTTTGGGTGACACGTTAGTGTCGCGACGGAGCTACCCGTCGCGACAGTTATCCTTGTTGCAACCGCTAAGTGTGTCGCGTTCTTGTCACGCCCAGTCAACGAGTCATGACAGGGTTCTGCTTTTTGGTCGTCTGGCACCTGTCAGAAGGGCAGGCGTGTCAGAGCGGGCTGTCTGGTTGTCACGGTGCCACAAATGGGCGTATTCTGGTCGCGATGTGGGCGGCCGTCACGTTACGGTTGGTAACGCGACGCCCCGCCCCATCGCGTTTTGGGGGCCGAAGGCTAAATGCCTTGGCCGGCTCTCCCTTTCCCCATTTCGTTCCCTTCTTCTTCCCTTCCTCCTCTCCGAGGAGGGAAGTCTTCTTCCTTCCTTCTCCGACGGTGGAGCTTGGCGGAGCAGCGGCGGCTCATGCGGAGCGGTGGCGCGACGTCGTAGAAGCGAGGAGGTGGCGGCCATGGTGTCATAAAGACTCCCTTTGGGGGTTCGGTTCGTCTTTCCAGTAGGGATTTCTTGTGCCCATACTTGTTGGGTGGATTGGGAGTCCTTTTTAGGTAATCCATGCCTTTACAGCTTTCACCGTACTCCCCTCCCCATGGTTTGTGTGTTTTGTAATGTGTGGGCGACCCCGGAATGTAGCTTCCCGGCAGTCTGCCTTCCGTCTGATGTCGCGACCGTAGAGCGCATCGCGACATCAGAGGAGGCGTCGCCCTGGTTGGACGCGACCTTATCGCGGCGCGGGTGGCCGTCGTGATAAGGGTCATGTCGTGACCCGATTGCCCGTCGTGACAAGGTTGTTGTCGCGACCTAGTTTCCTGTTGCGACATGAGTTTTGTCGTGACACGCTTCCACGATGCGACCTGCCTGTCACGGTTGCCCTACCCGTCGCAATGGGATCGCGACGGGCTAGGAGGGCATGACAATATCTGGTTTACCTCGGGTGTTTTCCCTGGCCGCGGTTGGCGTGTTGGCGTGTGCCCCAGGGCAGGGTTGCCCTTAGGACCTTCTGGTAGGGAACACGGCAGGTTGGCTCGCTGCGTTCAGTGACTGAAGGTGACACTTTCGTGGCCATGTCCTAGCATTGACGCTAGGAGACTCACGTCTGTCTAATAATCGATTGTCTGACTATCAATCGATTATTAGAAGAGCGGTGGTTTCTATTCTGTCTGTGGTGTTACAGTTCTCGGGCCGTGCCTTGTGTGCCGGCGTTGGCTGACGGCCCTTCTGGGGGTTTCCGGAAGGGGTGTCGTGCGTGCCTGTGCCTGCTGGGCTGGTCTTGGTTACAAGCCAACAATGCTGTTTATGTTGGTGGTTGCCACGCCAGTTCTCTTTCGCCCGGTGCTCAGCACTTGAGGGCTTATCCGTGAGACAGGTTGTTACCATTGCCTAGGACCCCCGGTCCCCACGCGTCTGTGTCAGAGGGTGTTGCTCCGGGCGGCGGGGTTTGCTCGAGTCGCTGACTTTGGTAGCAGTAGGGGAAAACAGTGGGGATAGCGGCGTGAGCCGTTTGTAGAGCTCTCTTAGCTGGTCTGGGTCTCCGAGGTGGTTGAGGCGCTCATCCGGTGCATACCAGCTAGTCCTTCTCACTGCCTCACTCTGCGTTGGTTCCAGAGCCACGTAGGGAGGTCAGGCGTGGGGCCACAGCTCGGTCGGGCTGCGGTGGTTTGTGGTTGTGTTCTTGGCTACAGCTCGCTAGCCTCACTCTACCTAGGGAGGTTGTAGGCAGGAGTCGGCGGCCGGCGTGCTGGAGGTGTGGACGGTGTGTCCTCCTCTTAGCTTCCTATGGCGGTGGCTTGGTTGCTCTTGGTGTGACGGTGTTTCACACTGTTTCTGAGACTGGGTTCTCATTGCCCTAGCTCACACGGTGGTCGTAGCCTAGTGTGCCTAGCTTTCGTGGGCTTTGCGGGTTTGGCCTCGTGGCCCATATTTTTGTAGTTTCCACTCTGCGGGTTCTCTCGGGGTGTCTTGTGCAGACACCCGACTGTTGTTTCTGTACCCGTTCCTCGGTGCCATTCATGGTGGCACTAGAGGGTGTTGTTCCCTGACCTCGTGGCGTGGCCAAGGTCCAGGGTGGTTCGCTTGTGGGCCCTTGACTTGGGTGGAGGTCTGAGGTGGCTGTGCCTGTGGTGAGACAGTGCTTCTCACGTGGTTGCTCGGGTCTCTCATGGTGACACCTGGTTGTTCCTTCCCGACCTCGTGGAGGTTCGGGAGGTTGGTGCTTGTGTCGTGAGACTCTGGTCTCACGTGGTTGCTCCAGTGTTTCGTGAGCTTCTTTGTCTCGGTTGGTGCGTGCCGAGGTGTTGCTTCTGCATTGTGTTTGACTCCGCTGGTTCTGTGGGAGTCGTGTGGGGCCTGACTCTGGTTGTGGGTCGTGGCATTTCTCTGTTCTGTGCTTTGTAGTACTCTGTGGTAGACGTTCTCGCTTACTATTTTGTAGAGTAGTTTTGCTTCCGCTTTGTGGAGTTCCTGTGCTTTGGCTGGTAAGGGACTGGTTATCCCTACTGAGCCTTGTTCGCAAGGCCACCCCCTACTCTCTTCAGGTAGGGACTCGCTGTCTAAGGAGTTCGTTGTCGGACGGTCGTGGAGGCGGCTTGGTCGCCGTGCGTTGCCAGTAGTGTGAGTTGTGAGCGTGAGTGCTCTTTGTACGGTGAGTTGAGAGTGGCCTTTTTGCAAGTCCTCGGGGTATGCCCTTAAGGACTGCACCTTTCTTTCTGTACCTGTATTTTATTTGGGACATGTTGTACATAAATTTCTTTATTAATGTACGAACTTTCTTGTTGTAGTTATTTGAATTCATTGCTTATCTCAATGGACTAAATTCTAACCCTTCCGGGTCTTGGATCGTGGGTGGCAGCACGACCTTCGGGGGTCCCTGGCGGGGGTCCGGGAGGTCGGGTCGTTACACAACTGCTGTGGATCAAACACCAATTGGAAGACTATGGTCACACACTTCAAGAAATTCCAATGCTGTGTGACAATACAAGCGCAATTAATTTGACCAAAAATCCTATCCAGCATTCAAGGACAAAGCATATTGAGGTTAGACATCACTTCATCAGGGACCATGTAAGTAATGGTGATACTTTACTTGAGTTTGTCTCTACAGAAAATCAACTTGCTGATATTTTTACCAAATCTCTTCTTGAAGATAGATTTACATCTATTAGAAGAGAAATAGGTATGTGTAATCCTGATTAAATCACTGTGAAAATTTCATGTTTGAATTGTTTGTTAAGAACTCACTGTGAAATTCTCCAAGTCCCAGTACTATGACTCATGAAGTTGGAGTGGAGACTACGACTTCTCAAAGTCGGAGTCTACCATGACTCATGATGAGGGAAGTGTGCTTTGTGACTTTTATAAGTCAAATGTAAAAAATTCGACTGTTTACAGTCAGAGTCTATATAAATGCTCTCATTAAATTAATATAATAAATGGTAATAATTTTTAAAATTTAAAGGAGTATTTATTACGTAATGGTACTTCTCTTTAATCCCCACCGTTCATCTCCTCATCCTTGGGCAGTTACGACTCTTACTTTTATATTAGAACATCCATACCTTTTCCAAAGCCCCTTTCAAACTCTCTCTCTGACTCTCCTGTCGTCTTCTTCCTCTTCCCGCGTACACTGTTCCTCTTCTCCGGAAACCATCCTCAAAGCAACTCCAAAGCTCTCATTTTCTCTGAAGAAAGGTAAGATCTTTGAACTCTAAAGTGCATTTCTTTCACTCCTTTGACAGTCTCCTAAGTCTTCTCCATCTCCTTCTATCTAGATGGCATCATCTAGGGCTCCGGAAGGAACTCAGTTCACTCTTGAATAGCTCCAACGCCTATCTCTGCTAAGTTTTCCATCTGTCTGGGAAGGTTGTAGATTTCTCTCAGTTACTGGTAGCTTAGTATGGGTAGAAGAAACCCTAGCTACGATGGGTTGGACTAGACTGTGTCAGATTTCTGAACCCACGTTTGAGAGTGCCTTAAGGCTTTCTTTGTCACCCTTCAGGTCTCCTCAGAAAGTTCGTTACAGGCTATGTGAAAGGCACCAAAGTTACAGTTTCTGAAGATTTGCTAGTGGAACTTTTGGTTTGTCCCAACTTCGGGCATAAGCTTAGTGAGATAGTCCCTATGGATAAACAGAAAATGGGCATCATTGGAAGTCTGGGGACAGTAAGCAAGAAAGGTTTGTTGGTCAATGAGTTGTCTGCAGAGAAAATGATCATCCATTCAGTCATCACAAATATCATCACACCAAGGACAGGGACCCATTCCTCCATAACTGCCAGGGATGGTAGTTTATTGTTTTGGGCTATTCAAAGACATAAGGTCAACTTGCCAGCAGTTATTTTGGAAAAGATAATAGCATCCAAAAATTTGCAGGAGTCCCTTCCATATGGACCTCTGCTTTCCCTAATCTTTAAGAGATTTTCAGTGGACCTTAGTGGTGAAATTGTCTGTGGGAGTAAAAAAAAGATTGGCTTGTCTACATTGAGAAGAAGCCACTACTCTTTGGAGCACAGAAGTCAGAATTTATGGGTTAAGGATTCTGTGCCCCAGTGCACCCATGTGATGTTTCCTGATGAAGCACGGGATTCCTCTTCCATTCCAGCTAGTCAGCTAGAAGCTGAAGTTAGAGAAGATAAAGGAGAAGCCTCTACTCAAGATCATCAAGTACAACAACAGGAAGAAGAGCAACAAAGGATTCAGCTAGAACAAGAGCAATTCCATCAAGAACAAGTTCCTGCTTCATCTCCAGAACATGATGCACCAGAAGAGACCAAAAATCAGGTACTAAGAGATCTAAGAGGAAAGGGAGTAGCACAAGAACAAGATAATTTTCCTAGACTTACTCCTGTCATGCAAGAATTTGAAGAAGTACAGCATCATTCCTCCCCTTCTCATTTTGAGACCCGGCCTAGGTCTCAGGGGAAGAGTAGTAATCATATGAATATGATCATGGATCTACTGGCAAAGCAACAAGAGAGCTTGTCAGTCCTACATATGCAAGTTGAATTTATTGATGCCAAATTTGATGCTATGGCTAAGGAGGTCTAGCAGATGAAGGACCTATTGCTTCAGTTAGTGTGCCAACAGGGCACCAAGCAGCCTTCGTGACCACCATCTTCTCATCCAGAAGAGCAGCAACCACCAGCTCAGAAGCAACATGAAGCACAAGAAGCTCTAGTGCAATAGCAACTTGACCAAGAGCAGAAGCAAGAGCAAGAGAAGTAGCAGCAGCCTGAGCAAGAGCAGTAGTTGGAACAACAACAGTAGTAGCCTGAGCCAGAGCAGCCCTCAGTAGCAATTGTGGAAGATCAGTAGAAGCCTAAGTAGCAGCAACAAACGTCAGTAGCAGTTGAGTCAGAGTAGTAGCAGCACAGGAGTCTAGGCTTAAGAGGCCCCTAGAGTCTCTAAGTTTAGAGGAAGATGCTAGATCCAAAGTCAATACCTTTAAGAGGAAGGTTAGAAGAAGACTACTTAAGAATGGTCATCCTGTGTCCTCCAACCCCTTGACCATTTCCTCTCCTCCTCACCTGGCCCAACTCCTCCTACTCCTACTATTTCCCTTGCTCCTGCTCCTCGAGAACTAGAACAACACCTACATCCTCATCTCAACCTACTTCCCCACTGCTCTCACTCCTCCAGCTCCTTCTGTTGATGCACCACAACAACAACAACCTCCACCTCCTACTCATCTGATCCTCCTCCCTCTACATCTCTTCCAGAGGATCAGCCAATTGCCTTTGATAAAGTTAAGTTTCCATCTATCCTCTAAAATACTATTTCAAACCATCTCAGGCAACCAGACTCACTCTCCAAACCCAACCTCCTAGTTTATTTTCTTGTCTTCCTACTGCATCCACTCCTCTAGCAGGCAGATCCACCCTTTCACTATCAGAAATAGTACCTAGTGTACTCCTTTCATCCAAAGGTGGACGCATGCTAAAAGAGAATCATGCCAAATTACTTCCTCCTTTTTGGTATGCATTTATCTACCATTCAGAACATCACATGAACCTGTTCAGGGAATTCCTGTCCATCAAGGCATTCCTTGAAGTCCATGAAATGCCAGGTTTCACCTTTGAGGACTGGCTTCCATCTCTCCTTCATACATCACAAGTACTGTTGGCTGATCTCCAGCTGATCTCTCAGAAAAGCCACAGTTTGAATTCCAAAGAATTTCTTGAAATCTATCCTGGTGAAGTCACCAAATACCAGCAAACCCAATCCAGGAACCAATTCATGGATCTTCATCTTCACCTGAATCTTAGGTTCTATGATATGTTTGGCAACCTCATTAGAGACTCTCAGGACAAGTACACTAAGATGAAGGAATTCAACCTTGCCAGATTCAGATTGGGACTGCCTGATGTCAACAAAGGCCAATGGGAACACCTTATCAGAGGTCAGAGATAGATTTCCCCCTCCATGACTGTTGGATTATCTTCTGGCTTGTACCCAAGCTTAATTGGTGCCATTTCTGCAAGAAAAGAATTTGCTCAGCTTATTTTCAACATGCACATCTGAATAGCTACCAGGTTCAGGATCAAATATCATATGAAATTATCTTTTCATACGTTGCCCTCATGCAAGCACCTAAGAATTCCCAGCACATGTTAGACTTTCAGATTTGTTTTGCTGAGTCTGAAAGATTCATAGAGGATCAATGGGTAGCTGCATATCTAGAAGATCATTTCGATTGTGAAAAATTGAAGATCTCAGTGGCTGAGTATCTCTGCAAAGGTCATGAGACTCTTTGGAAGTCTATTGCTCATAAATGGAAGCAAAGGTACTTAGTCTATTATCAAGCCAAGAAGCTACAATTCATTCAAGACTGCATTAGAATATCATTGTGCATGCTTTCTTCATTTAGCAGCCCATAGGAAATTTGTCCCTCTCAAAACTCTTCTAGGTCGTAGTCACTATTATAAGAGACTCACCTGGTTCCACAACCGTCATCTTAAATCTTATAGGAAACCCCCTAAGATAGGCTCCACCTATAAAATTGATGTTAGTCTCTTTGAAAACTTCTTCCCTGACAATGAGAAGAAGCTGTGGGATCTTCTCCAGCCTTTCTTAGATCAAGTCCCTCATTCCCTATACTTACCTAGCTCCTTATCCAAGTCCTAAACACTCTTATGTACTTGAGTATTTCAGTTTATGAATACAATATCTGTTTCCTACTTCTGTTTCTGGATATAGTTTCATCTCCTTCATTATGTTACCTTTTATGTTAATGCCACAAAGGGGGAGAAAGAAGTGAGAAACAAATAACTAAAATCTTCAAGAAGATCATATGTTTGCATATTAATTTGTTTTTCACTGATTATTAAAAGTTTTTGTCATTAACAAAAATGGGGAGAATTGTTGAGCAACTACCCCTAAGAAAATCATTTAATACTTTAAATTCTTATAACATTGTGATTTTGCTATGACAAAACCTTTTAAAAGACTCTTTACAAATTAAATACACTAATACATATACCACAGAAAATATTTTGAATAACTTCATCTTGAAATTTTTCTAAGTCCACAGACTACTATGTATTATACTTCGAATTTAACCTCCGACCTTCAGAAGTCGAATTATAGTACACAAGTTTACCTCAAAATTTTTCTAAGTCCACAAACTACTCTATGGGTATCATACTGAATCCGACTGTTGACTCAACTTCATAGAGTCGAATTTCTCTAAGTCTTGAGTTCTGAACTCCAACTCTCTGAAGTCGAATGCCACTCTCCGACTTCTAAAAGTCGAAGTATCCGTCTTGTTTCTGTCGAAGTGTATGGAAGTCGAATGCACATATATCTGACTTTTTACAATCGAATCTTATATGTTTCACTGCAACTTTTGAGAATCGAATGTCAAGGTGTGTCTTCATGATTCTGACTCCGACTTCTAGAGTCGAATTACACATTCTTCTGAATCCGACTTCTCTGACAGTCTATGTACTTTTACTTTATTCTGATTGACAAGATACCTTTGTTTTGTGGCGATTCATCTGCTTAATAATCTTTATCAGAACTTGTGGTACCTGTATGATTGTTGAATATTAATATTCTATCAGGTCATTATTATTTTAAGATTTTTTGACAAGATGAGACATATTATACTCTAAATAATCTTCTAAACTTGTTTGTGATTATATTGAAACTCTTATTCAAATTGGTCTCTTGCTTCATGACAAAAGACCAGATCTTCATTCCCTTCAGAAGATATCATGCATTTATTGATTTCAGACGCATGGGTATCTGACAGAGGTTCACCTACCACTATCAGACCCACACCTTACTTTTGGTGCAACTGTCTGTCTCTCTTTTATTGGCCAGAAAGCTTGCTGTCCAAGGATTCTATATTTTACATGTCTTCTGTGACTCACCTACCTCAAAAGCAAGGAGGTATTCTCTCTGTTTGTCTTGTCTTTACTACAGAACATTTATTGAGCACGTTTTCAACATGGAGCCTTCACAGAATATTTAATTGAGCTTGACCTCTAAGCTGAGAAGCTACAAGCCTTGTCTGAAGCCGTTGGAAAGCTAAAAAGGTAGAAGGACTTATGGACAACAATCTCAATCAGTATCCAAAGGATCAAAGGTCTCTCCTAAAACGGCCAGATCTCGAACGACCATTTTCAAACGGATACTTTCTTCTGAAGGATAGATAAAGAAGCCGAAGTTTGAAAAGAAAGACACTTAGAGTTTTGGAGACCAGCTAGCAACTTCTTCAATTCAATTCACTACTGTCTTCTGCTAGCAAAGAATTCTTCAAGCCTTTTCCTGAGCTACAAGATTGAGAGCCTCATCATTCAGAAAATCCCCAAGCTCTCCTCTTCACAGAAGTCTTGTATTGGGTGGCATTTGTGATTGATATCTCTTAGTCCACCCCCTTTAGTTCAGAAAAAATCTTACTTGTAACTCCTATTGTTTTATCCTTTCTGAATTAGGTGTGTTTGCTCATTCTTAGGGCAAACACACAAGTGTCTTTATAATTTCTCTGTGTAATTTCAGCAGGAGTTTGTTCCTGCTGTTCCCCTCTTGTGTAGGGAAGACCTTGTAATAGGTAGCTTTGTACCCCTGTTGAGGGAAGACTTGCGTGGGAGCAAGTGGGCTTGTAATTCCTCTCAAGGGTGAGAGAAGGCCAAGTTCTCTTGGCAGTTAGTGAAATCTCAAGTGGTTTGCTTGAGGACTGGATGTAGGACTTCCATGTGGGAAGGGCCGAACCAGGATAAAATTCTTTGTGCAATTGTGTGATTGTTTCCGCCAACTTACACTTGAATCACACACTACACTAAATTCTAACAGTTCTATTTAGTGTTGTTTAATTTTAGATAAAATTTTAAAAGCACAAGAAGTCCTATTCACCCCCCTCTAGGACATCATTAGTGCCATTTCGATCCAAGATAAGTGCCATTGTTTACATGTTAATAAGTTTATGTTAATGAACTTGCAATCCATGTGTTAGTGTAGTTTTACTTAGTGGATTCGATGTTTATATTGTCCATGTTAATATCATGATCATGTGTTAGTTAGATTGTTAATTGCTAGTAAGTTAATGTTAATGTGATAATTAGTAATGTGTTTAACTTGTTAGAAATCATGTGTGGTAAGTGTGTGGTTTGCAATTCTAAGTTGCTTGTTGAGTCTATTACGTAGACTAACCCTTGCTAACATTTCAAGAAGAGTTGGAGATTTAGAGGCCGAAGAGTTAGCGAAATTCGACGTGGAGCGTGAAGAGTAGATTGAAGATTTCTAGTTTAGTACTTAGTATGTGATGTTATTATAATATGGACTTTGGATTATTGTACTTGGAGATTGACTACTTGATGAGTTATGTTATATTATGTTATTTCTTTTGCTTGGACTACAGAGATAGTGGTATGTGGATTATAAAGTTGATGGAATAAAAGTTATGTATTTTCTACTGCAATATTCTTCTATATTTGCATATATCTCAACCTATGTGACTATCATTAGGGTTTTCTCCCCCATAGCGACTTGCTCTCGTCTGACGTCGGTGGTATAACCGTACCAGGCATAAGTGGGGTGTTACACGAATAAAGATCAAAAGTTTCATAAACATGCCAAAACAGTCATGTGTTTTATATGTCATAAACTTGGTCATCTATCTAGGGACTATTGGCATAGAAATTATAATTTTGTGCTTGCTCCAAGATTTCATTCTAATAAACATGTCTCTACATATTGGGAATAAGAATCATGTTTATGCTGAAAAAGTTCAAAAATTCCATGTGTATATGTGTAACGACCCTCCTTATACCGGTACGGATATACCATCCCACATCGATATAGAGAGCATCGCTACAGTGGGACATGTACCCAACACATGTACAATAGACTGAAACGTACACAAATATAACACATAACAGCGGAATAGAAAGAACTGGAAATAAATATCTTATTCCATCATCCACATTTATACACAATTTATATAGTACCAAAGGAAACTAACCATTTCATAACTGAGAAATTTAACAAATTACATTGTCCACCTCTTGCAAATATAATGAATTACATAACTCAAATGTAATACAATCTCCCTTTATTACATACTATGAAAGGAAATAAGACGTCACTATCTCCACAAGTAATCTCCTACTCCCGCTCCGAGTCACTCCTAACAGTCTCCTCGGAAGAGGTAGAGACACCTGCACCTGTACGCCGAAGCAAGAGTGAGTCCAAAGACTCAACAAGTAACTTCCATTCACACTAGGCATACATACATCACATGGGCTAATTGCATTTTTTCATAACACAACTATTACATATAGCATGTATTAGTTAATCAACTAAAGGAAAAACCTAAACATGATAATTCTACATTTACAACACATGATACTTGATTTATATTTTAATTCACAAATTTAAATCTATCACATGCTTTCTACACATTCTTTAACATAGAATCAAATTTTACATTTCATTTCATGTACGTTGCAACATAATAGCAATTAAGTATAGAGTTTACATTAAAAGGAAAAGGCATCCCTAGCATGGCTTCTATGCAAAATTTCATATTCATATCACATTCCTAAACATAGTTAGCTTGCTGTATTACATGGGTTTAACACATTCATAACCGAAAATACATGCTCTCATATCGCATTTTCATATTTACATGCTCGGTTACTCATTACGTAATTTCACATTCACTTTTCACATAACCACAAATTCACATTATTAACATTGGTATGCCGTGACACATAGTCCAAACCACCTATAAAAGGACACACACTTATCATATCACACATATATGTATCACCTAGGCATTACAGTGATAAATCTTAGTTACTGCGCAGAACCGGGAGAAGCACTCTCCACCCTAACCTTACTTGTCCGCCTCCAGGATTTTATCCCAATGCCCATGGGATTTCACACACATATGAACCTTCCCGTAGGGACTTTACTACGGTACAGTTCCACAGCCCTCTAAGGTAGCAGTGTCACCCATTGACACATTTACACATTTTCTCAATTTTTAACACACACTTAATGTATAGCTTAACACATTTGTTTCATGTTCACACATACACACATTGTAGGATCACCTAGCATGGTACTACTGTTTTCAGTGTTAAACAATCACCATTTGATTCAATTCATGCTGTAACTACTAGGTTATCATTAATTACTCTAACATGCTTTAATTACCTTTTCATGATGAATTAATGAAATCCGTGCCCACTGTTGTCAAATTTGCACAAAATTTTAATTGCAGACTATTTACAGATCATACCTCCCACATGTAAATTTTCATATTTTTCGGACATACACACTAATTATAAAAGTTAGGACAGTGGTATTGCACAATACATCAACAATCAAACTCGCATGGTTATATTGAAATAGGTATGTAAATCATTCATACACAGGCGTCTGACAGTCATGAATTCATACAAAATATCTAGGAATTTAACTAGTTTCATATGATTTGTTTGAAAATTTAAACTAGCAATGTATGCTTATTGCTTTACAATTCAGGAAAATATAACTAATTACACAGATATCAGAAAATTTCCAAATTTTCTTGGCATGGACTGACATTTATAAACATCTTATAGAAATTACGTGGTACTCAAATTCCATATAGATCGCACAAACAAGAATTTATAAGATTAAAACCTGCTTGACATGCATTTTAGAAATTTCAGATAATTAAGGTATTGCATAGAAATTCATGAAATTCTCACAACATGTTCCAATAAAGATATTATATGGCATACCACTTTTACATTATATCCTTATGCGCAGAAAATCTGAAAATAGCTTCTATAGGGCAGCAGACTACACTGTCTCTGCTTGAAGAACTCAACGGCAAGGGTGTGGCCATTTATCAGGTTAACGACAACATAGGGCATCGCCACCTTAGGATATTAACGGCAAGAGATCACGCTGTTAAGTTCCTATCTGTGCAAAACACAGACTGAACGCAAAAGACTGATTGAGGGGGGGTTCCAGGACTCGAATAAAAATCCCAAAATTATTCTAGGACCTACTAGACATACGTATGGATGATGTGAACGGTTTACTTGCCTTATAAAAATCTACTACTGAAGATTTGTCTCGAAGAAGCTCTCTTCGGTCAAAGCCAAAGAGTCACCAAATTTCCCTCAATCCGGCTTCTGTGTTGATCTTCGAAGCACGCCGGAGTTGGGAAGACGCACCTTGAAGTTCAAACTCCCTTCCAGTCGCTGAAGAACGCCGGAAGAAGTCACCAAAACGCCGGATCCACGGTCCAAAGATCAAGTTTCGCACATGAAAGTTAGGGTTTTGTCTTGAGAGCCAAAAGGACCCAACAACGCCCTAAACTGGGTCTTTTATAAGGCTGGGGCTTAGGAACACATTTAGCAGGGTTTTCCGACCGTTGGGAGTCGGTTACCAAAACAAGGGCGACATTTCTAGAGGCATTTCTGGATCTGAAATCGCAACAGATCTAGGTGGTTAACGTCAACATCACTAGCCGCCAATATGGAGTTGGCATCCGTCGATGTGGCCGCTGACTCACCATGAACATCAACTCATGTTGACGCCAACAGGTCGTCTGCATAGAACTTAAAACTGCAGAAAATCATATTTACACCATACCAATACATAAAATATACAATGTACACTTCAAAAATAATACTATCTATGCAATGTATAATATACACAATAATTATATGTATATATATATATATATATACAATAATACTTAAATAGTTTATATACATATATACATTCGCACACACATAAGCAGAATTCAACATCTATATAAGAGAGTAAAAATCTAGAGCCTTACACCCTCTCCCCTTAAAAGAAACTTCGTCCTCGAAGTTAGACTGAAACTACTCAAACAACTGAGGATACTTCTTCTTCGTTGCATCCTCAAGCTCCCAAGTAGCCTCCTCTTGCGAGAAGTTGCGCCATAATACTTTCACCGACACAATACTCTTGTTCCGAAGATGTTGAACCTTCCGGTCAAGAATAGCTACTGGTTGCTCCACATAAGAAAGATCTGGCTGGATCTCCACTGGCTCGTGGCTAATAACATGAGATGGATCTCTGACATACCTTTTGAGCATAGATACGTGGAATATAGGATGAACACTAGCTAACACTGGGGGTAAAGCTAGCTCATATGCCACGTTGCCCAATCGTCTGAGAATCTCATATGGGCCAATGCATCTCGGACTTAACTTACTATGCCTGCCAAATCTAACTACACCTCGAGTAAGCGAAATCTTCAAAAAGACATGCTCACCTACCTCAAATTCCAAATCCTTCCTCCTGTTGTCAGCATAACTCTTCTGCCTATCCTGTGCCGCAACAAGCCTCTTCCTAATCAGTTGGACCTTATCCGAAGTCTCCTGAACTAACTCCGGACCAATCAGCTGCCTATCACTAGTCTCCTCCCAACATAAAGAAGATCTATAAGGCCTACCATACAATGCCTCAAATGGAGCCATACCAATACTTGCATGAAAACTGTTGTTGTATGTGAACTCCACAAGAGGTAAATGGCGCTCCCAATCATACTTCCAATCCAAAACACATGCCCTCAACATATCCTCGAGCGTCTGGATAGTCCTCTCGGACTGTCCATCTGTCTGAGGATGAAAAGCCGAACTGAGCTCAGCTCTGAACCTAACGCATCCTGAAGACCTTTCCACAGCCTCGAAGTAAATCTCGGATCCCGATCTGAAATAATCGACTTCGGCACACCATGCAATCTAATAATACTACTAATATATAATCTAGCTAAACTCTCTACTGACTGCTTCTTCTCATAGGTAAGAAATGCGCAGTCTTCGAGAATCTATCTACCACTACCCAAATCGAGTCATTACCCTGTCTAGATCGAGGCAAACCCGTAACAAAATCTATAGTGACAGCTTCCCACCTCCATACTGGAATCTCCATCTTCTGCATAAGCCCAATGGTCGCTGCCGCTTTGCCTTCACTTGCTGGCACACAAGACATCTAGACACATACTCCGCTACATCCTTCTTCATGCCAGACCACCAAAAAGATCTCTTCAAATCCTAGTACATCTTAGTGTTATCGGATGAATAGAGAATCTAGACCTATGATCCTTCGCTACTACATGCTCACGGACATCCACGATGTCTGGAACACAAACACGGTGATGGAATCTAATCACACCATCCTCATCACGAGCAATGCCTGCCTTGCCCACTAACTCTTGGAGTCTAGGGTCGACTTTTTGTTGCTCGATCACCTCATCCAACACCGTAGACCTAAAGGACAACTGAGCTACAAAAGCCTGACACAAAGATGGATCTAACTCAATCATCGCACACGCCGCATCCTCCTACATCTTCCAATCCTGCTGGAGCGATGACCTCTTCCTACTAAGGGCATCCGCTACAACATTCGCCTTTCCAGAATGATACTAGAGGTCGAAGTCATAGTCCTTCAGGAACTCAATCCATCTTCTCTGCCTCAGGTTTAATTCCTTTTGGGAGAAAAGATACTTTAGACTCTTGTGGTCAGTGAACACCTCAAATCTGACACGATAAAGATAGTGTCTCCAGATCTTCATTGCATGCACCACTGCCGCAAGCTCCAAATCATGAGTCGGATAGTTTCGCTCATGCTCCTTCAATTGACGAGAAGCATATGCTACTACCCTTCCTTGTTGCATCAATACATAGCCAAGGCCAATCTGAGATGCATCCATGTAGATAGCAAAACCCTCTACACCGCTTGGCAAAACTAATATAGGAGCCGAAGTGAGCTTAGTCTTCAATAATTGAAAACTACTCTCACATTCCTCGGACCAGACAAACTTCACTCCCTTTCTGGTTAGTTGAGTCAATGGGGCGGCGATGGATGAAAATCCCTCAATAAATCGCCGATAATAACCCGCCAAACCAAGAAAACTCCGAATCTCCGAAGGAGTCTTGGGAATCTCCCAATCCATAACAGCCTGGACCTTCGCTGGATCAACTGCTACACCAGCACCGGAAATAACATGCCCAAGGAAATGAACCTCGCACAACAAAAAATCACACTTGCTGAACTTTGCATACAACTTGTGCTCACAGAGAACTTCCAATACTACCTTCAAATGCTGACGGTGTGTAGCCTCATCTGGAGAATAGGCCAACACATCATCAATGAAAACTACAATGAAACTATCTAGATAAGGTCTAAACACCCTGTTCATGAGATCCATTAACGCTGCAGGGGCGTTGGTCAGACCAAAAGGAAGGACCAAAAACTCATAATGTCCATAACAGGTTCTAAAAGCCATCTTAGACACATCCTCACTCCTAATCCTCAACTGATGATAACCAGACCGCAAATCAATCTTAGAAAAGACTGATGCATTTTGCAGCTGGTCAAACAAATCATCAATCCGAGGTAAGGGATACCTATTCTTCACCGTCACTTGGTTTAGCTTTCTATAATCGATGCATAACCTAAGTGACCCATCCTTCTTCTTTACGAATAAGACAGGTGCGCCCCAAGGGGAAACGCTAGGGCATATAAATCCCTTATCTAACAGATCCTGCAACTTCTTCCTTAGCTCAGCTAATTCTGCAGGTGCCATCTGATAAGGTGCCTTCGAGATAGGAGAGGTGCCTGAAAGAAACTCTAGAGTAAACTCTATCTCTCTAGCCGGCGGCAATCCAGATAAATCATCGGGAAAAATATCTGGAAACTCCTGCACTACATCAATCTCCACAAGAGTAAGTGACTCATCAGCCTTGGGTACTAATACCACACTGGCAAGAAAAGCGTCACAACCCTCGATCACCATTCTCATCTCCCTCATGGCAGAGATGACAAACTTCCCCACTAAGTTCCTTGGCAAAGGATGAGAAAATTCATCCTCACCAGGAATGCGGAAACCAATCTTCTTCCCACGACAATCCACTAGCGCATAGTGCTCCTCTAGCCAGTCCAGACCAAGAATATCATCGTAGTCCTTCATCTTAAGCAAGAAGAAACACCCTTCTAAAACTCTATCTTCAATGCACACCAGTAAAGAAGGAATACACTACCTTGTCGATACGTACCCGCATGTGTGTGCACAGACAAAGGGACTTCTAAATCCTCAAACTCTATCCCTGACTCTAAGGCTAGCTACCTAGCAAAATACTCAAAAATGAACGAGTGAGTAGCACTCGTATCAAATAAAACCCGAGCATGCACACTGAAGATCAAAACCGTACCTTCGGTGACATGTTCTGCCTGCTCGGCGTCCTCTCGAGCTAACGCAAACACTCGAGCTGGGGCTCGAGGTCTCCCTGGTCGTCCTGTCGCTGGCGCTACTGCTGGGGGAATGCTGAGAAGATACCTGACGACTTCCCGATGCCACGAGACGCTGCGGTGACTGATGCGCCGCCTTCTTCTTCTCCTGCCTCTGGAATGGAGCTGCAGGCCTCTTTTGAGAAGCCTTCTTCTCCTCCAAATACTGCCCCATCTCTCCCTCCTGCCGGCAAGCCACGCTAAGAGCCTCATCGAGATTACGATGGTCAAAAGCCACCAACCTTGTCCTCAATGATGGCCTCAGACCCATCACGAACTTCTTCACCTTCCTGTGCTCATCAGTCACAATATGGGGTGCATATTTGGATAGCTCGGCAAACCTGGCCTCGTACTCCAGTACAGTCATGGAGCCCTGAGTCAATGAGAGGAACTCCTACTCCATCTTGTCCTGGATGTGCTCCGGAACAAACTTGGCTCGGAAGAGCCTCACGAACTCGTCCCAAGCCACCTCAACAGCACCGTCCTCAAACCGGGTATAAAGTAATGAGGACCACCATACATCGGCTCGCTCCTGCCAAAACCACCCATAGAGACTAAACCAAATACTCTAAACTCAGAGAAACTAAATGCATAATTATACAGCACATACCTGTAGCATGTAGGTGGCTAAAGTGACCTTGTCATCGTCGGCGCACCTAATAGCTCGGAAGATCTTCTCGATCTCCCTCAACCAGCTCTCAGCTAACAATGGATCGCTCTCCCCTTAAAAGAGGGTGGCAACATCCTCTTGAACCGTTCCCTGATGGAGGGTCCACCATGGTCCTGAGCCTGGGGAACTGGCACCTGAGCTTGCTACAACAAACATCATAAGCAATACATATAGTATAGAAACATAATAATCATATCATCAAGTAAAATAGACTACTCTATCTATCGTTCTAACCTGAGCCTGCTGAACCTCCAGCTGAGCCTGGAGTGCAGCCTGGGTGTGGGCCTGCGTCTGCATGGCCTGCACTAGACCCTGCATGAACACTCCATAGTCTACTGGTGGCGGTGGAGGAAGCACAGGACCCTGAGGTGCTGGGGCCTACTGTTCATTCCTCTGCTCATCCCTCTCCTCTCTCCTCTGCTCACCCCACGAGTAGGGACACTACGACACCTACCTCGTGAAGCCATAGCTGCAAAAGATACAATCTTAATTAAGGACTAAGCTATCAAATTTTTCCTAACCATATTCTTAAATATGTGGACAATCTATACAGACTTAGCATAGAATGAAGATGATGGTATATGTATATTTATGTACAATTTCAGCCTGTAGCTCTGATATCAATCTCTGTAACGACCCTCCTTATACCGGTACGGATATACCATCCCACATTGATATAGAGAGCATCGCTACAGTGGGACATGTACCCAATACATGTACAATAGACTGAAACGTACACAAATATAACACATAACAGCGGAATAGAAAGAACTGGAAATAAATCTCTTATTCCATCATCCACATTTATACACAGTCTATATAGTACAAAAGGAAACTAACCATTTCATAACTGAGAAATTTAACAAATTACATTGTCCACCTCTTGCAAATATAATGAATTACATAACTCAAATGTAATACAATCTCCCTTTATTACATACTATGAAAGGAAATACGACGTCACTAGCTCCACAAGTAATCTCCTACTCCCACTCCGAGTCACTCCTAACAGTCTCCTCGGAAGAGGTAGAGACACCTACACCTGTACGCTGAAGCAAGAGTGAGTCCAAAGACTCAGCAAGTAACTTCCATTCACACTAGGTATACATACATCACATGGGCTAATTCCATTTTTCATAACACAACTATTACATATAGCATTGATTAGTTAATCAACTAAAGGAAAAACCTAAACATGATAATTCTACATTTACAACACATGATACTTGATTTATATTTTAATTCACAAAATTTAAATCTATCACATGCTTTCTACGCATTCTTTAACATAGACTCAAATTTTACATTTCATTACATGTACGTTGCAACATAATAGCAATTAAGTATAGAGTTTACATTAAAAGGAAAAGGCATCCCTAGCATGGCTTCTATGCAAAAATTCATATTCATATCACATTTCTAAACATAGTTAGCTTGCTGTTTTACATGGGTTTAGCACATTCATAACAGAAAATACATGCTCTCATATCGCATTTTCATATTTACATGCTCGGTTACTCATTTACGTAATTTCACATTCACTTTTCACATAACCACAAATTCACATTATTAACATTGGTATGCCGTGACACATAGTCCAAACCACCTATAGAAGGACACACACTGATCACATCACACATATATCTATCACCTAGACATTACAGTGATAAATCTTAGTTACTGTGCAGAACCGGGAGAAGCACTCTCCACCCTAACCAGCGGTACTTGTCCTCCTCTAGGATTTTATCTCAATGCCCATGGGATTTCACACACATATGAACCTTCCCGTAGGGACTTTACTATGGTACAGTTCCACAGCCCTCTAAGGTAGCAGTGTCACCCATTGGCACATTTACACATTTCTCAATTTTTAACACACACTTAATGTATAGCTTAACACATTTGTTTCATGTTCACACATACACACATTGTAGGATCACCTAGCATGGTACTACTGCTTTCAGTGTTAAGCAATCACCATTTGATTCAATTCATGCTGTAACTACTAGGTTATCATTAATTACTCTAACATGCTTTAATTACCCTTTTCATGATGAATTAATGAAATCCATGCCCACTATTGTCAAATTTGCACAAAATTTTAATTGCAGACTATTTACAGATCATACCTCCCACATGTAAATTTTCATATTTTTCAGACATACACACTAATTATAAAAGTTAGGACAATGGTATTGCACAATACATCAACAATCAAACTCGCATGGTTTATATTGAAATCGGTATATAAATCATTCATACACAGGTGTCTGACAGTCATGAATTCATACAAAATATCTAGGAATTTAACTGGTTTCATCCGATTTGTTTGAAAATTTAAACTAGCAATGTATGCTTATTGCTTTACAATTCAGGAAAATATAACTAATTACACAGATATCAGAAAATTTCCAAGTTTTCTTAGCATGGACTGACATTTATAAACATCTTATAGAAATATGTGGTACTCAAATTCCACATAGATCGTACAAACATGAATTTATAAGATTAAAACCTGCTTGACATGCATTTCAGAAATTTCAAATAATTAAGGTATTGCACATAAATTCATGAAATTCTCACAACATGTTCCAATAAAGGTATTACACGGCATATCACTTTTACATTATATCCTCATGTGCAGAAAATCCGAAAATAGCTTCTATAGGGCAGCAGACTACACTGTCTCTGCCTGAAGAACTCAACGGCAAGGGTGTGGCCGTTTATCAGGTTAACGACAACATAGGGCGTCGCCAACTTAGGATATTAACGGCAAGAGATCACGCCGTTAAGTTCCTGTCTGTGCAAAACACAGACTGAACGCAAAAGACTGATTGAAGGGGGGTTCCAAGACTCGAATAAAAATCTGAAAATTATCCTAGGACCTACTAGACATACGTATGGATGATGTGAACGGTTTACTTGCCTTATAAAAATCTACTACTGAAGATTTGTCTCGAAGAAGCTCTCTTCGGTCAGAGCCAAAGAGTCACCAAATTCCCCTCAATCCGGCTTCTGTGTTGATCTTCGAAGCATGCCAGAGTTGGGAAGACGCACCTTGAAGTTCAAACTCCCTTCCAGTCGCTGAACGCCGGAAGAAGTCGCCAAAACGCTGGATCCACGGTCTAAAGATCAGGTTTCGCACATGAAAGTTAGGGTTTTGTCTTGAGAGCCAAAAGGACCCAACAGTGCCTTAAACTGGGTCTTTATAAGGCTGGGGCTTAGGAACGCATTTAGCAGGGTTTTCCGACCATTAGGAGTCGGTTACCAAAATAAGGGCGGCATTTCTAGAGGCATTTCTAGATCTGAAATCGCAACAGATCTGGGAGGTTAACGTCAACATCACTAGCCGCCAATATGGAGTTGGCATCCGTCGATGTGGCCGCTGACTCACCATGAACGTCAACTCATGTTGACGCCAACAGGTCGTCTGCATAGAACTTAAAACTGCAGAAAATCATATTTACACCATACCAATACATAAAATATACAATGTACACTTCATAAATAATACTATCCATGCAATGTATAATATACACAATAATTATATGTATATATATACAACAATACTTAAATAGTTTATATACATATATACATTCGCACACACATAAGTAGAATTCAACATCTATATAAGAGAGTAAAAATCTAGGGCCTTACAATATGAACAAGACTACTGCACAAATGAATTCTTTTGCACAAAAGACTAAATGCATAATTGGAACTAATGCTGCTCATAGTTCTATTGATAATGAAAATGCATCCATATCCAATATAAAATTATTTTGGATTAAAAAATCCTTGTTGCAAACTAATGATAGTCCCATTGCAGGACCCAAATAGATGTGGGTCCCAAAGCTTGCTTGATCTGCAAGCAGACTGCAGCCTTGTAGCCATACTTAATTAGTAGAATCAAGACAATGGCTATGTAAGGCAAGAAAAATTGAAGACCATAGGTAAAATTCTTTCGAAAAAGAATTAAGATTGCTTAGGTAAGATCTTTTAACATGTTGTAATAATTACTATCTTTTTGAGAATATGTGTTGTTGAATAAATTGCTTGACTATATTTGCTTGAATGTGATCATGATTCTTTGTGCATATCACTTTTATTGACTTTTTGGTACATCCAATGGTGAAATGTGGAAGGACAAGTCAAGCTTATCTAGAAACTATTACTATGTGTGAGAATATTTTTCCACCAAGTACCAAAAGTCATGTCATGCATAATGATAATTGGGTGGATAATCATGTTTGTATTGATTGCAAATTGTTTCATATTATGCACATGATAAGGGGGAGTGAGTTTTTAAAAGGGCAAAAGAGTCATTGTAGAGAAACTTCAGAAAAGTCAACTTTGATGGGAAGGTTCAATGTTCATTGGGTCAGAATTGCCGAGAATTGTGGATGAGGAGTTTGAAAAGTACAGAAAAGTTGAGTTTGATGAGAAGCATGTCGACATACAATTTGTAACGACCCGACCTCCTGGACCCCCGCCAGGGACCCGAAGTTCGCGTCGCCACCCACGAATCTGAAGACCAGGAAGGGTTAGAAGAATAGTCTAGTGAGATATGTACTGAATTTAAATAACTATAACTATAACAATATAACAATTGTACAATGTGTCCCAAGTAAAAGCATAGGTACAAGAAGAAAGGTGCAGTCCTTAAGGGGAATACCCTAAGAACTTGCAAAGCACAACTCTCAACTCACTCAAGTACAAGAGCTCACAACACTCGCTCTCACTGCTGCTGACAACACACGGCGCCACAGCCGTCTCCGCAACCCGTCTGACACCAAGCTCTCGCAACGATGAGCCCCTAGCTGAAGGAAGTAGGGGGGTGAGCCTCGTGGACAAGGCCCAGTAGGGATTACCAGTCCCTCACCAGCCAGAGCAGCAGGAACTCTGAAAACAGGAAACTACAATAGAAAGCTGTAAAGCGAGGAACACCTATAGCAGGATACTACAAAGCAGCGGAACAGAACAGTGCAAGGTCATGACCGTTAACCAAGGTCGTGACACACACACACGACTCCCGCAAAAACCAACGGAGTCGGGCACCAAGCGGAAGCAACCCTCGGCGCACCCTCCGAGACCACGCAACAACCAAATGAGAATGACGTCTCACCACAAGCACGATGACCTCAGACCTCCACAAGGTCAAGGGCCCCCAAGCAGAACCACCCCGGACCCTGGACACACCGCGAGGTCACGAAGCCGCACACGCCGGTGCCACCACGAACTGGCACCCAAGAACGAGACTACAGAACCGAGAGGACACCGAAGTGAAAACCACCAGAAGTACGGGTCAACAAGGCCAAACCAACGATGCCTACGAAAACTAGGCATAGCCAGACTATGACCGCCGTGCCAGCTAGGGCAACGGATAACAATTGGAAACGTCGTGAGGAAACGTCGTCACAACAACAGTAACCAAGCCACCACCACTAGAAGCCTAGAGGGGGGACACGCCATTCACGCCCTCTGCTTGCCAGCCTGGCTCCTGCCTTCGCCTCCCCGAAAGAGCGAGACAGAGCCACCATAGAACACCACAAGAATGCACCCACCACCGCAGCCTGGCCAAGCTGTGCCCCATGCCTAGCACCACTACGTGGCTCCGAAACCAATGTAGAGAGAGGCAGTGAGACAAAGGACTGGCTGATCTGTGCCGAGAAGAACTCCAGCCGGCCTCAGCGTCCCAGACCAATGAAGAGAGCTCTACAAACGACTCGGCGCCGTTGTCCAAACCTTGTTTTCCCCTCAGCTCTAGAGTCCGCCAACTCGGCCGCCAACTCGAGCACGCTCGTAGCCCCGAACGCTCCCTCAAAGGCTCCCGAGGATGGGAGTCCCAGGCAACGGAGACAACCTCTGAACGGGACAAGCCCTCAAGTGCCAAGCACTGGGCGAACAGGTGGGGCAAGCACAACAAGAACCATACCGAACCGTTGGCTTGTAACCCACGACAAGCCCAGCAAGCACGAGGCACGCATGAGCCCTCAAGAGGGCCGTCGGCCAACCAAAGCACACACGAACAAGCCAGAACCTCGGAACACCACCAGTCGGTATGGAAAGTGTCGCTCTGCTAATAATCGATAGACCGTCGATCAATCCATTATTAGGCAGACGTGACCCTCCTGGCACCGCTGCTAGGACACAGCCACGAAGGTGTCACCTTCGGTCACTGAACGCGGCAAGGCAACCTACCGCGTTCCCCACCAAAAGGTCCTAAGGGCAAGCCTGCCCTGGAGTACATGCCGACAAGCTAACCGGGGCCACAGAAACACCAGAGGCAACACAGGTGCTGTCGCATCCACCTAAGTCGTCGCGATACCACCGTGATGGGGAAGGGCACCGCGACAGCAACCCTATCGCGATGGGGCAGAGTGTCGCGACAGAAAACCATGTCGCGACAGGAAGGCGTGTCTTGACAGCGATCCTTATCGCAATAGGGAAATGCATCGTGACAAGGTCGTGACCGACCGGGCAGACGCCTCTTCTGGTGTCGTGACGTGCACCGCGGTCGCGACACCATCAAAGAGGCAGACCCACGGGATGCTCCATCCCGGGGCCGCCCACAAGCCACACACATACCACATGGGGGAGGGGAGCATGGAGAAGCTATCTAAATTAACTAGAAAGCACGAGAAGCTCCCAATCCACCCGGATCAAGAAGAGTTCAAGCAATCCCTACCTTCTAAGAAGCAACGAACCCATTGAGGGCCCTTCATGTCGGATTGGCCACCTCCTCCTCGCTCCACGCAAGCTCTACAACACCAAGGACACGAGCACGACCCTCCTCCTTGCTTGAAACTCACAAAGGGGAGAGAGGGAGGCAGAGCACCGCCGGAGGGGGAGAAGAAGAGGGAAAGAGAGAAAAGAGAGAAGGGGTTGCTGGCCAAGGCCTTAAGCCTTCGACACCCAAGACGTGACGGGGTGACACGTCGCGTTAAGGACCTTAACGCGACGGGTCAACGCACCCCGACAAGAACGCGTCCCCCAGGGATGCCGCAACAACGCGACAGGTTGTACTGACACGCCTGCCATCCTGACAGCTGCCAGACGACAAAAGGCACGAAACACTGTCGTGACCCGTTGACTGGGTGTGACACGAAGATGCGATGGAGAAGCAAGGCGCGACAAAAATGTGATGCACAAGCTGGTCGTGATAAGGATGACTATCGCGTCAGACACCCACGATGCGACACTAACGCATCACCCAAGCCGGACGCGTTAGTGTCAAGTCATCCAAGACACCAGATGGAAAGCCGGGAAGCCGAGTCTTACACATTGGTCATATGTCGACACAAGTCCTTCACTGAGGCACTATTAATGAGTTTTCAACTTCATGTGTCGACGCATTAAGAATCCTATGTCGACACACTATTCTTCAATTTTGAATTCTACTCTCTTTTCTTTTAAATAAATCCTTGGATGGTACATTTACTTTGTTACTTCACTTGTCAAGAGGGATATTTATTTAATATGTTTATTTTTGACAAAAATCAATAATTCAGTAGGAGTTAAAATACTCACTATTCATTCTTGCTTAACCCCAAAATAAACTGATGGTTTGGAGCTTATAAACTTTTAAGTTTGAGTCTTAAAACTTCTGAAAACAACCAAAGAGTGGATATGGAGTAGCTTTAAAACATCTTGAAAATCCACATTTTCCTATATTCTGAAACTCAAAGTAATGTGGTTTCTTTGGTTGAAAAATCTTCAAACTAAGTATTGTCCTTAAACATCATCCATGGTTTGAAGTAGGATAAGAGAATAAACCATGTTATCAAATTTTGTTTGGTATAGCAATGGCTTGGCTACTGAGAAACTACTGTTCTTCACAACAAAAGTGATGAGTAATGTATGTCATGAAGTGCCTTGCAACCTCTACTAAAAAATGGATAATGCAATGTATGTTAAATTGAGTAGCTGGGAATACTAGCATCTGATAAACGTGTATTCTCAAGTCAAAAAGTTTGCACCAAACCCTTGAAGCAAAATGGTTAGCAACCTTGAGCAACCAGAGACTCTAGTGTGTGAAAAGCATGTGTCTTGTGTGAAAAAGTATATGCTACATTTGAATGCTCATTAAAATATGCTATGAAAAAGAAAATTTATAAGTAAAAATGGTTAACTCTTTGCCTATCTAAGAACTTCTAGTATGTTTATTCTCAATACTAATTGAAGTTTTTCCTAGAGGTATCTCTATGAAATTGATAAGTAAGAATAAAGGGAATGCATTTAAAGGGGTGTTTTAACTCTATTAAATGTGCCTCACTGGTTTTTTGATTTTTTAATGGTCAAACTTAAGATTTAATTCTCAAACCAGTAAGCTTAAAAAGGGGTAATAAAATAGAGTTGAAAGTGATCTCTTTAACATATTAAAATTCCTGAAAATTTTACAATAAGGTAATATTCTCATGTTAGAAATTCTCTCTTAATCCCTTGAAAAACAATTTTGGCCTCATATATTCAGCAGGTCGACACAATCTTCTTGTGTGTCGACGCACAAAATTCACAAGCATGACTTAGGTCAACACACTTTCATATTAGGTCGACGCACTCTACATTGTTTCAGGTTAAGTTAGGATGAACCACTGGTTCACTTTACGATCCAGAGTGAGGTTGACGCCCCCTCCCCCCTCCTTTTTAAACCTAATCTCAGGTCGGCACACCGGAAAGCTCAAGCATATCTCCTAGAGGAAAAAGTGTGAAGCTGGTGCGTGAGATCTACAGAAGAGCAATTGAGTGGAAGAGCCTTGTAGAGAAGATAGTAGAGAGAAGAGCGTGAAGAAAAGCAGAAGCAAGAGCCTAACTACTACAAGAGAATTCAAGAAGACCTAATCAGATCGGCGACAACCAGAAGATTTGGATCTGAAGCAGAGAAGTGTCAGTTGAAGAGAACATCATCGGATCTCCTCAAGTGCATACAATTCAAGCTCCCAGCAGATTGTTATAGTCAAAGAACATCCAATTCATTCTTCTACACCTTATTTCCATGGATTGTTCATTAAACCCACCATCATGTGTAGTGTGATTGTGATGCATACAGATCAAATATTTGTGAGGTTAATTTGATTCGTGTGTGGTGTGTTTGCAGTGCAAACCTAGTGTTTGTCACTGTGTGTGTGTTTGTGGGATCTTGCCTTAGCTAGAGGGCTTGATCCCAGTGCTGTTCATCTAGCGTGTGTGTTAGGATTGAGCCATAGTGCTCGTGTGTGTGTGTTGTACTCAAGTTGATTGAGTAGTGTGTGCCTTATTGTGTGAGGGGTGGACATAGGATGCACTTGTGTGCAGGCCGAACCACCTAAAAATCCCTTGTGCATTGTGTTTGCTTTGTGTCTTTACGCTAGATGCATGCATAGGGATTTCGATCACAGTTTTAGTACTCACACATTGTTTGACAGAATGTTTCACATACATTGATTGCACATAAGCACATCATGTTTGTGGGGTTTTGATTGAAAAGTCTTTTAATTTCAAGTAATTTTTCATATAAGTATTCCGCTGCGAATCTATTTAATATCCCCCCCCTCTAGATTTGCCATATCACCATATTCTAGATCCTACAAAAGGGCTACAAGGATACCATAATATCCATATTTGAGTAAGAAATCAGGCTTCTATCAGCCCATGAAATGAAAGGATAATGACAGGACATAGTGAGTAGTTAAGGTCAACTCAGACTATTGGTGGCTGATTAGCTTACTGTTGGGTGGGCCATGATAATATTGGGCTCATGACGGGCCAAAGACATGCTCTAAAATGATGACCAACTTGAGACATAAGATAGGAACAAGAAAAATGACTTGCTTGCAAGGCAAGAATGGGTGTTTACGAGTATGTTTAGACTCCTTGTATTTGGCAAAGTTCTTTATAGATGTTCGATATTACTAACAAATAATGTATGTTCACTAACATATACTTTAGATTCTCTAACATATTATCCATAATAAGTTTAAACTTTTTGTATTGGGCAAAGTTCTAACAAATGTTTGATGCCACCAACATATAGTGTAGATTCACTAACATATGTGCCACACTTCTTGTCTTATGCAAAGTTCGTAATATACATTTGATTTCACTAACATATAGTGTAGATTAAGTAGCATATACTCCAGATTTACTAACTTATACTTTAGATTCACCAACATGTGTTCAACAGTATGTTTAGACTCCTGTATTGGACAAAGTTCTTAGCAAACATTTAATGTCACTAACATATAGTGTAGATTAACAAATATATACTCCAGATTTACTAACATATACTATGGATTCGCTAACATATACTCCACAGTATGTAACACTCCTTTTATTGGGCAAAGTTCATAAGATACGTTGGATTTCACTAACATATAGTGTAGATTCACTAACATATAATGCAAATTCACTAACATATACTCCACACTATGTTTAGACTCCTTATATTTGGAAACGTTCTTAACAAACGTTCGATATCACTAACATATAGTGTAGATTCACTAGCATATACTTCAGATTCACTAACAAATACTATGAATTCACTAACATATGCTCCACAACATGTAACACTTCTTGTATTGGGCAACGTTCTTAAAATAGACACGATTTCTCTAACACACACCACACACACACCACACACACCATACACACACACACTATATCACTAACATACCCAAATCATATACAAAAGGTACATAACTTTAAATTCCCTCATACACAAAAAGGCACATGACTTTCTATGCAAAAAAGTTCCTAACACACATCAATCCTCCTTGTATTCTGCATGTGGTGAGAAGGCTATCATGGCTGAATCACTAGCATGGGGTGCATGGGCTGCATGTGGGGCATGGCCTACATGGGCAACATGAATAGGGTGCATAGATTGCTTGATCAGGATACATTGCATAGGCTACCTGGGTGCATGTGAGGCATACTTTGCACAGGTTGAAAAGCTAGACTATCTCTTCATAAAGAGCATATAAGTTGAGAGGTTACTTTCAATTCTCTTCTCCTTTCTCCTTCCCTTTGTTTTTGCTCATGGTGGATCATTGACAACATGAGAAGGCATAGGAGATTCCGACCCTTTAAGCACCTCAGCTACATGAATCAACTTCTTCATCAGTTTGGTGATTTCTTTGACGGCCACACTATGTACTGCTTCAAACATTGATCCAACCTTGGCTATTTTCATGAGACAATACATTTGATTATTGTACTGACATGCAGATGAATCAACCATTCCATTTTGTACATTATATTCATCAATTGCATGTTATATCGCTCTCATGTGTCTATCGTTTCATAAATATTAATGGGGTATTTGGTGTATGCCTGCAAATTGAAATGCCATTAATGAATGTTTGCATAAATAACATCTGAATTGGAATGATTTGCTGGTACATGTAACAATTTCATCAGCTCAATCACAAGACAAATGAATTCTTTCGTAATGACCTTCTTCCCAACTTTCACTTTGATCCTTTCATAGCACTTCACCCTTATTGTCAAGCTCTTCTTATCTTGATCGATGATAGTAGGAAGACAAGAAGCAATCTCAATCACTTCTTCTTGAAACTTCTTAAATCGTGTAGATATTAGCTCCTTGCTTCTTAAATGGGGAAGAGGTTTGTAGGAAGGCATTAATATCCATTGTTTTTGCGTCTGCTTGATTCTCAACATCATATCTTCACTTAAGTGCAACAACATATTTGTCCATAAATTTCTTTGAGAGTAGTTTTTTCTTGTACAAATTCATTAAATAAGTGATGGATGCTTTCGCTTCTTTGGGAGATTAAAATCCCTGCATATATACATCTATGAGAATAATGTAATGTATCTCTGGAGACCCAGATTTTTCTATCAAGCTGTATCTTTTAATGCTCCAAAATTGGCCCAGTGATTTGAAAATCTCCATTAGTCTATTTTCAACCTTAAAGCCCAAGTCCATGGCTCATTCACCAAAAATTTTAATGCAAAATGCCCAAATATTATTTTTCAAAGCAATAGCTTTAACATGTGCTATCTCTCAAGCATGTTACTAGTCACGCTGATCATGTGATGCGTGTCTTTGATAATCGATGCTCTCGCCTTTTCTTTTCAAAAGCCAACTTCCTCACTTAAAATAACTAATCGACTCCCTTAATGTGCACAATTCTCTTGGCACATTCAAGTCGTGCTAGTAGGGTGGCACACCTTTCAAAAAGCTATTCTCTCACCTCTCAAATAGAGTATCTTCTCTAGAATCAACTCCCTTCTATTTAAAAAAATGATTCCCTTGTTTTAAAAATCAACTATATGAGAGTCGACTCTTTAAAAATCGACTCCCTGAGAATCGACTCTATTCTATTTTACAACTCCCTCGCTACTTTAAAGTTGACTCCCTGAGAATTGACTCTTTCTATTTTATGACTCCCTTATTGCTTTAAAATCAACTCCCTTAAATGTACTTTATCTGACTAGTGCATTTATAGAGTTGCACTTGGTCCATAGCGCGCATTTTCCTTTCAACTTTTTCAAAGAATCGATGCTCATCCTTTCTTTTTTTTTTTTAAATTGAGTCTTATGCCTAACATGCCATGTGGTGATGGCATGTTTTGAGTCGCGCGATAGCGATAGTATGTGTCTATCTTCCAACATAGAGATTTAATACCTTATGTTTCGGCATGTTTTCATCCATTTCCACATGTTTAGATGTGGTTTTCTCCATCAATCGCCTCTTAAACCTCTCTTCATGATCTCCCATTAGTTTCTTAGAGTTTTATTGCTTAAAACGAGTTTTCTTGCATTATCCCCTTCTAAGGGTGAGAATTCTATAAGTTATACCCCTTAGGCCACGAGGGTGAAAGGGGACGCCATTTAGAGTCTTTAGGAGAAGTTTCTTCTGCATTCTAGAGTCAACTTGCAGCAATCCTATGATGCCTTTTGGCTTTCTTATTCCTCCTTTCTCTCTCTTTCTCTTATTTTTTTGTATGCATTATAGCTTAGGGCTTTATTTTCATTTTAAATCACATACACGACCACACACACACCTATCTTTACACCCATAGGTTTAAACCTCTCAGGTATCGCCACCTTCATTTGCATGACTTATCATTTGAGGGAGATGTTATCATCATGAAGTTTTTCTAATTGATGTTTTCATATTTTTTATAGGCATCAACTATTGACCAGGTGCAAGCCCAGATGGGGGTGAATGGATTGCTTAAAAATATATCTTGAAATTTTGTGTGTTAAAACAACTTCGAACATAAACCTAATCACAAGTGTTAGAGTTAGTGAGCAGCGAAATAAGATGAAAAGAATCACACAAAAGAATGCACAGGATTTTTTATCCTTGTTTGACCTCTTATCACCAGGAGTCCTATGTCCAGTCCCCAAGAAACTACTTCGGATTCTACTAAACAAGGGTACAGTCCCCCTCAAGGACACTTACACATCCAGCACACGCTGACCTTCTCTTCATCCACGAAAGGCAATACAACCACCTGCAGCAACATGTCTTCCCTTCAACAAGGTGAACAACACCTACCCACAACAGGTCTTCTCTCTGCACAGGAAAGGACCACTCTTAAGAAGAGTTGAAGGGATGGCCCTTAGATCAGCTTATACAACAGCCTTGCTTGATCTGAGGCACGAACTGAGGGGAAGAAGAATAGAAACTATGATGCTATCCCTTTAGAACAAAAGGCTCTTAAAGAAAAAAAGTGAGGGCTTCAGGAGAGCTCGGAGCATATGAGGTTGGAGTAAGGGCGCATTGCTCTTCTAATCTCTGGGGTGGTGAAGATCTCAGTGTGTATGCATTTACGCTTCTGTATCTCGCTTGTATATCTCTATTCGTTCTTCACAACCATCATCCTCTTATAGGCATTCCTCTATCTTCAGATGTAGCCGTTGAGATATCCGTTGAAGCAGCCATTGTCCCTCATTTCTTGATGCTCATTTCCATGCAGTCACACTAGGTCTAACGTAAGAGAGTGCAAACTACCGAAAACCTGTAGACAATAAATTCTTGATAGAGACAGAGTGAGATGTTCTCAGTATCAATCAACATGCAAAAAGATGTTTACAAAAATAATATATCCATTCTGTCAAAAAAAACATAAGAAGACTTGTTATAATATGTCAAATCGAGAGCACTTTTTACAATGAGCAGTGTCTTGTGACTAATCAAACCTTTTAGAATACTTAACATGAGAAGATGTATTTCCAAGAAAGATATGTTCCTTTCTGTTCACACGTAAAGTGTTAGAAAACTAATCATGAAAAAGGAAGTCAGTCAAAAAGTCATACTGCATGGGAACTATATCCAACAACAGATTTGGCATATAGAAGACATCTTAGAAAGCTTACATATATGAAACAGATGGCGGGAGATTTAAATTTCACGCGTTCAAATAGCTAAGGATATTTAAAACATTTCTGTGAATACTTTAATCATATTACAAAGATGTTTTCAGAAAGTTCTTTAATCAGAAGATATACAATATGATCAATATGATTTCATCAAGGAAAAAGGCTTGATAGAGATAAATATATAGCATTTGATATAAGCCAATCAATGTTTAAGTACAAGGCAATCGATTTTATGCAAGACAATCGATGTTTATGAAGAAAATAGATGTTTTATGAAGGCAATGACTGTGAAGAGGTAATCAATGTTCAAAAGGTATCGATGTCTATGGTATTCGATGCTCAAAAAAGATAATTGATGTCCAAAAGGTAATCGATGTTAAGAGACAATCGATGTTTTAAAATAATTGATATAAGCAATTGATATGAAAGTAATCGATGCTTTAAGATAATCGATATAAGCAATCATTGTGAAAGCAATCGATGTAAACTTTCAAATCGTGTCTCACTTCGACTGTCAAGAGTCGGAGTTGAATGTCACTTCGACTATCCAAAAGTCAGAGTTGAAGGTCACTTTGACTGTACAAAAGACGGGAGTTGGACATACTTCGACTTCTTAGGAGTCGGAGTCGGATCGCTTATTTCGACTGGTCAAGATACAACACAACGATAGAAGTGGAACTTTGGATATGACAAAGTGTAACATCGTATATGACAAAGTGGAACTTCGTATACAATAGTTCATAACACTGTCAGTCGAAGTGAAACTTTGGATATGACGAAGGGTAACTTTGTATATGACGAAGTGGAACTTCGTATAAAATAGTTCATAACAATGTCGGTCGAATTGAAGCTCATATATAGCTTTGGATATGACAAAGTTAGCTTCGGATATGATGAAGTAGAACTTCGTATATAACAAAGTGTAACTTCCTATAAATAGATATAATGTTGTCGGTCTAAAACTTCGGATATCATTTCGGATATGACGAAGTTAGCTTCGGATGATGAAGTGAACTTCATATATGACGAGTAGAGCTCGACTGATCACGATAAAAAATATGCATGACAAAGTGCCTGCTTTCGGATAGATGAAGTGGACTTCGATGTGACGAAGCTAGCTTCGTATATGACGAAGCAGAGCTTCGACTGATCACGATCAAAAACATGCATGACGAAATGCCAACTTCGATATGATGAAGTGGACTTTAGATAATGAAGTTTAAAGCTATAGAATATGAAACTTGACTTCGATTAAAAATGTGAAAAGATTATTAGTGATGAAAACATGACTTATGAATGAAACTATGAATGACAACAAATACTACAAGGAATTGAGCACCATCTAGTGAACTTAGAAATACTTGGAATACTTACAATGGTGATCCTTGAAGTATTTTATTTATTTCCTTTGAGTCTCATGTTGACAGACTTAACCAAAATGTCTTAAGGTAAACACAGATTTAGATAAATATAAGAATATTCTGATAAGTTTTTGTTATCACCAAAATATATAGTCATAGAGATAAGGAGTCAACATCAACAACATCACAGAGATGAGGCCCTTCATCCTTGGCCAGCTAGGAAGAAGGAGACAAGAATGCAACTCTCATGCACTGATTTCAAGATGTAGTTTTATTCCAAAGCACAATAGTAGTAGTGCCAATCATCATTTACACATCTACACTGAAAGCAGTTTTGGGACTTCTTTTCAACTATTGAAGTAACTATTCATTTTCCCAAGCATTTTAGATAGTTACTTCAGTGGCAATCACATCCTTTCATATCATACAAGGAATATCTTTTTGAGAGTATCCACTTTATGGTTGAGCATAAACCCTTAATTACAATACCATTTGTATTCACTAAAATATACTCTAGAAATGAGACCACGAATGACAAAATTTGTCAATATGGATAATTACCAGCAAAGAAGGTATCTTTCAAGAATTGGAGCTCATTTCACCCAATTTTTGTAACGACCCAAGATCTAGATACCAGTTACCCATTAGTATACTCGAATCCTGAACAAAACCCACGAGCCGAAGCCCGGAAGGGTTAATGAAAAAGTCTAAGGAAGCTATAAGAAGACTAGTTCTCAACAAGTGCAAACTATAAACGCATCTCAGTATATATAATTGCACTGGTATGTACATCTCAGAGCATAAGTACAGTCAGATAGAAAAGTACAACTAAGTATGTACTTTGCTCTATAGATCTAGTTGCTATGCAAGATCACTGGAGGGAGTCTAATTGTCTGCACCCTGAGCTGATGGAGCCTCACCTGAAAGGAAAGGGAGTAAGCCTCTACTTAAGACCTAGTACGAACACTAACCCCACAGGCAAAACACAACAAACTAAGTGCAAGTAAGAGACACAACTAAAGTAAGCACAACACAAAACAAAACTACTACAAAGCTCGTACTATGGCAGAAATTGCAATACAATACTCACTCCACATAGAGGAAAGAACCAGGCCAGTGCCTCGCAGGCACAAACTCACAGAAACTAGTACTAAACACACAACTCAGCACAAGCCACACACTCACACACAAGATCGGACCAGCTAGGGCATATTGCTTGGTACCTCGTCACCATAGAGTCCTTCAACCCTAGCCATGTGTGTACACTCAGGAGCTCTTCCATCATGTCTGGTCCTCGGCCGATTTTCCCCTACACTAAATTGTAATAGATGGAGAAGGGGCCCCACAGACACCGGTTCAAAACCACCACAAGGGGCTCGCACGAGACGGAGACGCTCTTGACATCAAGGCTCACCGACATACTAACTCATGCCAGTCATCCATGTAGAGTCAAACTCAACACCCAGGTAGAAACACAACACAGTACACCACGGAAGCAGAACACCAATAGCACAGACGGAGACACTCTCGACGTCTGGAACATTGTGCAACACACGTAGAGTCCTTGAAGTCCATATGTATAGCCAGAACTGCACTAGACACACTGCCAGTCTACCCAGGTTAACGACAACATCCACTGTTGCCAACCCAAGTTGACGACAACACACTATGCCGTCAGTGAAGAACTAGACAACACACTACGTAACCATCAAGTTCTTTAATACCCAGAACCGCCATGGGTACAACCCTCTTTCAGAAGCAAACCAAGCCTTGCAACTCAAAACCAACATTGGGGAATCCTTCCTTGGACTGCCAAGCACACATAGAAGACACAAAAATGATAAGAAAATGCATGGATCATCGGGTGCAACCACGATACCCCAATATGAACAATCCCCCCAGAACACAGTTCTACAACATGAAACTCACATGCAACCACCATAGAAATAGTAAAGGGGACACAGGGGTTAGTCTCCATACCTCAAACGACGAAAACATGGCGAAAAGACCCAAATGAAGATTGCACCACACGAGCTTCACCAACCTCGTTTCCACAAATCGCTGCCTCTACAACACCACACCCGCACCTTGTCTACAAATCCTCCGTCGGCCACCAAGGTATAGGAAAAGTAGAAGGTGAAAGAGGCGGTCGAGAGAGTGAAAAGTGGGAAGAGAAGGGGTCTCAGGCGCCCTAGACAAATATAGATCCGTGCAAGTTGACATCAACATAGATTGTCATCAAGTTCTACTACAATTAACTTGGCGTCAACATCAATTGTCGTTAACTAGGAACAGAAAAACCTCAAAACCCAGTCAAGTAGATGAAAGCATAGGCAGTTACCACACATGTAGACGATAACATCGCATGCCATCAACACAGATCTGATAGCGAACTATCTTGCCATCGACAGGTTAATGGCACTCGACCTTGCCATCAACCTAAGACTCCGCAAAGGGCCCAATAAAGGTCCAAAATGGCCAAGGTATCACATCCTCCCCCCCTTAAATAAATGTTCGTCCTTGAAATTAAACAACAAAAGGGAAATAGTACTCACTCAAACAATGTGGGAACTGCTGGCGCATCTCAATCTCTCTCTCCCATGTTGACCACACCTGAGTGTTGCTACCATGTAGCTCGAACCAAAGGATCACCTTATTTCTTAGCCTCTACTGTTGATGATCCTCAATGTGAATAGTATACTTAGGTACAATCAACTATGTGATCACCTCTATCCACTCTGCACTCGGAAACACAATTTGACTTATCTCGTACCCCGTAACATAGAAACATGGAACACATTGTGGACTCCTACCAACTCTAGAAGTAACTACACTAGTAGGCTAGACACCAACCACACTCAACCACAAGAAATGGTCCAACGTAGTGGAGACTCAACTTCCCACGTTTCCCAGACCTCATGACTCCCTTCATGGGGATACTCATATGAACACCTGATCCCCATCCTGGAACTCTAGTGGCCTATCCTTCGCTGGTCAGAAAAACTCTTTCTTTCGGATCTGTACTGTAAAACCCGGGTGTTGCCCAGATAGCAAGCCCAAAGGAGGTGTGATGGATTGCTAAAAAAAAATCTTTTTAGAGTAATTACTGTAAATAAAACGCTTGATAGAGAACACTAAGTTCAATAGTTTAGAGTTAGCGTTAATAAAGACAAGAGAGCACAACACACAGACTGTGACGTTCCGGCCGTTCGGATCATCTTCTTGTGTGTATGGAGGCCAGTGTGTGGCCCATGACGTGAGTACAGCTGTTTTCCACATGTTGTGAGGCTCTGTGAGCTGGAGATTTGGGCCCAAAGTGCTCACTGTTCACTGTCTGTGACCGCGACAGTGAGGGGCGTCGCATTCTAAACGCGACATCCAGGGCGTCGCGTTCAGAAACCGTTGTTTTTGGTCTTCGTCTGCATACGCGCCACGTGTTGCGCATAGGGCGAGCTTGCTGACGTCGACTTATTGAAGGCGACGACCTAGTGTGTCGTGTTCAGGTCGTGACACAGTGGTGTCGCGTTCTTAATCGTGAAGTTTTTTTTTATAGAACCCTGGCAGAACAGAGCTCACACGAGCTCTGCTCGGCCAGAGGGTTGTGCTGGGGATTTCTTGGGGTGATTTGACTTTTCGGAGCTTGGTTTGACGTGTTCTCGCCGCGAGGACGCTACGTGGAGCAGGGGAAAAGTCGTGTGGGCTCCGTACTTCGCCTGCTTCGCGAAGGTAGGGATATTTCCCATGTTTGATCTGTGGATTGCTCGTGTGATGTGTGATGCAATTTTCTAATTTTCTAACCAGTAGATAGCATGTGTAGGAACACATTAAGCATGTAAATGGAATGAGAACCATAGATTGTAGGGGTTTTGGAGGAGATCTGTATGAGGGATTAGATTAGGTTTTGAACCTGTGAAGGCGACAAACCTGTGCGTCGTGATAATGTCGCGATAGAAACGATACGTCACGTTCATGTTTTAAAGGCGACTATCGAGTTTCGCATTCTGAAGGCCCGTTGCGATCACATCCGAGGTTTGTTTATATGCATGTGTATGCTAGTGTAATATTATCGTATTACCGTATTGTGTTGTGTGCAATGGTAAGCGGTGCATTGGCACTCGCAGCACTCGGGAGTGTGTGGTGTGGTTGGCGTGGTGTTCACGCGGTTTATGTGAAGGGTTCACGTGGCTTGTGCGTGTGCACGTGGTTTCCATGTACGTGGCGTGTATTTGATGCCTACCGTGGATACTGTTGGGTTGAGTGTGTTTTGGAATTCCTAAAATTGTATTTTAATGATGACCAATGACATCACTCATACTTTGATTTTTATGATGACATATTGTGATTTTAAATGATGACATATTGTGATTTTAAAGATGACATATTGTGATTTGATGATGACATGTTGAACATGTTATACATTTTATACATATCACAATATGCTTAAACAACATATTTTTTGATGTTAATAGCTCATATTTTAATGATAATATCTTGTACTAATGATTTATGTGTTAAATTTGTAGGTGTATACAAGATTTTTGTCATGGGTATGTCGACACACCCTTTGATGGTGTCGACACTGGGTCAGAATCCCTGAAGCAATTTCATGAAGACAGGGTCCACTGTGTCGACACAGTCCACGCAGTGTCGACACTAGTCCCAGTCTCCAGAAGACCCAGTTGCCTGACTGGGACAGTGTGTCGACACAGTCCCAGGCAGTGTCGACACTAGTCTCATTTCCCAGAAAAGAAGTTTGCAGAAATGGGACAGTGTGTCGACACACTCCCTGGTGGTGTTGACACACTCTGGCTGAAACTCAAAAACGTGAATTTCTCTGGACACGTGGCTACTTGGGAATTAAGATTTGACCTAGTTTCCCATGTCCATGCACCCCAAGGCACTTTATGGACATATGGGCTATAAATACCCATGTTTCTTGTACTCCAAGGGTATCCCACAAGAGAGAGACCAGACTTCTCCAGAAAAGGGTGTGGCGGCTGCAGAAAGGAAAAAGGGGCAAGCAGTGCTGTTTGAAGGAGAATGTGAAGAAGAAGAGAAGAGAAGAGGAGATAGAGGATAAAGTGTCTGCATCCGATAAGGGAGGAGAGCAGCACCATCAGATTAAGGAGCAGAAGAGCAGCAAAGGAAGAAGAAGAACTGGCAAATCCGGATGCCACTGAGCAGAGCATCGTGGAGTGAAGAAGATCTCCAACGAATTCCTTCAAGCGTCTTCAATCCAAGCTTCTGCAGTCTTCTTCATCAAGGAACTTCCAAGTCCACATCTATTTCATTTATTTTCTTGGAGTGTTCATCCAGTTTTTCATTGTGTGATCTGTGTATGTGTTCTACACAGATCACTTAATTCTGTTTTTTCTATTTTTTATCTTTGTATTGAGATAGATCGGCTAGAGGATCTATTCTCTAACTGAGCTTGTTCTAGCGAACTTGGATCCTTCCGGTCCAAAGGTTTGGAGCCGTAGTGCTCAGGTTTGGAGCCTTAGTGCTCTGGAGCCGTTGTGCTGAAGTGCTTGTGAGTCATCGTACTCATAAGTGGTTTGTGAGTAGGTCGTCGTACCTATCTCCTGGGTTTTCTTTGAGTCATTGTACTCAAAGGGTGGGAGTCGTCGTGCTCCGGTTGTTTCTTGAGTCGTCGTGCTCAAGGTGTTTTGGAGTCGTCGTGCTCCATGTGAGTTGTACTCAAGGTTTTGAGTAGTGTGGCCTCACTGTGTGAGGGGTGGACGTAGGAGTCCTGGAGGTGATTTCCGAACCACCTAAAAATCCTCTGTGCTGTGGTTTGAATTGTGTTTGACTTTGTATTTCGCTAGATGCATGCATAGGGATTTCGCTCACTATTAATTGATTGCCCGCACACACTAATCACACTTCAGATCAGTAAATTGTTGGGTGAATTGATCTCTAATTCGTCGAAGTAATTTGAATTGCTTAAGCTTCCGCATAATTGGTGTTAGTTCTATTCAACCCCCCCTTCTAGATCTGATTCATCCACCCTCCGATCCTAACATTGGTATCAGGGCAGTTAATGTCTGTTACTGATCTGATTTGATTGCTTCTGTTTGATCTCTGTGTTAATTGCTTGAACTGTTTGCTTGATCTTTCACTGTCTCTGCAGGTTAACCACTCTAATTGTTGATATCTAATTCCTTGTTACATTGATTCACTGTGATTAGATCTAATAATCTTTTGAGTTTTGGTATATGGCAAATATCTTTAATCTGCATGAATTTCCTGTTATAATTTTAGAGAAATCACCAGTCTCACCTTCATCAAGTTTTTCAAGGAAGCACAAGAAAAGGAGCAAAAGAAATTCACAAGTACTTTATGGCAAAGAAGAGCCTCAATGAATCCAGAATCAACAATTCATAAGGTTGTGCTCTCACTGCACATTCTAAGAGCTCATAGCATTCTTCATCCTCTTCAAAACACAAGAATCAGATGGTCTACCAGGTCAAGTACATCCACTCTAGACTCATCTATGCATTCTAATTCTGATTCGATGCAGATGAAGGCATGTCTTATGTTGAATTGATTGAATTCTGTGAGAAGATACAAAATCTAATGTAAAGCTGAATACTAAAATAATGATTTGAAAAAGACTTTAAAACATTGCCATAAAGAAAGTGAAAATTTGAATAATACACTGAATTGCTCCAAAACAATGATAAAGATCTTTCACAAGAAAATGAATTTGAAAGGTGAAGTTCAGAAACTGAATTCTGAAAAAGAAAGTCTGAAAGATAAATTCAAAATATGTGAAAACAAGTTGTCCAAGTTAAAAGAAGATCATGATCAGTTGGAATTTGAAAATCTTGATTTGAAAGATGAAAATGAAAAATTGATTGATCTCAATGAAAACTTCAATTTGACAATGATCAATTAAACAAACAGATTTCTAACATGTCTCATGATCATCAAATAATAAAATGCAAACAACTGGATGGAAGAAAATAGTCATCTAAAAAGGAAAATTAACATGAATGCTTGTTGCATGACAAACCATTGACAATGACTGTTGCAATTAAGTAATACAATTGCTGATTTGGAAAAACAAATGCTCAATTTGAAAATGAAAAGAACAAGATGAAAAATGGTTTGGATTCCTGCTAAACAGCTTCAAATTTAGAAAAAGAAGTTGTTGCATTAAAAGCTGAAAACCAAAAGCTTCAACATGAATTGAAAAATACTAAATACACAAGTCTTGCTTCTGTGAAGAGATAAGAAATTGAAAATAAACCAAATTAACATTTGTTAAAGCTGCTGCAAACAAGAACTCTGCTAATTCTAATGAAAAACTAATGAAAGTTCTTGTTCAAAAACAGATAGAGAAAAAGAAAAATGCTATTGTCAAGAAGATTCATCTACTTCCTCCATCAGTAAAAAACTCCAAGGCAAGTTCCAAATTTACATCATGCCAAGAGCCACCAAAAGGCACCTCCTTCTCTCATGGTAAGTCTCCTCACATGAAAAGGAGATTCCAGCAAATGTATACATGCCAAGGTAAGTACCAGGTAAGAAATGCTCTCATTTGCTTTAACTGCAATAAACCTGTCATCTTGCCAAACATTGCTGGATTACAAATCAAAACTTCAATAAACATACAAATTAGTCCAATGCTTTCATTGTCATATAATGGTCATATTTCTAGGGACTGTTGGTACAGAAATGATTTTATTGTGCATGCTCAGAAATTTTAGTCTAATGCATGCTCATACACATAGGAATAAATATCATGTTCATACTGAAAATGTTCAGAAATTCCATGTGTATAGGCATAGAAATGCTGCACAAAATCATTATGTTCTGTTTATATTAAAAATCCAAAAATTAGAAAACTTCATGAAAGCATAGATGCATTGAGCAAGGCAAAAAGAAAATCTGGAACTAATTCTGCTCATAGTTCTATCAATGAAAGAAATGCATCTATACCAAAAATAAAATCACTTTGGATTCAGAAATTTATTGCACTCTAACATTGATTTCATTGCAGGACCCAAGCAAGTGTGGGTCCCAAAACCAGCTTGATCAGCAAGCTGAGGAGTCTTGCAGCCATACATTGTAAATGGATTCAAGATATTGGCTGTGCAAGACAAGAAATGATTGGAGAACATAGGTAAAATCTTTGAAAAAGAAATGAAGACTGTTCAGGTAAAACCTCATATCATTTCCAGATTGAACTGCTTAAGTTAAAGAAATTTTGAGTCTTATCTGAACAATGAAGAGTGTGTTTTGATGTTGCTCCCAACAATAAGTTTTGTGTCTTAAGACTTGGAATCATGTTTGTGTTATCATGTTGCTTAACTGTACCATGATTTTGTGTGCATATCAACTGCTTTGACTTTTTGGTATATCAAATGATGACATGTGGAAAAACAAGTTATGCTTGTTTGGAAGCTATCATTATGCGTGAGTAAAATACTCTGCCAAGTACCAGAAGTCATGTTATGCTTAAAGCTAATTGTGTGCAAATCATGTGTGAATTGCTTACTAGCTTTTTCATTCCATGCACATATTAAGGGGGAGTAAATTTAAAAAAGTGCAAAATGTTCATATTCTTTCTATGCAAACTGTTTGGAATGATCATATCTGAACTGCTTAAATGATCATTTCATATCATACATATCTTATGGGGAAGTGAGTCAAAAGAATCTTTGAGTGAAATGCTGAGAAATATTCTTTCATATCTGATTTATCAACAACTCCCATTCAGTTATTGACAAATCTTCTTGCACATAAATTCCTCACTCTCACATTGCATGGCATTCTTGGTATATCAAATGGTGATTTGAAGAAAGACAAGTCAGCTTGTCTGGACACTTTCACTATGCGTGAGTATGTCTCCGCCAAGTATCAAGATTCCTTTATGCAATTGTTGAGGGAGAGTATTTGTTGAGGGGAGTTATTGTCTATTCTTCACTCATTTCTCTTGATATTTGTTGTCTATATTGAGCCCCAATCATCAGAATTTTTGATTCATTGTGCTATTTTCTTATGAGAGAATTAAGACATTGAACCTAAACTCATTGTGCCTTAGCTTAATTTCAATGATTCATTATCATTTCAAGGTTAAGCAATTAATACTGAATGTTTTTTAAAATGATTTGCAAAACACTTGTAGGCACTGAGTGACTTTACTATTTAACATGTGCATGTTTAAGCTTCATTTTTACCACTTGTTAAGAATAATTTCTCAAATTCGTAGTCATGTCTTTTCTGGTCAAAGCAATCAAATTCTAAAAAAAAATGATCAATACTCTGGAAAGATGCAAACAGAGCAATGCAAATTCTTGAACCACTGAGTAACCGGGCCATTTCACCTAAAAAGTGATTTGTTTCGCGTCAAAAAGTGGAAATCAAAGTTTTCAACTCTGTAAGATAATAAAGTTAAACCACTAAGTAACAGATCTGATCAATGTGATCTCTTGCACTGAAAAGTGAGATTTAACTAATTTATTCTTGTATTCTTTCCCAGTTCAAAATGAAAGAAAATCAAATTGACAGGATGAAAAAGCTTAAGACCTTCATAAAGTTCATGTTTACTGAGTTTAGACCTATTATTTCACATTGTGTTAAACTTAAAGATCCTAACATCCTTGTTAAATATTTTTGCTCACACATATAGGTCACTTTATTTCACATTGCATCATTATTTTAACCACATTCAGATCATTATACTTTGCTATACTTTGTGTTGATGTGTCTTTGTGATTAAACTTTGTTGCACAATAACAAAAACACAATAATTCTCTCATATGTCAATATCACATTGCCTCACTTATTTTGATTACTTCTGACCATTCATTTCCATTTCATTTCTTGATCTCCTACAATCTTTGTTTCTCTCTCTTATCTATCTTTTTGATGCTGTCAAAAGGGGGAGAAGGTCTCTAAGGGGAGAAAATTCTTATGGGGAGAAAGTTCAAAGGGTGTATATGGTCAAGGGGAGTTAATGCAGTCAATGGAGTCAAGCTATTGGGAGATTGTGCATAGGTTTTGTCATCATCAAAAAGGGGGAGATTGTTGGGTTGGAGTGTGTTTTGGAATTTCCTAAAATTGTATTTTAATGATGACCAATGAACATCACTCATACTTTGATTTTGATGATGACATATTGTGACTTTAATGATGACATATTGTGATTTTAAAGATGACATATTGTGATTTTGATGATGACATGTTGAACATGTTATACATTTTATACATATCACAATAATGCTTAAACAACATGTTTTTGATGTTTAATATCTCATATTTAATGATAATATCTTGTACTAATGATTTATGTGTTAAATTTACAGGTGTATACAGATTTTGTCATGGTAGTGTCGACACAACCTTTGATGGTGTCGACACTGGGTCAGAATCCCTAAAGCAATTTCATGAAGACAGGGTTCACTATGTCGACACAGTCCCCGACAGTGTCGACACTAGTCCCAGTCTCCAGAAGACCCATTGCCTGCGGGGATAGTGTGTCGACACTGTCCCAGGCAGTGTCGACACTAGTCTCAGTTCCCAGAAGAACAGTTTTGCAGAAATGGGACATGTGTGTCGACACACTCCCTGGTGGTGTCGACACACTCCGGCTGAAACTCAAAATGTGAATTTCTCTGGACCATGTGGCTGCTTGGGAATTAAGAGATTTGTCCTAGGTTTCCGTGCTCATGCCCCTAAGGCACTTTATGGACATAGGGCTATAAATACCCATGTTTCTTGTACTCCAAGGTATCCCACAAAGAGAGAGACCAGACTTCTCCAGAAAAGGGTGTGGCGGCTGCAGAAAGGGAAAAAGGGGAGCAGAGCAGTGCTGTTGGAAGGAGAACGTGAAGAAGAAGAAAAGAGAAGGAAGGAGGGATAAAGTGTCTACATCCAGAAAGGGAGCAGAGCAGCGCCATCAGATTAAGGAGCAGAAGAGAAGCCAAGGAAGAAGAACTGGTAATCCGGATGCCACTGAAGCAGAGCATCGTGGATTGAAGAAGATCTCAACGAATTCCTTCAAGCGTCTTCAATCCAAGCTTCTGCAAGTCTTCTTCATCAAGGAACATCCAAGTCACATCTATTTCATTATTTTCTTGGAGTGTTCATCCAGTTTTTCATTGTGTGATCTGTGTATGTGTTCTACACAGATCACTTAATTCTGTTTGTTCTATTTTTTATCTTTGTATTGAGATAGATCGAGCTAGAGGATCTATTCTCTAACTGAGCTTGTTCTAGCAGAACTTGGATCCTTCGTGGTCCAAAGGTTTGGAGCCGTAGTGCTCAGGTTTGGAGACTAGTGCTCTGGAGCTGTTGTGCTGAAGTGCTTGTGAGCCGTCGTACTCATAAGTGGTTTGTGGAGTAGGTCATCGTACCTATCTCTTGGGTTTTCTTTGAGTCATTGTACTCAAAGGGTTTGGAGTCGTCGTGCTCCGGTTGTTTCTTGAGTCGTCGTGCTCAAGGGTGTTTGGAGTCGTCGTGCTCCAGTGTGAGTTGTACTCAAGGTTTGAGTAGTGTGGCCTCACTGTGTGAGGGGTGGACGTAGGAGTCACTGGAGGTGATTTCCGAACCACCTAAAATCCTCTATGCAGTGGTTTGAATTGTGGCTTGACTTTGTATTTCGCTAGATGCATGCATAGGATTTTGCTCACTACTAATTGATTGCTCACACACACTAATCACACTTCAGATCAGTAAATTGTTTAGCTGAATTGATCTCTAATTCGAAGTAATTTTGAATTGCTTAAGCTTCCGCATTAATTGGTGTTAGATATTCAACCCCCCCTTCTAGATCTGATTCATCCACCCATCCGATCTTAACAGATACCTCTTCATTGGGAGCCCCAGGTTTTGTGTGAGCCAGGCACGTGTGTGCTCAGGGCTTGTCTCGGTACTGGGTACCGTCGAGGTTTCGTCATCTTCTGGACACCCTCACTCTTGTGCTGAGTAGTACGTCCTGCTGAGGGAAAGACGGTAGTGGGACAGCGACTAGAGAGAGTTTGTTGGTTGTCGCTTGTAGCGCGCTCATAGTTGGGGGAGACGGATACCAGTAGACGTACTGGGCCTAGCTAGTCCTCTTTTCCAGTGCCACACTTTAGGGAGCTCGGGCAAGAGTCCCTAAGGTGCCAGGCATGGGCCTACAGGGTGTGTGACCTGCAGGTTGTGGTGGTTTTGTTGGACTCCACAGTTCTTTGTAGGTTTAGTGGAGCGGCAGCTGGACCTTCCGTCCGTGGCTGCGAGACTGAGAGGTAGTCCTGTGTGGTTTGTCCAGGTCAGTAGGTGTCGCGAGCCAGTCCACGTGGCCCGAGTGAGGCGTTTTCTACTGTAGCTCGTACACTTGTTTGTGTTTGCCGTTTATTATCATTATTGGTTTCTGTTAAGCTGCTAGTGGTATTTATAGTTTTATATCCTGCTAGATAGTTCTATGAATTGTTAGTGTAGTTCCTGCTTTACTACTTTGTTGGTTGCTCGGTTTCTAGGGAGTTTCCCTACTGAGCCAATGACTCGAGAGGCTCACCCCCTACTCTTTCAGGTGAGGGAGAGCAGGAGACCTCACACCCGGTCTAGTTCTGAGCCGCACCGTAGCGGAGGGTCTGCACCACCGATAGTGTAATTTACTTTCCTATTGTACACCTCGGGTATGCCCCAGGTTGTTGTTGTAGTTTGGTTACAGTTGCGCTATGGCTATGTACATTTCTAATAAATATTTGTGAGATTGGCAAATCTTATATATTTGAGTTGTTCCTTTATATTTCTACGGACTAGTAGTTTGATATCCCTTGTGAGGCTTCGGCCCGTCGCGGAGGCGGACTTATGTTAGGCACATTATTGGGTTAACGGGTCTGAACAACGAGGACTGTCACAGTTGGTATCAGAGCAGGGTCCGTGTGGATATAAAGGAATCAGATATTGCATAGCCATGTCTCTATTGTAACCCATGCTGGTAGCGACCTTGGTTTTGTATTGATTATCGTATGTTGTGTCGTTGGAATGATGCTTGTGGAATTAGGAATGGCAGAAAGGAGAGACTGGGGAGGTGGAGGAGAGGGGTCAGGAGAGGACCCTACCAGAGGATGATATAGAGAGAATTTGGGAAAGCCTGACAGATATAAGGATGAGATTAGATCAGCAGCCACAGGTGCAGCCAGCGGCAGCAGTACCACCACTTCCAGAGGAGGCAATGCCAGTAGCCCCAGTTCCACCACCACCCGGAGTAGAGGTACCTTCTGTAGTACCTATACTTCCGGCAGTTCCAGCGAGGCCAGCTACTGGAGAGGAGACTACAGTACTCGTGGAGCGGTTTTTGAGGTTGCAGCCCCCTACATACTCAGGAGGCCCCAACCTAGATACAGCAGAGCATTGGATACATGAGATCGAGAGGGTATTTGCGATAATGAGGTGTCCCCAGAAAGATAGAGTGATTCTTGCAGCATACCAGCTACGAGGTTTGCGCAGGAATGGTGGCGGTTAAAGATGCAGACAGTTTTTACAGGTAGGATGGAAGACACTATCACATGGTCAGAATTTTTGTCAGTTTTTAATGATTCTTTCTTTCCAATACAGATCCAGCAGATGAAGAGGAAGCAGTTCAGGACACTCCAACAAGGGAATCTCTCGGTGCTTGAATATCAGATGAGGTTCATGGCCTTGAGTAGGTACGCCCCATATGTGGTAACTGATAATACCATGATGGTGGAGTACTTCAATCGAGGTATGAGGCAGAATATAGGATGCAGTGATTCCACTGATGTGTAGAACAGTGGAAGAGGCAGCACAGGAGCAGCAATACTTGAGAGGACTGTTCGGGCCAGGCAGGGGCAGTCCCAGGCAGGTGGTTTAGGCTCAAGTTTTTCGGCATCCACAGCCGTCAGGAGGAATCAGTAAGGGGAAAGCACCTTCCGGAGCTTCTTCGTCATCTGGAATAGCAAAGTGGGGCAAGCAGATTAGAAATTCTTCCAAGGAGGCCGAGGTAGAGGCAGAGGCAATAGGGCTTTCAGTAGGGAGGTTTTCAGCAGGGGTGTGGCTACAGGCCACCAGTTGCAGAGGAATCCCAGCAGAGCACGGCAGGGCAGCCTATAGCATACCCGACATTCAGATGTTATAATTATGGGCAGCCATGGCACTTAGCGAGGAACTGTCGTATCTTGAGAGCAGACTTATGGTAGAGGGACCCAATAGCAGCAGCCCTTTCAACAGTCAGCAGAGCAGGGCAGAGGTGCACCGTACCAGAGAGGAGGACGGGGCCGAGTGATGGCAATCACCCGAGCACAGGCGGAGGCATCCAATCTCATTGAAGGTATATTACCTTTCTTTGATTTTACTGCTAGAGTGTTAATTGATCCGGGTGCTTCGCATTCGTTTATTTCTGAAGATTTTCTGGATAGTATAGTACATCCTTTAGAAGAAAGGCCCTGTGAGTTAGTGGTAGAGATTCCTTCATGAGGATATATGCTTACTTCTAGTTTTTAGAAGAGGTCCCGATAGTTATTCATGGAAATCAGATGCCAGTAAGGTTATATGCTTTAACATTGAAAGATTATGATGTGATATTGGGTATGGACTGGTTAGAGGCCTATGAGGCCATGGTTGATTGCAGAAGAAGAGGGTCAGGTTTTGCAGACCTGGTGGTGTAGTGTTTGAATTTCAAGGTATACTTTTTACACTCCCAAGTTTATTATTTCTGCACTTAGAGCTCGAAAGTTGATTAATGCAGGATGTGTAGCTTACCTTGCGTCAGCTAGTCTAGTTGAGTCTAGTAAGTCTGTAGATTCGGTGCCAGTGGTCAGAGAATTTGCAGATGTATTCTCAGAAGAGTTGCCAGGGCTAGCTCCGCATAGAGAAGTAGATTTTACCGTAGAATTGCAGCCAGGCAGTTTACCGATTTCCAAAGCACCCTATAGAATGGCACCAACAGAGCTGAAAGAATTGAAGAAGAAATTGCAAGAGTTGATAGAAAATGGTTTTATCAGGCCCAGTCAGTCACCATGGGGAGCGCCAGTATTATTTGTTAGAAAGAAAGATGGCAGCTTAATGATGTGTATAGACTACAGGCAGTTGAATAAAGTTACAATTAAGAACAAGTAACATCTTCCTAGAATTGATGATCTGTTTGATCAGTTGCAATCAGCCAAGGTATTTTCTAAGGATTTGAGGTCAGGATATCATCAGTTGCGAATTAGAGAAGAAGACATTGAGAAGGCCACTTTTCGCACCAGATATGGGCATTATGAGTTTGTTGTGATGCCATTTGGGTTGACTAATGCACTAGCAGCTTTTATGAATCTGATGAACAAAATATTTCATCCGTATTTGGATTAGTTCATAGTGGTATTTATTGATGATATACTGGTTTACTCAGCGTCAGAGGAGGAGCATGCAGCGCACTTGCGGGTTACTTTGCAGATATTGAGGGTCATCAGCTATTTGCTAAGTTCAGTAAATGTGAATTTTGGCTGAAAGAAATTAGTTTCTGGGTCATGTAATATCAGGTGAAGGTATTGCAGTGGATCCCGAAAGTTGAGGCAGTGATGAAATGGGAAGAACTAAGGATAGTGTCTGAGATAGGAGTTTTCTGGGTCTTGCAGGCTATTACAGAAGATTTATTCAAGATTTTTCCAAGATAGCAGCCCCTATGACTAGGTTGACAAGAAAGGGGATTCCTTTTGTGTGGGTCCTCAGAATGCAGACACAGTTTTGCAGAATTGAAGAAAAGGTTGACTTCAACACCAGTGTTAGGAATACCGTCAGGTAGTGGCGGGTTTGTTCTGTTTACAGATGCATCCAAGAGAGGATTGGGTGCAGTTTTGATGCAGCACAGCAAGGTGGTAGCCTACACCTCCAGGCAGTTAAAGAAACATGAAGAGAATTATCCCACCCATGATTTAGAGCTGACAGCGGTTGTCTTTGCATTGAAGATTTGGCGGCATTATTTGTATGGTGAAAGATTTGAGATATTTACTGATCATAAGAGTTTAAAGTATATTTTCTCTCAGAAGGATTTAAATTTAAGACAACATCGATGGATGAAATTTGAAGGATTATGACTTCAGTTTAGCGTATCATCCAGGCAGAGCAAATGTAGTAGTAGATGCACTAAGTAGAAAAGCGGTTATGAATCAACTTATGATCAGAGAATGGAAATTGTATGAAGATGTGGCAGAAAATTCCTTGTATGTGCGAGTAGTCAGTGCAGAGCAATATTAGCAACCAGTGCAGTGGAGCCATCTTACACCAGCAAATAGTGGAGGCACAGAGAGCAGATAATAGTGAGCAGATATTATAAGAATGGAAGAAGTGACTTTTGGGAACGACAGTGTGGTCAGACTCAAAGGTGACTATATGTTCTAGCAGATGCAGAAATCAAATGAAGGTTTTAGAAGAGGCTTACAGATCAAGGTATACCATCCACCCAAGCAGCACAAAGATGTACCAAGATATGAAGAAACATTTTTGGTGGCCGAATATGAAGAGAGAATTGCAGAGTTTATTGCAAGATGTGCAGTATGCTAGCAAATTAAAGCAGAACACCAGAAGCCAGGAGGATTGTTGCAGCCACTTCCCATTCCACAATGGAAGTGGGATGATATAGCAATGGATTTTATTGGTGTTGCCCAGATCATCAGGTCACAATGCAATTTGGGTTTTTGTGGACAGATTGACCAAGGTTTGTAGGTTGTTACCGGTCAGTATGACATGGTCAGTGGACAGATTAGCCAAGCTGTATGTAGAAAGAATTGTGCCTTACATGGTATTCCAATCACCATTGTTTCAGATCGAGATCCGCGTTTTACTTCAGGTTTTTGGAGGAGTTTGCAGAGGGTCGTCGGCACAGAGTTAAGGTATAGTTCAGCATATCATCCACAAACAGATGGGCAGATAGAGAGGACAATCCAGACACTTGAAGACATGCTAAGAGCTTGTTGTTTGGTGTGGGGAGGTATTGGGGAGCGCCACTTGGGATTAGTTGAGTTTGCTTACAATAACGTTACCATGCAAGTATTGGGATGGCCCATATGAAGATTATATGGCAGACCGTGCAGATCACCACTAAACTGGCATGAGGTAGGAGAGAGACAGGTTTTGGGTCCAGAATTAGTTCGACAATGTGCAAAAAACAAACAGTAAATTCATTCAAGAAAAGTTGAAAACAGCCCAAAGCCGTCAGAAAAGCTATGCAGACGTTAGACGTAGACCTTTGCAATTTGAAGTTGGTGACTATATATTTCTAGAGGTTTCTCCTACTAAAGGTGTGCTGAGTTCAGTAAGAAAGGCAAGTTGAGCCCAAGATATGTCAGGTCGTTCCAGATAAAAGAAGAAAGATGGGTGAAGCAGTTTACAAGTTAGATTGCCAACAGATTTTACTGATGCACATGATGTGTTTCATGTCTCAATGTTGAGAAAATATATCAGAGATCCATCCCAAGTTGTCAGTTATCAAAGAGATGATCTGAAGCCCGACATGACAATGTCAGAATATCCAGTGCAGATACAGGCCACAGAACTCAGAGCTTAGGAATAAAGAGATTGAATTAGTGAAAGTCAGATGGGAAAACAGACATGGTGGAGAAGATACATGGGAATTAGCAGAAGAAATGATGAAAGCGTATCCATACTTGTTTTAGTAAGTTTTAATTCTTTTAGGTGATAGTGTTATATAGGTTGAATTAAAAGTTTTCGGTGTTCAATTTCTGTTTTAAATTTCGGGGACGAAATTTCCTTTTAGGTGATAGTAATTGTTGGGTTTTACATTCTAAATTAAATGACAACATGTTTGATGATGAACAATGTTAATTGAGTTTATGTACAATGTGAATTGAGCTTAATACCTGATGCAATAACTTGATACATACTTGATTCTATGTGTTCCTATATCTCACTAACTAAGTACATTCATGTAGGAGAGATACTATACAAGACATGTACCAAAGTCAAGCTCAAAAGATCAAGAAAAGCAACAGAACAAGGTACCTGTCGACAGCATCAAGTGTCCCTGTCGACAGATCTGAACAGTCAGCAACTATGTGTTCTGGAAGACAAGCCCCTGTCGACAGCAACATATGGCCTTGTCGACATATTCATATAGTCAGAAGCCAGTGTTATGAAAGAACAAGTTCCTATCGACAGCAGAAGTGTGACCTGTCAACAGACGTACAGATTCTTCAGAAACGGAAAGTTTCAAAGTTACTAAACTTGGTGTTTCCTACTACCACATCTCTCCATACGTAAACACCACTATATAAGCAACTTTTGAAGTTAATCACGTACACAAGCAGCCTCCAATCAAGAACCCTAAGAATCTCTCAAGAGAAGACCTGCTCTACTGCTCTGCATCAACCTACGCCCAGAACCGAGAAAAGAAGTCCCAGCGGAGGTGAAGCTGAACATTGTGGATTCAAGTATCTTCATCAAAGTGTGATCATCAAGACGAAGCTTGAAGTCCAGTCAGACGTTTACAAGAAGAGTTTACAATCTGGATTTGTTCTTCAACTCTAAACTCTCTCTGTTCTACTTTTACAAATCCGTGGTGTGTTGTGGTGTCTCAAGCAGTCCTTTGCTTGATTCACGTGTGGGTGTTGATCTGATCGTGGTTGCACATCAGATAACACGTGTGTGTGAGTTGTAGTTGTTGAACTAGCTCATAAGCAGGTTGTTCTGCGTGTGTGTGTGGCCAGTGGATGTAGGATACACAAGTTGTGTACTCTGAACCACGTAAATCGTCGTGTCTTGTGGTTTGCACGAATTTACGTTAGATGCTGGATAGGCACGGTGTCTCTACACACACGCTTTATAGTTTGCTCTCTATCTGTTATCAAGTCACACACATCCACACTTAGCTTGAATTCTAAATATGTTTCAACAATCTGTGTTCTCGCGAAAAGAAGGTGATAAACGTTTTAATTGACAGTAATCTATTCAACCCCCTTTTAGATTACCATATTGGGAATTCGAAAACCTTTCAATTGGTATCAGAGCCGAGTTTCTCCGAGTTACTGTCTTACTTGTTTGATCTTACGATCAGGAGATTCACGGTCTAATGGAATCTAGCAAGGGATTCATGGCGAGGGCACTCAGTGACCAGGCCACCATTTTTGATGGAACTAACTACCCTTACTGGAAAAATCGTATGCAGGTGTCCTGAGAGCACAGAACTATGAGTGTGGAAAATAGTCACAAAGGCGAATATTCCCTTCCTGAGGACGAGAGTACCTGGATAAAGGACCAGATCGCGAAGGGGACACTCAACTGGAGCGCCCTCAACATGATGCAGTGCGCGGTCCATCCCAACAAATACTCGAGAGTTTCCATGTGAACATCAGCAAAAGAGATGTGGGACAAACTCGAGCTAATTTATGAAGGTACGTCCGGTAAGGGAAACTAAAGCAAGCATGGTCTCCGAATATGAAATGTTTAAAATGAACTCTACTGAAACCATCTCTGACATGTTTGCGAGATTCATGTTGATCATTAATGGCTTGAAAGGTTGAAAAAGGAATACTCAGAAAGTGATTTGGTGAGGAAGATTTTCGGTCTGTCTCTTCATCCTCATGGAACACCAAGCCACTGTCATTGAGGATTCCAAGGACCTTTCAAAAATGAAATGGATGAACTCATTGGCTCACTGATGACCTATGAAATCAACATGAAAAGAAAGGAAATTGAAGAAAATCCTAGGAAGCCACTTGCCTTGAAGGCTTCCAGGAAAAATTCCTCAACTTCCAAAAAGTAGGTCATTCAGGAAAGTGATGAGTTGAATCGTCTAGTGAGAGTGAAAATGACGAAATGGCCATGCTCACTAGGCAATTCAAAAAATCCTAAAAACAAGAGGAGAGGTGCATGTAACTCTAAACCTTTCCAAAAGAAAGAATTTTCCAATAAATTTGATACTAACAAAAAATATGTGATTGTGTGTACGAGTGCAAGAAGCAAGGGCACATGAGAGGAGAGTGCCCCGAGCTCAAGTTGAAGCTGAAAAAGGATAAGTTCACGTTCAAGAAAGCAAAGGCAATGTTGGCCACTTGGAGCGATGAAGACGAGGACGACAACAGTCAAGCTACCTCCGAAGATGATGAAGTCCACTGTCTCATGGTGAGAAGTGAGGACTCAAATGAGGTAAACTCTTCCTTTGAAAGCTATTCAGTTGATGAATGAGAAGAGGCTTATACTGTTTTGTTTGAAAAATTTGTGAAACTTAAATCTGAAAACAAGGCACTAAAAAGAAAGCTAACTCTCTTGCTAAAAACACACAAAGGATGAACAAGTTGCATCATTAATTAAAGACATTGAAATGATGAGGATTGATGAGGAAGCTCACCATGAAGAAATGGATAGCAATAAACTTAAACTTCAAGAAGTTCAAAAAGAAAAGATGAACTGATGAACTCTCTTGAGTCTCTTCACATTGAACATGGAAAATTAAAAGAGAACTTGGATAAAGCTGAAGAGGGAAATAAAAGGAAAATCTAAAGCCTTAATACCATGGTAAAGGGAAAACAGAACTTAGATGCAATTTTGGGCTCCAATGTTTTTGTTGCAAGGCATGGGATAGGATATTTACCAACAAAAGAAAAATAAATGGCAAAAACCTGCTAACCTCTTTCACTAATCCTAGCCCATGCTCAAGCAAACAAATCCCTTTAAAGAAAAAGAAAAATCAATCCAAGGGTAAGAATCAGGAACCCAAAATCATCAAATTTGTTCCAAGTCAAACAAAAAAACTTGCCACAAGTCCTAAACAGGGATGTCACCAGAACAAAAAGCAAGCTCCCAAAGCAAGACTGACAAGGAACAAAAGGGTAAGATACCTATGCATGCTCCTAAAAATAACGAACCCGTTGTGTTCATAAACCATCATCATGCAAAGTATGCAAAAAGGTTGGGCACAATGAAAAAGATTGTTGGAACAATCAAACTAAACTGAACATCAAACAAATTTGGATTCCGAAGCATCTATTGTTTGGCTTGAATGATACCATGGGACCCAAAGTAATTTGGGTACCAAAACCTCTTGTCTGATCCACATGTGCAGGAATGCCTAGCAGCCCACAATCAAAACAAATGATGCTTGGACAGTAGCTGCTCGAGGCACATGACGGGCGACAAAGGAAAATTCTATATGCTCGTGGAAAAAGATGGAGGTCAAGTCATTTTCGGAGGCAACAACAAAGGCCAAATCATCGGATCAGGTAAGGTTGGTAAGTTGCTTCTAACTCAATAGACAATGTACTTCTTATGGATAGCCTTCATCACAATTTGCTTAGCATAAGTCAATTGTGTGATAAGGGTCATAAAATTGTCTTTGAGTCTGATTCATGTCAAATTCTTGATAAGGAAACAGGAAGTTTGAAGTTTTCTGGGAAAAGGATAAATAACATCTATATGGTCGACTTAGATGATCCAGAAAATAATGATTGTGTGTCTTGTAGCAAACAAACAGGACGAACTTACATTGTGGCATGTAGGTCATTGGTGCTAGCTTATAATGTGTTGCACAAGATCATGAGGCTCAAACTGGTAGTGGACTTCCTGAAATTCCATTCAATAAAAATGAAAATTTTGTGATGCATGTGCACAGGGAAAACAAATCCGGAATCCTTCAAATCAAAAGCACCGGTGAGTACTTCTAAAGCTTATGAACTGTTGCACATGGACCTATTTGGACCTACGAGAACACTAAGTCTCAATGGCAAGCGTTATGGTTTTGTCATTGTAGATGATTCTCTAGGTTCACTTGGGTAAAATTTCTGGCTCACAAGAATGAAGCAATGAAAGTATTTGAAGAATTTTTCAATAAAATTGAGCATGGAAATGTCAACAAAATATGCTCCATCCACACTGATCACGGGGGAGAATTGACAATAACTCCTTCTCTGATTTTGCAGGAACCAAGGGATAGAACATTTGTTCTCCTCCCCAAGAACTCTAGAACAAAATGGGGTTGTGGAGAGGAAGAATAGAACCTTGGTGGAGATGGCTCGCACGCTTCTGGTCGAGAATCAATTAGCAAGAACCTTTTAGGCAGAAGTGATAAACACGTCATGCTATATCTTAACAGAGCTATGGTAAGACCGGTATTCAAGAAAACTCCCTATGAACTTCTGAAAGGTAAGAAACCCACCATTGTGTATTTCAGAGTTTTTGGTTCAAAAGTGTCATACATAACAATGATAAAAATGATTTGGACAAGTTTGAAGCCAAGAGCGATCAAGGTATTTTTCTTAGATACTCAGAGCACTCTAGAGCCTATAGGGTGTTTAATCTGAAAACCAGAACAGTGGAAGAAACTCCACATGTAATTTTTTATGAATCTCAAATCACGCCTAACATTGCAAATGCTTACAGGTTTGATGAAACTGAAGGAACAACCCTTGAGGACTACAAAGAAAAGGAAAAGAAAAATCTCAAGTTGTTTCAAAATCAAAGAGTGGATTCCTTCGCAGGTATGATGACGAGGATGACATTCTTCTATTCAGAAATCAAGAAGATGCCCTGAAAAATACCACAAGAGGAAGAACCTCAATTTGAACCACCTCAAGCACTTCCTCCTCCAGAACAACCTTCTCAAATGCAAGATCTACCCGGGCCTTCAACAGTCACCAATGTGAGGTACTCTAAAGATCACCCCCTTGAGAATGTGATAGGAGACTTAAATGAGTCAGTTCAAACTAGATCTAAGGTTAATCAAATAGTTGAACAGGACTTTTAGCTTTTGTCTCTCAAGTGGAACCAAAGAATGTTGAAGAAGCCTTAAAAGAGATTCATGGATTGATGCTATGCATGAGGAGCTTGGACAATTTCAAAGAAATAATGTCTGGAGTTTAGTTCCTAAAATCCCTGAAATGTCTATCATAGGTACAAGATGGGTCTTTAGAAACAAACAAAATGAAGAGGAAAAGTGGGGAGAGAAATAAGGCTAGACTGGTTGCAAAGGGATATAATCAGGAGTTTGGTGTGGACTTTGAAGAATCCTTTGCACCTGTAGCTAGGCTAGAAGCGGTTAGAATCTTGTTAGCATATGCATGCTCAATTAAGTTTAAATTGTTTCAAATGATGTCAAAACTGCCTTCTTGAATGGCTACATAAAAGAGGAAGTCTATGTCTCTCAACCACCGGGCTTTGAAGATCATGAGAAACCAAACCATGTCTTTAAATTGCACAAGGCTCTTTATGGTTTGAAGCAGGCACCCCGAGCTTGGTACGACAGACTAAGCACGTTTCTGGTAAGCAAAAACTACTCAAGAGGTATAGTAGACCAAACTCTCTTTACAAAGAAAGTTCGTTCTCATATCATTGTTGTTCAGGTATGTGGACGACATCATATTTGGATCTACTAAACCTTCACTGTGTGAGGAATTTTCAAAACACATGCACAGTGAATTTGAGATGAGTCTGATGGGGGAGCTTCAATTCTTTCTTGGTTTGCAGGTCAAGCAAATGGAGGATGGCTTCTTCATAAACCAAGCAAAGTATGTCGATGAGCTACTAAAAAGGTTTCACTTTGAACAAACAAAGCCTGCCTCAACACCCATGAGCACAAGTATACAACTGGAAAAAGAAAAGATGAGAAAGGTAAAACGGTAGATGCCAAACAATTCCGAGGTATGATTGGCTCACTCCTCTATCTTACTATAAGTAGACCAGAATTTAGTTCAGTGTTTGCCTTTGTGCTAGATACCAATCTAGTCCAAAGGAAAGCCATTAATTGCAGTAAGAGAATTTTCAGATATCTCTCAGGTACGTATGACTTGGGTCTTTGGTATCCAGCAGGTAGTAGCTTTGACTTGGTTTCATATTCTGATGCTGACTATGCTGGTTGTAAAATTGACAGAAAAGCACTAGTCGCTATTGCCAAATTCTTAGTGGTGCATGGTTCGTGGGCATCCAAGAAGCAAAACTCTGTTGCACTCTCTACTGCAGAGGCAGAATATGTTGCTGCAGGGAGCTGTGCGGCACAAGTGTTGTGGATAAAAAGTCAGTTGTGTGACTATAACATTAACATTGGATGCACACCTATCCTATGTGACAACACTAGTGCAATCAATCTATCAAAAATCTCATTCAACACTCTAGGACAAAACAGATAGAAATTAGTCATCATTTCTTGAGAGATGAGGTAGCCAACAAAGTCTAGAGATATAGTTTCATACCCACTGAAAAACAATGGCTGACATCTTTACCAAACCTCTGGCTGAAGATCGATTCACCACACTGAGAAGAGAATTGGGGGTGTGCAAATTGCAATGAAACTTAAACCAAATATTAAGCATATGTCCCTTGTGTGCACTAACTATGAGGTATATCAAATGGTGATTTGTGGAAGAACAAGTCATGCTTGTTTGGAAACTTTCATTATGCATGAGAAAACATTCTCCGCCAAGTATCCATAGTTATGTGCATGAAAGGGTCATTTACTTTCTATGAGGATTTAGTTTCTTTACATTTTGCCCATTCACTATTTTAGTGAACAATTGAATATCTTCATGAATTGCCTTCACACTAGCTCTGGTGTGTCTATTTGATTGATTGAGTTGTGCAAATGTTTTGATGCTCTTGAATGAATGTGTACACAATTGCACACACTATGGGGGAGCAAATAAAGGTTAGATGGACGTCATTGTGAAGGAAATCATTCACCTTTTATGCCTCTACAATTCCCTCACATGATTTGCCCATTTAATACTTCATTCTAAACATCAAATGCCTATGTCTGGGTCTCTGTCGACAGACCACAAGAACTCTGTTGACAGATAAGACCACACAGAATGCAGATTCTTCACACTGGTAGATCTGTCGACAGGTGCAGTTCCATCTATCGACAGATGTGAACAGTTTCTGCCTTTCCAGAATCATCAACTTGCTGTCTGTGTTCATCTGTCGACAGGCCATTTCTACTTGTCGACAAACAAACTAATTCCAAGAACATCATTCTTCTTTCATATCCCCTCCATGAGCAAGCTACTCCTTCATCTAAGGTGTCATTGGGGGTTAATGCATGTTTTAATACATCATATTCATATGATAGTAAAGCTATTCTCTATACCATTATGATTTTGACATACTACTTTTTTTGGGTCTAGGCTATATCATTCTGAAAACATGAACTATTTTGGGATACACCTAACTCTCTTGAATACCTACTTGTAGGCAACACCGTTCTCAAGTAACTTCATGAGTCTTATGTTCAATGAACTTATGTCGAGTATTGAGTATTGATCATATACATCTCTGATCTTGAGTTGTTAAAAAACAAAAAAAACAAAACAAAAAAGGGAGAAAAGCTACCTATTTCCAAATAAAACAATTCAAATGGACAAAAGTCAATCAAAATTTGGGATGAATATAGAGCAATGATGTGTTTTGCTGAGTAACCGAGGACATGGGCATCACCAATGTCTGCCCTCACGTCAAAAAGCTCACTCATTAACTCTATCCAACGGTATGATAGACACTTCCACTGAGTAATGGGGGTACGGGCATGGTAATGTCTATCCTCACGTCAAAAGGTGTGCAGCTCTCTAATTACCAATTCTTCCCTCTGCTTTCAAGGATTGTAAACAAAGAAAAATTGAAATAGTGTGAAGCCTCCATAAAGTGATACATCTCAGGGTCACTAATGTTTTTGATTATCTTGAAATCTAGACATGTGGTTCATGCATCATTTGACCATTAATAACATGGGGATTGTGTTGTCCTACACTGTGTTTCCTCAAGACGGGTGACCGTGCCTTTCCTCAATTTAAGTAAATTGTTTTCTTAAGCTCTAACTTAAGACTCCTTAAGTATTATGTTTAAACCATTAAGGAAAATGAAATGGCTTTTCATATCCATGCATATGGTAGGTTACAATGTTTGTTAACCTTTTATACACCTTCCATAAACCACTGCTCAGATGTTCTAATTCAGAAAATGCCAAAAACAACAAAAAATCATTTTTCTGTCTGTCCCTGTCGACAGGCATCAGGGCCCTGTCGACAGCCGGCGGCATGCATCCTTTTAGAAGTCCAACGGGCGCAATCCTAGGGCGGATTTTGGGGGACCCGACCTTTCAAACTCTCACACCCTTTCTATAAAAGGTTCCCACGCCCCTTCACCCTTTCACACTTCCAAAAAACCTCTTCCCTCCCTCTCTGCAAAAAACACCCTTCTCTAGGGCACCAGAAGAGATCCCTACATCCTCTGCCCTCTCTCCTCTCTCTGTCTCCTTCCTCTCTCTAGTCACCATCTACATCGAGCTACAACCTCTGATGGCTCCATCGGCCAAGAAGTTGGCATCCCGTCGTCGTCGTCGGTCTCCCGAAGCCGGTCAAGGCTCCAGGGCAACCGCCGAGTGTCGGACGAAGCACCGGGAAGTTCGTTTGCCGGAGCTCATCATCCCGCTTACTATTCGTCTTCTCGATGTCCATGGAACCTTCACGAAGCTCGTGCAGCCCCGCTACATTGACTTTGTCTCATTGGAGGACATGTTTCCCGAACTCCAGCCACTCTTTGATGTCCAGGGTTGGGCTCCCTTTTGCTACGATCACAAGCAGTACTCCCCAACCGCCGTGACCGAATTCTACAACAACTCCGATTGTCCAGCAGCGTGGTGAGTTATACTCAAAGGTGAAACATACTCCTTCCTGATAACTCCAAACCTCTTATCCACCGCCTTGCAAATCCCCAACACCGGGATAGACATCAGTCCCATCATCCAGGCACCGAAGAGTACCACACTCTCATTACTCTGCAACCTTACGACCTACTGATCGTAAGCAAATGAATGCCAACTTCCCTCCACTTCATCGTCTCATCCACCACATATTCACCACCCTCATCGTTCCAAAGGATGGTAGCCGAGAACTTGTAACCTCCCTTCACAGTCTCTGCTTCATCATTCCTCCATGCTGAACCACTCAATCTACCCCTCCTCATGGTCTCTATCTTTCGCATTTGCATTCGCAATGCCAAGAGATCCATGCCATAGCCTGCAACTCACATCACTCTTCTTGTTCATTGGTATTCAAATTCCCAAGAAGAGTGACTGCACTTAAATCACGTAGCTCCTATGACCTCACTGTTGTCAGAGAATGGGCTACAAGATGGTAGAGGGCATTGTCACTCGAGACCTCAAGGGTAAAGGGGCAGCTGCAGTTGATGATGATGGTGATGAAGAAGAAGATGAAGATGACGATCAGGTGTGAAGATGAAGACTCCCAGTCTGAGCCCCTTGATGCTCCGGGAGATGCTCCAGTCATGCTGATGCTGAGCCCTCCATCCGTGATCTACTTGCTCAGCTACAACTCAGATGACCACGGGGTTTTGACAGGCTCAATGCTCGTATGGACACGATGGACACCAGCATTGCAGCACTTGAGTCCCGCCTGGATAGCATTACTACTGAGCGTCGGGCTCTACACCATACTGATGCTGATGCTTAGCTAGTTATGTGTCTAGGATGAGTCAAGTCCTGTTATCTTGCTTTGCGTCTTGTCCTGTTCTAAGTTACTTGTTTTAGATGGTCCTTATGCAAACTCTTTCCCTTCTACTGTTCTTCTTTCCATTAGCACTTCATGTACTGTGTATGCTTAATGAACAATCAATGATAAACTCTGCCTACTACAGTGTGTATGATGTATGCTTTTGGATGTGTCAAAAGGGGGAGAAACTCAATTGTACACTAATCGATTAATTTTGTCATCATCAAAAAGGGGGAGAATGTTGGGTTCACATTCAAATTAAATGACAACATGTTTTTGATGATGAACAATTTAATTGAGTTTATGTACAATGTGATTGAGCTTAATACCTGATGCAATAAATGATACATACTTGATCTATGTGTTCCTAATATCTCACTAACTAAGTACATTCTGTAGGAGAGATACTATACAAGACATGTACCAAAGTCAAGCTCAAAAGATCAAGAAAAGCAACGAACAAGGTACCTGTCGACAGCATCAAGTGTCCTTGTCGACAGATCTAAACAGTCAGCAACTATGTGTTCTGGAAGACAAGCCCTGTCAACAGGCCACAATGGCCTGTCGACAGGTTCATACAGTCAGAAGCCACTGTTCTGAAAGAACAAGTTCCTGTCGACAACAGAAGTGTGACCTGTCGATAGAAGTACAGATTCTTCAAAAACAAAAGTTTCAAAGTTACTAAACTTAGTGTTTCCTACTACCACGTCTCTCCATATGTAACACCACTATATAAGAAACTTTCTGAAGTTATCACGTATACAAGCAGCCTCCAATCAAGAACCTAAGAATCTCTCAAGAGAAGACCTGCTCTGTTGCTCTGCTTCAACTACCGCCCAGAAACGAGAAGAAGAGTCTTCCCAGCGGAGGTGAAGCCTGAACGTTGTGGATTCAAGTATCTTCATCAAAGTGTGATCATCAAGACGAAATTGAAGTCCAGGCAGACGTTCATAAGAAGAGTTTACAATCTGGATTTGTCTTCAACTCTAAAAACTCTTCTCTGTTCTACTATACAAATCCGTGTGTGTTGTTGGGGTCTCTAGCATTCCTTGTGCTTGATTCACGGTGGGGTTGATCTGATCGTGGTTGCACATCAGATAACATGTGTGTGTGAGTTGTAGTTGTTGAACTAGCTCATAAGCAGGTTGTTCTAGTGTGTGTGTGGCCCGTGGATGTAGGATACACAAGTTGTGTACTCCGAACCACGTAAATCATCGTGTCTTGGGGTTTGCACGAATTACGTTAGATGCTTGATAGGCACGATGTCTCTACACACGCTTTATAGTTTGCTCTCTATCTGTTATCAAGTCACACACATCCACACTTAGCTTGAATTCTAAATATTGTTTCAACAATCTGTGTTCTCGCGAAAAGAAGGTGATAATGTTTTAATTGACAGAATCTATTTACCCCCCTTCTGAGAGTACCATATTGGGAATTCCGCAAACCTTTCAGTAATGTGACGTTCCGGTCGTTCGGATCGTCTTCCTGTGTGTATGGAGGCCAGTGTGTGGCCAATGATGTGAGTAGCAGGTGTTTCCCACAGGTGTGAGTCTCTATGGGCTGGAGATTTGGGCCCAAAGTGCTCACTGGTTCACTGTCTGTGAACGCGACAGTGAGGGGCGTCGCGTTCTGAAAGCGACATCCCAGGGCATCACATTCATGAAACTGCTGTTTTTGGTCTTCGTCTGCATGCGCGCCACGTGTTGCGCATAGGGTGAGCTTGCTAACGTCGACTTATTGCAGGCGACAGCCTAGTGGTGTCGCGTTCAGGTCGCAACACAGGTGTGGCGTCGCGTTCTAAACCGTGAAGTGTTTTTATAGAACCCTGGCAGAACAAAGCTCACACAAGCTCTGCTCAGCCAGGGGTTGTGCTAGAGG
>CM024756.1:131895397-131951056 GCA_014218235.1 Colocasia esculenta
AATTGTGATGTGCACAATTATTGAATGACAATTAATTATTATGTTTTCCTTCCTTATGTGTGTCTATGGTTGGAATACTTACACATCAAGAAGTGTCACTAGGCTCTGAATGGACCCCCTCACACGGGTCATTCGCCTTGGCGCTAAGAAAAGCAGAGCAAGATGAGACAATTTTTATCTATGGCGCTATGAGAGCGAGCAAGATAAATTTATATCTATGGCGCTATGAGAGCGAGCAAGATATTTTCTTTTTTTATTGTCGCCTTAAAATGAGTTAAGATGAGGTCCTCTAGATCGATCACAGGATATGAGAATCAAATCTGTGAAGCCTTCATTAAGCCGGTTGCGAGTTTTATGATAAGAGGTCGTGAGACTCGGGTTAGCCGCAGTGGGAGTGGCTAGACTAAGAACCGTATGGTGTTTTATTATGTTGTATGTGACCGCCCATAATGATGGAAGAACACCGTAGCATGTGTACATACCACATGTGCGTAAAACGACCCTTGAAGAGAATGATGAATGAGATCTCTGTTTCATCATTGTTTGAGCTCTTGGATCATAATTCATTGATCCATCTGTACCCTTAGGACTTGAGATCTATGTCATGAAAGGAAGCTTGATGTCGTACTTTAGCATGCTCCTTAGGGCTATGGTTGATACAGTCCAGCGGGAAATGACTAGGAAAGCGGTCAGACTAATTGAATTGACATGAGAACTCAAGAAAGACATCCAAATATTGCACCATGTTTTGTGGTTCACACCTCGAGGGACTATGTCGACTTAGTGGCGACAAAGTCGTGAATACAAAACGTTCGAGTTTTAACGTCGCTAGTTTTAAGAGATCCAGGATGTCAAAGCTGGTGAATATTGAAGATATCTAGGGTACTACGGGATTCCTTTGGAGTATTGTGATCTATTAGTTTTGGTGATAACTTAATAGATCACTACTCATTCGTTGTGCAGACTCTCATAAGGTCGCTCACTCCATTCGTCGTATGTAAGATTGAGAAGCAAGTGTCGAGAGATGAATTGCTCTTTGAGCAACTGACATTTTACTGTGCCCTCTGTGGGCAAGTGGGAGATGTTAATTAACCAATGGCTTATGCCATCAGTTGTGCCCACGTGGGCACTAAACGTTTCTTGGCAACGTTTGGAGGAAGAACAACCGCAATGCGGTTGTCTCACTTGCGCGGAAGCTTCTGGGCATTTTTTCGGTGGGAAAAACGCGAACAGAGAGATAGAACTCTCTTGGCATCCTGACTGCGGCAGTCTCCCCTGCGCAAGTAAGAAGTGTCTTCCCTGCCCAAGGAAGAAGACTGCGCAAGAACTCCATCTCTCTCTCTCACACACACACACACAGTGCAAGTCTTTTCTCACGGGACATCACCGTCGGATCCCGAGTACGTTTGGAGCGAGGAACAATGAAGAAGACTCTTGTAGCCTTCTTCCCGATCCTACGACATTCCGCAACGCACGAGGTACACACCCCGTACAAGATCAAACAGTCTCGTTAGAGAGATCCTCTAACAAAGAAAATGAAAGGGGAGAGAGATCGGGCACCATGCCCACAAGGCAGCAGTCAAGTCTACTCCGCCCATCCTTAGATAAAGAAGTCATATATATCTGATTTTGCACTATCTGTTCTATAATTTTTATAGAGTTAGGGTGCAATCCACCTTTCTTAGATAAGAAGTCATAATATATATATAGTGAACTATTTGGAGATCAGAGAGGAACAGGATGGAATGGTTGGATGGAGTGGTAGATAGAGAAGGAAGAGCGAAGTGGAGACAGAGAGATGGCAAAACTGAACTGTATTGCTATGCTATATTTCTCCGTGCCCTTCACAACCCGAAGGGGTAGGTGATTTATAAGCTGAATCGAAGGATCCAGAAGGCCTATTCAAAAGATGCATCTTATCTCTTTGCTACTATTACAGGATGCCTTCTTATCTTCAAGTACAATTATTGTAGTCTTTACTAAAGACAACCATATTCTGATACTGTTGCTTTGTCACATTACGTTGTAGATTCCTTCTTATCTTCAATGTCTTCTGGATTGACATCCATATCGAATATGTCTTCATTGCTATCTTCATGATCTGCTGGATCTGTCGGAATTTCTTCAAAGATCTGTTGACTATTGGGTCCCAACAACTGTTCTTCTAGCTTGATATTATTTCCATCTTTGTTCTTAATCATTTTACATTTATCAACAATTATGAGCGTCCATTGCCCCAGCTTGGTGCTGACGGAGGAAACTTGTAGTAATTCTTGATAAGTTGTAAATTCTTCTTTTGTTCTCTGCGCCAGTGGAACTGAAAGCTTTGGGCAGAAGTTCATATTCCACGTAATAGGAATTTTGTGGAGTCATCTCCCATATCTGTAGAGCCGGATGAACGGTTCCTATCTCTGCTTCTGGGAATGAGATCGTATGGAGAATTCAAGAGTTTGAATTAAACTGGGTAACCAATTGACTATTGTTTTTATTATTAACGGAAAATAAGGTCCATTATTGGCTGACGTGAGACTATTATACCCTGAACCAGTCCTTGCTCTATTGCATAGATGGTTCTATTATCAACTTCATCAAAGGTTAAAAATATACGCTTCATATGCCAAACACTTATAATATTTGCTGAAAATTCATTATAAAAGATCTGGAATGGGATCATACCAGATTTTCTTCTCTATATGCTGAAATATTTCTAATGGTAATTCATATTGACAATATTGTATAAGGCTGTTCTTTCTTTTCTTCTAGCCTGACGTCCATATATTTTTCTGACTCAAACTATCAAATATTGCTAATTGTTCTGTTGTAGAGGCCTTATCAACCCTGATTCTAGGAATGGAATAATATGAAATATTAAAAGTTCACGATAGGAATTCTTTAGATCTGCTATTTTATTTCAGCAGATTGTATTTTTTCTTGTCGTATATTTTTTTTCAACAGAAATAGTATGTAGATAATCTCAAGTGTCCCGAGGCAATCATCTAGTTGCCTTATTGCATGTATGTATGCTGTATACTTTGTAGACCACCTGAGTTTTCCAAAGATATTGATAGTATCAAAAGCATATCGGGTGAGATGATTATTACATTTATATAAAGTTTGCCTTGTGCAAGGCTATGAATGACCCTTTGGTTCTGGCTATTGGACATATCAATATTAATGGATCCTTCTACAAAAGCTAAAGTTATTATTGGCTAGTCTTGACATATGGAGGACGAAAATTATTTGGAGAAGGAATATTCATGGCTGCTCTCAGAAGGGAGACTGCTCCATGTTATTCACCCTGACGCTGCTGTTACTGCATAGGTCGAGACAAAAAGTCAGCAATTGTATTCTGATAGCCAGGTATAAAAGATATAATATAATTAAAATCTTCTAGTTGCATAAACCAACGAATTCTTCGACTATTTTGATCTTCTTTCTTATTCTTGATATAATGAAATAAACCTTTATTATTAGTTTTAATATTAAATTCGGCTGGTAGTAACCAATGTTTAAAATTGTAATAGTTTTAGTAAAGCTAAAACTCCTTTTCATAGGTTGAATAATTAATTTCAGCTTTGCTGAATTTGCCTGAAGTATATCCTACTACATCTTTAATTCTTCTATGGTTACTATTCCGGCCCAATAATGTTGACTGGCATCTGTAGAGACCGTTAATTATCAAACTGTGTAGGAATTATTATTTTTGGTATTTTGGTTATGATTAATTTGAGATATTTGATTTCTTGTTCTCTTGAGTAGTAAGACTTATTTTGATTTTATCAGTTTCCCATCGAGAAATGATTTTATTATTATCCTTCTTATATTTTTATTTTCAAAATTTATTTTGTTTGAAGATGTTGAGTTAGTTCACTTAATCTTGAATATATCTTCTTCCATAATTAAGGATACAACAAACTCTGTAATTGTTTGAGCGTTGTAAATGTATCAGGAAAATCTTTAATTTTAGTAATAATATGACTTTGAGTTCTATTGATCCTTGATCTATAATTTTTCATAAATATTCAATTTTCTGTTTACATAACTCTATTTTCTTTGGTGAAAGAATTACACCATGTTTTATCAGAAGATCTTTACAGATCTTTAAATGATGTATTGCTGATCATAAGTATCAGAAAATACAAGGATATCATCGATATGACTGTAATGAAATGATCATAGTCTTTAAATATTGAATTCATCCATTTTTGGAATACTTGAGGAGCATTTTTGATACCAAATGGCATAATATTCCATTCTAAATGTTCATATGGAGTTGAAAAAGCACATAATTCTCTTGACTGTTGATCTTGAAGTTTTATTTGCCAAAAACCTGATTTAGCATCAAATTTACTAAACCATTTTTTATTTTGTAATTTTTTAATTATACTCTCGCAACTAGGAATATGAAAGCCATCAAATTTGATATGTTTGTTTATGCGTTTGTAGTTTATAACCATTCGAGCTTTACCCCGTTTTTGTTCAGAATAATTGCGAACCATAAAAGCAGGTGATGTATGAGGACTTAGACTGGATTGTACTAAGTTTAATTTTTTAACTTCATTTAATTGTTTTGAAAATTCTAATACATCATCTTGTGAATATATGATAGGTTTTGTTCGAAGATTCTTATTTTGATATTCTGGTAAAAGTTCAAGTTTACAAAATCTTGGACTTCTATTGAAGTGTTCTAATGGATTATCAGAAAAGAGTTCTGAAATAGCATTTAAATAAGAAAGACGGAAATCTTCATGAATGTTACAAGGTAATGTTGTTTTTGGAATAATAAAATATCTTGGTATGATTACCTGTTTATTTTCTTTAGTAAAAGTGTTTGTCATTTTATTTATAATGAGTGGAGAATATTTATTAATGAAATTATTTCCAAGGATCATTGAGCCTAGTTCTTGTTTAACAATATAAAGATCAGGAAGAATAAATTCTTCTTCTTTTTCATCTTGATCTAGAAGATATAAAGAAACGTTTTTAACAATATAAGAGCTTGTTATATTGCCTCCAAGACCACTGAAAGCTTGTGGTGTTGCGAGCTTGGTTTTATTCTGAAACCAATGTTTTTCTTCTATAATACTTTTGGTTGCGCCTGAATCTAAGTATGGGAACAAATTATAATGTTTATTATCTTCTAATTTTATTTTAATACATATACGATTTATTTGTCTGGAGATTTCTTCCATTAACAAATTCATAGTATTTATGTATTACTAATTGCAAGTCTTATATTCCTTTAATATTAATACAAGAATTTAATTCAAAGTTTTTAACTATAACTTTGATTTCTCCATGGTAAGAAGGTTTTATGATTCCTTCTGTTATTATAAGATCTGCATTCATTAACCATCCATTTTACCTTTTATCATACCATAAAATTGTCTTGGTAATATTATTCCTAGACCAGTAGGTATTATTACTCGTTGAGATGGTTCAATTATTATTGCTTCAGTAGAGGTAAGAGTAAAACCTATTTCAGATAGTTCTGGCCAATCTATAGTTGAATTAAATTTTATTATAAAGATCTTTGATTTTTATAAAGATATTCTTTAGTATTATGTCCTAAAGGTCTTTCCATTCTAACTGTATGGATTGACTCTGTTACAATTTTTATATTGATATTTGTTTATTATTAATAGTCATTGTAATTGTATGAGAGTTAATAATCAAAGGAGTGTATTGATCTAAAATATCATTGCCTATGATTAGGCTACTGTATTTGGCGCAGTATAGATATTTGGATAATTGAGACTATGTATTTCTTTATTAACATCTCTATAAATAACCCTGTAATAAGGGCTATGTGACCTAGAGTAGCTATTTTACCATCAAATGTGATATATGTTCAACATTAGAGATGGTTCTTATATTATTATCAATAAGTTTACTATTATATGTGAGATTGAAGCACCAGTATCTATAACCGCATTTACTTCAATGTTTTATCTCTAACTTGAACTAGAATTTTATCATAGTAAATTAGGATATACCTTTTTACGACTGTTAAAATTTCATTTGGTTTTGTAGTTTCTGATGGTAAACTATAAGAAGTTCTAGGGCGTTCTATTTGTAGATGTCATCTTCAATATTCTTAATACTTAATCTTCTGGGTAGGGAATCTGACCTTTTAAGTTTAATTTTATTATCTTCGATCATTAGTTTTCTCATGACTTGAGGCTTATGATGTTTATTTAAATTTTCTAATGCTATATACCAATCTGTTGGAAGACTTATTTGGTCTATAGTGGGTTCTATTATTTCTGAATAAGATAATTGATCATCTAACATCATAATATTGTGGAACGGTCTTGTTGGCATATCATTATTCTCAGATAAACTAGCTAATAATTTTGTTGTAATAGTTAAAGGTTACTACCTTCTATCATTTCAACATTTCTAAGTTCATGATATATATACAATCCTTCATTAAGATTTTTATCATTTAAACTTATTGAATATTGAGGAAATATTCTAAACTTAAGGTATTGATAAATTAAGTTACTTTGAATCATTCCTATAATTGACTGTGATTCATTTGTGAATCTCCTATCTGCCAATATAATGGTTGTAGGAGAGTTAATCCTTTTCTAAAGTTGGCTTTAATAACTATATCTATACCCTAGATGTAAATATTTAATTTTATCTTTACGCTTACAAGATTGTAGAGTTGATTTATTTTTTCTTTACTAATTATTTGTAAATGAGTTATGGCCTTATTTGTTTCAGATGAATCTATAGTTTGTTCGAATCTTTCTACTAGCAATTTTTCTTTCTCCATAGATTCCATTTTAACTGATAGACTTTATTTTTCTATTTCCCATGGTGAATTATGAATTTTCTCATAGGTTTCTTCATTAAATAGCATTATTTGTTTATTTGAATTTCTGTTCTTCTTCTATTATTTCAAGTTCAGATGTTCCTGAAGAAGTATCTTCTTCTTTAGATGTTATCATGAAATATATTTCATATTATTTTGTGGTAAAAAATCTATATCAGTAGAATCTATATTTGACTCTGTTTCTGAGTCATCTTGGCCTTCTTCATTTTCACTTATGTAAACTATTTCTTCATCTTCTTCTTCTTCTTCTGATCTAATTCATATTCATAATGTTCTATATCTGATAATTCTTGTCCTATGTTTATGTCATAGACTTCATTTATAATTGCCACATTAATTGTATTTATTTTTCTCTTTTAGGACAACGATTTGCATAGTGTCCTTCTTCTCTGCACTTAAACATTTACAAGTTTTTTTATTAAAATTCTTTTTTAAATATTTTTCTTAGGATGAATATTTTTTGGCTTATATCTGAGTCTAAATTTTCTTCTTTTCTATATGCAGGAAAAGATCGTGGGAAATTTGTTGTGGAGTAGTTGGCTGTTGATGTTTAGATGTTTCTTATAAAAGTAACGAACTTTTGGTCTCCCATGCTTCTGGCGTGGGGAGCACAGCCATATAACAGAGTTGGAAGAAGGGCTTCACAAGCCTGAGGGATATCTTTTGTAGAACTATATTTTTGATAGATGGTTTGGGAATATTGAAAGGAATTCATTAAAGATGATTCTTTACAATATTGACGAAAGATTGTAGACTACAATTTATTCTAGTAGATAAACTATCTGTGTCTGCTTTACGGGCTTCAGTTCTGCTAGAAAAATATGATAATATTCTTTTAGTTTAGCATCCCAAGAAGAAGGGAATTTATTAAAATATTCTTGTTCCCAATGAGGCCATCTTTCGGGTGGAAGATGCCACATATAAACATAATAATCTGTTGCAAAAGGGATTAAATAGCAAATATTACATATGTGCATTTTTCCTAATATAGTTTTAGTATCTTCAATATTAAGGGCATCAACTTTTGTTGTTGCAGTGAAGAACTGTAATAATGCACTTTGTAATTGAAAAATAGCTTGTTCAAAGGTAGCAGCCATTCTAATATTACGAAAAACAGTTAGATCAATTTGATAAACTACAGCATAAGCGGCTGAACCACGCATTTTGCTTATAAGAAATCAATAAGATTTGCTACTGATAAATCTGGATATACAAATTGAACAGAAAATGCTAGCTGACTCCATAATATAATATATTCAGCACGTTCATGTATGGGAATATTATCAATATTGAAAGTATAATCGTTTGTAGGTTCTGCTTGTGATGGTTTTGTAAGTTTATAGCTGGTAGATATATATATAGTTGTGTATTACATATGGAATTAAAACATTTTGAAAAATGTTAGTCGTTTTTGTGTTATGATGAAATAAATTCCTATCTGTTAGCTTTTTGATGTTGTCCCACCACTGTTTAGCTATACTCAAATCTTTTCGTCCTTATAATAGCTGAGAGGCAAAGACCTGATTCCCACTATTCTTCGGCGACAATGAAACAGAGAAAATGGATCATAAATCCTTTCTGACTGAAGGTTATTGATCAGGGGCATCCCAGTCCAGTTTCAGAATGATGGTTCTTTCTCTAATCTGTAAACTATTGCATGCAGTCTCTCCACCATCTCGGTATTTTCTCTCTGTCAGTTCACCTCTTCTGCCTGTTCCATGTTGCACAGAGAATTTGATTGAGAATTTCAGTGTCAAATGCTGACACAGGCGCAAATTCTAAAAATGTTTTTGCATTCTGAAGTTGTTGAATTAGCAAGCTGCGGCTGCAAGCTTCGATATGTTAAGGTAGAATACCCATGAGTTTTTACTGTTATACCTCTCACAGAGCTCAGGCCCAAATGAGAAGTCGAACCCTACTCCTTTAAGTCAAATTGGCTTTCGGTATTCCCAATCCAAATGCAAGGGACGATGAACTTTGTTTATTCATTGGTTGATTAGAAAGCATAACATTTCTCTCTTTTTTCAGGTGTTTATACTGTGTTACACCTGCCCTTAGAATTGGATACTTGGTAATCATGGGCCCATGGCATGCATTCACTTATTTATAGGGTGGCAGCCTGCATATGTAATCATGGCTTGCATTCACTTATTATGTTTATTGAATGGTTCTCTCTTCTCCTGGTAGAATAATAACATATTGCTACACATTGATTGGTTCACTTTTTATTATTATATTAATGTTATCAAGATAGTTAATTTGCTGACATGGAAGGTTGTTTTGCAATGAAGAGTCTCCTCATCAACTTGATCCATGTATATGATCCTTGACAGTGATAGACATAGTATTTTATTCAATAAGATATCACTCTATTAATTTAGTGAGGTTATTTTTTACAAGTAATATGTCTTATTTACAAGCACACATTTATTTTCACTAATTTTAATGTGGAACTAAAAAAATTATGTCTCTATACAGCATTATACAGGCAAGTCTTTCGAGGATGTCATTGCCTCAGTTTCAGCTGGTGTAATCCGCATGATTGGCAGATAATGTGTGAAAAATGGAACACTTCGGATGAGCAGGTAATAATAAAGTTTTATAGTACATCTTCATTTTTTATTTTAACATTTAAATATTTGTTGACAGAATATCGTTGATCGTAATAAGGCAAATCGGTCTCATCAATCTATGCCGTATAGAAAGGGCAGGAAGAGTCATTATCAATTGAAGGATGATTTTGTAAGTTAAATATTTAGTTAATATTTACTATCAATTTAATATTTAATTAGTTCTTACTCTCTTTAACACATGTGAATAGCGCCTTGCTCATGATCGTGAACCCAATCGTGTGGAGATCTTTAAAATTGGCAGATGCAAAGAGTTACCTGATGGTACTGAGACAGTGGGTAGATGACGAGAGTAGGAGTCGATATGTACGTATATTTTTAAAGTTTAGAATAATGTTTACGTGATATTTTTATTGTAAAAAATATTTTTTATGCAGAAGAGGATGATTCAGTTGTCTGCTACTGCACTAGATAGTGAGCGTGGGAGTACTCCCATTTCCGCTGAGGAGGCTTTCATTTCAATTATGGGGAAGGACCGATCTGGTCGCATTTGTTGCGGAGACAGTCGGGAGACACATCGCAGATGGTATGGATAGGAGCAGGGGCGAGCTCCTCTGACTATCATCAACAGATCAGCAACATCGAAAACACTCTCAGAATGGAGGTTGAGGAGCTGCGCACAGAGGCGCGCAGACGGGACTCAGAGATGGATGAAATGCGGAAGGAGTTGGAGCAGCTGCGTAAACGAGAGTCTGAGATGGATGACATATGTAGACAGATGCTGTAGATGAGAACATTCATGACTCAGTTCAGACTAGTCAGAGATTTGCTGCGTTAGCTCCACCGAGAGCACCAGAGGACGACTACCTAGACATTGATGCGGAGGGAGATGATGATGATGATTGTTAGATAGATATTTTGATGACATTAATTTAGAGACTTTGATGTTGTAGAATTGAGTATTTATACATTTTGATGTTGTGTGAATTGAGTATGATGTGCATTTATTTTAGTTGTATGCTTGTTTTCTTGTTTGTTTGTATTCAGGTATTGTACAAATAGAAAATTAGATTTTTTTGAAAAAAAATATATAGACATTTGTCAGCGGCTGAAACCCGCTGACAAAAGATATTCTCACTTTTGTCAGCGGCCACTTATCCGACGACGAAACAAACTTTTGTCAGCGGCTTAATGTTGTTGACAACTAAATTCTTTGTCAACGGCTTGAAGCCATTAATAAACGTCATTTTTATCAGCATAATAGAGATTGTTGACAAATATGATGTTTGTCAACGGCTTATAGCCATTGACAAAGGTTACTTTTGTCAGGCTTAGTTTGTCGACAAAGAAAACTTATATCATCGACTCTAAAGCCGACGACATAAAACTTTTTTGTCAACAGGCTATAGCTGTTGATAATGTTCTCTTTTGTCAACGGCTTTGTTTTCTGTTGACATATGATAAGTCAACGATAAAGATGTCGACGGCTTTGTCAACAGACTAAAGCCGTTGACATATTCTTTGTCAACATGTATTTTATTTTTGTCAACGGCTTATAGTCACTGACGTATGTTGTTTTTCTTGTAGTGTGTGCCACAACTTGGGCCATGCATTCCCTCGAACACCATTATGTTGAACTAAATTATAAGTTGATTTCACAGAGAAATACACCCTTCGAGTTACCTACCCACATACAAGTATCTTCTTCATTTCTGAGCACTGTCATGATACCATCTTGGTTTATGTTCAAGTTACTCCATATCTCATGGTCTTCATTTGCTAGGTGTCCCTAACACATGCATATGGCACCTGAAATCTACCTGTAGTCAATAAAGGAGAATTAAAATAGTAGATAAGTGGTCCATCCCCAATCCATATATCTCTCACGAAATCAATCTTGTCACCCTTGCCTACAATCCATCTAGAGTTCTTCATGATAATATTCTTGGCTTGATGGAAAACACCTTCAGACATGCCCACTGGAAAGGAGCAATGGAGTCAAGTAGATGTTCTTGAGAAAGCGTTGCCTAGCATAAATAGATCACAATGAGGTTCCATGAATAATATTCTAAAGTTGTTTTGTTGCTATGGCCACTTGAATGCTGTTAAGAAGCGAAAGCCAAGCCCTCCCTCATTGAACGGTCGCTTGATAATAAATACATGTTGGAGCCTCTTGGCCACCCCCAACCTTCTCTAAGTATGTTGGACATGAGTGGGTCGCCTAAGACCAAGAAGAGGTGATTTAAGGCAAGGATCATTGTTGTTCTTTGTCGATTTTGTCATCTTAATCATCCTTGAAGAAACATTAATAAGGTGACTTTTCTAGGTCCAAACTTCAACTAAGGTCTTTCGTAGGTCCATCTCCATGTCCCAAACATGATTGACATGTTTTCCCAACTGATATTGGCATTGTACACGAATTGAAGCATCGAAATTCATGATCTCATATTCTTGCAAGTTCCATGTTCTATCATTCACATCTTTTGATCTTTCAACCATATGTTGACTATTGTACATTCATGATCATGTCTAGGACACATGGGCATGTTTTTTCCCAAATTATATTGGGCACATGACATGTATTTATGCATCTAATTCATTTTTTCACGTTCTTGTGAGTCCTATGTTCTAGCATTCACATCTTTTGATTCTCCCAATCTTTGTTGTAAGTTACTAGCATGTCTCTCTTGTTTACAAGTGTTTTCCTCAAATTTTTATGCCTTATTTGTGCATGTATTAAGTGTTTTATGTTTATACTGCAATTTAGGGTTTCATGTTCATGAAACCATGATTTTTGCATACGTAGGCCAAATAGATTCCCAAAACAAATGTAGAGACCTTCTATATCATGTTCACAACAAGTTTATGTTGGGAGTTTGGAGAAAACCAATTAGAATGCATGATTGTAGAGTTTTACACAAAATTGAGATTCTGCACATAAAACTTGGTTGCGAACAAGAATGTCTAGACGCCAATTCGGCTTGAATTGGCGATAGACTGTGTGGACGCTAATTTTGAAGAGATTGGCGCCAACTCCTTCAGATGCCATTTTAAAAGGGTCTGAACACCCTAGATTTCCCTTGTCTTTCATGCATGATACCTCCTATTAGATCTGTTTATAAGCTACAGTCGTCAGGCCAATAATCTAAAACTTTGAACCACATGAAAAAAGAGTTAATGACGTGAATACTATTCTAATGTTCTGAATGACATGACTACATCTCTCTTACCATGCGATTATGCTTGATCACGTCTTATGGTTCAACTTATTATTAAAATTATAATGTGAATTTGAATGAAACTGTCTTGGAGGTAACACCATATCACTAATCACGTTTAATCATGCTTAGCATTTAATTAACTACTTTATCTACTTGATGTATGATATAGCATGTTACTTCTATCTTGAAAAAACTGCCTTATTTAGCTACTTTTTTTTATTTTGACCTTGCCTTATTTAATTATTTTTTGATTTTGTCAAGATTTATTGGCTATATTATCGCATGCATGGTTAGCGAGTTTTGGTTACATGGCACACTTGCACAATTAGGTAGCCCCTATCAGCAATTTGGAACCTCCCTTGTCGAATATCCTTTCTGGAAGACTAGAACCTTTTCGTTAAGACCTTCGCAAGTCTCAGTACTTTGTGGATGTCATGGTGACTGAGCAAGTTGTCCCATAAAGTACTCTAGAGATAGTGAATGTTCTCATTCCGATATACATTTCGACACACATCCTGAATATGGTCAAGAAATTAAAAGATTATGAAACTTATTATACTGTCATACTGCCCCATTGAACCTTTAACACTTGTACCCTTGACGATTACTATTGAACCCCTCAACATTTATATATCTTCTTGTTATTGTGACATCGTATAATCCTGAAATGATCTTCTTACACATACTCTATTGACATGTCTACTCTTGTGCTATGTTAAACTTGATTGTACTACCTTTGACATCCTTGTGTCATCATCTCTACTAATGGAATCCTTGAAAGTCACACACGTGTTACCATAGCCTATTCTTGGAATTCCTTTGGCCATTGTTATATGGAATTATCTAGAAACTATATGAAACTTTGATTTACGACCCCAATGCCTGTGTAATTTAAGGGTTCTATCTAGTACTGGGAGGAGCACCCGAAGTATTTATAATTGTAAAAATAATTGACTTGTGTGAGGGATTGCACTAATATGACATGCTTGATTGATCTAGACAATTCAATCTGTTATTCGAATGAATGACCATACATCGAGATGTATTTTGCGCTAATATGATATGCATAATTGATCTGGATAATTAAACATGTGTAATTTAAGGGCTCTGCCTATCAGCTTTGTGTTATTTACAATTCCATCTTGATAGTACGACAACTTGTAAAAATGTAATTCACTTAAAGCATAACTGCACATCGAGATGTAAATCTTATTGGACTTTATGCACATCCTACATATTTAACCTTTTCAGGTGACACCACTAAAGATATGGAATATGAAGGGGACGTGCAAGAGTGATGAGCTTTCCAGTTATCATCATAGCTACTTTATAGTGATACATGTTGTATTGGAGTCAGTTTGAGTTTAGTAGTTGTTCTTTTCTTTTAGTGAGAGTCTATGTATTTAAATTTGAATAATGGGCCTATATTTGGCTCTTGCATTAATGGTTGCAATATAATAGACATTTGAAATTCAATAAATTTATGAGGTGACGATTGGCATTTAATTTTGTTGTTTGATGGTTTGACGTTATTTCTTTAGTAATTGTTCTAATTATTCGACAGATTACAACTACACACTCCGATATTCCACATCGGGATGTGACATGAACTCTTAAATATTTTCTTCTAGGTGATGACAGTGTGCTCAAGCAGATGTAAAGTATTTGTTCAATTCTTTGTGAGATTATTCCTTATGTTCACAAGCATACAAACAAAATTATCTAAATTTAATAAACATTTTTTCCAAAAAGTTTAAGTCAATAAACAAATATTTAATAGTGAAGCAAGATTATAAGATTTGTCTCTTTATGAAGATACTAAGTAAGACTTGATTCTAAAATGAATATTTCAGTGAAAATCAAATTAAAGCCTCTGAGTGCAAGAATCCTTTTTCTTTCCAAAGGAGACTCATTTTTCATATTAAGAGAATTATTTTTATTTGCATGTAAGACTCTTTTTTTTATAAATTTTATGGAGTCACAATTCAAATTTGAGTGAGACACTTGATTTATATTTCCAAGAGAGATTTTTTTTACTTCTATAAGAGAGAATTGTTTTAGTCTTATCGTGAGACTCGTTTTTCTAGATCTCTTAAAGAGACTTTTTATCCTTAAGTGCAATACTTATTTTTTGTCTCATAGACAGACTCATTTCTGTATAAGACTCATTTTGATCATTTTATCGTATTCTACAGTAAGACTTTTTTTATTTTGAGACTCGTTTCCCATAATGTAAGTGGACTTGTTTTGTAGTTTCAAAGTGAGACTTGTTTTGAAGTCTCAAATGCGAGACTCGTGAGACTGATTCTAGGACTTGTTTCATTTTTGTGTCTTGCGACTCATTTTATTTAATGTGTCTATGTCTCATTTTTGTTTAAACTTGGTTTCCATTGAGTCTTGAGTCTTAAACTTATTTTATTCAGACTTGATTGATTGTTTTGTCATTTAGTATGAGACTCGATTTTCACTTTAATCTAAGACTTGATTCTGTTTGAGTCTAAGACTTGATTTCTCTATTGAGTCATGAGGCTCATTTTTCAGATGAGTCTAAGAGTTTTTTTTATCTTATACATGAGACTCGATTTTTTTTATCGCTTGAGACTTGTTTTTATTTATGCCTATTGACTTGTTTTCTAACTATTCTTGATACTTATTTTCTAATAATTATTTTTCTCATTTAAGTTGGGAATTGAGTTTCTAACATTTATCTCCTGAGACTCATTTTGGATTTATGTCTAAGAACTTGATTTTGCAAGATGTGTCGAGGACTTTCTTCATGATAATTCTATTTCAATTATGATCTAGTTACTTTCAATGAACTATATTTTGTTATCAAGAAAACTGTCATTTTTTTGTCACCAAAACTTGAATTAATTATGGAGATAATACCAATTAAATAATGTTGTTCATTGATCTCCCTTTTTTTTAGTAATGACAAAATTAAATGTTCAGTGGTGCATAGTTTCTATGTTTTATCAAACATTCCGATTCAATGAATCAAGTAACATATAAAATATGCATGATCTACTATGTAAAAAGCAGGGGACTATGAGTTTAAGTGATAAGTATGGAATGTTTGATGAATATTTTTCTCAAAATCAGTAAAAAGGGAAAGGCAAAATAGACATAATCATTGATATGCGTGGGGATAAATATAGGTACTTTAAAATTGTCATGAGACGTTTGCCCGGGCGCCACGCCAGCAGTGCCTGGCCCGCGCCTGGGGCGATGCTGGCGCGGGCCCACCGCGGCGCCCGGGCAAATCATTTGCCCGGGCGCCCAGGCAATAAGAATTTCTCATTTGTCATATGAGTTTCTAGGAAGAGTTCTCTTATTTTAATAGGAATTTTCTGAAGCCTAGCAGTCTTATTCAAAATTACACGGCTAGACATATCAAAGATATAATGTTTGTGTACCTCTGTTCATCTATTTTGATTTTTGAACATATGTGTTGTGTTGACAATTTTCATTATAAGACGCACATCTTAATTTCTCTTCGAATAGTAGTGAATTTTTCTTCTATAAGTGACTTTGTAAAATACCAATTAATTGATATTTTGTATCAATAAAATTAATATTAATTGACCATCACTAATATGATCTCTGATGAAATGATGACGTACCTTTATGTGATTGGTTCTTAAATATTGAAGTGAATTCTTTCACTAGTAAAATAAATTTAAAATTATTTAGAGACACATTAGTTACGATATGATAAAGATGAACTACGATATCGTAGAACATGGACACAAAGACAGCACCTATTTCTACATATGTAAGCTCTTCATCAGTTGATAACATCTTAGTACCCGATATATGGTCAAATATATAGCTTGATGCTCAAACTGAGGTCAGGTGCAATGCCATAGTTGTGGTCTACCTTCCTAGTCAAGGATCTAGGAGAGGCGAGAAGAAATGATTTCTTCGGTTCTTTTAATACTTGTACTTCTTATGCACTCTTGTTATTTTCATATACTCTTTATATTTTTCAGTTCGTGATGTACTCTTTCTCCATATAATTATATAATTGTTCTTATATAACTTGCGAATGTGTAAGTGTAAACTGTGTTGAACAAGTGTACCTTGTGGATGTGTGAGTAAATGAAAACATGTTAGACATGTTGCTTGTGGATTGACAGGTTAATTTCTTTGGGCATATTCGACATGTTGTTTCTAAGAATGTGTGGAGCATATTATATGTGTTGTTCTTGGATTGTAGGCTAATTTCTCTGAATATATTGGACATGTTTCTAAACATGTATTGAATATGTTGGGTGTGTTGTTTATAGATTGACAAGTTAATTTCCTTGAACAGTTTGGACATGTCGTTTACAAATATGTAATGAGCAGGTTGGACATGTTATTTGTGGATTGGCAAGTTACTTTTTTGAAAAAAAAATAGATATATTGTTTCTAACTATGTATTGAATAAGTTGGACATGTTGTTTATGGACTGACATGTTAATTTCTTTGACAGATGAATATGTTGTTCTACATTGACGGGTTAATTTCTCCTAACTTGTTACTTTGTATTGTGATATTGGTAAGTTAATTTGTTTGGATTGTTGAAATTTTTATGAGATTAACAGGTTAATGTGTTTAGGCGAGTGAAATCATTTTGTGAGATTAGCAAGTTAATGTTCTTGGACATGTGATTTTTTTTTGGGTGTCAGCAGCATGTTTTTTGGCTGCTTGCCGGGGGATGTTTTTTTTTTCACCGTTTTACATGAGAAAACTTTTTGTGACATTAGCTGATTTTTTTACTACTTGTTGAGGGACTTGGGTTTTTTCTTGACTGGTCAGGAGTCGACGTAGACAATGTCAATATTGGAGGCCAATCTCTCGATCACCAATTCATCGAAAAATATATTGGAGAACGCATCAAAAAAAAAAATTAGAGAAGGACTTGCTGTATTTTCTAGGGTTGTCTGCCCTAGGCACTTGATAATAGTTCCACAATATTTAAATGTTGCAGAGTCTATTCACTCATTTTTAGGTAGACACAAGATGAATAATCTCGCAAGTACAATAATTTTATCTTACTTTTTAACTCACTTATTTGACTCCTCTTTAAACACAACTATGTGGCATCCATGGGACACCTAGTTAAGGGCATTTATTAAAATAATATATTTTATTTTTATTCTCAAAATAATAAAATTTCTGAAGTAGTCATCAAACTTGCTACGTCGGCAAGTTGGTAACCGAGCGACTGGTTGGGAGGAGGAAGGATTAGCATCAATTTTGGCAAAGCCAATACTATTACCAACGTAAAGAAGTCGACACTAGTGTCAAAGTTTCCAAACTCGACAAGTGTTGTCGGGGTTGCCAACACCAACACTAACGTCGACGTTGTCAACATCGACACTTGTGTCAGCATTACCAACGCCAACACTATATTGAGCCTAAAAAAATGGAGTCCTTGTGGCCGGTGCGCACTTGGCCAACGGAAAAAAAATAGAGAAACATAAGAAGTAGAAGAAGAAGAAGAGAGAAGAGGAGGAGGAGAAGATTCAACGGCGACACCATTTTAAACCAAAACGAAGAAAGAAAAATTCTAGCAACTCCTTGGGCAAGTGAGCATCTGTGAATTAGAAATAGAAGAAGTAGCAGAAGAAGAAGAAGGGAGGAGAAAGAATAATGATAAATTATACTATCTTTTCAAGTGTGTGTGTAAAGCTCGTGCTGGACTTATCTAGTTCAATGTTGCATTTTTTTAAGAAAATAAGATAGAATTGAGAAGTGCCCTTGTTATTTTAAGTGCAAGTCCTGAACTAACTTCATCCCCTCATTTCTACTCACTTTTAGTCATTAACTTCTCATACCACCATCTTAGATGTGATTGCGTCGTGCCCATCAATATGTCCAAACCACAAGTACATCAAAATAAGTCCAATCTTTGTCAACACCTTTATATTTAACATGCTCAAATTACAAATACATCAAAATAGCATTCCAAAACCACATACATTAAAATCATCAAGTACATAAGTAATGTTGGATCGGGATGGAGCTGAAGATGTCCTAGAGGGAGGGGGGAGTGAATAGGACTTTTTACACTTTTTAAATTTATCTAAAAATAGATAATACTAAATAGTAATGTTAGTATATAGTGTAGTGTGGTGAAACAAGTGAGAAGCTTGGCAGAACAATCACACAAAGTGCACAGAGATTTATCCTGGTTCGGACCTCTTATCAATCATGAGTCCTACGTCCAGTCCCCAAGCACCCTTGGGATTTTCACTAACTGCCAGAACACTTGGCCTTCTCTTAACATGAGATGTATTACAACCCACTTGCACCCAAGCAAGTCTTTCTTCACCTAGGGATATTACAACCACCTACAACCGTAGGTCTTCCCTTCACAAAGGGGCACTACAGGGAACAAACCTCCTGTTAGTTTCTTACAGAAATAAACATAGTGTGTCTGCTCAGAGGAATGAGCAAACACAGACGATCAGAAAGAGTTGTACAAATAGGAAGACTACTCTAACTCTTTCTGACTAAGGGTGGATTGAGAAGATTTGGAACAGCATAATGCCACCAAAAAAAAACTCCTAAAAGCAAGAGAGCTTGAAAGTCGAAGCTTTAACAGATGGCTCTCTTGAGATCTTGTGCGCTTCTCTCTTTCTTCTGAGTGTAGAATGTGGTCGTGTATCTCATGCACTTGTATGTTACACTCTATGTCTGTATCTTTTACTTTCAAACTTCAGTCTTCTCATAATCTTCAAGTCTTCAATCTTCCCGTTTGAAAGTAGCCGTTTGAATTTGAACGTTGGTGTTGAGCAACTTTTTTGGTTACTAAAATATCTATCACAATATTTTTGTTATGACAAAAAATTTTCGCCTTTACTATTTATGAAAATCAAAAGATATCATACAATCATACCTTCTGACAAAAACTATGCCTACACAAATTCTAAGCCCACAGATGCATATCACAACAAAATTTTTCTAAGTCCACACGTATACTGTATATCACTCTAACTCTGACTCTTGACTCCGACTCTTGAAAAGTCAAGTAATGCTCTAATCAGATACACTCCGACTTTTAGAAAGTCGACGTCTGGAAACACTCCAACTTCTGAAAAGTTGAAGTACTGTAGAACTCCGACTTCTTAAAAGTCGAAGTCTAGCCTTACTCCGACTCCTGGAACGTCGAAGTCTAACCTTACTCTAACTCTGGGAAGTCGAAGTCTAGCCTTACTCCGACTCTTGGAAAGTCGAAGTCTTTGTATCGTTTTGAGTCTTACTCCAACTTCTGGAAAGTTGAAGTCTAAAGAACTCCGACTTCTTAAAAGCCGAAGTTGGGCGTACTCCGACTTCATATAAGTCAAAGTCCGCTATCTGTTTGTTGGCACTCCGACTTCCCAAATAAGTCGAAGTCATTGCTTTCTCACTCCGACTTCAATGAAGTCAAAGTTGTAGTGTTCCTAAGTCAAAGTTTATTATCTCTATTAGTTTACTCTGACTTCTTAAAAGTCAAAGTATCACTTGTTGATTGTTGCATGTCTGTACTTAGCTGAGAATCCAAACCTCTATTTATAAGTACTAGTTAACATACATCATTACACAAACTTGCTTTGAAGTATCTCTTACCTTGAGAAAGTTTCCTTAAGCTCAATTATTTCTTTTTTATTTGAGTATCTTTATTAGAAAATTATCATAAGTTTTGTCATCGCAAAAAGGGAGAGATTGTTGAACCACTCTTATATTTTATCCTTTATTTTGGTGATATAAACTCATGATTAACTTAAATATCATGAATATTTTAATATCATGTTTTCCTCATAAATATAATAAATTATGACACTATCGTTTCATGATTTGCACTGGAAAGCCCAATCGATTGATGTTCAATACATATCGATTACTGACTATGGCTACATCGATTGGAGAATAAAAGTCACATCGATTACTGTTTTTAAGTCCACATCGATTACACTTACACATCGATTGTATTGAAACATCGATTACACTTACACATTGATTACATTAGAACATCGATTATTCTAAACATCGATTATGCTTAACATCGATTGTCTTTTACATCGATTACCTTAGTACATTGACTATCTTAATCATCGATTATATCTCACATCGATTACATTAGAACATCGATATTCTTAACATCGATTATATTTCACATCGATTACCTCATAACATCGATTGTCTTTTACAACGATTACCTTAATCATACATCGATGCTTTTGTCTCTCATCGATTACTGTTATTATTTGCAGAATTGTTAATGCTTATCATCATTATTATTTCGATGATTCTCTTATCCTCATGGGATTTCTTTTAAGAGAATAAGAATACACATGACTTTCATTGTGTTATTATTAAATCAAATAATTTAGCGAGAAAATTTCACTCTAATATTTTCAATTTTAAGTTTCTTTTTTTTATTATCTTGAAACTCAAAAGATTTGTAATTCTTCTCTCTCACTCACTGTCAGAAATGAAGTTCTATCTTTGCATGATAGATGGTTAGCAAAAAATGCGGTGGTAGGTATAAGCAGCATGATTTATCTGTCAGAACTCATCTACCACATCCCTTCTGTCAGAACTCCATGTTTGAGGAAAGTCTTTGCATGACCCATACAGGCGTATGTCTGTCTTTAAATGACTGCATATATGTCTGTCTGAACTTCTTTTTGCTTTATATATTTTTGATATCTCACCTACCTCCGAAAGAATGGAGGTATCTACGTTTTTCTCTTGACATGCAGATATTCAACTACCTATAAAAGCATGCTAGCTATCTTTCAATCATGGGCATAGAACTTGCAGACATTTATTGAAGCTGTCAAATGAAGCCATGAAGCTACATGCATAGCCTGAGGCCGTTGAGAACTCAAGGGCTGAAGATTTAATGATGGACATCTCAACTATCTCAAGTCTCAAGACCCAACTGTTGGATCGATATGGCACTATAGATGTCCAGAGGGGGGTGAATAGGACTTCTTTGTGCCTTAAATTTTTTTATCTAAAGATAAACAACACTAAATAACTTCATTACACTTAGTGTGATGTGTGTGAAATAAGTGAAAACTTGGCGGAATCAATCACAAAGAAGGCACAGAGTTTTATCCTGGTTCAGCCCTTCCCACAAGGAAGTCCTATGTCCAGTCTCCAAGAAACCACTTGGGATTTCACTAACTGCCAATAAACACTTGGCCTTCTCTCAAACCCGAGAGGAATTACAAACCCACTTGCTGAGCAAGTCTTCCCTTAAACAAGGGGTACAAAGACTATCTACACTTGTAGATCTTCCCTTCACAAGAGGGGTACAACATGATACAAATCTCCTGCAGGTTTTCTTACACAGAAGTATGAAAGATGTGTGTCAGCTCAACAATAATGAGCAAACACAGAAATTCAGAAAGAAGAACAGATGAGAGTGAAACTCAAGTTCTTTCTGAAACAACGAAGTGGACTTAGAAGATCTGAATTACAGTAGTCCACCAAATGAAGAAGACTTCAAATTGCAGAAGGAGAGCAGAAGTCTAAGACTGAGGAGTGGCTCTCCTTCTCTTGATTGGCTCTTCTAGATTTCGGATGGGAGTGAAGTGTTAGCTTCTAAGTCTTCTTAGCATTTATCTCTATATCTTTGTATGTCTCCAAGCTTCGGCTCATATATATATAAGCTTGAACTTTTTGCCCGTTTGAATTTGGTCGTTGGAAGCTAGCCGTTTGAAGGAGTTAGCCATTGAGAGGAAGCTTTGATCTTCTTAGGTTTGTCCATAAAATCTTTAGCTTCATGAGTCCCAACGTCTCTAGGCTATATGTTGTAGTCATGCTTGAAGGACTTGTTCATGATTGTTCTGCAGGTTCCATGCTTTGTGCAGAGATTAGCCATTCCTTATTAATGTTCTGCAAACCTGAAAGGACAGGATAAGAGCAAATGCCTCCATACATGCTTCGGAGGTAGGTGAGATAAAGGATAAGATATGAAATCATTCAGACAGAAGTTCAGAACATTTAAGAATGCACAGACAGTTGCACACGTTTTTCTTCTGAAAGTCATGGTATTTCTGACAGTAGAGGTAGGTTCTGACAGATAGCCATAAGATTTATCAAGCATTTAATTTTTGACCATCCGTCAACCATAGATCAACTTATCTTTTTGTCAGAAAAGAGATAGCAATATATCTTATATATACAGATCCCAAAAGAGATACTATTCAGAAGAAAAAATAATTTGAATAAAATATAGATAAATAGAAATTCACAGGTTAAAACATACTGAGACGGCCCTGGATATTTATGCCCATTAAGGCTCTATATCCAGATCTGCCTCCCGCGAACGGACCGAAGTCTCGTAAGGGATAGCTCACACAAGTGTCCTGTAAGAGTAGAAAAGACGACTACACAGTATAAAACACAAGAAAGTACATGTGATACCTGTTAGTTATGGGTGTCCTCAAGCAATCATAACTTGTACAATCTTGTTCTTTGATAATAATAATAAGGCTTTTATATCATTATGTGTATTCGTTTACCATTTTATTATGAAGTCCATGATATACGCAATGGATATTAATTATGATGAGATCATAACAAGAGATAATATCCTTTTAACGTATATTCTTAATTGTTCCTAGTCGGAGGATATTCGAGAAGGACATCGGATATCCGGTTAGACTAGTAGAGGTTGCACCTGCTCATATGATGAGGGTGACTGATCTCATAGTCACTTGTGTGGAGACACTAAGGTGAATCTGTAGGTGCTCATTGGGGAATGAGTTCACTGAACTGATTCGTTATGAATCGCTGGATGGTAATGTTATCTAACTGTCAACCAGCTAGATTCATTGTCACAGTGGCGTGATTGGTCCTTAGACTGAGACACCAAGGACACCTTGTTGGTGGACTTCTAGGTTTTGACCTTGACTTATAGATCTCTAACCATGAGGTCTTAATCAGTTAAGTGTTCGGATCTAGCGGAATACCTTCGAAGGTGATTGTGTGGTCAATATGGGATCGCTCGCTCTCGGTAATAAGAGAGTGAAGCTCTAAGGAAAGATGTCTGATAGTCCCTGGCCAGGGCATGACTACTTATCAGAAAAGGAGTTTCTGTATGTTTATGCGGCATCTAAATCAGGTGAGTGCACATATTAGGGTTTGACAGTGGACCATACCCTAAGTGCACTCGCTGGGAGCATTGTGCGAGCGAAGGATTATAGTCACGTGGTAACTGATGACGGAAAAAAGGTTCCTTGATTGGGTTGCTGAACCCCATGCTTTCCAGGATCAAGTGGTGTTGCTTGGCACCAACTTGATTGGAAGCCCGATCAATTATCGTGAGCGATAATTGATTGTGTAATTAATTAATATGAGATATTAATTAATTGCAATAAGTCAATAAAGAGTTATTGGGCTTAATGGGCAGAAAACTGGACATAGCACTTGGCCTAGAGGGTCACCGCAATTAGAGTTTCGAGCAGACTGGGCAGGATGGTTGTTATAGACAATAACTGGGTTTTTGTGGAAAAACGCAGTGTCTATAAGTATTAGCAGAGAGTCAAACCCTGGGCCAAGCTCCAGGCTCTCTCCCTGGCCGCCCCACTCCTCTCTTTCTCCAGGGCGCCCCCACCTCTTCTCTCTTCTCTCTCTGGCACATGGTGGAGTTGAGATCCGGGAGACGCGTGGAGACCGAGGAGATCCCGTCTGCGTCCGGAGCTCGCGTGGATACGTCTAGAGGCCGGACACTTGAACGGCTTGAAGCACAGCGCCTCCAGCGCCACTTCCTCCCGGTATTCGGGAGTTTCGCAAACCCCGCAAAGGTAAAGATTGGATCTTCCTATGCGCCGGGTTCACGGTTTTTGTTCGATCCGACCACCGGCAACGATATCTATCTGTGGAAATCGTGTTTCCGCTGCGCACGATCGATTCCTTACAGTGGTATCAGAGCCAGGTTGCTGGCCCGGTCGGTATCGGCGTCGTATGATCGTCATTTCATGCGTTTTTCGTCGGTTCGCATATGCATGAATCGCCATTTTACTTCGCTCTGGGTCGCACATGAGATGTGCACTTTGTGTTTGGTACATGGAAACGTTCCTGGTACCAAGGGCTTCCCAAAGAACCTCTTGTGGCGTTGTTTGGCCCTCTGTAGAGGCCACACGACCCCTTGCAATAAGCCGCCGCCATGCATCTTGGACAGTCCAAGATAAGGGGCGTTTTTGATTTTGGGTTTTTCGGGGGGTTTTCTAGGTTGGTAGGGGAGGAGGGCGGCGGCTTCCGGCACCGCCGGCGCCATCCGCGGCCGTCGAAGGCGGCGCGGAGGGCGGCAGGGCCGCGCCCCACCGGCGCTGCGCCGGTGGGGGGCGACAGCTAGGTTTCCCTAGCCGCCGCGGGGCCTGTCGGGCGGCGGGGGTGACCCCGCGCGGGTCCCCCGCGGGCCGCACGCGGGTCCGCCCGCGGGTAAGTCGCGGGCGGACCCCCGTGGGTCCCGGGTGGCCGGATCCGGCCCGCGCCGGATCCGGATCGGTCCGCCCCCCTCCCCCCCCCCCCCCCCCCCACTTTTTTTCCATTTTAATGTTTTTAATTTTGTTTAAAATCATTTAATGGTTTTAAAATCCCAGAAAATTATGAAAAATGTTTTTAAGAGTTTTAAAAAGTTTTAACTCTCTGTAAATTATTTTTCATTGTATGACCCATTGCTTATTAGTTTAAGGAAATCTATCTAAAAATTGTTTTAGTTATTTCCTACCATCTAATTAAAGCATGTTAATTAATTAAGAATGTGATTCTTGTGAAATTAATAACTGTAATTTTGGCGAATTCATGCAGTTCGGTGAATGACGTTTATCTAATGTTGATTAGATGTTATCCATTTAGCTAATTATTTAGTTAAATGGTTTTCAAAATATAGTTATTATATTTTTGAAATAAAAGTTATTTCAGAATAATTATGTGATGATTGCTTTGGATGCATGTGATGTGTTGATGTGTGGATGGATGATCATGGACTTAGATGTCATGTGATGATGTTTATGGTTAATGCATTGACGTAATTTAATTTATGAGGACTGCTGTGTGCCTCCCTCTCTCCCTCTATTAAAATCCGGGTTGTTTACTTCTATCTCCCTCCTATTATGTAATCCCCTTGACTTGTTCAAGGTTTTTATTATTATCTGATGTACATTTATGGGCTTGCGAGCCCAATTTAAATCTACTTGTAATTATAAGAGCGGATTGGCGGAGATGGAGGAGAGTACCATGCAGGACCTTCATGAGATAGAGTTACATCAAGCAAATGCATTCGATGCGGGGCTGCCATATATTCACCGTGTTTGTGGATTACCAACTGGCTCTGGTTAATGCCACTCTAGGTTAAAGTCCATGATCATCCATTGTTTTTCTTCATATATATGATATGTGGAATGTGCTATGGTATATTAATTACATATATGATATTCAAAATTCTATATATCAATAGCACGCAGATATAGAGACCAAGATAAAATATATCAAAATCTCTCCTTGTTAAATTTTAAGTTGTAGCGTAATCATTAAGAATGAATTACGTGGCCCTCCATCATTATAGTTTTAGGATTGCCATTAGATCGGCAAGTTTGTTTGCTATCCACAAGGCTTGCCAAATCTGATGACAGACTAAAACTATGGCATAGTGATGCCTTAAAGGGATAGAGGACCGGTGTAGCTTTATGTGCTATCCACAAGGGCTACATCCAAATCTATGCTCGTTAAGTATGATGTAGCTAGACTGGGTTTAATGACTTGTTGTGCTATCCCAAGGTCATTAAATTCAGGGGCCCAAATAAGATTGGATATTGCAAGAGTTGCAAGTGTCAAGAGTTGACCGCTTTCAGATCATAGTATGGTTTGTTGTGCTATACACAAGATCATGCTATGAGTCTGTAAGATCCGCTCCCCACTAGGAGACCGTCGGAGTCTCCCATCTGTATATCTGAGGGTTATACAGTCTGTCGAAAAATAGTGGGAGCTAATCTTGATTAAAGTCCTAATCTAGATTAATTTTATTATGAATATCTGCTAATTGTGTTTACATTTCCTTTATAGGCAAAAATGTCGTCAGGTAACCCACTCCGTGGCATACTGGATGCCAACAATTGACAGGCCCCGAACTACTCGGATTGGCCTCAGAAACCTGAAGATTGTCCTCAGGTCTGAGCGCATTGCCTATGTCCTGGAGGTGAGATCCAGCTGAACCACCCCTTGATGCACCTGAAGGGGGAAACGCTTGAGTTTGCGAAGTGGAAGGAGGATTCCACTCTGGCCCAATGCTACATGCTTGCCTCAATGAGCAATGAGTTGTAAAGGCAGCATGAGAACATGATGCTAGATCCATCATGCAGCACTTGCAGGAGCTCTTTGAAGAGCAGAGCAGGGGTGGAGAGATATGAGAGATCCAAGGCCCTGTTCAGAGCTCGCATGGCAGAGGGTGTCTTCAGTAAATCTCATGTGCTGAAGATGATAGAGTGGATTGAGAGGCTCGAAGGGCTTGGTTTTCCTCTTAACAAGGACTAAGCACGGACCTCATTCTCCAGTCACTTCCAGATTCATATTCCCAGTTCATTGTGAACTTCATAATGAACAAGATTGAGGTGAGTTTAGCTGAGATGCTCACATGCTGAAGACTGCTGGAGGCAACCTTAGAAGGAAAAGCCCACTGTTCTCATGGTGGAAAGTCCAACAAGAAGAGGAGAGCAGGGCAAGCCTTTAAGAAAGGCAATGCAAAGAAGCGTCTAAGCAACAGGAAAACCAAATAAGGACATAAAGCAAGGAGAAGAAAAGGGCGAGTGCTTCCACTGCAGAGAAAAAGGGGCACTGAAAAAGAAATTGCAAGGACTATCTTGCAATGAGGGCTCAGGAGAAGCAGAGCTTGGCGAAGCTTCAGGTATCTATATGATAGTCTTCATTTGTCTATTAGAGATTTACATCTTGGGTTTTATACACTGGATGTGCTTCTCATATCTGCAAGATGTGCAGGTGCTGACAAGTAGAAGGAAGCTGAGCAAGGCGAGAGGTGAACTTGAGGCTTGGAAACGGCACAAGTGTTGGTGCACACATTGTGGGGACAGTGAAGCTCAAGTTACCCTCTGGAGATTTGCTTTTATTAGATGATTGCTACTATGTGCCTAGTATCATTAGAACATTATTTCTGTTTCTTGTTTAGACAGAATTGGATACATGTTTACCATTGAGAACAATAGTTGTTCAGTTTATTTAAGAAATAAACTAGTTGTTTTAGCAAGTTTGGTGAATGGTTTGTATCTGCTTGATGTCTCTTATGAAAATCTCCATGTTGATGTTTCTCCTAAGAGAAGTAAGAATAGTGTGAACACTGCCTACTTATGGCATTGTAGGCTTGGTCATATTGGCGAGAATAGGCTTCAAAAGTTGCATAAGAATGGATACTTAGATCCATTTTTTATGAATCGTATGCAACTTATGAATCCTGTTTAATGGGTAAGTTGACCAAATCTCCATTTAGTGGACATGGAGATAGGGCCAAGGATATTGGAACTAATACATTCGGATGTATGTGGTCCAATGTCTACCCAAGCTAAGGGTGGCTGCTCATACTTCATTACATTCACGGATGACTACTCAAGGTTCGGATTTGTTTACTTAATGAAGTACAATCTGAAGCCTTTGGGAAATTCCAAGAATTTAAGAATGAAGTTGAGAAACAAACTGGAAAGAGTATTAAAATCCTACGGTCATACCGAGGAGGTGAATACTTAAGTACAGAGTTCACACAATTCTTAAAGGACAATGGTATCCTTTCTCAATGGACTCCTCCCTATACACCACAGATGAATGGTGTATCGGAAAGAAGAAATCGTACCTTGTTGGACATGGTGCGATCCATGATGAGCCGTTCACAATTACCAGTTTCCTTATGGGGATATGCGCTAGAGTCAGCAGCATATCTGCTGAACAGGGTTCCCAGTAAATCTGTGTCTTCCACTCCATATGAGATATGGAAGGGTAGAAAGCCTGATTTTAAACATGTTAAAATCTGGGGCTGTCCTGCCCATGTAAAGAAACACGACCCAGATAAACTGACTCCAGAACTGATAAGTGTAGGTTTGTTGGATACCCAAAAGAAACATTTGGGTACTACTTTTACCATCCTGGTGAACAAAGAGTGTTTGTTGCCAGGAGAGCTGTCTTCTTGGAAGAGGAGTACCTTACCCAAGAGGACAGTGGGAGTAAGGTAGATCTAGAAGAGGTTCTAGATCCACAGACTGTGCAAAGTCTACCAGTTGAAACATCAGTTTCGGAACTGTTCAGGAATATACACACATTCAGCGTAGGTCTGGTAGAGTACCTAGACAGCCTGAAAGATATGTTGGACATATTAGTGAAGGCATGTCTTATAATGAGGATGATGATCCAAAGACCTACCAAGAGGCTGTTGATTGTCCTCAGTCAGGGAAATGGCGAGATGCCATGAATTCTGAGATGCAGTCCATGTACACCAACCAAGTTTGGAACTTGGTAGACTTGCCTGAAGGTATTGTACCTATTGGGTGTAAGTGGATCTTTAAGAGAAAGATCGGTACAGATGGACAGATTGACATTATAAGGCAAGGTGGTGGCAAAGGGGTATCGTCAAAGGCAAGGAATTGACTATGACGAAACTTTCTCACCAGTTGCTATGATAAAGTTGATCAGAATTCTTCTTGCCATTGCTGCATACTTTGATTACGAGATCTGGCAGATGGATGTAAAAACCGCTTTCCTCAATGGAAACATTGAGGAAGAAGTGTATATGATACAGCCTGAAGGTTTTACATCCAAAGAGTGTCCAGATAAAGTATGTAGGCTTCAAAGGTCCATCAATGGATTGAAGCAAGCTTCTCGTAGTTGGAACATAAGGTTTGATGAGGCTATCAAATCTTATGACTTCATTAAGAATGAAGATGAACCATGTTGTATAAGAAAATTAGTGGGAGTGCTATCACTTTTCTCATACTTTACGTTGATGACATCTTACTCATTGGGAATGATGTAGGGATGTTATCATCAGTAAAGGTTTGGTTGTCAAAGAACTTCTCCATGAAGGATTTGGAGAAGCATCCTACGTATTGGGAATACGTATCTATAGAGATAGACCCAAGAGGATACTTGGCTTAACCCATCAATGTACATAGATACCATTGTCAAAGGTTTGGCATGGAAAATTCCAAGAGAGGTCTCATACCTATGAGACATGGGATTAATCTCTCTAAGGAGCAGTCTCCTAAGACTCCTGAAGAGAGGGCAGTCATGGATAGAGTCCCCTATGCTTCGGCTATAGGATCATCACTGCCTTGAGCACCCTTTGTTTTTTATGCTCCAAGGCTTCCCTACAAACAACTCATTCAGATGTAGGTACCCAAAACTTTTTGGGTCCTTGATGGTTAGAGTATGAAAGTATCCTTCGGAATCCAAACTAAGTGCTTGGTTGTGCAGGTGTTTACAGTGTGTCCTATTTATTGCAATGAGAGCAGCAATGAATATAATTTGTTTTGTAGTTCTTATTGCCTTTGTGATGCATGATTGGAACATAATTCTTTGAAACCTTTTTCTTTTGATAAAGCTTGGTTGTTGCAGGTTCCTTTCTCTGAGGCATTTTGGTTTCTTTTACAAGTTTTGGTAAAGGATATTTTCCTGAGTTATTACTTGTTTTCCTTTTTCTGGAGGTGTATAACCAATCCCTTGTTTGTCATTTCCAGATTTTGATCCTTTTAAGCATAGGGCTAGAGATGTTTTTCTTTAGTTAATTTCCTAACCGATTCTTTTAAATATACGTTTTCTTCAGTTAGAGTTTTTAATTTTCCTACTAGCTCTAACTTCTCATCCTCCTTTCTTTTTAACTTTCATTTTGAAGAGAGTTATTATCCTTGCATTCTTTTAGCTGCTCTTCTAACTGTTCCAATTCTGACTTAAGATCAGAATTGGTGTTTTCTAAACAGGTAAGGTTGCTCTTGAGATTTTTTAGTTCTTTTACCACAACCTTATGCTTATTATATAGTTCATTTACGACTTTTTCTAAGTCTTCTGATTCTGACCCTGAATCTGTGCATGAATTTAGTGAGGGTTCAGAGAGTACCTCATCTAGTCCCACCATGAGGGCTAGATTTACGTGCTCATTTTCTGATCTTCAGCTTGATGAGCTTGATGATTCTGAGTTTGAGCCTCATCATTTTCCCAGTAGCTGCCATGGCTTTTCTCTTAAATTTCTTATGCTGCTTCTTGTGCTTTACGGTTTGACCAGTCTTTCTGAGCCTTGGACAATCTGGTCTTAGATGTCCAGGTTTCCTGCATTCATAGCACACTGGTTCTTTTTCTTTCTTTCTTTCTTTTGGATCCTTCTCGATCCGTTTTTCTTCTTCTTCTGCAAAAGCTTCTGGAGCTTGGACAAAACTTCATCAACATTGTTGTCTTCAGAATCTGCATGTTGAGAACTAGAAGAAGAGCCAGAAGGAGCTTCTACAGTTTTAAGAGCGTTAGTGCATTTTATTTTAGATGAGCTTTTAGATAATCGCTCCATATTTATTTCATGTGCCATGAGAGAACCTATCAAATTATCGATCGATAATTTGGTTAAATCGTGAGCTTCTTCAATGGCAGTTACCTTAGGTGTCCATGATATAGTTAAGGACCTAAGTATTTTTCTAACATTTTCTTCATCAGAAAGATTTTTACCTAGAGAGCTTAAACTTGCTACTATGGTTGAAAAACGATTATACATAGTAGTAATGTCTTCATGAGGAAGCATTTTAAATTGTTCATATTGAGATACTAGAATATCTATCCTAGTTGCTTCACTTTATCTGTTCCTTCATAAGTTGCCTGCATTTATCCCATATATCTTTGGCTGATTTGCATGCAGACACTCTACTGAATTCTTTCTTAGATAAAGCGCAACATAAATATTTTTAGCTTTAAAGTTTAAATATAATTTACTTTTATCTACTGATGTAATGGCAGTAGTGCCTGGAATAGGAACAATAAGATAATCACCTACCTCGATTACCTGCCACAGATCAAAGTCTGTGCCTCGAATGAAGCATTCCATCCTCATCTTCCAGTATTGGTAGTCCCCTCCATCAAAGAATGGAGGTCTGGTGACTGATTGGCCTTCAGCATATCCTTGAGCTGCCATGGATCTTTGCTCTAAGATCGTTGGATCTTCTTGAAAGTTCAGAGACCCGCTCTGATACCACTTGTTGGACCTTTTGGTATGGCAGCAAGGTAGCCTAGAGGGGGGGTGAATAGGTTTTTCTGCAATCTGAAATAAAAACTTAAACACAGAAATTAATACTTGAAGGTTTTGTTAGTTTAGTGTAATAAGGAGTAGCAGTGCGGAAGCAAAAGAACAATCACACAAAGGACACAGGAGATTTATCCTGGTTCGGTCCTTCCCACATGGAAGTTCTACGTCCAGTCCCCAAGCAAACTCTTGGGATTTTACTAACCGAAGGTACAGTCCCCCTCAAGGACACTACAACACCCTGGATACCCCACCAGGTCTTCTTCTCTTTCCCGGGCAAGAAGGCAACCTACTTCTTTTACAGGTTCAGAAGTAAACCTCCTGGAACAAACCCCAATGCGGTTCTGCTAGACTTAAACCCCCAGCTAGGTTACACACTGTATACAGTCCTACAGGTGGACTCAGATCTTTCTTAAAAAGATCAGACTGAGAAGCTTTACAAGATTAACACTTGTGTAAAGCTCACAGTCCCAGACTCTCCCCAGATATACAATGAGCTCGGAGAGAAAACAGAAGAGAGAAAAGAAAGCAATAGTGCTTGAGTGCTTGAACGTTTGGATGCTTGAAAGCTTGAATGCTTCTGCTGGGCTCAGGCTCTTTCTCTCTTTCGTTGAGTGTATGTGTCGTTGAGGTTCTTCTCACAGTTGTACACTCCTTCAAAGATGTTCAGGAAAGGGCTCTCTTTTTCTTCAGCCATGCTTCATCTTTTATATAAGGATTCTTTGAACAGATCCGTTGAAGAGATAGCTGTTTGAGTTTTGGATCTGTTGGAGTTCTGACCGTTGCTTATCTTCTCTTCATTTGTCTTAATCAGACTCTTGTGGTCTTCGAGGTCTGTAAGCATAGAAGAGAGTGTTAGCATAGAAGAGTGTTTTATGATAAACTGTGCATATCACTGTGTTTCTGCTGATATGCTGAAAATAGTAGTTCATATCTATTTGACAAGACTCTGAAATATGCATGTAGCTTTTTTTCTGTCAGAAGATATTTGACTTTTCATTTAAGCGCCAAGCATATTTGAAATAAAAAGGCAATCTGAGTTTGATCATAATCCATGAAGAAATCATTATGAGCATGACTTATGAAATCGTTATGTGAAGAGTCGTTGCTCATTTATAAAGAAATCGATGTGATTATTTATGAAATCGTTATGCAAGCAAATCGTTATGATCTTCTGAAGAAATCGATGTGGAAACTTATGAAATCGTTATGAGATCGATTTCTTAACAAATCGTTATGAATTCTTAAGGAGTTGATGTGATCACTTATCAAATCGTTATGAAAGTAAATCGTTGTGATCACCTGAAGAAATCGATGTGATCACTTATGAAATCGTTATGGTATCGACTTCTTAACAAATCATTTCGGTCACTTAAGGAATCGTTATGGAACGACTTCTTATCAAATCAATGCGCTCAAAGAAGAAATCGTTATGGCCACTTATCAATCGTTATGGCATCGACTTCTTAACAAATCATTTCGGTCACTTAAGGAATCGTTATGGGAACGACTTCTTATCAAATCAATGCGCTCAAAGAAGAAATCGTTATGGCCACTTATCAAATCGTTATGGCATCGACTTCTTAGCAAATCGTTGCGCTTACATAAGAAATCGTTGCGAACACTTATGAAATCGTTATGGCATCGATTTCTTAGCAAATCGTTGTAGCGCTTGTTACTTTGGCACTTTAAACAGAAATCGATGTATATGAGTTAGACATCGACTTTATCATTTTAGTGCGCCATATTGCATCAATGTGAGACTCAGCATTTTGCTATGAGATTGATGTGACACAGATGAAGCAAAAATACTTATGAGTACCTATATTTTATTATCATCTAAATGCATCATATATTTTGTTATCACTAAAATACCAAGATCACAGATAACCATAGAGTGTTCAACAGCTTCCAGTCAACAGTCTTTTGATTACTTGAGCACGCAAAGAGATAGATCTTCAGAAATATTCGTTGGCTTCTATTTGTTTAACGTTGTACTATGAAGCTAGTTCAGAGGTCTGCACAAATGTCAAACTCAAAGCAGACAGCTAAGCTGTCTCTGATGTCAGTCAACGTTAGTAGCAATAGACATGGAAATAGTAATGCCAAATAGCTTAAGTCTAAGACGTTATCAAGTAGGCACGATAAAGGATGGTATGGTCTGCATGCATGCAGAGATATGTTCAGATCTCATAAATGCAAAAGCGTCAGAGAGATGTCTACGTGGACTTTGACTAGTTAACGCTTTTAAGATGAATAAGATATCAAGATATGAAATCGATGACTATATGACTTATGAAATCGTATGTGACAGAAGATATATCATGAACACTTAATGAATCGTTGCACAAAGCAAATTGATGTGTTTCTGAAGAAATCGATGTGAAATACTTAACAAATCATTATACAAAGCAAGTCGTTGTGAATTCTAAAGAAATCGTTATGAATACTTAACAAGTCGTTATGAACTCTAAAGAAATCATTATGGTAACTTATGAGTCGTTACAATAAGCAAGTCATTGCGAGTTCTAAAGAAGTCGTTACGATAACTTATGAAATCGTTACACCAAGCAAGTCGTTGCGCTTTCTAAAGAAGTCGTTACGGTAACTTATGAAATCGTTACAACAAGCAAGTCGTTACGCTTTCTAAATAAATCGTTGCGATAACTTATAGAGTCGTTATGACAAGCAAATCGTTACGAGTTTCTAAAGAAATCGTTATGGTAACTTATAGAGTCGTTGTGACGAGCAAGTCGTTACGGGCTCTAAAGAATTCGTTGCGACAACTTATAGAGTCGTTGCGACAGACAAGTCGTTACGGGCTCTAAAGAAATCGTTACGGTAACTTATAGAGTCGTTGTGACGAGCAAGTCGTTACGGGCTCTAAAGAAATCATTGCGACAACTTATAGAGTCGTTGCGACAGGCAAGTCGTTACGGGCTCTAAAGAAATCGTTACGGTAACTTATAGAGTCGTTGTGACGAGCAAGTCGTTATGGGCTCTAAAGAAAACGTTACGGTAACTTATAGAGTCGTTGTGACATCGACTTGTTTGAAATAACATGACTTTTCAGTCTTATAAGGAAATCGTTGCGATCACTTATAGAATCGTTACGGCATCGATTTGTTTGAAACAACATGACTTTTCAGCCAGAAAGGAAATCGTTATGATAATTCTATTGAAATCGATATGCTTATAAAGAAATCGTTATGGCCTTCAATAGAAGTCGATATGGACTTAGAGAAATATCATGTTGAAAAGATTAAGGCTTCAGAAAAGTAATGCATACCTTTATTGGCTTGTTTGACCTTGGTATTTTTCCTGTGCTTAAGACTTATGAAATAATCATTAGATATAATTGATAAACTTTTGTTTGGTTTTATTAATCATCAAAATATATATGTAATTAATTAAAATTACATGGGGACAGACTGGTCATCAATCTCCCCCTTTTTGGTGATGACAAAACTGAACAATAAGTAAAAATGCATATAGATGTTTCAGACATAAGTTTTTCTCCCCCTTTTTGTCATTAAGCAAAAAGACAATCTTCGACAAAGAAAGAAGAGAGAAAGAGAACAGGAGTATACAAAGAAGGGCATTTCATTAACTTTGTGGAGGTACTGGTAAATAGAAGGCAGGAGACAGAAGAGAGGCAAAATGAGAGATGGTTTCCCATGCCTGTGCTTCCTACTCTTCAAAAAGAGTTTTGAAGACTCCAAAGGATACAGAGTAGGAGGGTCCCATGGTGGAAGCCATCCTTTTGAGATGAAGATCTAGGTGTTGATAGAGAAGGTTAGCATATGCATTCTTGTCCATGTTCATCTTAAGAAATCGACGAGTCCCAAAGCTGGCACAGGTGAGGAATTGGTCCATGGTGACAGGATAATGGTTGTGGTTATCTCTGAGAGCTTTGTGCATAGCCACATACACTTTGTATCTTTCCTCCCAGACCTTGAAGGGGTCATCAACAAGATGAATGGAGTTCATATCTAGGAAAGTAGCTGGAGAAATGGCTGGTTTGCCTTCTCTGGCCTGAACTTCATTGATTTCAAATAGTTGCTGAGCTGACAGGGGGTAGAACTTGGACCATTCAGAAGATGTCAGCCTTTCACATTCAGACAGAATAGGGGCTAGAACTTCAGCACTTACATGCCCCTGGTGATATTCCCTAAACAGGAATCTAGAAAAAGCAACCAGGCAGCCTTTCTGAACTTTAATTCTGCCCATTACTCTGGCAAAATGTTCAAAGATGATGGATCCTACAGAGGACTCCATAACTAGAAAGTGAATTTGAGGAAGGACTATCTCTTCAGGTACTTGGAGGGTAGCAAAATCTACCTGAACATCTGAAATTTGAGAGATATCCGGAGTCAGAGCTGAAATGGCCCTTTTGAACTGACTGAGCTGAACCTCTGGAAGGCTATGAATATATCTGTAGTTGTTGAATAGCATGAGGTGTCTGATCATTTTGATTTCCTTTTGAATATAGGGTGCCCAAAGTTCCTATGATAGATCCTGAACCATTCTGATAGGGTCAGGGAGTAGTCCCTTGGAGGGAATCTAGCAGATTTGGCAAGAATGAATTTATTTAGGAGATCCTTGTGACCTTTGCCCCACTGCTCTTCAGATTTGGAGTGGGCAAGAGAGAAGATTTGGATTTTTCAGATTTGAAAGAGAAGTGTAGGGTAGAATAGTGTGCAAATGATCTGTGAGATCAAGAATGGAAGGTTAATGATGGTTGCAAAAACAACCTTTGAGAGATATTCTCTGTACAGTGAGGGATGTTTGTTGTCCACTGTGAGAGAAAACCACAAAGGTGGTATTTGGGTTCAGAGGAGAGGGAGGAAGTAGAAGTAAGCTTCCTCTTCTTGGGGCAGGACTAGAAGGGTCTGCCTATGAACATGTTCCCCAACCTTCAACACAGACCTGAGGATCCCTTCCTCAAACTCATCCTTTATTTGTTCCATAAAGGGAGAGTTAAGTTGGGCTCTTTCAGGTATGATAGTGATGAAAGAGGGTGGAGGAGTAGGATGAAGAAAAGAGTGGGAAGTAGTAGGAAGGTCATCAATTGGTCCAAGGGAGGGACCAGAGGAGGAGGAGGATGCTCCAGCTGAGGATGCTGGAGGGGCCTCATGTATAGGAGAAGAGAAGGAATGGAAGTAGAGGAGGCAGGAGATGAGGTGGACTGAAATGGTGTAGGAGAAGAAATTGGTCTAGATTGAGGCTTATTGAATGTTTGAGGAGCAGGAGGTGCTGTAGGAGCTGAGGGTGGAGTTGGAGGAATAGGTGTGTGAGGGGGGAAGAGGGAGCTGGGGGCTTGGGTGCCAGAACTCTTCTGCCTCTATCTGCACAGACTCACTCTCCAATGGCCCTGATGGCCCTGACCCTTGCTCAAATGGCCCTGTTGGCCCTTCAACCTGATCAGCTGGCCCTGTTGGCCCTACCTCTTTTGGTGCTGCTGCTGCTTCTGGTGCTGCTTCTGGTGCTGCTGTTGCTTCTGGTGCTGCTGCTGCTTCTGGTGCTGCTTCTGGTGCTGCTGCTGCTTCTGGAGGAGGAGGAGCTTGAACTCCAACTGCCTTGATAATATCTGAGATCATGCCTTTCATGCTGCTCATTTCCTTGTTAAACCATTTCATAGCATTTCTGATTTGTCCTAATTCTTTGTTGGCTGAAGCTTGGCTCAAAAATATAGGATTTACATCTGACTGGAGCGTACATAAGAGCTCACCTTGCACATTCAGCCTTTCAATCACTGGTTTCAAATTTATGACAATTTTCTGCTTGACCTGCCTCTCAAAAGATGTATCAGCCAGGAGAGGAACTTCAGAGGCAACTTCTTTTCCTTTCTTCTTGCCTTCTTTTGCTGGAGGAGGTTGCATCATCTGAGCTTGAAGAGCTTGCAATCTCTCCTTCTCTGTCATCCAAATTTTGATAATCTCTATGCCTTTCCTCCTGACCATCAACAACTGGAGTTGTTTCTGCTGAACCTTCTTTTGATAGCTCCCCCTCAATAGGAGCATCTTCTTCATTTGATACTTGCTCCCCCTGAATGGGAGCACTGTGGGTTGAGTGTGAAAACAAGTCATTTCCCCTCATATTTTGATGATGACAAGCTGTGATTTTAATGCATAAAAATTGGAACATGTGAAATACATCACCTGAATTACCAATATTCAAAAAGCATGTTTCCAAGTACATTTATCATTTATATTCATGATAATACATTTAACTAATGATTTATGTGTTATTTTCTCAGGGACAAACATTTTCTTGCAAAGGTAGTGTCGACACAACCATCATGGTGTCGACACAATGGCTCAGAGCAAAGGCAGAAATGTGAAGAAAAGATCAACTAGAGTCAACACTAGTCCAGGGCAGGTCGACACTAGAGACAGATCCCAGAGAAATATGTTAACAGGCTTCCATCTCAGGTCGACACTAAATCAGATAGTGTCGACACTAGAGAGCCTTCCCAAAAGGCCTGTTGTTCAGATAGCTAAAGCAGGTCGACACCAAATGCCGCAGGTCGACACTAGATGGCTCTCCCAGAAGGCCTGTTTGTCAGATGGCCAAAGCAGGTCGACACGAGATGATATCAGGTCGACACTAGAGAGCCTTCCCAGAAGGCCTGTTTTGCAGTCTGGGACATGGTGTCGACACTGAATCATCTCAGGTCGACACTAGAGACCTCTCCCAGGGAATTGAGTTGCCAGTCTGGGACAGTGTGTCGACACACCTCATGGGCAGGTCGACACACTCCGGAATCTCTGTGACTTAAACTTTGTCCTAGACACGTGGCACCCTAGGGAACTGTTGGATTGGCCTTGGATCGTGTGCCCACGACCCCCAAGGGTACATTTGGACTATTAGGGGTATAAATACCCTCCTATTGGCTACCCAACAAGCAAGAACCCTTTCAGAGCCTCCCAGAAGTCCCATTAGCGGCTAGAAGGTTTCTCCTCCCTGTTCTTGCCTTCCTGGTGCATCCTCGAGCCAAATTCTCATCTGCTCAAGCATGAGAAGTGGCAATTTATCGTTGAAGAACCAATTGGATCGCCTCAAGGAAGCAAATCAAGTAGAAGCCGACTTCTGTGAAGAATTCAAGGAAGATCCTGAAGATCAGATTGCAGAGCATCGTCCAGAACTTCCAGAGATCAAAGCACTTCACAATTCGACCTTCTACAAGGGAGTACATCTGAAGAGAAAAGCTATCAATACAATTCTTATCTTTATTTTTCTCTTCTGAGTAATTCTGAGATTGTGCATGGGTTGTTGCATAAGTCTCATGAATTGACTCTTATTGGACTAGATCTGTTGCTAGAGGATCTGAGTCTTGTGTTTTTCTAGCAGGTTGTTTGTGAGCCGTCGAGCTCAGTAGTTTGTGAGTCGTCGTACTCACTGTGTGGTTTGAGCCGTCGTGCTCAATTGGAGTCGTCGTACTCCGGTTGTTGTTTGAGCCATCGTGCTCAGTTTGGAGTCGTCGTGCTCCAGGTGTTTCTTGAGTCGTCTTGCTCAAGGGTGTTTGGAGTCACCGTGCTCCTGTGTGAGTTTACTCAGGGTTTTGAGTAGTGTGGCCTCACTGTGTGAGGGGTGGACGTAGGAGTCACTGGAGGTGATTCCGAACCACCTAAAAATCCTCTGTGCATTGGTTTGATTGTGTTTGCCTTTGTATCTCGCTAGATGCATGCATAGGGATTTCGTTCACTCTACTAATTGATTTGCTCACACTCTAATCACACTTCAGATTAGTAAATTGATTGGGTGATTTGATCTCTGATTCGAAGTAATTTTAAATTGCTTAAGCTTCGCGTTAATTGGTATTAAATCTATTCAACCCCCCTTCTAGATCTGATCCTTCCACACATCCGTTCCTAACAATTGGTATCAGAGCAGGTTAATGTCTGTTACTGATCTGATTTGATTGCTTCTGGCTGATCTCTGTGTTAATTGCTTGAACTGTGTGCTTAATCGCTCTGATTCCTCCTTTTGGCATTATAGCAGATTAACCACTCTAATTGTTAGATCTAATTCCTGTCACATTGATTCACTGTGATTAGATCTAATAGTCTTTTGTGAGTCTTGGTATAATGGCAAATCTATTTAATCTGCATATCTTCTGTTATAATTTCAGAGAAATCACCAGTCTCACCTTCATCAAGTTTTTCAAAGGAAGCACAAAGAAAAAGGAGAAAAAGAAATTCACAAGTACTTTATGGCAAAGAGGAACCTCAATGAATCTAGAAAATCAACAATTCATAAGGTTTTGGCTCTAACAGCACATTCTAAGAGCTCAGAGCATTCTTCATCCTCTTCAGAAAACAAGAGTTCAAATGGGTCTAAAAGGTCAGGTAAATCAACTCCAGATCCATTTGTGTATTCTAATTCTGACTCTGATGAAGATGAAAGTATGTCTTATGCTGAGTTGATAAATTCTGTAAAAAGATGCAAAATCTTAATGCAAAGCTGAACACTAAAAATAAAGACTTGAAAAAGACTTTAAAACATTGCCATAAAGAAAGTGAAAACTTGAAAAATATAATTGAATTGCTCCAGAAAAATGATAAATATCCTTCAGAAGAAATTGAGAATTTGAAAAATGAAATGAAAAATTAAATTCTGAGAAAGAGAATTTGGAAGATGAAGTCCAAATCTGTGAAAATAAATTGAATGGATTGAAAGAAAATCATGAGCTATTGAAAACAAAAGTCATTGATCTGGAAGAGGAAAATGGAAAATTAATTGATCTCAATGAAAACTTCCAATTTGATAATGATCAATTAAATAAACAAATTTCTAACATGGCTCATGATCATTAAATAAATGAAAGATGCAAATAACTTGTTGAAGAAAATCATCTGAAAAAAGAAGATTGAAGGCTTGGTGAATGACAACCATTAGACAATGAATGTAGCAATTTAAGGAATAAACTTGCTAATTAGAAAAATAAATTGAACAATTTGAAAATGAAAAGAACAAGATGAAAAATGGTTTGGATGTCATGCTAAACAAGCTTCAAACTTCAGAAAAAGAAGTTGTTGCATTAAAAGTTGAAAAACAGAAGCTTCAACATGAATGAAAAACACTACAAACACAAGTCTTGCTTCTGTGAAATCCAAGAAAAATGAAAAGAAAAGCACAATAACATTTGTTAAATCTGCTGCGAACAAGAACTCTTCTAATTCTAATGAAAAACTAGTGAAAGTTCTTGTTCATAAACAGACAGGGAAAGAGAGGAATGCTACTGTCAAGAGGACTCATCTACTTCTTCCATCAATCCAAAAAGCTCCAAGGCAAATTCCAGATTCACATCATGCCAAGAGCTACAAGAAGGTACCTCCTTCTCCTCATGGTGAGCCTCCTCACATGAAAAGGAGATTTCAGCAAATGCATTCATGCCAAGGTAAGTACCAGGTAAGAATCCTCTCATTTGCTTTATTGTAATAAACCTGGTCATCTTGCCAAACATTGTTGGAATAAAGATCAACATTTCAATAAACATGTCAAATCAATCCAATGCTTTTATTGTCATGAATTTGGGCATACTTCTAGGAAATGTTGGCATAGAATTGATAATCTTGTGCATACTCCCATGTTTCATGTTAATGTACATAGAATAAAATCATGTTCATGCTGAAAATACTCAGAATTCTATGTACATGAAAAAGGAACTATTGCACAAAAGATCTCTTCTAAATTCCATGCTAAAAATCTCCATGATAAAAATCTGAAAAATAGAAAACAAAATGTTCAGAATGTCAGTGGTGCATTCTATACCAATAACTCTAAGATTGGAAACCAAGATTCCAGTGTTTCTAGTCTTCAGAAAAATGCACCCAAATAAAATCATGTTGGATTCAGAAATCTTTGTTACAATCTAACATTGATTTCATTGTAGGACCCAAACAAGTGTGGGTCCCAAAACCAGCTTGATCAGCAAGCTGAGAAGTCTTGCAGCCATACATTGTAAATGGATTCAAGATATTGGCTGTGCAAAACTAGAAATGACTGAAGAACACAGGTAAAATCTTGAGAAAGAAATGAAGATTGTTCAGGTAAAATTTCTTTATCATTTCAAACTTGAATTGCTTGAATGGAATGAATGTTTAATTTTTATCTGAACAATGAGAAATGTGTTTCAATGCAACTCCATCAATGAACTTTATGTCATAACAACTGGAATCATGTTTATGTTATCATGCATGCTTAACTGTTCCAATGAGCCTGTGTGCATACTAACTGCTTTGACTTCTTGGTATATCAAATGATGACATGTGGAAAAACAAGTTATGCTTGTTTGGAAGCTATCATTATGCGTGAGTAAAATACTCCGCCAAGTACCAAAAGTCTTGTTATGCCTAAAGCTAATTGTGCTCATAATCATGTGTGATTTGCATGCTAACCTTTTCATTCCATACACAAATTAAGGGGGAGTAAATTTGAAAAAGTACAAAAATATCTTTTGTGTAATAAATTGCCTGTTAATACATGATTGATCATGTCATATTCTTTCGTTGCAAATCACTTTGAATGAACATATCTGAATTGCTTGTATGATCATTTCAATCATGTATATCCTATGGGAAGTGAGCCAAAAGAATCTTTGAGTGAAATGCTGGAGAGAAATATTCTCATGTCTGATTTATTATTTCTTGAGAAATGAGGTAGCAAAGAAATCATTTGAACTCCACGTCATAGAAACTGAAAAGCAAATTGCTGACATCTTCACCAAACCCCTTCCTGACAGTAGATTCTCATCTTTAAGGAGAGAACTTGGTCTTGTGAATGTCCAGTTTCTTGATCTCTCACTTTGGATTGGGTTGAGTGTTAGGCATCTTCTGAGGGGGAGTTCTTTGCATCATGATATTTATTTGCTTCCTGATTCATCATTATCTCTCTCCATTTCACTTCTATTTCTTTTTGACAATGAACTCTTCACCTCACATTGTGTTGAACTTCTTGGTATATCAAATGGTGATTTGAAGAATGACAAGTTCTGCTTGTCTGGACACTTTCACTATGTGAGAGTATATGTCTCCGAAGTACCAAGAAATGAATATGCAATTGTTGAGGGGGAGAGCTTTTGTTGTTCAAAGAGAATTATTTCTGATTTCAAAAACTTGCATATCTTTATTCTGATGAAAAGTGTTGAAATCCTCATCTCAGGGGGAGCTAGAGAATTCACAAGTCGTGTCTTTTGAAAAATTCAAAACTTTTCTTGCATTACATCAATTTCCTTGCATGATGTCCCATTCAGGTGTCTAGAGTCTCAAAATGATCCTTTGAGTGATCTACTATATTCATTTGTCAACTCTCATGAGTGATCTACATATTCATTTGTCAACTCTCACATATATCTTCAAAAACTATAGAATTCAGATTTCTTTCAAAGACTGAAGGATAATGTGTGCCTTGAATCTAAACTATTTTTTTTGCAATTGATGTTGGATTAGATGATGTTGTTTTTTTTGTCAAAAATCTCCAAAATTTGTCATTCAACAGAGCAATGGACTGTGCTGAGAAACTGCACACCTTCACAATGAATGAAGTGCCATGTATGTCATGAGGCACTAATGCTATCTCTGTTCAAAGGGGTTCAAAATCAAAAATAAATGAAAAGCAAAATAAATAGTCCTATCCTTTTTTATGATGACTGAGTAACTGGAATATTGACGTCTAAAAATGATATTTTCATGTCAAAAGGTCATCATTTACCCCTTTGAGACTTGATAATGGATAAATCTTTAGTATCCAGGGACTATAGTGTGTGAAAATCATTAGTCTTGAGTGAACAAGATATATCTCATTTGATAGTTTATTTCAAAAATAAAATGCGTATGTCATTGGAGAATTGTTTTAAAGAATCATCTTATCCATCATCAAGTTGTTCTTAAAAAGTTGTTTACTTTCAACACTCTTGATTTCAGTCTAAAAGATTTTTTTTATTCTTTGGACTTGAAGAATATGGTAGTGTGTAGTTGATTGTTAAATGTCTTATATCCCTCAAATCATCACTTTCATGACTCAAGTCACTGAATGCTCATATCCTGTTGGATATTGTGTAAAACTTGAATTGTGTTAAATTTTTGCAAAATTTAACAAATGAATTTTTAGTCTCTTAAAAATCCTTGAAATGGTTATTCCACCCACTGCTTATCATTATAAAGTTATCCCAAAAGCTCACAAATTTTTCCATACTCAAATCTAAAATTTTCATCAGGCCAGGTCGACACTACTCCATCTAGTGTCGACACACTTTCACTCAGGTCGACACTCACCTCCTCTAGTGTCGACACTGACCCCCCTGCCAGACTCATTTAACCCGTGGGTGCCGGTTAAGAATTTGTTGTTCCTGCGGGGTAGGTTACCCTAAAACCCCCCTTTTTCTTCTCCAGTCGACCCGACGGTCATCTTCTTCCTGGAATCCGGCAGGATTTTGAATCCCCTTCCACCTCTTCCCTCCTCCATTCCATATCCATTCGTCTTCTCTCATCCTCACTCTCCATCATCCTCGATTCCACTCTATACTGCTTCCATGGCACCCAAGCAGATCCCTCGCCGTGGAGCAAAATCAAGGGCTACAGCAAGGCCCAATCCGGCGGATGAGGTTCCTCCTACTGAAAGAAGAACCAAGAGACGCCATGATCCTGCAGAGCAACCAGGATCTTCATCTGCTAAGAGAGGTAGGGCATCCTCTTTTGGTCAAGGTCGAGGGTCTGGTACCCTAGGAGAAAATCTTAGATCCTCTCCTGAAGCCTCTGAGAAGTCCACATCTTCATCTTCATCCTCCGAATCTCCCAGCCCTCTAAGAGACCTCCTTCCAAAACCTAAGTGCAGGGAAGACCATCTTGAAACCCAGGGCAGTGGACTGGGATGACAGTGAGCTGATTGCTGCTTTTCCTGAGGTTATAAATTTCTTCAAATTCCAGTCTTGGGAATCCTTTATCTCAGATTTTCGCATCATATACCCTAGACTTGTCCAGGAATTCTATCAGAATTTGGAATGCACTGATGAGGGATACAAGTCAAAGGTCAAAGGGATTGTGATAGACATGCCTACAGACATAGTAGCCACAATTTTCAAAATTCCAGATGAAGGAGAAGACTACCATAACTTTGAATTTGACCTTTATGAAGCCTACACCATCTTGACTGGATTGCAGGCAGATGAGTCTGATCCTAAGCAAACCCATGTTACCAAATTCAACACCAACACTTTTCCACCTGTGTGAGGCTTACCATCACATGCTTACTACTATCATCACACCCCAAGGTGGTGGGAGGGACAGGCTTACAGACTTCAAAGTTTTGTGATTTACTGTATGAGCAAGGATATAAAGGTCAATCTTCATGTTATCATGTACCAGATCATTTCTGAGACCACTAGGGCAGATTTGCATAGATCACTTCCTTATGCAGCCCATTTGACTCAAGTGTTTAAACACTTTGGTGTGTCTCTTGAGAATGAAGAGTCTGAGAAAATTCCTAAGTCCAACATCTATTGCTTTAAGCATGTTCAAAAATTTATGGGCTTTAGGATGTGGGTGATAAGGTGAGGAGAGGGCCAGCTGCAGTAGAGGCCCCTGTGGTCCAGAGGAACAGCCTCCAGTGCAAGAGGAACAGCCTCCAGTACAAGAGGATCAGCCTCCAGCTCCAGAGGATCAGCTCAAGTACATGAGGACCAGCCTCCCATAAATGAGGATCAGCCTCATGTGGCAGCTCAAGTTGATGAACCTTTTATTGCCCCTCATTCACCTCAACTTCAGCCCTCTCTCCATGAACCTTGAAACTGAAATTCCATCCTTTTCTCCACAACCTCCAGTTCATGCATCCACATCCTTTGGTGGACCTTCTGTTCCACCAGAGTTGTATACATTCTTAAATGACAAATTTGATGCTTTGAACACCTCTATTCAGACGATGTCAGAAAATTTTGAGTTGAGGATTCAGAGGTTGGAGAACACTGTATCTGCCAAGTTTATTGAACAGAAGGCAACCCTGACCATGCAACCCAAAGATTCAACAGGCTCATTGGCACTTTGGCAGATGCTTCAGTAGACCTTAAAGAACATCAAGAGAAATTGGAGACAGTTCTTAAGGAAATTTTGTCAAATTCCCAAGCTGATGTCTTCAACACAAAGGAGACACTTTCTCATATTCAAAAACAAGACTATCCTTTGCACATTTGGTAGATGACTTGGAGAGCATGAAGAATCTATCTACTCACATTGATGAAGAGATGTCTGCACTTAAAAGAGAATTCAAAGTTTTGAATAGGCCTGCTTGGTCAACTGGTTCTTCTTCCTCTCACAGCCAGTGTCAAATGAGTTCAGTGCACTTCAAGCTTCAATGTCAGAGAATTCAGAGAGAATGGAACATCTTCTGCATACAAGACTTTCCACTATCCAAGCACAAATGAAGTTCAGTCTGGCTTCAATGGAAAAGAGACTGACAGATATTGAGACCATATTGATACCCATTCCTCCCTCCTCTCCCCATTAATGTAATTTCTTTTGATGATGTCAAAGGGGGAGAAGATAGCAAGAACTTGTAATGCTTTTTAAATGTGTTTTTTTTTTGAAGATTGCAATGTTCATATTTTGTGAATGAAATGAATGGAAATCTTTGTGTCTTCAATGTGATTGAAAACCTTTTTGAATGAATGTGAATGTGATGATTGCTTTCAAGCTGCTTGACCTCTTTGTGCAAATAATTCACTTCTAGTAACATTGTGTCTTTCATGTGTGTGATCCTCAAATGTTACTAAAAAATGTTCAAAGGTCTTTGACAAGTTGAATAAAAAGATAACCAAAGGTGCTTAAAATCACTTTTCATCAAAACTTCACTTCTATATAGTTTTAAGGTTGCCATCATCAAAAAGGGGAGATTGTTGGGTTGAGTGGAAAACAAGTCATTTCCCCTCATATTTTGATGATGACAAGCTGTGATTTTAATGCATAAAATTGGAACATGTGAAATACATCACCTGATTACCAATATTCAAAAAGCATGTTTCCAAGTACATTTATCATTTATATTCATGATAATACATTTAACTAATGATTATATGTGTTATTTTCTCGGGGACAAAAATTTTCTTGCAAAGGTAGTGTCGACACAACCATCATGGTGTCGACACAATGGCTCAGAGCAAAGGCAGAAATGTGAAGAAAAGATCAACTAGTGTCGACATTAGTCCAGGGCAGGTCGACACTAGAGACAGATCCAGAGAAATATGTTAACAGGCTTCCATCTCAGGTCGACACTAAATCAGATAGTGTCGACACTAGAGAGCCTTCCCAGAAGGCCTGTTGTTCAGATAGCTAAAGCAGGTCGACACCAAATGCAGGCAGGTCGACACTAGATGGCTCTCCCAGAAGGCCTGTTTGTCAGATGGCCAAAGCAGGTCGACACGAGATGATATCAGGTCGACACTAGAGAACCTTCCAGAAGGCCTGTTTTGCAGTCTGGGACATGGTGTCGACACTGAATCATCTCAGGTCGGTGACACTAGAGACCTCTCCCAGGGATTGAGTTGCCAGTCTGGGACAGTGTGTCGACACACCTCATGGGCAGGTCGACACACTCCGGAATCTCTGTGACTTAAACTTTGTCCTAGACACGTGGCACCCTAGGGAACTGTTGGATTGGCCTTGGATCGTGTGCCCACGACCCCCAAGGGTACATTTGGACTATTAGGGGTATAAATACCCTCCTATTGGCTACCAACAAGCAAGAACCCTTTCAGAGCCTCCCAGAAGTCCATTGGCGGCTAGAAGGTTTCTCCTCCCTGTTCTTGCCTTCCTGGTGCATCCTCGAGCCAAATTCTCATCTGCTCAAGCATGAGAAGTGGCAATTTATCGTTGAAGAACCAATTGGATCACCTCAAGGAAGCAGATCAAGTAGAAGCGACTTCTGTGAAGAATTCAAGGAAGATCCTGAAGATCAGATTGCAGAGCATCGTCCAGGAACTTCCAGAGATCAAAGCACTTCACAATTCGACTTCTACAAGGGAGTACATCTGAAGAGAAAAGCTATCAATACAATTCTTATCTTCATTTTTCTCTTCTGAGTAATTCTGAGATTGTGCATGGGTTGTTGCATAAGTCTCATGAATTGACTCTTATTGGACTAGATCTGTTGCTAGAGGATCTGAGTCTTGTGTTTTTCTAGCAGGTTGTTTGTGAGCCATCAAGCTCAGTAGTTTGTGAGTCGTCGTACTCACTGTGTGGTTTGAGCCGTCGTGCTCAATTTGGAGTCGTCGTACTCCGTTGTTGTTTGAGCCGTCGTGCTCAGTTTGGAGTCGTCGTGCTCCAGGTGTTTCTTGAGTCATCGTGCTCAAGGGTTGTTGGAGTCGTCGTGCTCCTGTGTGAGTTGTACTCAGGGTTTTGAGTAGTGTGGCCTCACTGTGTGAGGGGTGGACGTAGGAGTCACTGGAGGTGATTTCCGAACCACCTAAAATATCTCGCTAGATGCATGCATAGGGATTCGTTCACTCTACTAATTGATTTGCTCACACTCTAATCACACTTCAGATTAGTAAATTGGATTGGGTGATTTGATCTCTGATTCGAAGTAATTTTAAAATGCTTAAGCTTTGGCGTTAATTGGTATTAGATCTATTCAAACCCCCCCCCCCTTCTAGATCTAATCCTTCCACCCATCCGTTCCTAACAAGCACCTTCCATCACAGAGTCACCTGAGCAGCTAGGTGCTCTACCTCTACTTGAACATCTTCCATTAGTTCATCAATGTGGCCTGATGCCACAGTCTCTTCTGCAACTCTGCCACTAGTTTCTGGAGCACTAGAGGTGAAGGAATTGAAATCAATAATGTCTGAAAGAATGGACGTAACCACAGTTGAGGGTAGTGGGTCCTCAACTGAAATAATCCTCTGGGAGAATATCCTCAATTCTCCTTTCTGCAAAATTGACAGCTAATTCTTCTGGAAATTCTGAAGCTGGTGCTGATACTCTTTCTTCTTCCACTGCAATTTCAGATTGAACTTCTGCTAAAGAGGGGTCTGATGATTTTGCTGCTCCAACTGCTGGCACTGAAACTGACTCCACTGGCAATTCTGGAATCATATCCGCTGATCCCATCTCTTGATGAACAACTGAGGTGTCGTCAATGATGGCTTCGCCTTCAGCAACTGAAGCCTTGTACCAGACACCATTTTCCACAGAGAAGCCACTCTTCTTCAGGTTCCTGGACCTGATTGCTTGGCCCATTTTCTCTACAACTTCCCCAGAAAGATCACACCGAAGTTTTTGAAGATCTTGGTAGTAGGTGGGCATATGGCAGGGACACATTTAACTTACTCTTGGGTCCCAAATCTGATCTCTGGCAAATTTCATTCTTTCCATCATCACTGCGGCCATATTTATCTCCTTATTTTGAATGGCCCAGTACATCATGTCTGAGTCGTCCTTTGTGCAAGAAGAAAATGTTGCACTTCTGGGAACTAAGATTTGACAGACAATAAAATGAAGGAGGCGGTTGAAAGCAGATAGTTAATTTATATCAAGCTTGACGTCCCTTAGCATGAAGCCCGGCCCTACAATTCCCAAACCTTTCACTTGGGTGTCCACGGTGTGAACCTACTAAATCTGGAAGTCTTCACATCAAACAACATCCTCAGCAACTCAGGGTCTATTCTAATCAGGGTTCCCTTTACTGAAGAGACTAGGGACCCATCTTCCTCTGTTCTCATACATACGAAGAAAGCTTTTACCAAGTCCGGATAACTGACCTCTGAAAAGGTGGAGACTCCTGTCCACTACATCTGATTGATCAAATCTACCACACTGCTCATTCCATTTTTCCTCAGATTAGCAACATCGACTTCTTTATTTCCACAGAGCTTCGTCTTCACAAAGGTAAACCTCTCATGCTGCTCAGGAGTGAGAAACTCGGCGCTGTAGCCACCCAAACTGCCGGCGATGACTGGTGTGGCCATGGATTCAGGTGGGAAAGTCTCTGGAGAGGTTGAAACGGAAGGAGAAGAGAAGGAATCCTCAAGAAATTTTGCGGGAAGGAGGAGGAAGGTTCAAATTTGCAGGGGTGAGATATGAGTGTTAGGGCATCGGCTCATGCGACAGGATGAAAAGGGGAAAAGGTAGACGATGAGATACGAATCATTCTGCCATTGATTTTATGAATAAATTAATGCGATGTGGAAAGTGAGGCAGCAAAAGGTGGTGGGAAACGACAAAAGGTGTTGACTATTCAAACCGACTTCAATGAGAGAGCGGTTACAAAGAATAATTTGAATTTCTTTTGCTTAACGCCATGGAGGGAAAAAATTACTTAATTCTGAAATTTAATGTGCCATTTGTAAGCAAACTTTTATCATAAATTGCACATGCCTAATTCCCTTCTAAGAGATGTGAATCTCTCTTCAGTAAGGCTTTTGTGAAAATGTCTGCTAATTGGTCATTTGTATAATAAGGATTTTCAATATTTCAATTTGCAACATGATCACGAATAAAATGATATCTAACCTCAATATGTTTGGTCCTTGAGTGCTGAACTGGATTCTGGTGAGATTAATGGCACTGGTGTTGTCACACAGCAGTGGGATGGATTTGATGTTTAATCCGAAATCTTCAAGTTGTTGCTTTATCATAAGAGTTTGTACAGTAATTTCCAGCAGCTACGTACTCAGCTTCAGCAATGGATAGTGCTACTGAATTTTGTTTCTTTGAAGACCAGATTTAAACATCTGCAAGAATTGACAACCACCATGATGCTTTTTCTATCTAATTTGCATCCAGCATAGTCAGCATCAGAGTACCTACTAAGTTAATTTCACAGTGTTTTGGATACCATAGACCTAAGTCATGAGATCTTGCTAAATATCTAAATATTCTTTTCACCGAAATTAATGTGATCTTTAGGATCAGCTTGATATTAGCACACATGCATACACTAAATAGTATATCTGGTCTACTAGTTGTTAAATAAGTAGTGAACCAATCATACCTCTGTAGATCTTTTGATCTACTTTCTTACCATCTTTGTCACTGTCCATCCTTGTTGATGTGCTCATCAGTGTTGACAGTGGCTTGGTATTTTCGAATCCAAATTTCTTTAAGTTCTTTTGTGTACTTTCCTTGACAGACCTGAGTTTCTTCCTTTCCTTGTTTGATTTGTAATCCAAGGAAGTAATAAGTTCTCCCATCATGCTCATTTCAAATTCTCCCTGCATCAACTTTTCAAAGTACTTGCAAAGGGATTCATCAGTAGACCCAAATAATATCATCTACATAAATTTGGACTAATAGATGTGTTTGACCTTTGACTTTATGAAAAGGTACTATCTACTTGACCTCTACTGAAACCATGGTTTAAAAAAAAGAGCTAAGTCTTTCATACCAGGCTCTAGGTGCCTGTTTTAAACCATATAATGCCTTATGAAGTTTGAAAACATGATTGAGAAATTCTGTGTCATCAAACCCGGAGGTTGTTCCACATAAACTTCCTCTTTTTATAAACCATTTAAAAATACGGATTTAACATCCATTTGAAATAATGTCAAGTTAAAAGCAAATGCATATGCAAGTAATATTCTAATGGCCTCAAGTCTAGCTACAGGTGCATAGGTTTCATCGAAATCTATGCCTTCCTCTTGAGAATAGCCTTGAGCTACCAATCTGGCATTGTTTCTTAAGATTGCACCAGTTTCATCCAGTTTATTTCTGAACACCCATTTGGTGCCAATGACTGGATGGTCTGATGGTCTAGGAACAATGACCATACTTGGTTTCTCTTGAATTGATTTAATTCATCTTGCATGGCTACTATCCAAGATTCATCAGAGAGAGCTTCATTGACTGTCCTAGGCTCTATTTGAGAAATAAAAGCTAGTAATCACAGGAATAACATTACCTCGTTCTTACCCCTTGGATGGATCACCAATAATATTCTCAAGTGGGTGATCTTTCTTGTATCTCCATTCCTTTGGAAGTTTTCATGAGTGGTCTTCTTGAATTCTCCAGAGTGGATCATCCTTGTCCTCAATTGTTGTATCTTTTAGTTTCTTGGACAGTTCATCCATCATCATTGTCACTATCTACTTCCTTTCTCAAGGAAGGGTTAGTTTCATCAAAAATAATATGTACAGACTGTTCAATCGATAAAGTACGTTTGTTAAATACTCTATAGCCTTTGGGTTTAGAGGTGTACCCCATAAAGATGCATTCATCTGATTTGGCATCCAACTTACCAATGTCCCTTTTTCCATTATTGTGAATGAAGCAAAGACATCCAAAGTCCCTGGTGGCCTGATCTTTGCTTCTTCCCTTTTGAATAGTTCATATGCATTCTTTTTAAGATTTGTCTTGATCATTACTCGTTGATAATGTAGCTTGCCGGGTGACTGCTTCAGCCCAAAAATCTTGTAGATTCATATTCTGAGAGCTAGTTCTTGCCATAATCCAATGGGTTCTGTTCTTCCTCTCAGCAATACCATTTTTGTTTGGTGTCCTATGGTGATGAAATATGCTCAATTCCCTGATCATCACAAAACAATCTAGCAAACTTTTCATTTTGAAATTCACCACCATGATCTGATCGATAGACACAATGCTGAACTTTTGATCTTTCTGCACCTTCTTGCTGAAACTGACAAAGTTTTCAAAAGTTCATCTTTATGCTCTATGAATGATACCCATGTGAATCTTGAGTGTCATCCACTATGACAATCCAAAATTCTTTCCTCCAGACTGGTAGTCCTCATTGGCCCAATAGATTCCATATGAAGGAGCTCTAAGGTTTTGAGGTGGTCCACCATCGTCTTTGACTTGAAGAGCCTTTGGTGTGCTTTCCCTTAGCACAAGATTTACATACACCATCCAATTTTGTACTAACCTTAGGTAGACCTTCCACAAGATTCTTCTTCAGCAGTTTTCTCATGCCATCTATGCTGCAATGTCCAAGTCGTCTGTGCCATAATTCTGTAGATTTATCTTTATTTGCTGCCAGGCAAATATTTTGAACCTTGAGTTCTTCAAGATAGAGCACAAACAAATTCTTTTCTCTATAGCTTCAAAGATGACTGCTCCATCCTTCAGTATGCTGCACTTCGACTCTTGAAACTTGATCTGATGGCCTCTGTCACACGCTGGCTAATGCTAATGAGATTGTGCTTCAATCCCTTGACTAATACACATCTTCTATGACTGTTTTTCCTTTGTTATTCACAGAGCCACTACCTATCATGGTTCCTTTCCCATCTCCATAAGTAATTGTTCCTTCTTCAGCTTGGAGATGAGAGAATAACTTCTGGTTTCCTGACATGTGTCTTGAGCACCCGCTATCCAAATACCATTTGGATGCTCGGAGATGTCCTGAAATAAAACTCAAGTTTTAGGTACCCAAATTCTTTGGTTCCTGATGGGTTTAGTATCATTATTTTGCCTTTTATTATCCATTTCTTATGTCTGTTGGGCATGTCGTTATGATGTGTCCTAACTTGTTACAGTGACTACAGCAGGATAATTTGGTTACTTTTTCTATATATCTGAAATCAGCTTTGTATGTTGTATCTTGTTCAGGTACAAATTTTGTGTTGGATATGTTTTAGGATAAATATGGTTTCTTCATTCTTATCTGGGGTGTATATCCTAATCCATTTTTCTCTTTACCTGATCTTCTAGCACCTTTTAATATGAGAGGAGTTTTTACCATTAGTGAATTTTTCTAATGTGCTAGATAATTGTATATTTTCTTCTGTTAGTTGTTTTGATTTCAGTTTTCAGTTCATCTGAATTTACTTGTTTCTCTAATTTAGTTATTTGTTCATTTTTAGCTTTTAGGTCTTCACATAACAGTTCATTTCTTCTTTTAAGTTCAGTTATTTGACTTTCTAATTGTTCATTTTCTGATTTTAGATCTGATTTGTATTTTCTATGCAGATTATGTTTTTCCTTGCTCACTTTTAATAATTTGGTTACTTCTTTATATTTTTTTCATATAGTTCGTTGAAAGCCTCTTCTAAGCTATCGGAATCTGAATCATTGCATGAATCAAAAGAGGAGTCAGAAGTTACCTTATCTTCAGTATTTGCCATGAAGGCCAAGTTGCCCTCACTAACAAACTTGACTCACTGTCTGAGTCACTACTGTTTTCCCATGCTGCTGCCATCGTCTTCTTCTTGTACTTTCTGACTTCTTCTTGGAACTGTCCCTCTTCCTGAACTCCGGCTTCTTTAACTTTGGACACTCAGTTTTAATGTGTCCTGGCTCTTACATTCATAGCAGACGGGTTCTCCTTTCTTTATTCTTTTCCATCTGGCTTCTTGAATTCCTTGTTCCTTTTGAAGTGCCTTCTTCCATATTGAAATTCTTCTTCTTAACCAAAATTCGTTGTAATTTTCTAGATAGCATAGCTTCCTCATTTTCGCTGTCTGCATCACTTTCACTTTCAGCTGAACTTGCTTCTGGTGAATCTTCTTCAGCTTTTAAGGCGTTGGAGTGCTTCTTTCTGCTAGAGGACTCTCCTAGCCTTTCCATGTTGATCTCATGGGCCTGAGGGACCCAATGAGCTTTTCTACAAACATTCTTTTCAGGTCATTAGCTTCTTCTATTGTTGTGACCTTTGGGGTCCATGAGGACGGTAAGGATCTAAGTATCTTCCTCACCATGTCTCCCATCTCATAGTTTTCCCCAGACTAGCTAGTCCATTTGTGATGTCAGTGAACCGCCTGAACATTGAGTTATGGACTCACTTGACTGCATCTGAAATCTTTCCTATTGAGTGACAAGAATGTCGATTCTGTTTTCCTTTACTTTGTCTGTGCCTTCATAAGTAATCCTGAGCTTTTCCCACATTTCCATTGAGGATTTGCAGGCTGAAACTCTGTTGAATTCCTTCATACTTAGAGCACAGCATAGGATGTTCTTTGCTTGGCAATTCAGGAAATCTTCTTCCTGTCATCATCTGTCCATTGGGTTTCCTCATTTGTGACTAACAGATCACCTTCTTCTACTTGGACCCAAATTTGATAGTCGTTTCCTTGTAGAAAGTTTCCATTCTGGTCTTCCAGTAAGGAAATCTTCACAACATCAAAGAGAGGGGTCGGTTGAAGACTGACCTTCAAAGTTACCTTGGCTGCCATGGATCTTTACTCTTCAGATCGTTGATCCTTTCTTTTGTCGAAGAGACTCGCTCTGATACACTTGTTGCCCAGTTGACGAGCCAGAGGGGGTGAATGGGTCTTTAAAAATAATCTAGAAGATATCTGTAACTAAAAACATTCACACAAACGTTCTTCGAAGTAGGTTATGACAGTTAGTTGACATAACAAACACACAAAGAAGACAATCACACAACCACAAGGTTATCCTGGTTCGGACCTCCTTTCCTTAGGAGTCCTACGTCCCAGTCCCTGAGCACAAACTCATGATTTCACTAACTAGGGTACAGCCCCCTAAGACGCTACAACCCCAACTCAGCTGGTCTTCCTTCACAACCGAAGGGAACAACACCCTGGATACCACACCAGGTCTTCCTTCACAACCGAAGGGAACACACCCTGATACCACACCAGGTCTTCCTTCACACCGAAGGACACACCCTGGATACCACACCAGGTCTTCGTCCTTCACAACCGAAGGGAAAACACCCTGGATACCACCAGGTCCTTCCTTCACACCGAAGGGAACAACCCAAGAGAGTGGATGAAATTCAGCCCCTAGATCAAGTTTTGATAAGCAAGCGGGATCTGAAGCAACTAGAACTGAGAGCAAAGAGATTTAAACA
>CM024756.1:131951156-132035820 GCA_014218235.1 Colocasia esculenta
TATAGACAAAATCCCCCCCTCCCCTCTCTTTCCATCGGTTAGGACCCCCTAACCGATGGTGACCTCACAATGAGTTCACCATCGGTTAAGGGGGGGTTGTGAGGTCACCATCGGTTAAGGGTCTAACCGATGGTGACCTCATCATGAGGTCACCATCGTTTAGACCCCTAACCGATGGTGACCTCATCACATGATCACCATCGGTTGGGGCACCTCTCTCTCCCTCCCACGCAATGTAAAGGGGTTCATCCCCTATAAATACCCCCCCCCCATTCCATAAGGAAAGGGGGTTCGAATTGGCTCCGGCGAAGCCCTGTTGGGAAAATCCCAGGAAAATAGAAAGAGCATTTGCTCATTCCCTCTCTCATTCTCAAATCCCTCCCTCCGGTGTGTGAAGGTACAAATCCCCTTCTTTAGCCCGATAGGCCAGGCGCGGAAAGGAGAGCGGTCGGCGTAATCGTCATCAACATTCCTTCTTAATCTCCATCCCCCACATCGAGCAAGTCTCTGTGGGGTGATATTCCCGGGTTTAAATGCCGTCCATATCGAGCGAGTCTCTATGGACACATGGTATTTAAATACCCATGTTCTCCCCGCCCATCGAGCGAGTCTCTGGGATGGTGATTTTGTGCTTATATGTATACGTTTTCTTGAGGAGACTCTGCCCAAGCGAGGTTCTGCCCAAGGACATATTCGTATATTCACAAATTTGTGTTCTTATATATATGTTTCTTAAGACGAAACTCTGCCCACGGAGTTCCGTCCATGAACACATATATAAAGATCACAAATTTGTAATTATACAAATATGTTCCTTAAGGAGAATCTCGCCCAGGCAAAAATCTCTTTCAAGGGACGTATCATATAAATACAAACTCGTGTTATATGTGTATGTTTCTTAGAGGAAACTCTGCCCAAGCGGAGGTTCTGTCCAAGAACATATTCGTATATTCATAAATTTTGTTCTTATGTATATGTTCCTTTAGAGGAAACTCTGCCCAAATGGAGACTCCCCTAAGAACATATCCATAAAATCACAAATTTGTGCCTATACGTATATGTCTCTTAGGAGGAATCTTGCCCGACAAAGTTCAAAGTCATATCCGTTCCTCATATATCTCTATATCTATAATCAAACTTCATGTTTATAGTATGTATCTAGGGAATCTCTGCCCAATAGAGACTCCGCCCGAATATATCTATATAATCACAAATATGCCCCATTTTATATGTTTCTCAAAAAAAAGGGACTCCGTCATACGGGGGCTCCTTCTTATCGGATACTCTGCTCAAGTGGAGATACCGTTTAAGAATATATTTACAAAGTGCAAATTTGTGTTTATACACATATATCTCTTCAGGCAAAGTCCCTCCGGGTAAAGTTTCTCCCGAGAATACATGGATAAAGCATATGCCAATATGAAAATATCTCTACAAGGACACCCTGCCTAAGTAGGGATTCACCAAGACATATTCACATATTAAAAATAATAATAATAATAAAAAGAGGATTGTGATATATACACACATCCAAAGAAAAAGGGAAGTGAGACAGGAACCGTGCTCAGATACCCAAAATGGGACACATATGCACCTCCACGAGAATATACCCGTGGAAATGGACTTCGGACAAAAATCACAAATGGACAAGGACTTCCGTGGAGATACATCCATATGATCTCCGGAAATGGACCCGCACAAGTACGAATGAGGAGAAAAGAAACTCTAAACCTCGACTCTCGAACAGATGGCATTGCAAAGAACCTCATATAAAATTTGCACAATCATCCTTCTAATACGGAAGTGTTGTTCTGGGTTATAACACCCCCAAGTTCAGAATCAAAATCTTCGGGTATACACCCATTCACAATAATAATCTCCATGTTTCCCAAATGTAAACCCATAACAACCTTTTCTAAAAGGAGAAAAAAAGACCTCAAATCGGTCCTCGGGTATATACCCGCTCCCCTTTTCAAAAGAAATCAATCTTTGGACTCCCAAAAAGGCAGTCATTTCAAAAATAAACATCCAAAGCAAAGACATTTCAAAACAATCAAAAGAAACAAAACATGTCATAATCAGGATTTTCTAAGAAAAAGCAAGCACATTTTTCTCGTCCTTTACTATGAAATGGTATTCGGTTTAGACCGTATCAAATAATACCAAGTGTCCTAACCGATGTAAATGTAACATCGATTCCGGTCGATGGAGACAGAGGTCCAGCACATGCTACCCTAATCACCTGATGAGAATAGACATGGGACTCAAGAAGTTCAGATAAAAAACGGCGCACCCGTCCGTTCGCGGACATACCCGTCCGTTCGCGGACACACCCGTCCGTTCGCGGACACACCCGTCCTTTCACGGACAAACCCGTCCTTTTCCTCGGACCCATACCCGTCCGTTCCACGGACACCATACCTGTCCATTCCCCGGACACCAAATTCTTCTCCCCCATTGCGCGAACTCTTTTTCTGTCTGTTAGACAGGCTGGCACGCCCCCACAAACATCAAAATATAAAACAATAAATACATACGCCGAGAAAACGAATGAACGCAATCCACCGCGATATTTTCATAGGAAATTTTTCCCCCCGTGTCAACAAGACCAAAAATAAATGGGAAAGTGAAAGTCTGGAGATTGTCTCGCATATCTCTCTCATTATCAAAATCAAATTCCAAAACCATAACTAGCAAACCAAAAAGTAGGTTATGTCAAATCAAATTCCAAAACCATAGCCAGCAAACCAAAAGGGTAGGTTATGTCAAATCCAAAACGCCAAAACCTAGCCAGCAAACCAAAATACCCAACCATAGCCAGCAAACCAAAGGTAGGCTATGTCAAATCCAAAATGCCGAAACCTATAGCCAGTAACCACAAAAGGTAGGCTATATCAAATCCAAATCCCAGTCATAGTCAGTAATCCACCAAGACAGAACATATCAAAGATAGTTCAAAACCCCGAAGTTCCACCGGAAACCACCATAGTAGATGATGTCAAGAAAATCCCAAGTTCATACCTTAAAGCCATCAAGACAAGTCATATCTAAATACAATTCCAAATTCATATTCAGCAGGCCATCAAGGCACATCATATCCAGATTTGATCTAAAACCAAAATCCAAATCTGAAATTAGCCTGAATATACAATCATCATCCAAACTTAAATTCCAAACTACATCAGAGTCCATTCATCCATTCCAGAGCTAGACTCTTGTCCATTCAATTATTCAAACTACTTGAATGCTAAAAAAAAAGAAAAAAAAAGGGGTTAAAAAATAGAGATACCACGATGGACTCAAGTATATAATTCACTATAAACTTGAGGGTAAAAAGATCAAAAAATCTGGCTGAGGCGAAAACCCGAAAAGGGCATTTCAGGCAAAATAGATAACCCCTCAACATGAAAACCCGAAAGGGCATGTTGGAAAAAGCTAAAGGGGGCCAGTTTTAGTGAAAACCCGAGAGGGCGCTAGGATTGGTAATGTGAAAAGAAACAAAAAAAAAGAAAATGAAAAGGAGGACTTTCATCATCCTTCGTTTTGTATTTACAGAATCACAAGTCACACTTGAGCGGTGATTCTACATACCAGTCAAGTAAGCAAGCAAAATAATGAGCTTGCTACATGAATGTTGTATTGAAGATCCCCTATCCCGGCACTAGTCATCAAGGATGGGAGAAATTCAGACCCAAAATCAACAATAAACACCATTCCAGATTCTATAACCAGAGCCAGAGCTAAATCATACCTGAGCCTTAAACCGCCATACTTCACATAAACCCAACTACACCACTACCCATTACCCAACTACACCACTACTCATTCCGCAATTACATACCACTCATTCCACAATCAGATAACCATCTATTCCGCAATCAAACTCTCAGCTACTTAAACTAGTCAAGTACCCAAAAAAAAAAAAGAGAAAAAAAAAGAAAATGGGTTAAAAATGTAGATACCCCGATGGACTTAAGTATATGACTTGTTGTATACTTGAGGGCAAAAAGATCAGAAAATCCGGCTGAGGTGAAAACCCGAAAGGGCACTTCCGCAAAAAATAGATAAGCCCTCAACGTGAAAACTTGAAAAGGCGCGTTGGAAAAAGTTAAAGGGGGCCAGCTTCGGTGAAAACCCGAAAGGGCACTGGGGCTGGTAAAAAAAAAAGAAGAAGAAAAAAAGAGGTAAGGAAATGAAAGTGAAAAGGAGGATTTCTTTATCCTTCATTTGTACATTCATGAAAACTACAAGTCTAAGTCACCATTGCAACTCCAAAGCAGGTGACAGATACTATATACAAGATGAAAAGGAAACCAAGACTACAAGTTCAAATACAAGCACTATGATGAAAGCAGAGGCAGGAAGGCTCCTTCCTCTTTAGCCGTTCAGCTTCTTTGATCTTGAAAGATCTACTCGGCGAGAGCCGTCCCCGTCCCTGATAAGGACGGCCTCTTCCTCAGAATCTCTAGCCTCATCCCTGGCATCTTGAGCTTGGGAAGATCTTTCTTTCCCGAGCTCTCGCGTTCCAGACGAGCAATATTCTCGCCTCTCGTGGCCATCCTCAGCTCCCGTATCTTCCGACGTTTGCGCACATCAGCAGCTCGGGAATCACTCTCGTCAATGTCACTGGATAGCGAGCAGATGTCGCTCTCCAAAGTCTGAAGCCGCTGGCTGTAAGGGGCCTGAGTCGCATTGTCGTGAAGGCAATACACCTTGTCCCAAGTATCCTTGACGAAGCCCATCCAGCGGTCGCGGCAGATACCCATGTTAAAAGCCCTGATGGTGTATTTCGCCAATATCCGCCTCATAACTTCTGCTGGTGGGGGTTTGCTGAGGTCACCATTGCCTGGACTTTAGCAGTAAACAATTCCAGATGCCGCTATCTTCATCATCAGAACTCAAATCTGGCCGATCTCCGGTAGGCCAGGTTATATTGTGCTCGGTGGAGCACCAATCTCCAATGCCGGGGAATTTGCGAAATCTGTCAAGATATCAACAGGCATTCCATAAAGACAATCAAGAAGAATCCAACAAAGCATTTGAACCCTCATCACACCTCACCTAGCGAGGGATCCTTTCCCTAACCGCCGCCTCAGGATTGGTGGCTGAACAAAATCCGGCTCCCCCGAATAAAATCCTTGGGATCTGGAGGGATGGTCAACCGGATGGGAACCAAAATCGCTTGGTGGCAAAACTGGTGGATTAACATTATGATCCATGGGGGCGTCTGCCTCTTGATACCCGCTGCCATAACCCCTTACTCCATCCACTTGAAAAGCGGATGAACTTGCTCTGCCAAGTATGAGTTCCGGCATTACCCCAGGGCGAGAAGAAGGGATCACAGCTAGTGTGGGATACATGTCTATTGTACCCAACATGAAAAGTTGCTCGTAAAGCTCTTGTCCTTATAAAAAAAAACAGTCAAGACAGAGGAAGATGTGGATACTGAAGAATAAAAGAAGAGAGGAAAAGAAAAGAAAGTGCACAGTGGTTCGAGAAAGTATACTCACCAAAGGAACCCCTGCCGCAGCCATGGATTCCTCAATAGGTACAGGAAATAAACCTCTGTCGGGGCGGAAGAACACTGCCCCGACGAAACCCCCCAGTTCACTAAATGTGAACCCCGGTTATTGCCACCTGCTGTGGCGGTTCCGGAAAGCTCAAAATGAGAGGGCATCTCATAACACGCATTCTCCGGAGATAGACCGACGGCAGCTTGCGAAGTACTCTCGTACTCCTCCTCATGAATAGAGGGAGACCCTTCTGGCGAGAAGTCTTCTTCATCCGAAAGGGCAGGAGTCTTCTCCTCTTCATCTATTTCATTCTCTGAGACAGAGCAACAAAAAAAAAAGAAGAAACAAAAAAGGAAAAAAAGTGATGAATCAAAAAAAAGAAGAGAGAAGTTATGATGATAATGATGAGAGAAGAAAAGAAAGGGAAAGACATACCACTCAAGTGGGTCCCTTCCACCGCTTTACCCTTGTCAATCCTGCCTCCTCGGGAAGGAAGGGAGCGAATCTCATCATTCCTTCCACCTCCAACTACTGGAGCTGAAATCTGGAAAAAAAAAAAACAAAACCAAACAAAAACAAAAAAAAAGTATATATGAGAAGAAAAGGGAGGAGGATCAGGAAGGAAATGCCTAAAAAAATTGATGATGAACTCAAGCAGGCTAAGAAGTACCTATCAAGTCAAGTGGAGGACCCGGTACCAGCCACTGAAAATTAGCCTTGCAGATTTTGCCCACCCTCTGCATAAGGCTTCGGATATCATAAGAGTCCTGGCATTTTCTAGATTTGATAAAAACTCCAGAGGCCCAGCATGGCCGATGGCGATCATAAGGTGCTTCTCCCAGCGCACCCCCCTGATCGTTGATACACTCGGGCGGAAGTTTGGCCGATAAGGCAACATTGGCAGAATGCCCAAGATCAAGTAATAGGTGGCTCCACCAGTCATACTCCGGAAGATCACCATGAATATCTGTGGCCTTCCTGTCAAGAAGCTCAATGGATCCAAAGACAGCATCTCCCCATAGTAATATTGTTTGCCAGAATCAGGCTTCCCCTTCTTGGACGTCTTGGAATTATAGCGCCTGAGGTATGAGCGCATTACTCCTCTAAAGTGGGCTTTGAGGAATTCCACGTTCATCAAGATAAAAGGTAGACCCTTTTTCTTTAAACGGGTCTCTTCAAATTTCTTCAATTTCTTGGGGGCAAGCCGGAAGATGTTGCTTCTATCGAACCACCATCGGCGTAGAAAGATCTATGCGCCCAGTTGCCTCAAGAGCCGGAAGAATACATGTTGAATCTACTTCTTCCCGGCAGAAATAGTTCCACCAACTCGCCGCATTCATATGGAGACAATGATCGCGGTATAGGGGGGACATCCAGTGGAAACTCTGCATTTGGCGAACCGATTGATCATATCCAAAGTTTTCTGGCAACCTTGAAGGATAATAAGGCTCCAATACAAGGCTGGATCCCCGACGACATACCAGTACGCCTGGCCGAATGCAAAGTAACCAGTCTTTATATAAAGCACACCAGAACCCCCACTATAGGCAGATGATAAGTGATCCCACTTGATGGCGGACACTATAAGGCCGGATCCCTCGGGATACAGCGCCAAATTGAAGGAGAAATTGCTCGCCATTTGGAAGAAAAGACAAACTATAACGAGCTCCTGTCAGCTGGTTTATTAAATCTTCACAAGGCCTATTTCTGAACAGCAAGATCAAAGGAGCCATCGGCCGGGGCAGATCAACAGTTTGACAAAGCCCAGGTAGCAGAAGGCCCGCCCAGGCACTCAAGTAATGAGTGGGGAGTAATGTTTTCCTGTCCCGGGGCTCGAATGCGAACTTAATGAGCCCAACCCGTGGAAGATATTGGCAAGGGCAGCAGGGGCTATGGCAAGCTTCAGCCCTTCCGCCAAAAGACAGGCCGGATAAATCAAACCCGGCCGAATTTGCTCCTCCTCACCATGGGGAACAACAAAGGAAGATAGCCAATATACTAGATACGCAGCAGCCAGATAGGTGCGGTCTGGTAACCGGCGAGGATTCCACCCTCTGTTCTCAGGGCAAAGATAAATCTCCATGATGAGGCTTCCCTACACTGAGCTGGTTATACTCCTCGGCGGCGGCCTTCCGTCGCAAAATTATCAAAAAAGCAGAATGGCCCGTTATAGAAGTAACCAAGCATTCTGGCTTACCCTTGGATTTGCCACGGGAGACTCCGGATCATCCGTCCTCTCAACCAGGACTAAGTCTCTCCACACCTTTGTCAAAAACGGAGGCTGTATGGAAGAATATATTGCCAGCGCCATTCCGGATAAAATACGGCACGGAAGAATTCCAGCATTACGAGGTCTACAAGACCACATGTGAAAGATGAGTACGAGAACAAGTCCGCCACGAAGGCTCCAAAGACTTGCAATGATTCTCGTCCGGGACGGCAGAACTTCCGACAAGATGTCCAGAATGACACGAGATTCTCCAAAGGCAAGACCCCTTCAAATGAAGGGAGACCGGTCTATTTATAGACTTTGTAAGCCCCTCCCCTAAACCGATGAAAATACCATCGGTTAGGGGGTTTTTTCCCCTAACCGATGGTAGCTCCATCGGTTAAAGGGGTTTTCTCCCCTTAACCGATGGAGCTTCCATCGGTTGGAAGGGGAATCCCCTCCAACCGATGGTACTTCCATCGGTTAGAGGGAACTCCCCTCTAACCGATGGAGCTTCCATCGGTTAAGGGGATTCCCCTAACCGATGGTGCTCCATCGGTTAGGGGAGTCTTCCCCTCTAACCGATGGATGTTCCATCGGTTAGGGGGGATTCCCCCTTAAACCGATGGAACTTCCATCGGTTAAGGGGTCCCTTTTTAAAAAAAAAAAAACAGAAAAAACACAGAAAAAAATAGAAAACAGAAAAAAAAAAAAAAAAAAAAAAAAGGGAAAATAGCCCCCTAACCGATGGTACCCCCATCGGTTTAGGGGGCTTTAACCCTCTAACCGATGGTACCCCCATCGTTAGACCCTCCCCAATCCCACGCATGTAAGGGGTGTCTTCCCCTATAAAAGGCACCCCCATTCCCCATAAAAGGGCTTGCTTGGTCGGTCGATTGGAATCCCTTCTTCCTCCCCCGGTCTAGCCCTCCTTTCTTCAGTTAATTGTTTCTCCTCCAAAGTTGAACGAAATAGAAGTTTTCAAATTCCCAAAGGCTCCCTTTTCGTTCTCAATCTCCTTTCTTTGTGAGTCAAGGTACCAAATCTTCTCCCGAGCATTGAGAAGTTGTTCATATACGGCATCGACAAACTTCATCGGCTAAAAGTCCGCAATAGCGGCACGGCCCTCACGGGTTATAGGTTCTAAATCGTCCACCCCGGACATATGGTATTTTAGATACCTTTGTAATTCATGCCACCTCCCATCGAGTTTTAAACTCTCCGGGATGGTGTGTTTGTGCTATATGCATATGTTTCTTAGAGGAGACTCTGCCAAGTGGAGATTCTGCTCGAGAACGTATTTATAAATTCACAGATTCGTATTTTTATATATATGCTTCTTAGAGGAAACTCTGCCCAAGCGGAGATTCACCTAAGAACATATCTATAAATTTCAAATCTGTGTTTATATTGATATGTTTCTTAGAGAGATTCTGCCCAAGGGGAGATTCTGCCCAAGAACATGTTTATATTTCACAAATTCGTATTTTTATATGCATGTTTCCTAGAGGAACTCGCCCAAGTGGAGATTCCGCCTAAGAACATATCTATAAAATTCACATTTGTGCCTATACACATTGTTTCTTGAAAGGAAGCTCTGCCCATGTCAGGGTTTCTCCCTCTAAAAACATATCAATATAATCACGAACTTTGTATTCATATACATGTCTTCCCAAGAGGAAACTCTGCCCAATGGAGTCTCCGCCCACAACATGTCTATATAATCATAAATTCGTAATTACATGCGTATGCCTCTCAAAAGGGATTCTGCATGTGCAGATGATACCTCTTTGCCGGATACTCCATTCAAATAGAGATACCGGTGAGAAAATATGCATAAACTGCAAATTTATGATCATACACACATACCTCCTTAAGAGCAAAATCCCTCCGGACAAAGATTCTCTGAGGACACATGGATATAAGTACATGTTCATATGAATATACCTCCGTGAGGGCACTCCGCATAGGCAGAAACTCTGCCAAAATAAATTTATGAAAATTGTATTGATATACACACATCCAAAGAAAAAGGAAACAAGACCCGAACTGTGCTCAGATCCTCCAAGAGCAGCACGAATGTATACTCACAAGAACTACATTCATATGGACAGTTTCCAGAAAGGAACTTCAAATTGACAAACGTCCATGGAGACCCGAACTGTGCTCAGATGCCCCAAAGAGCAGCATGAATGCATACTCACAAGAACTGCGTTCATATGGACAGTTTCCAGAAAAAACTTCAAATTGACAAGACGTCCATAGAAATACGTACATATTTTCTTTGAAAATCATACTCATACGAGTAAGGAAAATGATGATGAATGAATGAATGATGAACGAGGAGGAAGGAAATTCTGCCTCAATTCGGACTTTTTTAAAAGAAGGATGTTGTAAAAGATATCACGTCATAAAAAAAAAGGGGGGGGTTGATGTAGCAACTCTTCTAATACAGAAATGCTACTTCTAATCATGACTTCCCCCAAGTTCAGAATCAATGCACGGGTATATGCCCGTCTGCAATAATAATCCTCAGGTTTTCCAAAATAAAACCTTCAAACAACATCATTCTCAAAAAGGAGAGGGGTGACCCCAAATGGGTTCACGAAATATATTCGTTCCTTCTTAAAAGTCATATCTCGACTCCACAAAAGGGCAGCCTTTTCAAAATGGAACACTCAAAGCAAAAGCATTTCAAAATAACCAAAAGAAAAATGATACATCATGACCAGGATCTTCTAAAAAGAATGTGTATTCTCTCATCCCCTTTGCTATGAATGGTATTCGGGTTAAAACGATGTTAAATAACACCAAGAGTCTTAACTCGATGTAAATGTAACATCGACTCCGGTCGATGGAGACAGAGGTCCAGCACATGCTACTCCAATCACCTGATGAGTTAGATACGGGACTCAAGGAGTTCAGATAAAAAACGGCGCACCCTAGTCGCCCGTCACACGGGCATCCCCGTCCATTTCATGGACAATCCAATCGTCCGTCCACGGACATCATCCCGTCCGTTCCAAGGACACCCAAAATACTCTCTCCGCATTGTGTGGACTCTTTCTTCTGTCTGTTAGACAGACTGCCGCCCCGCAAAATTCAAGCATGGGAATGAATACATGAACCACATAAAACGAAATGAATAAACAGAATCAAATGATATGTGCTTCTATGTCACGATAACCATATGTAACTCCACACCCGCATATATACATATATATACATTTATATTTTTCCCGTGTCAACATGCCTCAGCAACGACTTTTTCAGCAGCACCACCACTTCTCGGGATGCCTTCAACTCATCTCCTGGTGAGTTAATAGTGCCTTGGCCTTCTCAGCTTCGGCAAAGGTTGCCTTTTCACGCTTTTGGCCATCCTCGGCCAACTCGTGTATCCAATCATTGAGAACACGATCGTACGCCACCATGTGCATGGCACTCCTTACCAAACTGTAGAGGATGTCGTCGTTCTAAGTCTCCTCCACTCTAGCCTGAAATTGGGGCATGACACATACTACTAAGAGTTCAACTGTCACCTCGGGATCAACCCAAGTTATATCGTCCATTCAGTGCCACTGACATGGCCACACGCATCCATCAGCGTCAGACCTTCTGGAGCTCTCTCCGGTTTGCATTTTCTTAGCCCATTGCTTCTGTTTCGGCCGATCGTCCGCAAGCCCCTTCCCCTTCTCAGAGGGCAACAGACCCCGGAAGTCGGTCACAATCTCGAGCTCCACAAGTCCCTCCCCTCGGCACACCTCCTAAACCTCCTTGCGTAAAGCTTCGGCATCCATGCCATCTGCACAAAAAGCAAGAAGGGGTCAAGAAACAACTCAAGATGAGAAAGGTAGAAATAGAAGGGAACCATCATCCTGCAACTTACCACTTTGGGGGAGGGGTGGGGGGAAGCCAGCCACCTCCAATTTTCTTCGGTCAACAGAGCCTAGGCCAACCATTCACTATAGAAGAGTCGGTCGATCTCGGGACTAACTGTAACAACTTGGATTTTTTATAAAGAATATAATAAAATAAACACCCCATTATCATCAATGATTAATTCTGTGAGGACATGTTTGGAATTTATTTATAAGGTCAATCGAAAGCTTATTGAACCTTTGTTCTGTAATCAATCCATTATAAAGTCAATCGAAAGCTTACTGAACTTTTGTTCAGTAATCGGATCAATTATAAGTTAATCGAAAGTTTCTGAACCCTTGTTCAGTAATCGGTTGATTTTTAACATCAATCAATGTTTGGACTACTTATAAGACCAATCAAACAATTGTAACTCCAATCGGAACCTTACTTAACATTTGTTCAGTAATCGAAACGTTTGTAAGTCAATCGGAAGGAGTTCTGAATTGTTGTTCAGTAATCAATGCCTATATCACCAATCGGAAAGAATTCTAAACTTTTGTTCAATAATCGATGCCCATAACACTAATCGGAAGACTTCTAAACATTTGTTCAGTAATCAATCCATTCATAAACACCAATTGGTAGATTTCTGAACATTTGTTCAGCAATCGATTTCTTAATGAACATCAATCGGAAGACCCCTAAACATTTGTTCAATATTTGGAACAATCTTTAAATTGTGCAGCAATTGATGTAGCTCTTGAACATCAATCAAAGGGAAATATTATTTTTCAATCATGGTAAGAGTGATTGGGGGAAAATTGAGATTTTTTGGGACAAGTGGCATCTGCAGTAAATGTATCTTCCCAGAGGAAAGGGTATGTGGCGACACATGTATGGGTGTGTGTCGACATAAGTATGGGTATGTGTCGACAGATGCATGGGTATGTGTCGACACATGTAGGGTGTGTGTCGACACGTGTAAGAAAGTAGACTTGTACGCCAGGGGAGTCGACTGTTGGGGTCATGGAAGGCAGGATCGGGATCGGGATCGAGCCTGGTCGATCCGATCCTGGATCGGATCGGATCGCAAGATCCCATCGATCCAAGGGAAGTCTGGCCGATCCTGGATCGGCCAGACTATAAAATGTTTTTTTTTTGGAAAAAAATGCAGGAAAAATCAGGAAAAAATAGGAAAAATGAGAAAAAATCTGATAAATTGAAAGAACTAATATTTGCATCAAAAATCAATTATACATGCATTCATAGTACATGAAACATGAAATTTAAGACATTGTACATGTAACTTACATTTGATAGAAGACTAACAATCTTTCCGTCCACTTCCAGACATAGATGAGTCACCATCATTTGGGTTTTGGTAGCTATAACCAAAGAGGGAATTTGCTAAATCATGCATATCCATTTGAATCCCTCTGGTGTAAATTGTTGACTTGAGCTTTCTCCAGATTGTGATGGAGCTGGACACCATATGCCAAGCGGTTTGTATGTACTTGTTGTTTCACTATGCTCTTGTTCTTGTGAAGGCCAAGGTCCACATCCTCCTTGTACTCCAAGAGGTGAGTTACTAATATCTGAGTACGGTAAAATGGGAGGCTGAAATGCAAGTATATGAGTAGACCCTGAACTATAGTTTGGCTCCCAAGGTGGCCACTCATAGGCTGCATGATGTTGTTGTCCTTCATATCCCCCTTGTCCATGCCCTTGTCCTTCTCCTCCGCCTCCCTGATGTTCTGTTTCTGGTACATAACTTTCAGTAAGCCCTAGACCTGTGGCCCCAGTATATCCTGCATCTCCCTGGCCAGCTCCTGTGGCCCCAGTGGCAGCCCCATCATCATCATCATCATTTGGATCTTGTGTTGTGTCATCACTACGAATTGGTTGCTGCACTTTCCTCTTTTTTTGCCTGGTATATGTTCTTTTTTCTAGCTCTATGGCTTTTGAACTCCTCTCTTTTTGTGTTGCAGCTCTTCTTAATGCAGGCTGAGTGGGAGGCACTCTAGATGTCTCTGGCAAAATAGCTGAGTGTCGTGGCTGAGGGAATAGAGGTGCGTCCTCACTTACCCTAAGCTCTGGATCTCGAGCCTCTACTCCATCCAATTCTCCTTCCGCCCATGAGCAATCGCGAGGGTCAAATTCTGGAATCCCTTTCTTGTCTTGTTTCCACCCAACATTTAGTTGGTGTTCCTCATCAAATAACTCATCAACATCAATGGGAGGTGATAATGCTTCCCTCTGCAAAACGTTGCTCCCAATGACTACCTGCAAAAGTCATTAGCCTTGCCTCGCTCTTCTTTTGTCTTTCTCTAAGGCATTTGAGTTTCAACCGCATATTGTAGTGGCAATAGACCAACTTCTCTAGCCTAGTTGCACTCAACATGTTCCTCACTTTTATGTGAATAAGTGAGAAAGTGCTCCAATTTCTCTCACACTGGCTAGATGAAGTGGTCTGACTGAGTACTCTAATAGCAATCCTTGCAAGTGCATTTCTTTGACCAGTCTTGTAGTCTAACATAACCCACCACTCACCTACAAAAAAAAACATACAATGAATTAGCACATAATACAAGTGAATTGTCACTTTGTTATGAAGTAAAAATGAGCTTAAGTCTCAAGGTTCTCACCAGGACCCATTCTGGTCACTGCTTCTCTAAGATCATAATCCCTGTAGATGTCCAACTTCAGTTTAAATATGTCTATCTAAAGTATAAAACAGTTGCTAAGTGTAATTTGTAAAGTATATTGAATACATGAAAATGGATTAAAGTATTTAAGTTGGTTGTACCTCCAGCATAGCATCTATTCTTTCGTCAGTGCTCCTAGATAATCTTGAGATGACATTGATTGTCCCCTGGAGCACCTCACCATCATTGTGAGGGAAATCACTATATTGATGTCTAGGGTTAAAGAAATACCCTATATGTACAAAACATGTCTAGTAAGTTAGAAATTCAATATGCACAATAACATTTACCTGCTGCATGTAAATCATGGTGGAGAGTGGACTCCCATCTTGCATCAATATTCTCCACCATTTTTGATATGCCATGGGATGCTTCTCTCTCAACCTTTCCTTGGCTTTATCCATAGCCTTATATAAGTAACCCATGTCATTCTTGTCCTCTCCATCAACCATCCTCAACACTTGTACAAGAAGCTCTATCAGCTTCAAATAAAATGATTCTATTCCCAAAAACGATGGTCGCTGACTGTTGAACGGCAAAAGTGTGACACGTTTATTTCAGCGGAATTACGAAATCCATCAGATGATGGTCCGAGATAAGTCTAGTTGAAGCTTATTTTGGCGGATGACGGTTCAAATCGTGGACATGATGAAGGGGCCGTTGGCCACGAAAATTAAATGTTGGTTATCAGCAGGCCTGGTTACAATACATTATCAGCAGCCTGCTCAGAGGCCAAAAAGTTGTGATTTAAAATGACCCCAAGGTTATTTAAGTTACAAACTTATTAGCGGGATCCTTCCCCAAAATTCAGCAGGGGAGTTCCGGCCCTTAAAATGGTGCCCGGAGTCCCGGTTAAAATGAAAGTACAAGGAGAACATGTCTCCGTTCAAAGTACGAAGCACGGAAAAAATCCGGCAGCACAAGGTCTATAGACCAAGTACGAAGGACAAGTACAAAGAACAAGCTCGAGGAAGAACTCCGATGCTTGCAAAGGCACCCTCTGATCGGGCAGAACTCCGAGAAGTTGGGGCGAAGCGCCAAGGAAACGAAGCCGACTCCAGCAGCACCTCCGGCAGCACAAGGTCTATAGACCGAATACAAAGAACAAGCACAAAGAACAAGCTCGAGGAAGAACTCCAAGGCTTGCAAAAGCACCCTCCGATCGGGCAAAACTCCGAGAAGTCGGCGAAACTCCAAAAAAACAAGCAGGACTTCAGCAGCACCTCCGGCTCCAACAAGTCCTGGAAATGAGGGTGTAGGGGGGTATTTATAGACAAAATCCCCCCCTCTCTCCCCTCTCTTTCCATCGGTTAGGTCCCCTTAACCGATGGTGACCTCATAATGAGGTCACCATCGGTTAAGGGGGGTCTCCCCCTAACCGATGGTGACCTCAACATGAGGTCACCATCGGTTAAGGGGCTAACCGATGGTGACCTAATAGAGACTCCGCCATCCGTATAATCACAAACTTCATGTTTATATAATATATTTCTTAGTGGAATCTCTGCCTAAATAGAGACTCCGCCCGAGAATATATCTATATATCACAATATGCCAATTTGTATATGTTTTCTCAAAAAAAAGGGGGGGAACTCCGTTCATACGGGGGGCTCCTTCTTATTGGATACTCTGCTCAAGCGGAGATACTATTTGAGAATATATTTACAAAGTGCAATTTGTGATCATGGTTCAAAAACTCGGCCGGATCGGGATCGGATCGGCCGAGTTGGCTCGGTTTTGGGCCTCCCGATCCGAGCCGGGGTAACCTAGCCGGTCCTTGCACGCGGATCGGACCGGCTCGGCTGGGCTCGGCCGGCTCGCCGAGCCCGGCCCGATCCGCCTCGGATCGGCCCGAGCCGGGCCGATCCTGTTCAACCTTGTCATGGACTGAGTCAGGCCAATCCCAGGCTGAGTCCACTGCGATTTCAGGCCTTATTTACCTCAGGCCTTATTTACCTGAATATCATTTAAGTAAATGTTATTATTTGTAGTTTCATTTACTTAAGATATTACATGTAATAAGGAAGTACCCCCCATTTGAATCCAATAAAATATCAAAAAAATCATATCTCTTACCATAAAAAGTCAACTCTCCCACCGAAGAAGAAAATCGCGATTTCGTTGATTTTAGCGAAATGCTAACTTTCTAATCTCTCATAATTTAGCCTATCTAAAAATTTGATAATTCAAATAACCCTATAGAACACTAAAAATCTAAAGTCCGGTAAAAAAATCAAACGTGCATATGACTTCTCCAAGGGAGCCACTCTCCTACTGACAGCACTTAGTCTGTTTGAGACCTCTCAGGATTTGGTCAAACCTAAGCTATCATCATCTAAACTCATGATTTTTTCACTTTTTAATTGAAAAGAAATTAGAAAGTGACAATTCTCATGACTTTGAGTGATGATAGTTTAAGTTTGACCAATCCTGAGAGGTCTCAAGCAGACTAAGTGTTGTCAGTAGAGAGTGGCTCTCTTTAAGGCAAAGTCCCTCCGGGTAAAGTTTCTCCCGAGAAATATGGATATAAGCATATGCCAATATGAAAATATCTCTACAAGGACACCCTGCCTAAGTGGGATTCACCAAGACACATTTACATTTTCAAAAAAAATAAAATAAAAAAAAGGAATTGTGATAATATACACACATCCAAAGAAAAAAGGAAGTGGGACAAGAACCGTGCTCAGATACCCTAAACGGGAGCACATATGCACCTCCACGAGGAATATACCCGTGGAAATGGACTTCGGACAAAAACCACGAATGGGACAAGGACTTCCGTGGAGATACATCCATATGATCTCCGGAAATTGGACCCGCACAAGTACGAAATGAGGAGAAAAGAAACTCTACCTCAAACTCGGACTCTGCTCAGAAATGGCATTGCAAAAGAACCTCATATAGAAATTTGCACAATCATCCTTCTAATATGGAAGTGTTTCTCTGGGTTATAACACCCCCAAGTTCAGAATCAAAATCTTCGGGCATATACCCGTTCACAATAATAATCTCCATGTTTTCGCAAATGAAAACCCATAACCAACCTTTTGAAAAAAGGAGAAAAAGACCTCAAATCGGGCCACGGGTATATACCCGCTCCCCTTTTCAAAAGAAATCAAACTTTGGACTCCCAAAAAGCAGTCATTTCAAAAATAAAATATCCAAAACAAAAGCATTTCAAACACATCAAAAGAAAGGAAAAACATGTCATAATCAGGATTTTTCAAGAAAAAGCATGCATTTTTTCTCGTCCTTTACTATGAAATGGTATTCGGTTTAGACCGGTATTAAATAATACCAAGTGTCCTAACTCGATGTAATGTAACATCGATTCCGATCGATGGAGACAGAGGTCCAGCACATGCTACCCTAATCACCTGATGGAATAGACATGGGACTCAAGAAGTTCAGATAAAAAACGGCGCACCCGTCCGTTCGCGGACATACCTGTCCGTTCCACGGACACCAAACCCTCCTTCCACGGACACCATACCTGTCCGTTCCACGGACACCAAACCCGTCCGTTCCACGGACACCAAACCTGTCCGTTCCCCGACACCAAAATTCTTCTTCCGCATCGCGCGGACTCTTTTTCTGTCTGTTAGACAGGCTGGCACGCCCCCGCAAATATCAAAATATAAAACAGTAAATACACACGCCAATAAAATGAATGAACCAATCCCCACGACATTTTATAAAGGAAAATTCCTCCCCCGTGTCAACAGCTGGCACGCCCGGTGGGACCTCTTCTCACCATTCATAGTAAAAAGATGAGACTTATATGCTGTTTATGAAAATCCTGATATTGCTATTTCCTTTTGAAAGTACTTAAAAAGAAACAAATCCCAAACTGTTGAAGATGGCCGTCACTTATGGACCGCTAGTCGTCAACAACCATGCCAGTTCGGTTACCTGGCGACTCCGATCATATTCGGAGATTTCCCTGCAGTCGTCGGATCCCCTTTCTTTCTGGGAGTGGTTCTGGCCCATCAACAGGAGGAAGCTGCTCAAATATCTTCCTCCCACAAATCAACCAAGAAGAGTCACAACACAATGGACGTGTCAAGGCTCGTTCCGCTCCTGTCAAAACAGGCACCCAAATGCCTGTAAAGAATGTTGCTGTTAAAGGGGGCAAACCCCATTCAACTCAAGCTCGGACCTATTCGTCCATATGATCTCCTCTACCATTGTAGCTCCTGTCTCCTCACAGCGGGGCAAAATAAACACCACAAGAACAGGAGGCCGCCCGCCGCCATCTCCAGATCTGGCAAGTCCGTCATGGTCGGAAATGTGCGAGTGCGCCTTGATGGTACTCCACCTACCACTCCTCGTGATAGGTATATTCCAATATCCCAACCTCGAACCGCTTCTCAGCTCTACGGTGGTTTCGAGGAAAACATGAAGATTCCATGGTGAAAGCCGGTGTCAAGCAAAGACGCGGCCTTTTACCAAGTTGAAACAAATCTGGGTTCCCAAAAAGAGAGTCCAGAAGTTCAAGAAAAATCAGGCAGATGCATCAAGGTGATTCAAAGAAAAAGCAACACCGAAGATGCCTCTCTTCAATATGTTGAATCTGAACATCCCCGAGGATGGAAAAGAAAAGGCATATACAGAAAGCCAATTACAATCCTCAAGGCCCGGAGAATACCCGGTGGTCGAAGAAATTCCAACTCAACAATCCAGGGCTCGCGTATCGGTCTTCGACCGTATATCGTGGATCCCAGAATCCTGTAACCCAAGGGCAATTCCCAGCGCCAACACTCGTCCGTCAAAAAGACGACGTGTCACTTGGGCGGCTCGGGGAACACCCAAGCTTATAATTTTCTCATGCTATACTACTGGAAGGGAAGTTGGCGAACTCGCGGAGCAAATCGCGGAAGCCACCCTCAATATTCCCACAGAAGATGTCCATCCTAATATCAGGCAGTTCGTCAGAAGAACTCACCAACCTGGCGGGCAAATTGGCCCCTCTAATCAACTTCTCTTCCAACTGATATTCAGCATGAGGGTACTCAAGTTCCCTTCCTTGAAGAAACAAATATTCAACTTGAAGAAGGTGGACCCTCTACCTCTGTAGTCATCCCGTCATCAACTTGCCGACAAAAGAAAATTTTCATGCAATGGCGGACGACGACAAATATGAAGTCATGCAACAGTGGCGGTCTGAAATGACCTCACTTGTCAATGAGATGAGACGATTGGCAACTTCAAGCCATCGACCATCCATAGAGCCGGTTGCTGCTCAACATCAACCACAAAACCAGTATCCGGAGGGATTTATCTCATTACATAATCCAGCAATTTCTTCAACTGGTCTTCTCCCTCAAGCTACGGGTCCGGATATCAACGACCCATCTAATATCATGCCTCCTCAAACAGAAGCCTTGCAAATTCAAAGGCATGAAATAAAAAATGGTTGAAGATATGTTCGCCCAGTAGGGCGAGGGTATTCAGGCTACGAGTTTATATTCTGTCCCGTTCCCTATACATCATCAACTCAAGAAGCTGCCAGAATCATGTCCCAAAGTTGCCTAAATATGATGGGCATGGGACCCTCGGGAGCATGTGGCACATATATAATTGCCATGGCGATCTTGCATCTGAGGAATCATATCTCCTCAGATATTTTGCAACTTCTTTAACAGGAGTCGCATTTCAATGGTATGCAAAGCTCAAGTTGGCTCAGTTCTCGACTGGGCTAATATGCAATCAAAATTCTATGATCGCTTTCAAACAGCCGAAAGGAAGGTCTCTCTTGCTGAGCTATGCTCCCTCAAACAAAACAAAGCTGGACTCCCAAAAAGGCAGTCATTTCAAAAATAAAATATCCAAAACAAAAGCATTTCAAAAGAAAGGAAAAACATGTCATAATCAGGATTTTTCAAGAAAAAGCATGCATATTTTTCTCGTCCTTTACTATGAAATGGTATTCGGGTTTAGACCGGTATTAAATAATACCAAGTGTCCTAACTCGATGTAAATGTAACATCGATTCCGATCGATGGAGACAGAGGTCCAGCACATGCTACCCTAATCACCTGATGAGAATAGACATGGGACTCAAGAAGTTCAGATAAAAAACGGCGCACCCGTCCGTTCGCGGACATACCTGTCCGTTCCACGGACACCAAACTCGTCCGTTCCACGGACACCATACCTGTCCATTCCACGGACACCAAACCCGTCCGTTCCACGGAGACCAAACCTGTCCGTTCCCCGGACACCAAAATTCTTCTTCCGCATCGCGCGGACTCTTTTTCTGTCTGTTAGACAGGCTGGCACGCCCCCGCAAATATCAAAATATAAAACAGTAAATACATACGCCAAATAAAATGAATGAACCAATCCCCACGACATTTTATAAAGGAAAATTCCTCCCCCGTGTCAACACTGACCAAGCAGAAATCTCATGTGCGACATCTCTGGATTCCTCTCTCAATGTAGCCACATGTGCCAAGTACTCAGAACTGTGTATAAGAGTGCCCAACTCATGTCTAAACTTATGCAAACTCTCCAATGTAATAAATTGTGAGGAAATCTAGTTGGGCCAGGACGAATTATGTCATGTCCATCTATGCACTCTCTCATCATATGTAAGATCTATTGTGTCCATAAATAAAAGTAGTAATTATTTGCGCCTTGGACACCAAGTCATGCACATGTTTATCTTTGCTAATGTCCTCCATCATCAAGTCTACGGAGTGTGCTGCACAAGAGACCCAATAAAGATGATGTCGTTTTGCCATCAATTTTCTTCCAGCTGCCTTGTAACTAACTTCATTATCAGTGACAACTTGGACTATATTTTCCTCGCCAATTTCTTCAACCATCTCATCCATGAGCCTAAACAAGTAATCTGCATTCTTTATTTGTCCACTTGCATCTACAGATTTCATGAAGACTGTACCCTCACTGCAATATACAAGAAAGTTAATCATAGACCTTCTTGTTGTTCCTGTCCATCCATCACACATAAGAGTACAACCTCTTACCATCCATATATCTTTGAATGATGCCACCCAATCCTTTATCTCAGTCAATTCCTCTTCAAGATATTTGCCATAAATCTCCTTTGGTGTAGGAGCTTTCAAACCTGGGCCTGCCTCACCAACGGAATCTATCATTGTCTGGAAGTATGGACTAGATGTTGTATGGCTGGGACCCCCTGCTGCATGCAAAAACATTTTACAATTTTTTTACTGCATGTTTGGCGGAAGTAGCTGTGGCTTTTACCCCTTTCAATGTATGCTTTATGCCAGGCTGTTTTGATGAAGGTTTTCCGTGCATAAATGTATCAACCCCACTAGTTGGTCTCGTTCCCCTCATTGAACCACCTCTCCTGACTACGGGTGGTGTCGATGGCCTTGTTACACTAGCCCCTGATGATGATCCTTCTCTTGTACTATGGAACCTCCGCATGTTACTTTCCAACATGGCAGCACGGCGACTCTGCCGCAGTCCTTCTCGCCATTCTCTCTCATTAGGTGAGAGATCCTCATAATTTGTATCATCTGACTCATCAACATCAACAGGAATTTGTCTTCCTTTCATTACAGCCTTACTTTTTCCCTTCCCGAAATCTCTTCATGCAGTTCTTGTTGTTGTTGAATACGTATGCCTCTTTGTTGTTGTCTTGCAGACATGTACTCTTTCATCTCATTCATCAACTCTCGTGGACATTGTTTACATTTTACTACATTTGTTCCAATACCTGCAATATGTTGTTTTAGGCGATATATGTCTGCATTCATTTCCTTCCCACAGTGGTTACACCGCACTCTCTTAGAGGCAACATCAATAAGAACACCGTGTTTCCATCCAATGTCTACTTGTGGGCCTGATGACTGCTCTTCCTCATGGCCCTCATCAGCCATAATTGCTAATCCTATAACAAATTAACAATACAAACACATTCACGTGTAAGTATAAAATTATAACATAATTACATGTAATAATAACGAATTATAAACTAATTTCCCGAAATTAATCACTAATATGATCCTACGAAGGCATAATTAGATCAATTAAGTGATTGAATAACTTAATTGATCTCTAATTGTGCTAATAGAATAAAGCCCCAATTTTCAAACCCTAATTAGGGTGAAATTTGGGGATTTTATCTAATTTCCCGAAATTAAACAGTTACATTATCAAACAAATGCATGATTAAGTCAATTAAGTGATTGAAACACTTAATTGATCTCTAATTGTGCTAATAGAACAAAAGCCCCAATTTTCAAACCCTAATTAGGGTGAAATTTGAAAATTTCTTTATTGACAAAATCTAGGGGAAGAAGAAGAAGATATAACAAGATTAAACATGTATGCATGTTTTTTCATTTTTTTCAAAATTTATAACTAAATTACGAAATTAAAATATATATATATACCTTAAGAAGAAAAACTTCTCCCTTGCTTGAGTAAGATCTCCTAAGATCTACTCAAGAAGATCTCCCTTGGGCTTTGCCTTTGGATGTGCTCCTTCTAACCTCTTTGAAGTTTCAAAGAGAGCAAAGGGTTTAGAAGAAAAAGAAGGAGAAGAGGAAGAAGAAGAAGAAGAAGAAGAAGAAGAGGAGGAGGAGGCCGGCTGGGGAGGAGGTGGCGGTGGAGGAGGAGGCTGTCGGAGCTGGGGGAAGGGGGAGCACCCTTGCGTGCTTCCCTGGATGCCCAAAACATGCAAAATATGGTGTCCTCGGGTGGGATCGCAGAACTAAAGGGGGATCGCGACGGATCGACCCTTATCGGGTCGGATCGAACAGGGATCGATCGACTTTGCCCGATAAGGGGTCGATCCGGCGGGCAAAGTCCAAATTCGAACTTAAACCCGCCGGATCGACGGAATCGCACTGGGATCGATCGATCCCTGTTCGACTCGAGCGATCCAACTCAGATCCTGCCGAGTTGGGTCGATCCACCCTGAAAACAGGGATTTTTGGGGGCTTCCAGGCAGAATCGGATCCTTACCTGTCGATCCGATCCAGGATCGAGCGATTCTTGCTCGATCCCAGCGATTCTGCCTTCCATGGTTGGGTTGGTAGAAGTACCAGTGCCTAGGTATGGCCCAAGTAAGGTGGGTCTGTCCTTTCCTAGACGAAGTCAACACATGGTATGGGTGGAGATATGAGTGTGTGGGTATGGCTCTTGTACGGCAAGTCTTGAATACTATTTTTATGTACCACACCCCAGCCAAACACATAATATTACCCTCATTGGCCACCCCAAAAAAGGCTCTCTCGTTGCTGAAAGCTGGAGGAACTCTTAGAGCAAAGGGACGACCCTAAAGCTTGGAATTTCTGAAGCTTCTCTTCTTCTTGCCTCTACTTCAATTTGTGGGAATTGAAAGTTATCACAGGTAGGTTTTCTCGGGCACCAACCTAATATGTTAAGGTTCTACAAGTCTCTTTCATTAATCTCTGCTGCCCAACCTCCGTTGTGTCAGTAGAAAACCTTGAGAGTTATAGGATTTTTCCAATTTACCTCCTGATTCCAACATCCGTAGTTGTTGACCAAGATTAACCTAGAGTTCTACTACTTGAGTTTTCAACACCTTCCTTGTTGGAAATCTGGATTGTTCACCCCGAAGACCCTCTACTGCCAATGTTTTGAATTTTATTATAGTTGTCATCTGTCCTTATGCGATTCAGAAAGGGTCTTCCAGAAACCATTTCTTCTATTTTGTTTAGTCTAGATTAACACATAGCATGGCCTGTTCAGTTCCCTAAAAGTTTCTAAGCCATGTAAAAGCTTTAATAATACAAAGACTATCCTATTTGTTCTTAATCTCTTGATTTGAACTTCTCATCACTTGATTTGAAACTCTATCTTAAAATCTGCCTTGTCATGAAATCTGAAACTCTTATGGGTATTATTCTACTCAGGTTCAAAAACCCGGGGATCGGATCGGATCGGTCGGCCCAAAACCGATCCGACCCGGCGATCCCGACCCCGGCTCGGCCGAGCCGGGCCGAGCCCGCTGAGCCAGGGGTGGGTGGATCGGCCCATTATACTGGTGTATATCTTATACAGGCTGAGTTCAGGCCGAGTCCACTGCGATTTCAGGTCTTATTTACCTGAATATCATTTAAGTAAATGTTATTATTTGTAGTTTCATTTACTTAAGATATTACATGTAAATAAGGAAGTACCCCCCATTTGAATCCAAAAAAATATCAAAAAAATCATATCTCTTACCAATAAAAAGTCAACTCTCCCACCGAAGAAGAAAATCGTGATTTCGTTGATTTTAGCGAAATGCTAACTTTTTAATCTCTCATAATTTAGCATATCTAAAAATTTGATAATTCAAATAAACCATATGGAACACTAAAAATCCAAAGTCCGGTAAAAAAAGTCAAACGTGCATATGACTTCTCCAAGGAAGCCACTCTCCTACTGACAACACAGTCTGCTTGAGACCTCTCAGGATTTGGTCAAACTTAAACTATCATCACTCAAAGTCATGAGAATTGTCACTTTCTAATTTCTTTTCAATTAAAAAGTGAAAAATCTCATGAGTTTAGATAATGATAGCTTAGGTTTGACCAAATCCTGAGAGTCTCAAGCAGACTAAGTGCTGTCAGTAGGAGAGTGGCTCCCTTGGAGAAGTCATATGCACGTTTGATTTTTTTTACCGGACTTTAGATTTTTAGTGTTCCAAATGGTTTATTTGAATTATCAAATTTTTAGATAAGCTAAATTATGAGAGATTAGAAAGTTAGCATTTCGCTAAAATCAACGAAATCGCGATTTTCTTCTTCGGTGGGAGAGTTGACTTTTTATTGGTAAGAGATATGATTTTTTTGATATTTTTATTGGATTCAAATGGGGGGTACTTCCTTATTTACATGTAATATCTTAAGTAAATGAAACTACAAATAGTTTCATTTACTTAAATGATATTCAGGTAAATAAGGCCTGAAATCGCAGTGGACCCAGCCTGAACTCAGCCTGGGATTGGCCTGGACTCAGCCCATGACAAGGTTGAACAGGATCGGCCCGGCTCGGGCCGATCCGAGGCGATCGGGCCGGGCTCGGCGAGCCGGCCGAGCCCAGCCGAGCCGGTCCGATCCGCGTTCAAGTACCGTCTAGTTTACCCCGGCTCGGATCGGGAGGCCCAAAACCGAGCCAACTCGGCCGATCCGATCCCGATCCGGCCGAGTTTTTGAACCATGATTCTACTCACTCGCTATACAATTTGATTCCAGTAATTACCCTACTATGTTGTCCATTAACACTTTTGGAAATTGCACCCTTGATATTCTTGATTCATCAGGGTACTATACAGAATCCTGCTACGTGTTACCTTTTGAAAATTGTTGGCCATAATACATTCCCATGACTGTGCAAATAAAGGGTCATGTCTGGTCCTGGAGAGGAGCACCCCAACGTACTTATTAACCACGGGAGTATAGACTTGTAGCGGTGGCATGACACTGATATGATATGCAAGATTTGAAAGTGTCTTCATTTGATATGATATGTTTGATCATTTGCACTTGTGTTTATCTGAAATGTGGTCAATCTTGTTATTTGTTCATTGTTGTGTATAAGTTCCGAATTTTTGAAATATGGTCAATCTTGTTAATTGTTCATTTGATTTGTATATGATCTGAAATCCTTGAATGATGGCCATTTTCGATACATGTTCCTTTGATATGCATCTGTCTTGGAATTTACTGCTATTGTTTGTCATAGACTCATAAATCAGCATTTTAAATCATTAGGAATCCCAAAAAAATGTTACCCTTGATCTGTCCCATAATTAGGTTTACTACCTTGGAATTTTCATAGTCAATGCATTAATCATTTATATTTTGCCCGCACGTCGAGATATAAATCCTACTGGACGTAAGCTCATTAATTTGCTTAATATTTTCAGGTAGTGAAGATGAACCCTTGGAAATGGAGAGGGACGGGTGTTGAACCCCAAAAAGGCATGATAAACATTTATCCAAAGAAGTACCCGGGGGACCTGAGGATGTGTGGAATTCCCACTAGAAAGGATTTCTGAATAGAAGATATGTGGAATGTCCAATAGAAGGACTTCCTGAATTTTCCAAGGTGTGTGGAATATCCACTAGAAGGAATTTCTGAACTGAAGGAATTTCTGAACTATGAGGGATACCCAGCTGAAAGGAGCCCATGGATCTATTTATACTGATCCAAGTGGTTAAAACACCTAGAAAGATGTCTTGGAAGCAAGGTGATGCATGCCTTAAAGTCAAGGTAATTCACACCTTGAAGACAGGAAATTCAGAAAGCAAAGCTTTTAGTTACTTGAAGGCAAGGTAAAAGAAAGAGAAATGACTTGAAGACAAAGCAACTTATGCCTCCAAGGCAAGGTAAAAAGTGGGACTGATGTCCCCCTCCAAGCCAAGGGAGAAGCCTTATAAATACCATTGGCATTAAGCCCTCCAGAAAACACCAAAGTTCAGAATGGAATGACACTCCACACAATCGGTGTACGAGAGAAATCCGGCAGCACGAGGTCCATGAAGACCAAGCATGAAGTACAAGTACAAGTACAAGCACAAGGACAAGCCGGCGACAGAAGCTCCGAAGATGCAAATGCAACTCTTCACCGGGCGAAACTCCAAGCAAGGGGAGCGGGACTTCAGCAAACCAGTCCCCCTAAATGAGCCCCTTATAGCCTATTTATAGGCCACTCTCCCCCCACTTCAAAACAACCCTTAAGGGGAATGGGGGGAAGAGAGGGCGGTTGGAGGGGAGGCCCCCTCCAATTTCTGAAACATAAAACCGGTTGGGGGGTGCCCCCCCCCAACCGGTTTCATGTAAATCAGGTTGGAGGGGAGGCCCCCTCCAACCTTCTAATATAAAACCGGTTGGGGGACTCCCCCCTCCAACCGGTTTTATATGAAAACAGGTTGGAGGGGACCCCCCCTCCAACCGGTTTTATACATAAAAAAGAAAAAAAAAAAAAGTAAAACAGGTTGGAGGGGACCCCCTCCAACCGGTTTTACATAAAATCAGGTTGGAGGGGAGCCCCCCCAACCTGTTTTATGTAAATCAGGTTGGGGGGTGCCCACACCCCCAACCTGTTTTATGTAAAACAGTTGGAGGGGAACTCCCCCCAACCTGTTTTATATTAAACAGGTTGGGGGGGTGTTCAGACCCCCAACCTGTTTAATATTAAACAGGTTGGGGGTGCTTCCCCCCCAACCGAAATGGGGGTTCTCCCCCCCTCCATCTCCTGTTTATGCAGGGAGGGGAGGAGAAGCCAGCCCCCTATAAAAGGGGAGGCACCCCCTCTTCTGAAATGTGTGCATAAAGCCCCAGAAAACCCCCCCCTTATGCTGAAAAAACCAATCCCCATAGGTGCAAAGTCCCCCAAAAAAAATCCCTGCTGGTTGGCAATCCCCCAAGCCTTGTAAACCAGTCCCTCCAAGCCTTGTAAGGCCCTGGTTCTCAGATTTTCAGAAATAGAAAAGCTCCCTTCTTCCAATCCCCTTCAACTTGTTCTTCCGAGTTCTTGGTTTGGAGTGAAGGTATTGGTTCGTTCCTTGTTCAATATGGAGTGAGGAGTGCCCGATAACGTGGAAAAGAGCGGGAGATCGCCATCGTATACGGCTCCGACATCTCCCTCGCGCCACGTCCCCACATCGAGCAAGTCTCTGTGGGGGATCCAGGGTTTAAATACCGTCCATATCGAGCAAGTCTCTATGGACATATGGTATTTAAACACCTTTATTCTCTCTCTCTCGGTATATATTATACCCCACATCGAGCAAGTCTCTGTGGGGGATTCAGGGGTTTAAATACTGTCCATATCGAGCAAGTCTCTATGGACATATGGTATTTAAACACCCTTTATTCTCTCTCTCTCGGTATATTTATACCCCACATCGAGCAAGTCTCTGTGGGGGATTCAGGGGTTTAATACTGTCCATATCGAGCAAGTCTCTATGGACATATGGTATTTAACACCCTTTATTCTCTCTCTCTCTCGGTATATTTATACCCCACATCGAGCAAGTCTCTGTGGGGGATTCAGGGGTTTAAATACTGTCCATATCGAGCAAGTCTCTATGGACATATGGTATTTAAACACCCTTTGTTCTCTCTCTCTCGGTATATTTATACCCCACATCGAGCAAGTCTCTGTGGGGGATCCAGGGGTCTAAATACTGTCCATATCGAGCAAGTCTCTATGGACATATGGTATTTAAACACCCTTTGTTCTCTCTCTCTCGGTATATTATACCCCACATCGAGCAAGTCTCTGTGGGGGATTCAGGGGTTTAAATACTGTCCATATCGAGCAAGTCTCTATGGACATATGGTATTTAAACACCCTTATTCTCTCTCTCTGGTATATTTATACCCCACATCGAGCAAGTCTCTGTGGGGGATTCAGGGGTTTAAATACTGTCCATATCGAGCAAGTCTCTATGGACATATGGTATTAAACACCCTTTGTTCTCTCTCTCTCGGTATATTTATACCCCACATCGAGCAAGTCTCTGTGGGGGATCCAAGGGTTTAAATACTGTCCATATCGAGCAAGTCTCTATGGACATATGGTGTTTAAACGCCCTTTGTTCTCTCTCTCTTGGTATATTTATACCCCACATCGAGCAAGTCTCCGTGGGGGATCCAGGGTGTTTATATGCATACGTTTCAACTAAAGTTTTGTCTCTGAAAATGAGTATATACTCGGAAGATAATTTCGCTAACACGGGCATGTTCCTGCCCATGATAAGCTACATACTCTTTTCAAAAAGACAACCCTATTCGTTTTTAAACTTGGACTCATTCCGTTCAAAATAAACAAAGCAAAAAAATGTTGTTTTGAAATTTCTTACGGATGCATATATTCTCGCCCATGCTATGAAATGGTATTCGGGTTGAAACAGGTGTTAATACGACATCTAAAGCTTTTAACTCGATGTAAATGTAACATCGGTTTCGATCGATGGAGACTGGGGTCCAGCACACGCCACCCCAATCGCCTGATGATTAAAAGGCACGGAATCAAAGAAGTTCAGATCAAAACACGGCGCACCCATCCGTTTCACGGATATATTCAAAAAATTCTTTCTCTGCATTGCGCAGACCCTTACTTCTGTCTGGCAGGCAGGCTGGCACGCCCCGCAACTCAAAGCCAAAAGATAAATGAATAAACATCCTTCAAATGAAGAAAGAAAGAAGAGAGGAAAATTTCCCGTGTCCACAACGGGCAAGAGTGAATGAGCGTCCCATTTCTTTGGAAGAAGTGGAATATTGTCTTTTGATGTGTAGTAAATTCCCCTTTTGAGGCTTTGTGTAGTTAAAAATGGGTCATATGTTTGGCCTCATGAACTAATAGTCGTTGTATGAAGTTAACAATTGGGATCTAATGAAAAGAGATTGAAGTCTGATGTCCCTGTCTTTAATTGAGCTCTGAATTGTCAATTTAAAATCTCTGGCGGCACTTGATAAGGCTTGTCGGTCGACAACCAGACCTAGGGTCTGTCAACCTGTGACTTGTCTGACGACAGTCAGACCTCGTCTGTCGACCTAGAAGGTGCGATCTGCTGTCCAGACTGCCTATGAATTTTGGGCCCTACTCGAATTTGGTAAGTTGTCTCTGGTTTCTACAAGCTCGTTTGATCGTCGAGTCTCCAAATTTATTGTCCCACTATTTTTAATAAATCGGGGGCGTGACACTGACAGTCTTAAACTCGAGAGCCTATAGCAGACTCTTCAGGATTGACTGCCACAGCATGAGGAAGGGGAACTCTTTGCCAAGTTTACAACAAACAAAGCAGAATCTTCACTTCCACTAGTGGACTGAAGTAGGAAGACCGACAACTAAAGCCCTTCTCACCTAAGCAGCTACATATAGCCATTCTTGGTGCACGGGGCTGCGCCTAAAGGTATAGTACAAAAGGAAATGGACGATTCTTGGGTTCTCTAGCCTGACCCTACAACAGATGATCAAAAAGGTGAAAATAACTCTCCAGCCATTCGAGACGAGTTAGGAGGGAGCAATGCCCATGTAGCTGAGCAACTCAACCACAATGGGAGACACCGAGAAGCAGAAGCCAACCCGAGCGGCTTCCTTGTATATGCATAAACAATCCTTCGGGTTGAGTTTGTACACTCCCCAAGTGGAGGAACGATCAGCTCAAAATCCTAAGGGATCTAGTATCGGGACTCAAAGAGAGTCTAGATCACCCTCCGACATGATCGAGGAGGTATGCTCAACAAATTGGGCCGCTTTCCGAGAGGGACGGGTCTCCTAAGAGCCCTCACTACCCTCAACATCTATCGAGTTACTAACGACATCAACATCAGAGGACGCGAATCTCTCAACCTCCTCTACCTCTCAGTCTGAGGCCTCGTCTAAGCTCAATTGGCTCGAAGAGGATCGAGATGGCCGACTCTTCCTGAGTCGGGCTACCTCTTCGGCCACTCCCCGAGAGGTAGAGCTCTCCCCAGAATGGCTACCCGACATCCTACCAAACGAAAAGGAGAGCGTCTTAGAACTTACCCCACGAAGACCACTACGACAACTTAGTCGAGATCTCCCGAGATTAGGTTGGTCAATGTGTGAAGTGGTCTGAGGTCTATGCTCCTATTTATACTAGTCGGAGCGAAATGAGATGGCAACACCTAGCAAGATCTAACGGTGCCCCCCATGTTAGGGTGGGTGACAGCCATAGCACTTAGCCAGACTAATGGGACATCTCGAAACATAGGGTGTATACCAAGCTAGGGTGTTGTCCTCTTGGACTATGGTGCAATGGACCCCTCCTCAAGAAGTGCAGGGTGGCACACACTTCGAGGACAAGGTACTCCCAACTCAAGATCCTTTTTGGAAAGTGGGTAGAGTGGGTAGTACCATAATTGTATTAAAGAAAAGAATGTACAAATGTAGTCCATATACTCTAAAAAAAAGCTCCCACCCTTATACAACTGAGAACCACACTAAGGTCGTGTGGAAACATATAATCCTCCAACAAAACAAAAGGAGAGGAAGTGGAGGAATCCACATTACAAATTGTGCCCACCCATTCCTTCACTTTAACACAAATACCATGGAAAATAGTCGCCTATCTCTAGATACCCTTCTGAAGATCCTACTATACCCTCCCCCCCATAACATCCATAGGGTGGTATAGAGGATGAGCCACCATACAGCCCTAATCACCTTTGAGAGTCCACTGTCTCTCCCACTCTAAAAGTAGTTGGTGTACATTGTTGTGCCGATGAATATCAGCCTGACCATTCTCAAGAGGTCAACCCAACCTAACTTTCCAGCTACATGGATCCAGGCCGAGGTCTCCTTACCCTTTAGCTCCAGACCACGAACAAGAATGAACAAGTCCATGGCTGAATAGTTACCATCAATCTCGCGACATAAAGGCTATAACGGATTAAATCAAGATAGGCATAACGTTCAAGACTCTCCGGCATAAACGTGTAGATAAGGTCCATTACTCGCCAGTCATAACGCATAATGACGCTAACACCCAGCTCTCCTGTCTACAACGGATGACAAAAAGAGCGTCCAGTGGCGTAATGGCCGACGGTTCCCATCTCCTGAGGGATCTCCTCAACAACTATAAAGATCAAGTAAGGAACACAAGTAAAGGAGGGGGAAAGGCCAGCTCTCAGCTCATCCACCCTATACTCACTTCTCGGCCTTACGTCCCTTCTTTGCCTCCGCTCATCCTGACTTAATCGTCAAAGGGTCAATCCTGAGAATTGGCTTGACTTCTATGCAAGTCCGATTGAGCGATGACTTCGTCTCCCACCACTCCATCAGCGCTCGGCGAAGCTCTTCTTAGGCAACCATGAAGTCAACACTTCTCAGTCTTTGTCAGCCCAAGAGATATCAACTTCAACAGTACCCAATTAGGTACTTCATCCTAACCAAAGGAAAGGGGAAAAAAAACAAAGTTGGAATAACTGAGCTATGCAGGCCTGTTGCATAGGAACCTTGGAGAGAAAGGGGAGGGTGGCAAATTAAGTGTTGTAACTATAGTTAGCTAAACCAACTTATAAACAGTTTCCTTGGTGCATTACACAAGAAAATTGGAAGGAATGCCTGTTTGCGTTCTCCAAAATCAGTCGCATAACGCAGAGTGACTAGGGAAGGTGTAGAACATTAGTAAAAAGAGTACAGCTGGATCTACGTTGTCAGTGTGAAAGCCCAGCTTACAAGGAAAACCTGAGAACATCATTAGCATGCCCCAACCCAAAATGATTTTAAGAGGTATCCCAACCTGACTTGCAATCTAGAGCATTTCTAAAAAATGGATCCACATTCCTCGGAGGAAGCTGAAACAAAAACTTATAAAGAAGGGGAATAACCAGGAAGAGAATGAAGGAGACTCTGATGATGATATGTTCACACCAAAAAACAAAGAAAATACATAAAGGCTGACAGAAAACACTTTTGAATTCAAGATGTGGACCCATTCATGACATGCCAGTCTGAGGGTTATTTCCTTTTCCAACTCAAGGAAAGTGTAGTTTCCCCATTTCACAAAGCCCCACCAATTCACCCTGGTGAAATACTACTGTCACATGAGGGGTGGAAGTCAGCTATGTGCCAAGGGCACTTCCGTAATTTTGCATCACAAGCATTAAAACTATTTGGCAAACATATGCCTAAGGACGAAGAGAAGAGACAGATAAGATGAACATCGGCATCATCATGTCAGAACATATGCTAAATGTAGTGTGACGACCAATTTTTTATCATGCACAGCTTTGTAACATGTAATTGAAATAGAAAAGGTCAAAAGACGGCCAATGTAAGTACGCTTAGACCTTCCACTAGTCACATAGTGGGCCAAACCCTGATTATCTAAACCCAATTCCAACCAAATTAGGAAGATGGTGAGTTTAGGAGAATCATTACCATCACAACTCAATTCGCATATCAGACCTTTCGGAAGCCTCACAACTATCAAACTGACCCATTAGGAACTTAGACAATGGACAAGATCAAAGTAGAAGGTGATGATCTAGAGCATCCATCACCATCATCTCACTTTATTTCAGATCGCAGCCATCATTTATCCCTTTAACCTTCTCTTGAACTTTTGAAGATAATGGCAAAATGACAGCTGATAAGAAGCCAAAAAAGAATAGAAAGCTGTCCTCCATCCTGCACCCCCTACTTTGAGCATTGAAACACAAACAACACCTGCTTTTAATGGTTGTGAAACTTTGAATAGCTCAAAAACAAAACACTAAAACCATCCACATGAGGACAAAGCCATCCTTCTGCACACCTTTCCTCTTCCCAAATAAAATTATTAGAAAAAGTCAAAAAGAGAATTCCAACTGGGAATCCCCACTTCTTTCAGCAGAACCTAGAGATTGCCTCTTCTCCTCATCTGATCTCATTCCCTCTTCTCCAACAAAAAAAAAGAAAGCACATGGGCACAGAAAAACCAATATTCTCCTGGATACTAGCTCCCATCTCTCCCCTTCCCACTAGAACTAGTCAGAGCTCTCTTTCTGATTGTCATCTTTTTCCTCAAGCAAGCAAGGACCAGTGGGAATATATGTACATAGGACAACTGAGCCATATCTCTTTTCTAGCTGTCCAAACCTAATCTCCCCTCTTTCTTCTTTCTCGCATCACTCATGCATGTGAATGACAGAATGGGAAGCAGGTTGATTCCACTTCCATTAGATGCCAGTGATCCACTCCCCTCTGAGCACAGCAGAGTGCATTTTACATCAAAAAGTTCAAAACAAGCAAAAGCAAGGTCTTTTTCATCTTCTCTTAAAATCTCTTTTTAATCTTATCCAAGAACTCACTGAATCTCTGTTCGAACAACTGTTTAATCTCTTGGAAAAATCCCTCCAGTCCCTCTTTTGTAAATATGCACTATAAATCTATCCAATTTCTAGCTAGATGACCCTTCATCCAACTTCCTTTAGATACTTTCTTGATGAAGAATCATCATTCTCACAAAACCCTTGATTATCAAATATGTAAGTCAATTAAATCTGGTCTTAAAAAATCTGAAGTAAAAGATCCATAGTCAGAAAGCCTAACATCCACATCAAATTTCCAAAGCCAATCCCGGAAACCAAAAACCTGAATCCTGAGTCACTAAACCAACAAAGAAAGCAAGCCATCTACACAGTCAAATGAATATGCATTTACTTCCAATAAGGCACATAACTCTATTTCTGATGATGGGTTGAGAATATGTGTGTGTCATGTTATCGCAATGTAGGTGCATCATTAAATATTTGAAGCCGCCATAATTTCCAGATACATCCTCGCTGCTACACTAGATTTTCTTTTCTGTCTTTATGTGATCCTTACAATTCAGAAGTTCATTGCTCCAACCCCCCAAAAAATCTCAAGTTCATAAAAATGAACCTGCAGCTTCTTTAAAATAATCTTGACCCTTTTATTTCCAAAAGTAATGATCTGAAGATAGCCAGGATTTCTGATCATTAAGGTAGTCCATAACTTAGGTTTCCCTTGCTTTAACATGTACAAGAATTTATTGTACTTGCATTTTCCTTTTTAAAGGTGGAGGGTACTATCATTTCATTAGTTGAGAAAAAAGGGGATACAAATACAATCACTAAAGTTCTCAAAAAAGGAAACCCTTTTATAAAAGCTCTCTGAAGGTTTCAACCTCCCCCAAATGAAGAAGCTGTGCACAGAAAACCCTAAACACTGAGGCTGTATGAGGCAAACCTAAAAAATACAACTTGATCAACAATGATACTCAACACTAGCTCCTCAAAAATAACAGCTCACTTCCAAATCCTGATCAGGATGAACCTGAATTCCATCTAAAAACCTGTTAGTTTTGATTTGAAAGTTTCTATTGTTTCTTTCTCCCCAACCAGCCCAGGACTGCGTATTAGGATCCTCTTCCCCATTTCATCTTCCCTATGAATTGATAGTTTGCCACCATACCTGAACTTTCTGGAAAATTTTCCTCCACATGAATGAGAGAAAGGGCATGCAATAAACATATGCTTATCGGTGCTGCCAAACAAGGCTCTTCAACAGGAACCAAGTTCATCATTAGCAATGGACAAATACATTGATCTAACTATAAACCACTCTTATCCCAGCTCTATTGCTGCTTGTTAGACTTTTGGATATCGGTCTTATCCTCAAAGCAAGCATTGCAAAGAACCCAGCTGCTTTATCTCAGTATCCTGAAAACCCCTGCTAGTCTCCTAAAGGTAGTCATACAGACAACACCTTGCCAATGATCACCAAAAACTTCAGCCGCCTTGACTTTTGGGTCCCTCAAAATATGACAGAGATAGCATGATGTCCGCCAAGCTAATATCTCGACGGGATCCTACCAAAAGCTGGCACTTTGCCTTATCAACCAATTGAACCTTGATGGCCGAGGAGAAGATATTGCTGACATGTTCAGATATAGGAGATGCTACTGCTCATCTTAGGTGGTGACTTACCGATTTATGTTCCCTCTGTGACACTTCTGCCTTATCACTTCTACCCATACTCTCCCACCTTCTGTTACCAATTCAATAGTAATTCTAATGTTCTCAATTCTCAATCTTCTTTTCTCATCATTTCCACGGACTCTAAACCCTGACATATTTTGCCACCCTCCACTGTGTTGCTACAAGGACCTATAGTGAATGGAGCCCAACTTCCTGGAGAGATACTTCAAAATATTGAAAAGAGACAAGAAGTGAATGAGAATGCTATCTGCCACTGCTTTGCACAAGGCAATTTCCCTAGAAGACAATAAACTCTCTTCTCATCCTTCTACTCTTGTTTTGAGTTTCTAAATGAAATCAACCCAATCCCTAACATGTAGAGCTATCAGATTAGGGGACCCCAAGTATCCAATTGGGAATTCTCTCACCTAGACCAGATCTAGGGCAGCATTTCTCAGAAATCTACTCCCCATAACTACCATGGCATGATATTTTTCTCAAAATTTACTTTGAAGCCAGCCATGTTATCCCACAAGCCAAATGCACCACAAAACAAGCAACTGCTCCTCTCTCTTTGCTACAAACAAGATGGTAGGCTTTAGGTCCCTCATGCACTACGTATTTGGCAAGTCATCAAAGAAGAACATGTTGAGGCAAGCAGCATATTATTTGTGCAAAATGATGCAGTAGGCATCAATCTTTGAGGAGCAACAAAGCTAGAACATAGAATTTGACTTTTGTTGGCCTATGGGTAAAATGAATAACAAACACATAAGATGCATATTGCGTACTCAACCAGACAACGCCAGAATCCAGTCCACAGCTTGGTCAGTCATGATGCAGAACTTCAAAAGGAGGGCTGTGATCAAATTGGTCTGCCAGTCTGGCCTTTAAATGATGGAAGGTGAAAGACATGCTTACCAGGGCCCTATCCAGTAAGCAGGATTATCCTTCACATGCAAAGCAAAACCCGATGAGGAAACAGATAGGTATCAGTATTTATGCAATATCATCGCATTCTCATGATCTTTTTTATGTGACACCATGCACAATATCTTAATGACTAGATATGAAGCAAGTTACAAAAAAAAATCTTCAATATGCACGGACCAATGTCTAAATGAATACTTACTTGAGAAGCCAAAACACGATCATCATCGGGTGTTAACAAGACACGTATAGCATCATACATGCTTTCGGCACAAACACGTGGCTGCCCATTCAAGATTTGTACAAAAAGCTCATCAATTTTCAGGTCCATGAAAGATTCCTTCACAATCTCATTACCAGTTGCAGCTGCAGCAACAACAGCAAAGCCACACTCAAAGAGATTGCTGCTTTGAGTGCTTTTTTCCAGTATATGCATGATCTTTTTAGGCCCATCACTATTTTGAAAAATCTCTGTACTCCGAATATCTGCTGAGTTTGACAGAAAAGTTACACAGAAATCATGAAGGAGAAGTTGCTCTGTTACACATTTATAACCAGATGAGAAAGAAGAGAAATTTCAATTAACAGAAGGTTAGGTGTTCTACAAACCTCTGTAACTGGATGACTGGAAGTCTTTGAAAAAGAACATGACGCAATCAGACAAGAACTACAATTTTGGACTATTAAATCGCTTGAGGAACTAAAAGAAATCTAAGATTGGTGGAGAAGAAGAGAATTTCCCACACTATCTAGTCTGTGTGAATCATGCCCCGGAGTCGTGGGGACTGCCATGCAAGTCATCCAAAAGACTCTCAATTCACCCTTAAATTGTGGGAAGGAATTGACCATGGTTCATAGTAATAATCAAAGTATGCAGCAACCACAGTTACTAAAGAACAGAACCATACCAATCCATAAATAATAATCAAATTACAGTGTCTAAATAATACATCTTGAACTCTTTTAGAAATGTCTAACATACATCAATACTTCTGATCACCAACAACAACTAATAACTGCATAAATGTCTACCCTAATGAGAGCATTGCCTTCCAAAATATTTAAGTGATTCCATGATTCTCAAAACTCACTCCGAATCTAACCCCAATGAGGACCACTTGTAATTATTATCTCATGAAAACTGGTTAAGCTTGTTGTGAGTCAAATGATTCAATAGGCAATCAGAACTCTGCATGAGTTAATCTATAGTACACAGCTGAAAAGTGTTCAGACAATATGCTTATTAAGTGTGAAGCAAACTATCATACCATTATGAGAAATAACAGAACATCAATAAGGAATTCACCTTTCGTATGCTGAAACCGGAAGTAATACATAATCTGAAAACTACATTAGCATAATCCAAAGCTTGGAGTTACACACACACAGTTGGTTGAATTTATCTTGGCCACACACAAACTCCACAACCAAGTTCATGCTTCCACTTGTTAATTATCAGACATACACCCAACCACAACATAAGGAGCCACACGCATACTTATATAGGTGTTTGGATGAGAGCACCCAAGGTCTTGACCAATTGTGCAAGATCAAGGGCTAATACATCCCTAAATCCTCCAAATCACAGGATCTTTAGGAGGGAGTCCCGGCCCGAAGAGGTGTTGGCTCAGTTCATCTGGGATAGGGTTAAGGATTGGGCTCTTGCCTTGTCAAATGTAAACCTTTTGTTGTCTCCTTTTTTGGGTATTGTGGGAGGTTAGAGTCCTTTACACCGTTTTGGTGTTTTCTTGCTATATAGGTGCTTGGGGATTGGTTCTTTTTTTGGGTTTTTGGCCCACCTATATTTGTGCATTCTCTCCCTTCTTCTCAATATATACACGTGGTACTATCCACTTTCAAAAAAAAAAATCACCCCTTGCCTTGGGCCACCAAAATAATCCTCCCCCATCACAGATGCAAGTGTAGGTTTGGCGACATACTCCTTATAAGGAACTATCCATCCAACATTCTCATAAATTTGATTTGTGATTTCAACAATGCTTAATCAAACTCATGTCATCTTTTTAGTGATAAGAGACACGCATAGTCAAAAACCACATGGGAGAAAAATCTGAGAAACTCACTTGAAATCCATGATCGACCACTTCCACTGACCTTATCTTGTGCACTAACCACTAACCAGTCTGTAATAAATGATATCAAACGCCACCTAAATGACCAAACCTCAAAACCCTCAACATGAATTAACACACTAACTTTCTTATGGGACAAGATCACTATACTTAGACATTCCTACCTTAAGTTTAAACATTTGAAGTTAACGAATACATGATCGGTACAGACCTGCGACTTAACCAATATGAACTAAATTAGATGGAAACTCTAAAGAAAAGACCAAATTACAAAAAATCCTTAAAATGAGAGTTTTAACTAAAACAGTAAGCTGTCATATGGGACAAAAAACTACTTGATTTGGACATTTTTAACTCAAGATATGACTGTTTCTACATGAAAAATGCATGATTATGCTGACATAATCCACAAAACAGAGCTTGAGACTTCAAGTTATCTAAATACTTGAGAATGAAGATTCATTCCATGGAAACCATGGTATCATGAGACTGAGAATCAAAACTTTTTTGGAAAAAAATCTGCTCTGGTGTGGATCTCTCTCTCTCTAGCTTTTCTAGAGAAAGATGATCTAGGGATCGTGGCCGAGCACCATCCCCGCCGTGAGAGGTAGTCGGTGGCATGCCGGAGATGGATGGCCCCTTAGGGATCCTTTCCAATCTGGCGTCGATGCCAGTGGTGGTTGTGGGAGGAGGAATCCTCTCATCCGGACGTGCTTCAGATGTGAGAGGAGAGAACACATCAAGAGATGGCGCCCCTCTCTCCTGCGCAGATCCATGGCAGATGGCGTTCGAGAGGTGAGGTTCGGGTTGAGACCGCAAATCCCCATGCAAGAGACAAGGAGCAGAGCATGGACTGGTCCAAGAAGTTTTGCCGACGTTCTAAGGGGGTGGAGGGATGTGGCAGCGATATGGAGAAGCAGCAGGGTGGTGGAGGCAGATGAGCTCTCGGAGGAGTTTGTTTCCTGACGCAGGTCTTGGGGGAAGCAATCAATCACCATTTCGCTAATGGCAGGGGAGGCCGACGAAGACTCCATCAAAAGGAGGTTGGAGGAGCAAAATGGAGCGGGATAGGGGGTAGTTAGGGTGGCCTCGAAGTTGCTCCTAGGTGTGGAGTCCTGTGTGGAGAGGGTTGAGAAGGCAATGAAAGCTGCTTTCAGAGGGGGCTTTTCTCAGTATCTGTAGATGGCCACCCAAGCTTGGTACCTTCCCCCCTTGTCGGAGAGGTGCTTCCAAGTGGCGCTGGAGGGGCTGCCCATAGGTCTGTGTGATGAGGAAGGTGTGGGCTTCCTCGTTCATCGATTTGGACGGCTGGTTCCAGGTTTGTCACAATTTGCCATGGCCGGATCTAGGATCACGGTGCATGCTCCCATCCTCATGTGTAGCCTAGGAGAGTTGTCGGCATCAATCATCGTTCGCTTCGATGGGGAGTACCTTGTCTTCCGGTGCTTGGTGCTTCAGAAGGAAGTTCGACTTGCGCCATCGCCGCCACCCTTAGGGCAATAGCAGTAGGTTCCAGAGGTTGATGATGGCGAGCGGGCGAGCAATTCAAATTTGAATAGCTTGGGCTTTCGGTCCCACCAATCAAGCTCGATTCGGGCGGTTTTGGTAGTGCTGGACTGGTCGAGGAGGGAATCCCCTGATTGCGGTGAACCGATGCCCACTCGATCTAGGCAATCTGCGTGGTCTGGCTAGGCTTTCATCCTAGCCTATGCCCGAGTTGGGACCCGAAGACTTACCCATTAAATGACTTCCCTTGCGTATTGGCCTAGTGGGACCCGATAAGGGTCGTCGCCCTCGCCCGACTTCGAACCTTGGTCGGCAGAGCCCAGGCGAATCTTCGACGGTTGGGAGGCCTGCCCCCTCTATGAGCCAACCTCTGACGATAGTCCCCATGGCTCCGGCGGGTGGTGCTCCAACGATGGTATCCTCCTTACCGATTATAGAGCTTCCGCGCAACGGCTCTCCAAACAGCGACTTCCATATGCCTACTATGGCGAAGCCAGTGGGCCATGCTACTGCCCTGGGCTCCTCCAGCTCTCAGCAGCGACTTCGTCATCCTCCGGCAAGCAATACCTGTGGCAAGTGCTGGGCTCGCTAACAAAGAGCCTGATAGCAGAAGTGGCTGAGACATCACAGAAATTGCTTGGCTCTGGCGCCAGCTTCTTCATAAAGAACTCAGTGGCCAACAAGGATCTTCTAGAGGGCCTCTTAGTGGAGGCTGGGAGTGAGATCAGTGGCAGAGCCCCTATTCCAAAGTTTCCAATGGCTCCCAAGTGGAGAGTCTTGCTGACGTGGCTGGTCGTGAAGCCAAAGGTAGTGACTACGAAGGTGATGAAGGAGGGAGTGGGTGCTACAACGGGGAGGAGGATGTCCTCTTACCTTTTCATTTCTTTCTGAAGACCTTTTCCTAGACACCCTTGTCTCTCACCTTCATGCCTCTATGCTAGAGGGGACTGTCGAGCCTGAGGAGGAGGCCTTAGCTCTTCCTACCCTGCCTCCAGTGTCAGAGGATTTACGTGCGGCGATGGAGCAGGTTAAGGAAGCTTTTTTTTTTTTTTTTTTTTTTTGGGGGGGGGGGGGGGGGGGGGGGTTGGTTAAGCACCAGGCAATGGGAGTCTCTCCAAGGGTGAAGTTATGGATATTTTGTCTAGGGTTGAGAATTATATGGAAACACAAGCGAGCGAAACTACTAGATTAATCAGTGTCTCAGATGAAGGTGGGGACAAAGGTTTGAAATCCGCATCACTTCTAATCAAGCATAGGTGGATGGCGGATATTACTAGAAAGGCAAAGTCTAATGTGGCCAGCAAGAAAGGAATTTCGAAGAACTGAAGCATAGGTGATTCGCATAGACAAAAGATGTCTTGGAGGGTTGTTTTGATTTTTCTTTTGTGTGGTCTTTTGGTTTATTGGTAGATGTATGATGTGGGTGCATCTCAGAGCCGAGTGATTTTTGTCTTGGGACTGTTGGATGTGTTGGTTGTCTTTTGGGGTTGTTGGGTATGTTTTAGCTAAGGGCAATTTGGCTTTTCTTTTTTCTTTGCTCCCCTGGCAGGGTTCGGCTTGCCATACTTTGTTGGGGGCATTTTGGGAGCTGCCCCCCCGTTTTACACATTTACTAGTACATCTTTTTTTCTTTTATAATATCAGTGGTACCATCCACTTTTTAAAAAAATTGACATAGAAAAACATATCATATGCTAGTAGGGACGAACACAAAAATTTTATCTAGTAGGGTCACTCGAACTATTTTTTTATATTTATGTAATTTATATATTATATATAATATAAATAAATAATTTCAATTATATATTTAGAATTAAAAAAATATTTCAATAAAAATGAGACAATTCATTACAATTAGTTCTTTCCTTACAATTGTACTCGACGAGTTTTCATATTCTGAAACACTTCAATAATAGATTCATTGCTTACATTCTTAAACAAATCTTCTCAATAAATGTCACTAAACAATCATTCATCCAATCGCTACACATCTGGTTCCGCAACTTATTCTTCACATAAATCATTGTTGAAAACATGGTTTGTCATGGCGGGGCGAATCGGCTCGATTCCCCCGAATCGGAGCGGATCAGGGGGGGACGGGCCGACTGTGATCCGCATGGATCCGATTCGCATGGATCCGCCACGATCCGCTCCCTGTTCTCCTCGATTCGTCTGATACCTCTTTAGACAGGGTTGTCAAGAGTCAGGGCTCAGGATCCTCTTCAGGCAGGGTTGTCAGGATCCCCTTATTTACCTGAATATTTCATTTACTTAAGATATTACATGTAATATAAGAAGTACCCCCCATTTGAATCCAATAAAAATATCAAAAAAATCATATCTCTTATGAATAAAAAGTCAACTCTCCCATCGAAGAAGAAAATCACGATTTCGATGATTTTAGCAAAATGCTAACTTTTTAATCTCTCATAATTTGGTCTATCTAAAAATTTGATATTCAAATAAACCATATGGAACACTAAAATTCAAAGTCCGGTAAAAAAAAGTCAAACGTGCTTGTGACTTCTCCAGGGAGCCGCTCTCTCTACTGACAACACATTAGTCTGCTCGAAGCATCTTAGATTTGGTCAAACTTAATATTCATCACCTAAACTCATGAGATTTTCACTTTCTAATTGAAAAGAAACTAGAAAGTGACAATTCTCATGAATTGAGTGATGATAGTTTAGGTTTGACCAAATCTTAAGAGGTCTCAAACCAGACCAAGTACTGTCAGTAGGAGAGCGGCTCCCTTGGAGAAGTCACATGCACGTTTGACTTTTTTACCGGACTTTGGATTTTTAGTGTCCATATGGTTTATTTGAATTATCAAATTTTTAGATAGACCAAATTATGGAGATTAAAAAGTTAGCATTTCGCTAAAATCATCGAAATCGCGATTTTCTTCTTCGATAGGAGAGTTGACTTTTATTGGTAAGAGATATGAATTTTTTTGATATTTTTATTAGATTCAAATGGGGGGTACTTTCTTATTTACATGTAATATCTTAAGTAAATGAAATTATAACATTTACTTAAATGATATTCATGTAAATAAGGGGACCCTGGCAACCCTGTCTGAAGAGGATCCTGACAACCCTGCCTGACACACATACATAATATAATATACTAATCATAATGCAATCGGATGCGATTCGCCTCCGCCCTTCGCTCGATTCTGGGCGAATCGGATCGCATCAGGGCGAATCCGATTCGCCCCGAATCGGCGCACCAGCAGCAACCATGGTTGAAAATACTCTTTCAACACTTGCAGTAACTACTGGAAGAAGCAATGTTAACTTTATAAGTAAATATATCATCGGATACAAAGCATGTTTCTTTGTCCCCACCAATTTTCTTGCAAGATCATCAATACCTTTTAAGTCAAAAAATCTCTCATCTGATGTCAGATCAAAGATATAATTTTCTAACTGATTATAAAGTGTCACAAGATCAACAAAACTATGAAACTCAATTGGATAAAATTCAGCTAACTTAACCAACTCTTCCTTGTCAATGGCTGAAAATGAATCACAGAGATTTAAGCTAGCCACACAAAAAAGCAACTCAATGTTTGTTTCATTGAAACGACTGTTCAGTTCTTACAATTGCATATCTAATATGTGATAGAACAAGTCAATCTGAAAATGATGTAAGCTTGTGATACAAAGAGCCCTGCGTCGAGATCTTCCAAAAAAAACATATTGATGATCCATATTTGGAATAAGAATCTCTTCTTTGTCACAAAATGAGCATACTTCTTTAAAAGATCATTCCAACCTTCATCCCTCATATCTTGCCATTGTTGTTTAGAAAGTTTCACAAGTGACATGGCATTAACTATATCTTGATATTTTCTTTGCAAAGCTATTGACAACCCATTTGTGATGGCCAATACTTTTGTCATCAAATGTAGAAGAAATGTAAAATCAAAAATTCTTATGCAAATAATAAGCCATGTCTTCACTTTTTTGTTATATAGTTCCTTCCTTGATAATCCTTCTAAATAACTCAAGTACCTCAACTACAAAATAGTAAAATTTATAAGACTTCTATAGTGAGAACCCCAACGGGTATCACCTACTATTTTCAAACCTATTTATTGATTCAAACCTCAACCACTCTGAAGATCAACATTGCTCAAGGCTTCTGCAATTATAGTAGCTTGTTTCTCGAAGAGTGTCTCGTTGTTTGCAATATGAACCAATCACATTTATAATTTGAGAAACAACAGAGAAAAATCAAGAAACATCACTATGATTCATAGCAACAGCTACAAGAGTCAATTGGAGTTGATGAGCAAAATAATGAATATAATTGTAGAGCTATTGTCTCTAATAATCATGTTTTAAGACCATTGAACTCACCCTGCATATACTAGCACCATCATAGCCCTGTCCTCTTATTCTGGATAAACTGAGTCCATATCTCATAAGAACATGTTCAATTGTCGTCTTAAGTGACGTAGCAGTAGTATCAATAACATGAACAATTCTCAAAAATCTCTCAACAACAAAACCCATTCGATTAATATAGCGCAAAACCATAGTCGTTTGTTCTTTGCCAGATATATCACGAGCCTCATCAACAAGTACGGTAAACAAACCATCTCCAACTTCTCTGATAATTGCATTTGTTGTATCAATTGCACATGCACTAATAATATCTTTTTGTATATGAGGAGCACTCATTTAGACATTTTGAGAAGCATTGTGCAATACAACGTCACTAATAGATAAGTTATGATCGGCAAGAAATCTCAAGAGCTCAAGAAAATTCTCTTTATTAAATGAAATGTCATATTCATCACGTCTACGAAATGCTAATCCTTAACGCAAAAGAAATCTTATGCAATCAATTGAAACTTGTAGGCAGGCTTGATAATCAATCTTAACATAATTTGATTGCTTTGAAAAAACTACCTGAATCTCTGTTTTGTCTCATCAAGTCGTCACATTTTTTTACAGCTATATGTGTGAACTATTAGGACCACCATATGATCATCTAATCTATCTTTTTTGTTCCAAGAAGAGAAACCCTCATAAACAAATGATCACCACCTGACTATTGTTGAACCCAAAAAATATCGGGATTAAAACAAGCCTCGGGCGGCAAATCCGCCCGGAAAGCCACAAAAGGTCGGGAATAAACCCCGGCCTCCCCACTCGAACACTGAGATAAACGAGTTCGAGTCCGCGTGTCAACCCGGAACGATCCGGAGTATAACGTTCAAAAGGCCCGTGAACAGCGGAAATACGCAACCCGTACAGCCGAACTCGATGTCCGGACTCGCGTTCAAGATCGCGCACGACGCGGATGGGTCCGGAAAGGTCAAATACATGTGCCCTCCAAAAATGGGGTCAAACGCATGTGAAACGGGCAAAAACGCACGTCGGATGCAGGTCAGATGCACGTAGGCACGCGCGTGCACGCGCGCTGCACGGCCGTGAACCAACAAACCAGAAATCCCCAGAGCTCCCCCGTGGGAAATGGCTAAGGCATGGGAGGCGCACCCCTTTTTATAGGGGGGGTGTTGAACCCAAAAAATATCGGGATTTAAGCAAACCCCTGGCGGCAATTTACCCGAGAAGCCACAAAAAGTCTGGGAATAAACCACGGCCTCCCCACTCGAACACCTGAGATAAACGGATTCGAGCCCACGCGTCGACCCGGAACGACCCGGAGTGAGACGTTCAAAAGTCCCGTCAACAGTGGAAATATGCACCCCGGACAGCCGAAACTCAATGTCCGGATTCGCGTTCGAGATCGCGCCCGATGCGGACGGGTTTCGGAAAAGTCAAATGCACGTGCTCTCCAAAAATGGAGTCAAACACACGAGAAACGGTCGAAAACGCACGTCGGGTGCACGTCAAATGTGCATAGGTGCGCGTGTGCACGTGCACGGTACGACCGTCAACCAACAAACAAACTTCAGAGATCCCAGAACTCTCCAAGCACGAAATGACCAAAACGTGGGCGGCCCAGGCCAAGGCACACCCCACCGGTCTGCGCAGGTGCACCCCCGCCGGTTCGCGCAGGGGCGCACCCCCGCTGGTCTGCGCGGGGGGCGCACCCCCCCCGTCCGCGCAGGGGCGCACCCCCGCCAGTCCGCGCGGGGGGCGACCCCCGCCGATCCGCGCAGGGGCGCACCCCCGCCGGTTCGCGCGGGTGCACACCCCCCGGTCCCGTGGGGGGCGCACCCTCGCCGGTCCGCGCAGGGGCGCCCCCCGCCGGTTCGCGCGGGGCACCCCCGCCAGTCCGCGCGGGGGGCGCACCCCCGCCGATCCGCGCAGGGGCGCACCCCCGCCGGTCCGGGCGGGGGCCCACTCCCGCCGGGTCAGGCTGGCACATCCCCCGCCAGACCAGGCAGGGACCCCGCCGGTCCTGCCCCATTTCGGGTCATGTGCGCGCGCACACCCCGCCGTCCGGCCCCATTTCGGGTCATGTGCGCGCGCGCACCCCCGCCGGTCGGGCAAGGGGCGCACCCCCGCCGGTCGCTGCCTCTCTGCCGCGCTGCCTCGACGCTCGTGCTGCCTCGTCGCCTGTGCCGCGCACCCCCCGCCGGGTCGCGTACCTCCGCCGGTTCGACCCGCCGAAGCCCTATAAATAGGGGGCCATACCCCCATTGCAACGACACGTCGATAGGCCTACACGCTTACGAGCCCATACACACCACTGCTCAAAGAGCTGTCCGTGCGCGAGCTTAAAGAAATAGGCCGCACGTGCTGGGGAGAAAGTCCTTGGCGTCCTTTGGTGTTCTGTCCTCCGCGTTCGGGCCCTCCTGCGCCTCGTCCGTGAGAAGACACCACAGGTTGTCATATGACTCCTAGCATTTTCGTTTAAGTCCTCCGTCGTCACCAAACGACGTACGTAAAGGCAATGCTGTCCGACGGTGGTACAAACACCCTGTCGTGGACTTAAAGAAATGAATTGTTGGTGGACGCCCGACGGAGGCACAAACACCCCGTTTTGAGCGCGAACGTAAACTTTACGTCTTGTAAATGTCGAACGAGGCACAACACCCCGTTACGAACATCGATGTAACCCCCATGCTATGTAACGTCCGACGGAGGCACAAACACCCCGTCGTCGACGCCCATGTGCATGACTTGTTGTATATACGCCTAGTGGAGGTACAAAGCCCCATTAAAGGCGCAAATGTAAATGTCATAATATAAATGACATGAGCACGCTTGAATGAAATTGTGGAAATTTACTTGTCATCTGTTTCCTTAAAATTTCGGCATATGGTCTTTTAACAAACACTACGCATCGAAGGTATTCGAATCTCGTACTCGATGTAAATGAAACACTGACTTCGGTCGGTGGGGAACGGTCCAGTACACGACCACTCCAATCGCCTTGAAAAAACGCGAGCGCACGCGGAAAAAATAAATAAATGAAATGAAATTCGAGGGTATCGGGGTTCGCACCCAATACCCCTCGTAAATAAATATCTTTGTCTATTTCCCGTAAACAGTCTGGCACGCCCGCAGAAGCGAAAAAAGAAGAAGAATGGACGGAACCCTCCAGGGCGAAATTCATTTCAAAATAACGAAAGAAAGAAAAGAAAATATCCGTGTTCCAACAGGGGGACCAGGCGGTGGCTGGCCAGGGTACCCGCGCCGGGCCAGCGCGGGGGCCCCCCGCCGGGCCAGCGCGGGGGTACCCGTGCCGAACCAAGCGCGGGGCACCCGCGCCGGGCCAGGCGCGGGAGCACCCCCGCCGGGCCAGCTCGGTACCCCCGCCGGGCCAGTGGGGCCCGCGCGCAGGCGCCACCCGCGCCGGACCGACACCGCGCCGAACCGGTCCGGCGCCCCTGGGCGACCGGTCCGGCGCCCCTGGTCTGGCGGCCCCCCTGGTTTGGCGGCCCCCCTGGTCTGGCGGCCCCCCTGGTCCGGCGCCCGTGGCTCTGGCGCCCCTGCACGGGGCCCACTGGTCTGACGGCCCTGCTGGTCTGGCGCCCGTGCCGTCTCCACCCGCGCCAGGCCACTCACCCCCGCCAGACCACTGGCCAAAACCCCTATAAATAAAGGGGCAGCCCTTCATTCAAAGCGCGTGCATTCCCTGAGAGAAAACTCCTCGCGACGCTCCGAGCGCCCTGTGAGAGCTCCCGGTCCTCCTGAAGAACTTTCGTTCGTCTCGATGTTTGTGGGAGACTCCCCTGAACTCCCCGTGAAGCCTCCGTCTGTTCCACGTACGCCGGGCCACCCCGTGCTCCGTTTGTGACAAGACACCGCAGGTCATTATATAAGACCCGGTATTTCATGTACAAGTCCTCCAGTGTTATAAAACAACATGTGTAGAGGCATGCTGTCCGACGGAGGCACAAACACCCCGTCGTCGACGTAAATGTAAATGACATGTGTGTAAACGCCCGACGGAGGCACAAACACCCCGTCGTCGACGTAAATACAAATGTCATGATGTGTAAACGCCCGACGGAGGCACAAACACCCCGTTGTGTGAGTAAATGTAAATGGTATGCCTTGTAAACGCCCAATGGAGGTACAAACACCTCATTGAGAGCGCGAATGTAAATGTCATGAATGCATTTGAGCATATCTGTGGAAATTTAATCGTCGTCTATTTCCTTTAAATTTCGGCATAAGGTCTTTTAACAAACGTATCGCATCAAAGGTGTTCGAGTTTTTACTCGATGTAAATGAAACACCGACTCCGGTCGGTGGGGAACGGTCCAGTACACGACCACTCCAATCACCTGAAAATACGGACGCACGCGGAAAAAATGAAATGAAATATTCGAGGGCTTCGGGGTTTACACCCAATGCACCTCACGAAATAAATCTCTTTGTCTGTTTCCTGTAAACAGTCTGGCACGCCCGAAAATAAACCCTCCGAGGCGAAAATAAATCTCGAAAAGATATTCCGCATTCCACAACTATTTTCCATTATCAGGCTTAAATAAGTAACAAGGTAAGCAAAATACATCATCTTTTGCAACGTTATATTCTAACCAAATTACATACTCATCAAATCAAAAAGGAACAAATCTACGTATTTTTCCACCCAAAAGCTTCAATGGGAAATTATGATTTTGAGGTTGGCAAGGACCTTTTAAGAGATATGTTCTTCTCACACCATCTTGCAATTTTGGATGATACTTTGATATCTTCTTTCTTAATCCTAGATCTGATTCTAAGTAGTCAAATCAAATTCATCAACAGAGGAAATTCTTGTTGACTTGGGAGTGGAGTTCTACAACTACTTGAACTTCCTGCATTGCTTTGTCCTTGACTTAGCTTAACTAGATAACGTTTCATTCTAGCAAAAAAATTTATTTCAATACTTAAAAGGCTACTAACAAACAAGCTACAAAAAATCATTCACAATTTCACATCAATTATTATCAACCCACTAGATCATATTCACATATAACAATTATAAAAAAAATGTAAATACACATCATATAAGTAAGCCACCACCCAGGCTCATTGGGAGCCACCACCCAAGCTCGCTGGGAACCACCACCCAGGCTCGCTGGATTACATACCTACTTGTGCCTATTCAAGAGATTTGGATGAACACGTCGAATTGGTCACCGGCGGCGCCACGAATCTGGCAATGTGCAGGGCGTCGGACGAGATGAAGCTAAGTATCTAAAAATTTTGAAAATGTACGAGGTTGTTCACTGTTCAGTCAGATTGTAGGAGGTCTACGACAATGCCCAATGCCCAATCCTAACCTCCTTACCTCGATCTGGTGGGGATGTGCAAGGTGAGATGAACTTATGGGCGTGTGCGAGTCCGAGATTCGGCGCCGGCGGCAATGTGCAATGCAGAAGATGAATACCTGAAGCAGCAGAAGAAGAAAATGAGGAGCAGATATAGAAGGGACGAAGGGGAGGAGGGTGCGATGGGGATGGGGATTTCACCTCGTGTTCTACCGTTCTAAGAGGAGGTCGGCAACGCTCTGCCATTCTGGTAGGAGGCCACCTGCCGAGGAGGGCGACGTGACAGCGTCGGCGCGGCCGCACGAGGTCTGTGACGGAGAGGCGCCGAGGGCGGAGGCCCCTTGCCCTTCCACTTCTGGGACAGAGAGCCAGGCGCCAACGGCGAAGGGAGGAGGGCGGCGACTGACGAGCCGACAAAGCCCAGGTCAGCAACGGCGAGGGCGGAGGGCGAGGTCTGTGACAGCAAGGGGGAGGTCCGCCATCTGCAACGGCAAGGGCAGCAACAGTCCGCGACGGCGAGGGCAGACTGCGGAGGGCGTCGGGGCAACGTCCGCAACGGCCGACAGTCGCACAAGGTCGGCGACGCGGTGCAAGGTCGGCAACGGCCGCTTCCGCGTGAGGTCCGCCGATCTCATCGCGGGCAGCGTGGGGCGAGCAGCAGAGCTTCTGAGCAGGGATGAAGCCGTGAAAGGTTAGGGCAAAAACAAAATTGAAACTTTGGGGTCCTAGGACTAGATCAGGTCACCTCTGGGTGATTTTAGTGTCACCCCTTTATAAAAAGCCCTGAAATCTGCAGCATAAATGGACATTTCATTTATTTTTTATGTATACTAGGTTCTTCGTGTGCCTACCTGAAAATATCAAAACCTTAGCTTTTAGCTCCTGTTACCAAGCTCCTAAAACAGCTCTTATGCACTCCCTAAGGGCTACTGACTAGAAAGGCCAGCCTCTCTTCACCAGTTCACCTAGGATGCAAAGAGCTTCAAGCAAAACTCCAAAAGATCACAGGTCCAAAACAGATAACAGGAGTTCTAGTAGAATTTCTAGTACCTCATATCACCTTCTTCTGCCCTAGGTTCCAAAACCCAAAGCCAAATGTGGTCAAAGCCCCCCCAAAATTCCCCCTTAAAAAGGGTAAGTGCAAGCAAAACCCCTCTCTAAATGCTACCACGTGAAGAAAGGTCTCAGAGTATGCAAGATGTCTTGGATATGCCTCAGGATGCTAGTAAATTTTCTAATTCAACTCAGGACATTGCTACGGGGTAAAATTGTAAATACAGACAGATCTGCACAAACTGCAGCCAGTCTATCAAGATCATGCTAAAAATGCACGCACATAATCTAAATCTTTAAAAGTGGTCAACGATAGCTAATTGGATTATCTAACAAATGCGTTAATTCTCACCTTAATTGGACTTCTTTGGAGAAAGTTATGCTAATTCTGAGTTGATAGACATATTAAAAAAAACAAAAATCTTTAGTGGGCCTGACCTCTAAATGGCCCAACCTATTGAACCTCTAACAAACTAATTGTTGTTAGTCTATAGGTTCGAAGACACTGAGTGACACACTTTCATTTGATTGAATTACGTTGAAAAACTTTTTCTATATTTTTATCATAAGGTTTTCTGATGATGAATTACCTACATTGTCAGACGCATTGATGAGCAAAAAAATTACTTAAGCATAGCCTCGAACCTCCAGTCACGACAAGGCTAAGAATAAATTCATAAAGACAACATCCATCATAACACGGGTTATGCAGGAAGGCACACAAGAAAAGCTGCATCCTCATTCATCCGCATACAAACAGTTCCGATGTGCAAGAGATCCCACTGGACATTCTCTGTCATCAGTCTGCCAAAAAGAACAGAAGGAATTCTGGCATATATGGTGCAGCTCATAAACAACAATGCCAAAAGAACATTCACTCCAACTAATCCTAAGCTAAATCAAACAAATGCAACGATCCATTTGGGGAGAGAAGGGAAAGGAACACCACGAACCACAAAGAACGGTGCTTAGGGCCTTCAACGCCGAGGCGAGGGCATGTTCCTCCTCAACATCAAGCAAAGAACATATCGAACAAAGCAGCTCCACTGCGCCGTTCCTGACCGCAATGGACGAGTTCTCTGATCCGGCTTCACCTCTGGAGGAGGAGCAAAGATCGCGCAAGCGCTCGACCAGCTGCACCATATCGTCGAGGGTCGATAGCCGAGGAGCGCCAGCGGCCACCGTCTTCTTCAGCGAGTCCAGCGTCTGAAGCACGGGGTCATCCTTAGCCCTAGTGACCCCGGGAATACACTTGACAATACCTGCGAGGCGACGGCGACGAGAGATGAGTGCGGGCAAGGCAGAAAATGGAGGCGGCCTCGGTGGGAGAGGGCAGTTAGCAGACCGGAGATGTCGACGCCCTGGAGCGAAAGGGCGTGGATGGCGTCCTCGAGGGCCTCCGCGGGCTCCATGCCAAGGTCCTCCATGTTCTCCCTCACCATCTCCTCGAAGGCTTCCTGAGAGATCGTGCGCCCGCCGCCGCCGGAGCCCATTGGGGCCTGCTCGGGGTGGTGATGATAGCGTCGCCTCTGCTACGGCGGGCGGGGCACTGGAGACCGTACGGATCTCCGACGGAGCGAGGGGATCTCGTGCAGCGAAATGGAAAATGGTGCTGCGCCGCTTCCCCGTAACGCCGAATAGAAATTTGAAAAAATAAGGGATTTTTATTAAAAAGATTAAACAATAAATAATTAATTAATATTTAAAAATTACAATAATAGACCGGGCCGGGGGTGGGGGCTTGTCTGCGTTGCCGGGGTTCTTTAAGAATATATGTATCCAGCCCTCCTCCCCCTCTGCCCTCCTTCCCTCCCTCCACCGCTCGACCTACTCTCTCCTCTCCCCTCTCCCCTCTCCCACTCATTAATAAATGAGTTCCGCTTTGTGCACGGCTGGCCGTGCAAATTTGCACGGCCGCCGCGCCATCCCGCGCCTGCATGAGACGTGGGCGCACCCACATGCGGGGTGGGGCCGCCCGGGACGCGGATGGCGCGGCCGGCCGGTGCAAATTATTTGCACGGCCAGCCGTGCAACTGGCATTTCCCTTAATAAATTCAAAGGAAAAGACTTGGCTCCCCCAGCTCCCCATTGAGGTCACTGAGGGTGGGCCAACCCCTAAGTTGTGCCCACCTCCAATAGGGCTTTAGTTTGCATCCACCGTGAATGCAAACTAAGCCCCGATTTGCACTAAGTGGTGCTCAATTCAAAATTTTGTGCGTGTGTGGGGGGGGGGGGGGGGGAGGGGGGTGACGATGAGGGGGAGGGCGCGGGGTGGGGGAGAGGAGGGAGCAGCATCGGGTGAGAGTTCGTGAAAGGAGAGGGGAGGGGAGGGGGGAGTATTTTTTTTTTAAGGACATGCGTTGACAACAAGACAAGTCTGCCCTCTTTGTTACCAAACCGCCGACGTGGAGGTTTGGTGACTACTTTTGCAAATATTTTTAAAATAAATTATTTATTATTATTATTATTATTTATTTTGATAAAAATCTTAAAAAAGAAGGAAGTGTTTTTTATTAAAATAATTATATTTTATTATTTAATTATTTTAAAATAATCATATTTTAAAAATAATTTCCAAAATAGTCAACTTGGTGACTGGGAGACTGGGTTCGAAGAGTAGTCGTCGTTGGGATGTCTGACTCAGTGTCTCCCTTAAACCCTCGCCCAACCCCCTCTTCCTCACCCTGCCACAGTCGCACGCTGGAGCTCGCGCGCTGTCGCCTGCTCTTGATTTTGGCCTCCGCCGCCTCCTCCCTCACCTCCCCCCCACTCGGACGCCTCCTCCTCACCTCCCCCACCCAACGTCGCCTCCTCCCTCACCTCCCCCCCACCCGGATGCCTCCTCCTCCCCTCCTCCCTCACTCCTCCGCCCCACTCACCCATCTCCACCACCTCCTCCTCCTCCTCCACCACCCCCCTCAGCCCACCGCGACCCCTCACCCTCTTCTCACCACCCCCCGCCCTCTCTTGACACAGGTATGTTCATTAATTATTTAACATTTTTATTATATTATTTGTGTAATTTTATTTGATGTTAGATATGTATAAATTTGATGTTAAATATTTTTGTTTGACAAATGTGATTTATTTATCTTATAAATGACAGATATGACTAGTTCAAATATTTCTTTAATGTGTTATTATGATGGTGTCTACGTATTGAGGATCATAAACATCAATATGAAAGAGGTATTATACGCATTTTGCGTGTAAAGAAAGACAACTTTTACTGAGTTGATGAGGAAATTATATATCTTGACGAAAGACATATTAAGATGGTATAACATGCAAGTGGCCTACTTCTATGGGTGAATATATTGCTGTGAGAGTTGAAGATGATGAAACGGTTGAAAGTATGTTCGATTTGTATCCTTCTCATGTATCTATTATATAATTATATTTGGATAAGGAAGATGTAGATAATATATCTATTCAAAACAACGATGAAGTGCAAACACATGGTCATATTGATGACAACTTGCATACTCAACACTATGAGTATCAACAACCAAGTGGACTTTCACTTGTATGTTGAATGATGATGTTGATTCTACTGGATTTTATTCTGCTAATGAGAGAGATGTACGGTACGAATCATATGACTACATTTTACCTACAGATTATAACCCAGGTGAGTTGTCTACCACAATTGTACAAAATATATATTAGTGTGATTAAATTTTGAAAAAAATTATAATTTTTATTTAGAGGTCTATTGGCTATGGAGTGTCCTCCTCACAGTATCCTTTTATGCCAATCACTGATCCTTCACATACTTTTTCATAGTGCAAGCTCATCAGGATATGTGATTTCATCATCTTCATAAAATATTTTGATGCATTCCATAACGTACCATAAATCTTTTGTCATGTTTGATTGGTATAGGCACCATGTAACAGAAGAACTGTGATTGAGGAGGATGAAGAAGATGAAATAATTCACAAGATGATATAGATGACAATGAGAATATGGACGAGGGAGATGATGAACCATTATTTGATATTGCCAGGGTTAATAATATAGAAATTGAATATGAGCAAGACCCTCCAGATATATTCACTTTTGATCAATGGATAGATGAAGCCATGTTGAATAATTCTCATGAAAGGATAGATGTATCTTGTACTTTAGAGGGTGAAGAGCCTCATGTTGGACAAATTTTTACAAATAAGCAGAATTTGATATATACATTGTAATATATTCAGTTCAACATAGTGTCCAATATAAGGTGACACGAAGTCACATGAAGATGTTTACAGCTAAATGCATTCATGATACATGTGCATGGAGGGTTCATGCATCAGTTGTCAAGGGATTTGAATATTTCAAAATCAAAAAATATGCTGGACCTCATACATGTGTGAACCAATATTGCAAAGTTCCAATCGCCAATGCACATCTCGTTTTGTTCAAAGGTGATTTTGTCAGCTGTGAAGACAAAGTTAACAATTACACCAGAAGAGATTGGAGAAGAATACTATATGAATATCATGTTGAAATTTCATATAGAAAGCATGGATTGCAAAATGTTTGGCTATGAAACAAATCTTCGGCAGTTGGGAATCATCATATGCTACTCTACCCAGGTATCTAGAAGCCCTTCATTGACAAATCCGGGGACAGTTATCCCTTCACACATAACATGTCTATTGTTTACACATATTTATGTTTGTTGTTTATATACTTATAATTCTTCTTATATGTATGCATGGCAGAGATGGACCAGCTTCCAGGTCCTGTAGATAATTCTATATTATACGCACAGGAGGGGCATAGATCACAGTTGGTTTACAGTGGCTAGGTATTGTTATTGCTAAATTATTGTTGTTGTTACTTGTGCATAAATTTAATATTAACATATTTTATTTTATTTTTTCAGGAAACAAAAGTTCTTAAATTGGGAGCACCATAGGAGCTTGGGTGGTTGGCAGTTGACCCCGCATTGTAGAATATGTACATAGAGCTGGTTTATTTCATTTGACTCAGGTTCAGTGGATCAGGTTAGATTGGGCATTGATCACTGCCCTTGCTGAGAGATGGAGGAGTGAGACACTGACTTTCCATCTTACACATGGGGAGATGAGTATCACGTTGCAGGATGCTACTATTTTGATGGGATTACCAATTGATGGTGATGTTGTTGTAGGAAACACTAGTTAGATTGGACAGATGTTTGTATGGCACTTTTAGGTGATGTCCCAGATATGATGAGACAAGGTTCTGTAAAATATCTTGGTTGGGAGAAAGGTTTGCAGTTATCGCAGAGGATGCATCGGTGGAGGTTGTTAGACGACATGCACGAGCATACTTGTTACATCTTTGGGTTGTACTATTTCAATGATAATACATGAAACTCAGTGCCACTTATGTATCTACCGCTTCTAGAGGACTTTGATCGAGCTAGTAGATACTCGTGGGGTGGTGCGACACTTGCTTATCTCTATCGTCAGTTGTCTATTGCATGCAAGTCGGATGCCAAGGCCATTTGTGGTTCATTGACTCTTCTCAGAATTTGTCATTTAATGCATATTTATTTTACCTTTAACAATTTATTGCATCTTCTAATATTTGATTTATTTTGTGTTGTGGTCTTGGGAGCGACTACATGTGGGACGTCCTGATATTGCGATGCATCCTTTGGCAGAGGACATGCCTTTTGGTCACAGGTAAATTCAGAATGTTGTATGACTATTTAATTATAGAAATTTTACTAACTCACAAATAATGTAGGTGGAATGTTCCGAGAGTAGAGATAAATAACCATCGACATGTTTTGAGACTATACAGATCAGAGCTTGATCATCGGAGGACTATTAGGTAAACATAATGAAACATATTGTATTGTACACAGAGGATATAGTACTTACACTTACACTTACACTTACATCATGCATTTTCAACACAGGTTAGGTGGGAGCCATACACTTCTGATATATTGCAGATATTACGAACTGTTTCTAGGCAGGCATCTGATCTTTGGTTGTCTCGGGTTCCTCTTCTTTGTTTTTCTATTGTTGAGATGCATGTTCCAGATAGAGTACTTAGACAGTTTGGTAGAGTACAACCTATTCCTGATCCTGTTGATGCATTAGATCGTGTCACCCGGAAGGGACGTGGGCATATTGATTGGGCTAGATATTTTGCACATTTTGTACAGATGTGGCATCGTCAGAGAGATTACATTATACCACCAGATGAGGACACTGTTGGACCTTTTGGTACGGTAGCAAGCTAACCTAGAAGAGGGGGTGAATAGATTTTTCTGAAATCTGAAATAGAAACTTAAACACAGAAAATTAACACTTGAAAGTTTGGTTAGTTGAGTGTGATAGAGAGTAGAAGTGCGGAAGCAAATAAACAATCACACAAAGGACACAAAAAATTTATCCTGGTTCTGCCCTTCCCACATGGAAGTCCTACGTCCAGTCCCCAGCAAACCTCTTGGGATTTTACTAACCAAGGGTATAGTCCCCCTCAAGGACAATACAACACCCAGCAGCCCAGCTGGTCTTCTTCTCTTTCCCGGGCAAGAAGGCAGCCCACTTCTCTTACAGGTAAAGAAGTCAACCTCCTAGTACAAACCCAGTGCGATTCTGCTAGACTTAAACCCCCAGCTAGGTTCTACACTTTATACAGTCCTACAGCTGGACAGAAATCTTTCTTAGAAAAGAAAGAACAAAACTGAGAGTTGGAACAAATGAAAACCAACTAAAAAGAACTCTCAACGAAAAGACTCTCTCCCCCAAATTACAAAGATGCACACAGAAAGAGAGTGAAGAGAGGAAAAAGTGCTTGAAACTTGAGGGTTTCAAATGCTTGAACACTTCTTCTTGGGTTCGGGCTCTTTCTCTCTTTTCCTTTGAGTGTATGTGGAGTTTTGGTTCTTCACAGGATGTACACTCCTTCAAAGATCTTCAGAAAAGCTCTTACTTCTTCTTCAGCCTTGCTTTATCTTTTATATGAGTAGCTTTGAACAAATCCGTTGGAGTTCTAGCCATTGCTCATCTTCTCTTTCTTCTGATATTTTGTAGTCTACGAGGTCTGCAAGCATAGAAGAAAGTGTTTAGATAAAAGAGTGTTTCTGTCAAAAAAGTTCATACCTCTATATTTCCTGTTGCCACCCAGAAGTAGTAAGTAACCCCCTTTTTGTTGGCAGGAAAGAAGAGATCTAGAAAGATAAGCAAAAAGATCTCCTATCAGAAAGATAGAAGATTACGCAAATCAATAATATATGACTTTTTTACTAGATGCCAAAAGACACTTTGAAATATAAAGGGAATCTATGTTTAAGTAATCAAATCCATGTTTTCAAGTAAATCCATGTTTCATTTATGAAATTCATGTTCTTTCAAGCGAATCCATGTTTTCAAGCGAATCCATTTTTCATTTATCAAATCCTTATGAGAGCAAATCGATTGAGAGCAAATTCATGTGAGAGCAAATCCATGTGAGAGTCACTTATCAAATCCTTATGAGACCAAATCGATGTGGCACTTATCAAATCCTTATGAGACCGAATCGATGTGGCACTTATCAAATCCTTATGAGACCAAATCGATGTGTGAGTGAAATCTATATTTTCAAGTAAATCGATGTGGCACTTTGTGAACTGAAATCGATGTATATTGAATGGACATCAATTTAGTTTTTTAGTGCAAATCATACAGCAATACTGTCATAATTTATATTTATTAGAAAAATATAATATTGAATATATTTAATAATATTTAATTAATCATAAGTTTTGTTATCACCAAAATACCGTAATTTTATATTTATTAGGAAAACATGATATTAAATATTTTTAATAATATTTAATTAATCATAAGTTTTGTTATCACCAAAATACCATAAATTTGTATTTATTAGGAAAACATGATATATTATTTTTTTATAAAATTTAATTAATCATAAATTTTGTTATCACCAAATATAAAGGTAAAATATAGGAGTGGTTCAACAGACACTGCTGGTATTGGTAGAGTGGAGTATATGTCTTGGTATTGGTCTATCACCAGGCGGTACATTGGTCGGCCAGGTTTCACTTATGATATGCGTTATGAGCCACGTGATCACATAGAGAGGAGTCTGGTAGAAAGTATGAAGCATTTACATATGATGGTTACTGATGACCTTCAGGATGATATGATATCGGATAGTACATAGTCTAGATATATAGCCATGCAAATGTACATTGATAGTGTGCTATCTCAGGTTCAGCGGACAGATTCTCTACATCAGATGCAGGACCTTCAGAGCCATGTGTAGGCATGTCACAGCAGCCAGATGATGCAGGACCACCTCAGTTTTCTCCAGAAGTTATGACATTTTCACAGCATGGTCTGTATGACGTAGGAGCTTCACAGATACTGACAGATGAGGGCATGCCAGATGCACAGCCCACAGTCTACAGTAGGTACATATCGTCGCCAGCGACGTCACAGAGGTTCGATTAGCACACTACCACAGCAGAGTTAGTCTGATCTACTTAGGGAGACATTAGACAGTATATCAGAGAACATGGATTCTGAGACAGCACAGTCAGAGTCATATGATGCTATCTTAGTGCATGAGACACAGTCACAGTCGGAGACAGAGGTTGATGCACAGGGTGAGATACACGAGCAGTGCCACAGTCGTGGTCGTAGTCGAGGTCAAGCATCAAGAAAGGGAAAGAAGATATGGTTTCCATAGTTCTTTTCAGATATATTCTATACTTGATATTTTTTAGTTGTGTTTTTCGTGTACATATGCTATTTTGATGTATTTGTGATTTAGACATGATTATTAATACTGAATTTCTCAAATCCTGAAATAAGCAATCCTTATATTGAAACCCATCTAAAATAACTCTTCCTCTTATTAGTCCTTTAGGCATCTGCAGATCATTTATAAAAGGGCATCCAAGGGCATTAGCTTTCAACATTTTCAAATCATGAACAAAGGAGAGATGAATAGCACAAGGAAAGGAAGAGGATTGAGATGTGTAACACAAGAAAAGGAAGAGTATTAGTGTGAACAGATTAAGCTAAATAGTACCGGTTCAAGCTGTGCGCATGCACCTAATTCACAAAGTAAGAAATTAAAAGCAAAGTCCGCGCACATCCACAGGAAGTTGTATACCTGTCCTGCGTTTGCACATTTCTGTTAAAAGCGGTCGACCGCTCCTCTGCCCGGGCGGTCGATCGCTCCTGCTGCCTGCGTTGCGACCATTTTGATAAAAGCGGTCGACCGCTCCTCCGCGCAGACGGTCGACCGCTCCTCCATCGAGAGGATTTTTTTTTAACATAATAGAGTCAGCATTGGCATTGCCGACTTTTGTGTCGGCAATGGCAATGCCGACTCCAAAGTCGGCCTTGGCAATTCTGACTTCAGAGTCAGCAATGCCAATGCCGACTCCAAAGTCGCCATTCGCAATGCGGACTCCGAAGCCAGTATTGCCTATGCTGACTCCAGCTGGCATCCGGTCTCCCGATCGCCAGGTTGCCAACGTGGCAACTTGGCGACTATTTTAGGAATTAATTTTAAAATATGATTATTTAAATAATTAAATAATAAACTATGATTATTTTAATAAAAAACCCAAGAAGGAACATTATAGACGTCAGGTTTTATGAAAAGATTTTTTATTAAATAATTATACTTTTATTATTATTTATTTAAATAATCACATATAAAAAATCTTTCTTGAAATAGTCATCAAACTTACCACGTCGGAAAACGAGTCACCAAGTGACCAGAGGCACATCGGTATCGATATTAACAAAACCAACACCAATGTCAAGTTTTCGAATCCACTCCAGTGTCGATTTTCCCAAACCTGACACTAGTTGCCAATGTCGACATCAGTGTTGGGTTCAGTAATACTGACAGTATGAGCACTTAAAACCACCTCGTAACCCTCCCTTGGTCCCCCCCACTTCCCCGCAACATTAGAGCTCCGTCGTGCGCTACGTGGTCCCTCCCCCCTCTCTGCTGCTATACTGGTGTTCTCCCCTCCTCTGTTGTTTCTGTTGCTGGGCTACCGGCATTCCCCCTCCCTATGTTGTTGCTGCTATGGGCTTCCAGCGTTCCCTCCTTCCTCTGTTATTGCTAGAGGGCCTCCGCCGCCGCTACTACTGCACATACAAAGGCACCCCCCGCCGTGGTGCTACTGCAAAGCCTTCGACACCGTCGCCGCTTCTATTGCTATGAGGCCTCCTCCGCTGCCGACACATCACCTACGAGGCAGCCATTGCTATGAGGCTGCTATTGTGAGGTGTACTGAGCTCGTGAGAAAATTATATTGTTTTACTTTAGTTGAATGATTAAGTTGAACTTGCATATCATATTGAACTTGCACATCATAAATTATAACTTACATATTGAACTTGCATACATATATTATTTTACTTTAGTTGAATGATTTGAATTGATTTTAATCTTCTAAATATTATAGATTATGATTAGTTCAAACATTTCTTTAATGTGATAGTGTACTAATTTTAATTTGGTAAATATTATAGGTCATGACTAGTTCAAATATTTCTTTAATGCGTTATTGTGAAGGTGTACTCCATTGAGGATCATAAATCTCAATATGAATGAGGCTTTGTACTCATTTTGCTTATAAAGAAAGACATCATTTATTATGAGCTGATGATAAAATTATATGCTTTGACAAAGTATGACGAAAGTCGCACTAAGATTCGTATAACATGCAAGTGGCCAACTTCTATGAGGGAGTATATTGTAGTAAGAGTTAAAGATGATGAGATAGTTGAAAGTATGTTTGGCTTGTATCCTTTATATGTATCTACTATACAATTATATTTGGAGAAGGAATATATAATAATATATCTAGTTAAGGCAATGACACAGTGCAATCACACGGTCATTCTATGAGAAACATGTCTACTCAAGGCTACGACTATCAAGAACCATTAGAGTTTTCACACATATGTCGAATGATGACGTTGATTCTGTAGGATCGAAAAAGGATGGACAAGATCTAGAAGGGGGGGGGGGGGGGGGGGGAATAGATCTAGGCCAACTATTGCGGAAGCTTAGCCAATTTAAAACAATGCATGGAATCAGAGGCAATTTGAAAGAGCAATTTATAGATCTGATGAGTGATTATGTGAATTAGATGATTGAAGTGGAATCAAGTTGATTAAAAGTGAATTCGAAAAACCCTATGCATACATCTAGCGAAATGTGAATTTAAATCACACACAAACCACTGCACAGAGATTTTTTAGGTGGTTCGGAATCACACCATGTGATTCCTACATCCACCCCTCACACTGTGAGGATCCACTAAACAACTTGGATACACCACACTTGGAGCCTGACAACTCCAACACAATGAGTTCTTACAACTCACACAACTCCTAGAGCAAGACTACTCTAGACACTTGAGCACAATTGCTCAACACAACTGAGTACGACGACTCAAAACTGAGCATACAGGCTCACAAACCACTTGCTAGATCAAAAACACAAAGATCCAGATCCTCTAGCAATGATCTGATCTAAAAAGGTTCATTCAAGAGGATTAATGCAATAGTTCATGCAATCTCTAGAATGACAAGAAGAAACAAGGGGAAATGAGGAATGGGGTGAAATGTCCTTGTTCTTCAAGAAGACTCCCTTGTAGAGTCCGAATTGTGAAGAAGCTTGATCTCCAGAAGTCCCTGCCGATGCTGTGCAACTTGGTCTTTGGGATCTTCTTGAATTCTTCACAATTGTCTGCTTCTACTTGATCTGCACCTTGGAAGTGATCTCACTGCTTCATCTTGGATCAATCTTCACTTCTTGTGCTTGGAGATGGGGAGTTGGGTTGGAGAAGCACAAGGGAGCAAGAACAGGGAGGAGAGCTCTCTCTACCACCGAAAGGATTTCTGGAAGGCTCTCTTTTCTTGGATGGCCAATTAGGAGAGTATTTATACCCCAAAGTGTCCAAAAGTACCCTTGGGGGTCGTGAGCACATGATCCAAGGCCGATCCACCAAAACCCTGGGGTGCCACGTGTCCAGGAGAGACTTTAAGTCACAAAGTTTCCGGAGTGTGTCGACCTGCCCATAGGGTGTGTCGACACACTGTCCCAGATGGCAGAAAGAGTTCCCTGGGAGAGGGCTAGTGTCGACCTGACTTGGTCTAGTGTCGACACCCTGTAGACAATCCTCAAAACATGCCTTCTATGAAAGCCCTCCAGTGTCGACACTACTGCATCTGGTGTCGACCTGCTATATAGGCCTGTTGACAGGGTTCTCTGGGAGCTGCCTCTAGTGTCGACCTGACTTGGTCTAGTGTCGACACCACTTCACCATTTCTTCAACATTCTGCCTTTGCTTTGAAGCATTGTGTCGACACCAGTAGGAGGGTGTCGACACTACCTTTGCAAGAAATGTTTGTCCCTGAGAATAAACACATAAATCATTAGTCCAATCTATTATCATGAATATAATGAAAATGTGTTTGGAAACAGCTTTTGAATATTGTTATTTCATGTGTGATGTATTTCACATGTTCCAATTATTGTGCATCAAAATCACAACTTGTCATCATCAAAATATGAGGGGAAATGAATTATATTCACACTCAACCCAACAATCTCCCACTTTTTGATGATGGCAACATTAAATTCATATGAAAATTGAAGTTTCAATGAAATGTGATTTTAAGCTTTTTGTTTATACAACACCCAATTTGAAAAACACTGATTGACATGAGCTATGTTTCAATTCTTTTTATTCACAATTGTAAAAAAACCATTGAACATATTTTAGTAACATTTGAAATTTTGCACACACAAGAAGCACAATGTTACTAATAATGAACTCTTGTCCCAAATGGTCAAGCAGCTTGACAATCATCCATTCATTGACATTCATTAAAAAATTTCAATCACATTCAAGACAAAAGTGTTTTTTTCATTTCAGTCAACAAGTGTCACTTTTCATTTACAAAGATGTGTTCATTACAATCTTTCAAAACAAACAACATTCCAAAAGACTTCTTTCTTTCTTGCTATCTTCTCCCCTTTGACATCATCAAAAGAAAGTACATTAAGCAGGAGGAGGAGGAGGAATGGGAAGGAGAATGGATTCTATTGACTTAAGTCTTGACTCCATGGCATGAAGGTTGGAGTTGAGCTGCTTCTGCATGGTTGAAGCCTTGTATGAACAATCTCTTCTAGCCTTTGACTATTGTCAGACATAGTGTACTCAATGGCAGACAAGTCAACTGAAGATGGCTGAACACTAGAAGAGGAACTACCAGGTCCATGCTTGTTGATGTTCTTTAGCTCCTTCTTGAGGGCAGACATCTCACTATCAATGTGAGCAGATAAATTTTTCATGCTTTCTAAATCATCTACTAGATGAGCAAAAGACAGCCTTGTCTTGGAAATCTGAGTAACTGCTTCTTGACTATTGAACAAGGATGTCTGGGAATTTGCCAAAATTCCCTCAAGAACTTTTTCCAAAGTCTCTTGATGCTCCTTCAGCTTAATGGATGCATCAGCCAAGGTTCCAATCAGTCTATTAAACCTTTGAGTGGCATGGTCTGATGCTTCTTTCTGCTTTATGAACTGAGCATCATGGTATTCTCTAACCTTTGTACCTTCAAGTCAAAACTCTCTGACATTTGTTGGATGGAGTAGTGAAGGCATCAAACTTGTCATTTAGAAATGAATAAAGCTCTGGTGGAACATAAGGTCCACCAAAGGCAGAAGAGGTTTGAGCTGGAGCTTGAGCTTGTGAATATCCATTGAATGATGAATAGGTGAGAGTTTGAAATGGAGTAGTGAGAGGTGCATCCTGGGGTAATTGGGCGTCATTTTCAACTTGAGGCTGATCCTCAGGAGCAAGAGGCTGGCCTCAGGAATTTGAGGCTGGTCCTCATGAACTGGAGGCTGGTCCTCATGAACTGGAGGATGGTCCTCATGAACTGGAGCCATTACCTCAGGTGCTATGGTTCCTCAACAACTGGCCCTCTTCTTACTTGGTCACCCTCAAGCCTGAATCCCATGAATTTTTGCAGATGCTTGAAGCAATATATGTTGGACTTGGGGATTATGAGACTTCTCATTTTCAAGAGACACACCAAAGTGCTCAAAAACGGGTGTGAGATGACTGCATAGGGAAGAGATCTATGGAGATCTTTCCTAGTGGTCTCAGAGATTATCTGGTACATAATCACGTGGATGTTTATCTTGAGGTCTTCTTCATGCAATAAATCACAAATCTCTGAATATCTGTGAGTCTATCCCTGCCACCACCCTGGGTTGTTGATGGTGGTGAGGATGTGGTGAATAATTCTCAACACTGGTGGAAAGGTGTTTGTGTTGAACTTGTGACATGGGTTTGTCTAGGGTCAGACTCATCAGATGGAAGACCAGTCAAAATAGAGTATGCTTCATGGAGATCAAATCGAAATTATGATAATCTGTGCCTTCATCAGGAACTCTGATAGAGTTGCAGCCAAAGCAATGGGTATGTCTATCTCAACACCTTAACCTCAGACTTGTACCCCTCATCATTGCATTGCAAATAAAATAGAACTCTTGGACAAGTTTGGGGTAAATTGTTCTAAACTGTGATATGAAAGGTAGCCAAGACTGAAATTGAAGAATTCTAGAATTTCTGGAAAAGCAGCAACCAACTCATTATCTGCCAAGTCTACAGCCCTAGGTTCAGGATAGTTTTCTCTTCACTGATTGACTTGGAAGGGGTAGCCTCTGAAGGCTGGGAAGACCCAGAAGATGGAGAGGACGAGTCCCCAGAAGCTTCAGGAGAAGAAACCAAAATTCTCCGTCTAGGGTTTGCAGACCCCCTGCCTCTAACAGAAGAGGGTGCCCTACCTCTTTTTAATGGAGAGGGAGATGCAGATGAAGGCCCTGGCTGCTCAGCAGGGTCATGCCGATGCTTGCTTCTCCTCTCAGTTGGCGGTTGTTCTTCCACAGAGATGGGCCTAGCGGTTGCTCTGGACCTTGCTCCACGGCGAGGGACTGGCTTGGGGGCCATGGAAGCAAGAGAGAGTGGAAGAGCAGAGGATGGAGAAGAAGGAATGAAGGGAAGAAGGACAAAGATGGGTTGGAGGAGGGAAGAAGGTGGAGTGGCTGCCGTTTTCAAAGGTGGAAGGCGGCCAAGGGTCGACCTTGCATAGAAAAGGGTTTTAGGGGTGCAATGGCCCGCAGGTACAACCAACCTAAACTGGCGCCCCATATCTGAACCGCCTAGACAGGGGTCTGTGTCGACACTAGAAGAGGTTAGTGTCAACCTGGGCTGGACTGTGTCGACACTAGATGGAAGTAGTGTGCGACTGCCTTAACTGTGTCGACACTAGATGGAAGTAGTGTCGACCTGGCCTGAAGAGAAATTTGAGTATTTGAGCATGGGAAAAATTTGTGAGTTTTGGGATCTCTTAATATGATTCAAGATGGATGGAATTAGCATTTCAAGGATGTTAAGAGGCCAAAGAATTCAGTGGTCATAATTCTTGCAAAATGCAACAAACTTCAAGGTTACACAACAGCCAGCAGGATATATTCATTAAATGTCTTGAACCAGTAAATGATAGTTTGAGGGATATAGGATATTCAACAATCAATACAAACGACCATACTACCAAATCCAAAGAAATTAAAATATCTTTTTAGAATGAGATCAAGTGTGATGAAGATAAACACCTTTAAAACAAATTGATGATAGACAAAGATGGTCATTTAGGCAATTCTCCTTGGATAGTTTTGAGTTTTTAATCAAACTATCAAATGTAGTAAATCTTGTTCACTCAAGAACTAATGCTTTTACACACCATAGTTCCTGGATACTAGGGATTTACTCATTATCTAGTTTCAAAGGGGCAAATGACAAACTTTTACATGGAAATATACGTTTATCAGACGCCAATATTTCCAGTACTCAGTCACCATAAAAAATATAGCATTATTATATTTTTATTCTTGATTTTGAACCCCTTTGAACAGAGATAGCAAAGATACCTCATGACATACATGGCACTTCATTCATTGTGAAGGTTTGTAGTTTCTCAGTATTTGTGCCATGGCTCTGTTGAATATCAAGTGTAAGGAGAATTTTATAAAATTGAAACCATTTATCTCACATCAGTTGCAAAAAAATGTTTAAATTCAATGCACACATTATCCTTCAGTCTATGAAAGAGATTGAATTTATGTAGTCTTGAAAGTATAGTTAAGAATTGATGTGAATAAATGTAGTAGATCACTCAAAGGATCATTCTGAGGTTCTAGACACCTCAATGAGGACACTCTGCAAGGAGTTGTTGTAATTCAAGAAGAGTTTTGAATTTTGCAAAAGAAATGAGTTGTGAATTCTCTAGCTCTCCTTGAGATAATGATTCCAATAACTTTTCATCAAAATAAAGATATGCAAGTATTTTGAAAATATAATGATTCTCTTTTAAAACAAGGCTCCCTCTCAACAATTGCATATTCATTTCTTAGTACTTGGCGGAGACATATACTCTCGCATAGTGAAAGTGTCCAGACAAGCAGAACTTGTCTTCTTCAAGTCACCATTTGATATACCAAGGAGTTCAACACAATGTGAGTTGAAGAATTTATGTCAAAAAGAAATGGAAGTTGAATGTAAGAGATTGGAACAATATGAATCAAGAAGAAAGAAGAATTATGAAACAATGACTCCCCCTCAGAATATGCCTAAACACTCAACCCAAATGAGAGAGATCAAGAAGATGGATATTTGCAAAGACTAAGCTCTCTCTCAATGATGAAAATCTACTGTCAGGAAGAGGTTTGTGAAGATGTCAGCAATTTGTTTTTCAGTTTCAATGAAGAGGAGTTCAAAGGATTTCTTTGCTACCTCATCTCTCAAGAAATGATGCCTAATTTCAATATGTTTGTTCTCTAGAATGCTGAATTGGGTTTTTAGACAGATTTATGGCACTTGTGTTGTCACAAAGAATGGGAACACAATCTAACTCTGGTTGTAATCAAGAAGTGATGTTTCACCCAAAGAATTTGAGTGCCACATCTACCAGCTGCAACATACTCAGCCTCTGCAGTTGACAAAGCAACTGAATGTTGCTTTTTAGAAGCCCAAGAGATTAGGCACCCACCTAAGTACAAACACAAGCCACTTGTGCTTTTTCTATCTAATTACACCCAGCATAATCAGCATCACAATAGGCAATCAAGTCTAACTTACAACCAGCAGGATACCAAATTCCAAGATCACATGTTCCAACAAGATATTTAAAAATTCGTTTAACAGCTAACATGTGACTTTCTTTGGATTAGCTTGAAATCTAGCACACAAGCACACACTAAACTGAATGTCAGGTCTAGAAGTAGTGAGACAGAGTAGAGAACCAATCATACCTCTGTATGTCTTTGAGTCTACTGACTTACCAAGTGAGTCTTCTTCTAGTTTAGCATTAATTGCAATTGGTGTGCTTGAATGCTTGAGGTTCTGGAAGTCAAACCTTTTCAGAAGTTCTTTGACTATTTGGTTTGACTTATGAAGATCCCCTCGGTTTGGCTTACCTGCAATCCCAAGAAAAAATTTTAAATCTCCCATTAAACTCATTTCAAATCATTTTTCATTTAGTTTGCAAATTCAGTGCACATGCTCTATTGGTTGATCCAAATATTATGTCATCAACATAAATTTGGACTGCAATTATTTGATTTTGATAGTTTTTGTGAACAGGGTTTGATCAACATTACCTCTAGAGTATCCTTTCTCAAGCAAAAAAGAACTCAAATGTCTCTTGGAGCTTGTTTAAGACCATATAGAGCCTTATGAAGCTTAAATACATGATTAGGATATTTTCATTTTCAAAGCCCAGAGGTTGTTCAACAAAAATATTTTCTTTTATATAACCATTCAAAAAGGCACTTTTGACATCCATTTGATAAACTTTGAATTTCAAAGATGATGCAAAAGTAGAAAAATCTTACAGCTTCTAGCCTAGCTACAGGGGCATATGACTCTTCAAAATCAATTCCAAACTCCTGGTTGTACCCTTTGCAACTAGCCTAGCTTTATTTCAATGACTTGACCATTTTCATTCAATTTATTTCTGAAAACCCATCTAGTGCCAATGACTGATTGGTCACTAGGTCTAGGTACTAATTTCATACTTGATTTCTTTCAAATTGATGAAGTTCATCATGCATTGCATTGATTCAATCAGAACTCATTAGAGCTTCATCAATTGATTTTGGTTCAACTTGGAAAATTAGAGCTAGTGGGTCTTCATCAATTGCATTCAAGAATGATGATCTAGTTCTTACACTATCATTCACATTGCCAACCACATTTTCTAATGGGTGATCTCTCAAAATCTATGTTCAGAAGTTACCTGTTGAGGTGCACTTAAGTCTGGAACAACATTACCTGATCCACTTGGAGTAGGTGAATGAATGTTCAAGTTCTCACCAATGTCTTCATTTCCTCAACAGTGGTGAGGAATTCACAATGAAATCATCTCTTCATTATCTTGACTGTCCCTGCAAGATTTAGAACCATGAGTTGAAAAGGAATTTTCATAAAAAATAACTGTGGTGACTCTTCAACAGTTTTGTTCTGAGAGAAAAAACTCTAAAAGCTCTTGACACTTCAGAATAGCCAAGAAAGATGGCTTTCTGACTTTTAGCATCAAATTTGTCAAGATTTTCTTTATTGTTGTTATGAACAAAGCATTTACACCAAATATTTTGAAATAAGACACTGTTGGCTTTCCGTTTTTCAATAATTCATAAGGGGTTTTTCTGATTTTTGGTCTGACCAATGCTCTATTGAGAATGTGATTTACTGTATTCACAGCTTCAGCCCAGAAGGATTTGGGCAAATTACTTTCTAAGAGTATGGATCTAGCCATTTCCACAAGAGTTATATTCTTTTTCCAACTCCATTTTGTTCTGGAGTTCTTGGTGAAGAAAACTTGTGAAATATGTGAAGTTCAGCACATAAATCAGAAAATGATTTGTTTTCAAACTCACCCCATGATCAATCAAAATGTTTTTGATTTTATATGAAAAACTTGTTAAGGCAGTGGTACAGAAATTCCTGAACTCAAGACAAGCATCACTTTTGTGGGACAGAAAGATAACCCATGTAAAAATCATCAATAATGACAAACCCATATCTTTTGCCACTAAGACTTAGAATTCCTGTTGGGCCAAAGAGGTCCATGTGAAGTAATTCTAGTGGCTTAGATGTGAGTACCTCATTGAAGGTTTTAAAAGATTTTCTGGTTTGTTTTCCTTGGGCACAAATCTCACAAACTTGATTTTCTACATTAGAAAAGGATTCAGGAAGACCTTTAACCAAATTCAGCCTTAACAGTTTATTTATTGTTCTGAAACTTGCATGACCAAGTCTCTTGTGCCAAGTCCATGCAATTTCATCTTATTTGCAACAAGATAAATATTTTCAGAAATTTTTTTATCAAGGTGATCATGTAGACATTGTTTCCCTCTTTCCAAAGAATTTTATTTATCAGTTGATGAGTCCATTATCTTGAAAAATTAAATTCAAACACAACTTTGTGACCTTTGTCACATAGTTGGCTAATGCTAAGCAATTGTAATTTAAACCATCAACTAACAAAACATTATCAACTGAGTTTGAGGAAGATTGACCAACCTTTCCATATCCAATAATTTTCCTTTATTTTTACCTCCAAAAGTAACAGAACCTCCTCCTTCTCAATCATGAGTGAAAATTTAGTTTGTCTCCAGTCATGTGTCGTGAACACCCACTATCAAGGAACCACACATTTGAGTTGGGTGCACGACCTTCCTGCAAAAACAATCAGTGGAGAGAAGATTTGGTACCCCAACATTGTTGGGACCATCAGAATGTTTGAGCATTGACATCAAATCTTTTCTAACCCAAATCTGACTTGTTTTTTCGCTTCTGTTTTGGTTCATTGGTGTTTTTGTCTTTTTCACTTATCCTTTTCTTTATGAATTAAAACACAAGTGTCTTTTTCACATTAGGAGGGGAGTTTTGCATTTGGTCATAAGTGTTCGTTGTGGAGGTACAAACCAAGGGTTTGTTGGTACATGAAAAATTTGGATAGAAGAATTGAGGGTGGTACCAAAATGGATTGTGTACCATTGGTCCAAGAATTAGTCCAATCAGCTTGATGTGCTGTCTTGGAAGTCCAAGGTTTGTTATGAATGATTATTTTGAGTTTTTCTTATTTTTCAGATTTTACTTGAATTTTTGATTGACTGGTTTTTATTTATTGAGGTTGAGCAGGTCGACTGTACTTGACTGGTGTCGACACAGCAGTCACAAATTTCATCTTTTTGTGGACTTGTGTTGACCTGTCAGGTGATTGTGTCGACCTGTTGATTTCTCTTTGTTCTGGTTTTTTGAAATTTTTACTGATGTAACGTTCTGAACGTCGGATTGCTTCGGATCGTTTCGGATCGTCTTAGTGTAGTCGTGGAGGCCAGTGTATGGCCGATGACAGGTGTGTAGCAGGTAGTTTCAGTAGATTATGAAATTTTGCCTAATATGTTCTCTGTTTCTGTTCCTATCGCGACAGTGAGGAGCGTCGCGTTGTGTCGCGACAGCTCCGGGCACCGCGTTCATGACACCGCCGGTTTAAGTGAGCGTGTGCATGTGCCGCGTGTCGCGTGCTGGGTGCAAGGACTGACGTCAGTAGGCTTGACGCGACAGTCTAAAGCGTCGCGTTCAGGTCGCGTTGTTGACGAGCGTCGCGTTCTTACCTGCGCTGTGTTTTTAAGTAACCCTAGCAGAACAGAGCGGGTGAAAGCTCTGTTCGGCCAGGGGTTTTGCTGTGGGGTTTTGGGTGATTTGGCTTGCTAAAGCCCGTTCGACGAGTTTCCACCGCGAGGACGTTGCGTGGAGCGGAGGAACATCGTGCGAGCTTTGTTCTTCGCATTCTTCGCGAAGGTAGGGAGATTTCCAGCGTTTTGATCCGTGGATTGCCCGTGTGATGTAGATAATGTGTTTCCTGCTTTCTAAACCATAGATAGCATGTGTAGGAACACATTAAAGCATTAAAATGGATGAGAACCACAGGTTTTAATGAGTTTGGGGTGATCTGGATGATGGATTCCGGAGTAGGGTTCGCACCTGCTATCGCGGTTGCTCTGAGAGCCGCGACCAGTCGCGACGCATCGTGCGGTCGCGTTCTGAAGGCGTCTATCGTGCCGCCGCGACAACAGCCGAATGTTGTCTTTCTAGCATAAATGTTTATGTAGAATATCTGTACAGCTCAGTTTATGTTATATGGTGATAGAAAGAGGTGCATTGGCACTCTCTACGCTCGGGAGCGTGTGGTTGTAGTTTACTTGATGTTCACTGGTTTCGTGAAGATTTCACGTGACTCATACGTTTATATGTGATTCTGGTACGTGGTGTGTAGTTTGACGCCTTCCGTGGATACCTCTTCATTTGGGAGCCCCAGGTTTTGTGTGAGCCAGGCACGTGAGTGCTCGGGGCTTGTCCCGGTACTGGGTACCGACGAGGTCTTGTCGTCTTCCTGGACACCCTCACTCTTGTGCTGAGTAGTACGTCCGGCTAAGGGAAAGACGACAATGGGATAGCGACTAGAGAGAGTTTGTTGTGTTGTCGCTTGTAGCGCGCTCGTAGTTGGGGGAGACGGACACCAGTAGACATATTGGACCCCAGCTAGTCCTGTTTTCTAGTGTCTCACTTTAGGGAGCTCAGGCCAGAGTCCCTAAAGGTGTCAGGCATGGGCCTGCGAGGTGTGTGACCTGCAGGTTGTGGTGGTTTAGTTGGACTCCACAGTTCTTGTACTTGTTTAGTGGAGCGGCAGCTGGACCTTTCGTCCGTGGCTGCGAGACTGAGAGGTGGTCCTGTGTGCTTTGTCCGGGTCAGTGACTGGTGTCGCGAACCAGTTGACGTGGCTCGAGTGTGGCATTTTCTCTACAGTAGCTCGTACACTTGTTTGGTATTGCCGTTTATTTATTTACGATGATTCTTGTTAAGTGGCAAATGGTAACTTGTATTTACAATTTTATATCCTGCTGGATAATGTTATAAATTGTTAGTATAGCAATTCCTGCTTTGCTACTTGTGTTGATTTGCTCGGTTTTTAGGGAGTTTCCCTACTGAGCCAGTGACACGTGAGGCTCACCCCTACCTCCTACCAGGTGAGGGAGTTCAGGAGACTTCGCACCCATCGTCCAGTGGAGGGTCACCCACCAGCAGTGTAATTTTATTTTCTTGTTGTTCACCTCGGGTATGCCCTAGGTTCTGTTGTAGTTTGGCTACAGTTGTGCTATGGTTATGTATATTACATGTAAATATTTATGGGATTGACAAATCTTATGAATGTTTAGTTAGTTCCTTTATATCTCTACAGACTCGTGGTTTGATATCCCTTGCGAGGCTTCGGCCCGTTCGCGGGAGGCGGACTCAAGTCAGGCTTGCTATTAGGTTAGCGGGTCTGAACGGTGAGGACCGTCACAGTTGGTATCAGAGCAAGTTCTGTAAGAATATAAGGAATTAGAAATGCATAGCCATATCTATATGTAACCCACTGCTGGTAGTGACCCTGATTTTGAATTAATTTCGTGTGTATGGTATGGTTGAAAATGATGTTTGTGCAGGAGTAGTAATGGCCGAAAGGAGAGATGTGGGAGGTGATGGAGAGGGGCAAGAGAGGATCGGACGCAAAGAATGATAGAGAGAATATGAAAAGTTTAACAAAAATTCGGGTGAGATTGGATCAGCAACCACCGTACAGCCGGCAGTAGTACCACCATTTCCAGAGGAGGCAGTACCAGTAGTTCCAGTTCCACCCCCACCCAGAGTAGAGGCACCTCTTGTAGCACCTGTACACCGGTAGTTTCAGGGAGACTAGTTACTGGAGAGGAGACTACGGTACTTGTGGAGTGGTTTTTGAGGTTGCAGCCCCCTACATACTCAGGAGGTCCCAATCCAGATACAACGGAGCATTGGATACATGAGATTGAAGGGTATTTACAATAATGAGGTGTCCTCAGGAAGATAGAGTGCTTCTTGCAGCATATCAGTTACGAGGGTTTGCACAAGATGGTGGCGACTGAAGATGCAGACAGTTTTTACAGGCAGGATGGAGGATACTATTCCATGGTCAGAATTTTTGTCGGTCTTTAATGATTCCTTCTTCCCAATACAAATTCAGCAAATGAAAAGAGAGCAATTCAGGACATTTCAGCAAGGGAACCTCTCAGTGCTTGAATATCAGATGAGATTTATAGCCCTGAGTAGTATGATGCCCCATATGTTGTGACAGATAACACAATGATGGTGGAACTTTATTCGAGGTCTGAGGCCAGAATTGCAGATGCAGTGATCCCATTGATGTGTAGAACAGTGGAAGAGGCAGCTCACGCAGCAATACTTGAGAGGACTGTTCGGGCCAGGCAAGGGCAGTCTCAGCAGGTGGTTTAGGTTCAGGTGTTTCCGGTATCTGCAATCGTCAGGAGGAGGTAGTAAGGGAAAGGCACCTTCTGGAGCTTCTTCATCATCTGGAATAGGAAAATGGGGCAAGCAGATCAAGAAATTCTTTCAAGGAGGCCGTGGTAGAGGCAGACAGCAGGGAGATTTTCAGCAGGGTCGTGGTTTAGGCCGCCTATTCCGGAAGAGTCCCAGCAGAGTACGGCAGGGCAGCCGTCGGTACCTTCAACTTCAGATGTTATAATTGTGGGCAGCCTGGACATTTAGCAAGGAATTGTCCGTATCCTCGAGAGCAGACTTATGGTAGAGGGACTCAACCGCAGCAGCAGCAGCCCTTCCAGCGGTTAGCAGAGCAGGATAGAGGTTCACCATACCAAAGAGGAGGACGGGTCGAGTAATGGCTATTACCAGAGCTCAAGCGGAAGCATCCAATCTTATTGAAGGTATTCTACCTTTCTTTGATTTTACTGCTAGAGTATTAATTGCCGGGTGCTTCCCATTCATTTATTTCTAAAGATTTTCTGGATAGTATGGTACTTCCTTTAGAAGAAAACCTTGTGAGCTGGTAGTGGAAATTCCTTCTGGAGGGTATTTGTTGACCTCTTGCTTTTTAGAAGATGTTCCGATAGTGATTCATGGGAATCAGATGCCAGCAAGATTGTATGCTTTAACATTAAAAGAATATGATGTGATTTTGGGGATGGATTGGTTAGAGGCCTATGGGTAATGGTTGATTGTAGAAAGAAGAGAGTCATATTTTGCAGACCTGGTGGTGAGGTGTTGGAATTTCAAGGTATGCCTTTTTACACTCCCAAGTTTATTATTTCTGCCCTTAAAGTTAGAAAGTTAATTAATGCGGGATGTGTAGCATATCTTGCTTCTATTAGTTTAGTGGAGTCTAGTAAATCTTTAGATTCAGTACCTGTGGTTAGAGAATTTGCAGATGTATTCCCAGATGAGTTGCCAGGATTAGCTTCGTGCAGAGAGGTAGACTTCACAATTGAATTGCAACCAGGCAGTTTGCCAATTTCCAAAGCACCGTACAGAATGGCTCCAGCAGAATTGAAATTGAAAAAGCAATTGCAAGAATTATTGGAAAAAGGTTTTATCAGGCCTAGTCAATCACCTCGCCAGTGTTATTTGTCAGAAAGAAAGATGGCAGTTTAAGAATGTGTATAGATTACAGACAGCTGAATAAAGTCACAATTAAGAATAAGTATCCACTTCCTAGGATTGATGATTTATTTGATCAACTGCAGTCAGCTAAAGTATTCCAAATAGATTTGAGATCAGGATATCATCAATACGAATCAGAGAAAAGATATTGAGAAGTCAGCTTTCCGGACTAGATATGGGCACTATGAGTTTGTTGTGATGCCTTTTGGATTGACAAATGCACCTGCAGCATTTATGAATTTAATGAATAGAATATTTCATCAATATTGGATCAGTTTATTGTGGTCTTTATTGATGATATATTGGTTTATTCAGCATCAGAAGAAGAGCATGTAGATCATTTGCGAATTACTTTGCAGATTTTGAGGGATCATCAGCTTTTTGCTAAATTTAACAAATGTGAGTTTTGGTTGAAGGAAATTCAGTTTTTGGGTCATGTGATATCAGGTGAAGGTATTGCGGTAGATCCAGTCAAGGTTGAGGCAGTAATGAAATGGGAAGAGCCAAGGACTGTGTTTGAAATTAGGAGTTTTCTGGGCTTGGCAGGATATTATAGAAGATTTATTCAAGACTTCTCCAAGATAGCGGCACCGATGACAAGGTTGACAAGAAAGGGTGTTCCTTTTGTGTGGTCTTCGGAGTGCAGGCGCAGTTTTGCAGAGTTGAAGAAGAGGTTGACATCAGCACCAGTTTTAGAGATTCCATCGGGTAGTGGTGGATTTGTTCTATTACAGATGCATCCAAGAGAGGTTTGGGTGCAGTTTTAATGCAGCATAGTAAGGTGGTAGCTTATGCCTCCAGGCAATTGAAGAAGCATGAGGAGAATTACCCTACCCATGATTAGAGTTGGCAGCGGTGGTGTTTGCATTAAAGATTTGGCGGCATTATTTGTATGGTGAAAGGTTTGAGATTTTCACTGATCATAAGAGTTTAAAGTACATCTTTTCTCAGAAAGATTTGAATTTAAGGCAGCGCCGATGGATAGAATATTTAAAAGATTATGACTTTAATTTGGCATATCATCCAGGCAGAGCAAATGTGGTAGCAGATGCATTGAGCAGGAAAGCGGTTATGAATCAACTTATGATCAGAGAATGGAAACTTTATGAGAATGTGGCGGAAAATTCTTTATATGTGCCAAGCAGTCAGCGTAGAGCAGTATTAGCAACTAGTGCAGTGGAGCCTTCTCTTTACTGGCAGATAATAGAGGCACAAAGAGCTGATGCTAATTTAGCAGATATTCTTAGAATGGATGAAGTAAATTTGGGGTGTGATAATGTGGCTAGATTGAAAGGAAGATTGTATGTCCCAGAAGATGCAGAAATTAGACAAAAAGTTTGGAGGAAGCTCACAGATCAAGTACACCATCCATCCAGGCAGCACTAAAATGTATCAAGATATGAAAGCATTTTTGGTGGCCGCATATGAAGAGAGAATTGCAGAGTTTATAACTAGATGTGTAGTATGTCAGCAAATAAAAGCAGAGCATCAGAAGCCAGGAGGATTGTTGCAGCCGTTACCTATTCCGCAGTGGAAGTGGGATGATATAGCGATGGATTTCATAGTTGGTTTGCCCAGTTCATCAGGTCATAATGCAATATGGGTTTTTGTGGATAGATTGACCAAGGTTTGCAGGTTATTACCAGTTAGCATGTCATGGTCAGTTGATAGATTAGCTAAACTGTATTTAGAAAGGATTGTACCTTTGCATGGAATACCAGTTACTATAGTTTCAGATCGAGATCCTCGATTTACTTCAGGTTTTTGGAGAAGTTTGCAAAGAGTTATCGGTACAGAGTTAAGATACAGTTCAGCGTATCATCCTCAAACAGATGGGCAGACGGAAAGAACAATTCAGACTATTGAAGATATGTTGAGAGCTTGATGTCTTGTGTGGGGAGGCATTTGGGAGCGTCATTTGGGTCTAGTTGAGTTTGCATACAATAACAGTTATCATTCAAGTATTGAAATGGCACCCTATGAAGCATTATATGGTAGACCGTGCAGGTCACCATTAAATTGGCATGAAGTAGGTGAAAGGCAAGTTTTGGGTCCGGAATTGATTCGTCAGTGTGCAGAAACAGTAAGATTCATCCAAGAAAAGTTGAAAACAGCCAAAGTCGTCAGAAAAGTTATGCAGATGTTAGACGCAGACCATTACAATTTGAAGTAGGTGATTATGTGTTTTTAAAAGTGTCTCCTACTAAAGTGTGCTGAGGTTCAGCAAGAAAGGCAAGTTGAGCCCGAGATATGTTGGACCGTTTCAAATCAAGAAAGATTAGGTGAAACAGCCTATAGATTAGATTTGCCAGCAGATTTCACTGATGCGCATGATGTTTTTCATGTCTCAATGTTAAGGAATATATCAAGGACCCATCCCAAGTTGTCAGCTATCAAAGAGATGATTTGAAATTGGATATGACAATGCCGGAGTATCCAGTACAAATTTCAGGCGCAGAACTCAAAAACTCAGAAACAAGGAAATTGAGTTGGTAAAAGTTAAATGGGAGAACAGACAAGGTGGTGAAGACACTTGGGAATTAGCGAAAGAAATGAGAAGGCGTATCCATACTTGTTTGAGTAAGTTTTACTCTTTTTAGGTGATAGTATCATGCTAGTTAAATTGAAATTTTGATAGTTGATATCCATTTTGAATTTCGAGGACGAAATTTCTTTTTAGGTGATAGTAATGTAACGTTCTGAACGTTCGGATTGCTTCGGATCGTTTCGGATCGTCTTAGTGTAGTCGTGGAGGCCAGTGTATGGCCGATGACAGGTGTGTAGCAGGTAGTTTCAGTAGATTATGAAATTTTGCCTAATATGTTCTCTGTTTCTCTGTTCCTATCGCGACAGTGAGGAGCGTCGCGTTTGTGTCGCGACAGCTCCGGGCGCCGCGTTCATGACACCGCCGGTTTAAGTGAGCGTGTGCATGTGCGCCGCGTGTCGCGTGCTGGGTGCAAGGACTGACGTCAGTAGGCTTGACGCGACAGTCTAAGCGTCGCGTTCAGGTCGCGGTTGTGACGAGCGTCGCGTTCTTACCTGCGCTGTGTTTTTAAGTAACCCTAGCAGAACAGAGCGGGTGAAAGCTCTGTTCGGACAGGGGGTTTTGCTGTGGGGTTTTGGGTGATTTGGCTTGCTAAAGCCCGCTTCGACGAGTTTCCACTGCGAGGACGTTGCGTGGAGCGGAGGGAACATCGTGCGAGCTTTGTTCTTCGCGTTCTTCGTGAAGGTAGGGAGATTTCCAGCGTTTTGATCCGTGGATTGCCCGTGTGATGTAGATAATGTGTTTCCTGCTTTCTAAACCATAGATAGCATGTGTAGGAGCACATTAAAGCATGAAAATGGATTGAGAACCACAGGTTTTAATGAGTTTGGGGTGATCTGGATGATGGATTCCGGAGCAGGGTTCGCACCTGCTATTGCGGTTGCTCTGAGAGCCGCGACCAGGTCGCGACGCATCGTGCGGTCGCGTTCTGAAGGCGGTCTATCGTGCCGCCGCGACAACAGCCGAATGTTGTCTTTCTAGCATAAATGTTTATGTAGGAATATCTGTACAGCTCAGTTTATGTTATATGGAGATAGAAAGAGGTGCATTGGCACTCTCTACACTCGGGGAGCGTGTGGTGTGTAGTTTACTTGATGTTCACTTTGTTTACGTGAAGATTTCACGTGACTCATACGTTGTATACGTGATTTCTGTGTACGTGGTGTGTAGTTTGACGCCTTCCGTGGATACCTCTTCAGTTGGGAGCCCCAGGTTTTGTGTGAGCCAGGCACGTGAGTGCTCGGGGCTTGTCCCGGTACTGGGTACCGACGAGGTCTTGTCGTCTTCCTGGACACCCTCACTCTTGTGCTGAGTAGTACGTCCGACTGAGGGAAAGACGGAAATGGGACAGCGACTAGAGAGAGTTTGTTGTGTTGTGCTTGTAGCGCGCTCGTAGTTGGGGAGACAGATACCAGTAGACGTACTGGACCCCAGCTAGTCTGTTTTCCAGTGTCTCACTTTAGGAGCTCGGCCAGAGTCCCTAAAGGTGTCAGGCATGGGCCTGCGAGAGTGTGTGACCTGCAGGTTGTGTGGTCTAGTTGGACTCCACATTTCTTGTACTTGTTTAGTGGAGCGGCAGCTGGACCTTTCGTCCGTGGCTGCGAGACTGAGAGGTGGTCCTGTGTGCTTTGTCCGGGTCTTGACTGGTGTCGCGAACCAGTTGACGTGGCTCGAGTGTGGCGTTTTCTCTACAGTAGCTCGTACACTTGTTTGGTATTGCCGTTATTTATTTACGATGATTCTTGTTAAGTGGCAAATGGTAAGTTGTATTTACAGTTTTATATCCTGCTGGATAATATTATAAATTATTAGTATAGCAATTCCTGCTTTGCTACTTGTGTTGGTTTGCTCAGTTTTTAGGGAGTTTCCCTACTGAGCCAGTGACACGTGAAGCTCACCCCTACCTCCTACCAGGTGAGGGAGTTCAAGAGACTTCGCACCCGTCGTCCAGTGGAGGGTCAGCACCACCAGCAGTGTAATTTATTTTCTTGTTGTTCAACTCGGGGTATGCCCTGGGTTCTGTTGTAGTTTGGCTACAGTTGTGCTATGGTTATGTAATTACATGTAAATATTTATGGGATTGACAAATCTTATGAATGTTTGAGTTAGTTCCTTTATATATTTACGGACTCGTGGTTTGATATCCCTTGCGAGGCTTCGGCCCGTTCGCGGGAGGCGGACTCAGTCAGGCTTGCTATTAGGTTAGCGGGTCTGAACGGTGAGGACTGTCACAGTGTGCTTACACTTTCTTATTTTTTGTGTTTTCAAGATTAGGACCTTTGACAAATTGATCAGGGTGCTTTTTCTCGTATTTCACTAGATTTGTCATTTTGAGTTTTTGTTTGTTGAATCCTAGTCCATTGAATCAGATCTCAATCTGGCTCCTAGTAAGGCCTCTAATTGTCTTTACCTTTTGTGAAGGTTTCAATGACTGTTTCTTTTTCTTTTAGCTGATTTTCTAAGGTTTTGATTTCATCAGCATTTGTTGTTTTTCTTTTTGTTCCAATCCAGCTTTTCAGACAATTCTTTAAACTCTTGAGTGGCCTTTTGGGATGCAAGCTGAGCTCATCAATCACATTCAGAAGATTTTCTTTTTCCTCATGGAGCTCAGCTACTTCATTTTCCATTCACAATTCTTTTGTTGTTAATTGTTATGCAGAATGTTTTCAATTTTCTTCTTTAGATGTTTGTTTTCCTTTCTTATTTCAGATAATTTTCAACAAGCTCATCATATGCATTTGCCAATCATCAATTGAATAGTCTTCGAAAGAAGTACTTACCTTTTCATCTGAGCCATTTGCCATAAAGCAAATTTCCTCACTGTCAGAACTTGAGGACTTTCCTTCTTCTTCCTCACTTGAGTCTTCATCAAACCAAGTAGCTACCATGGCCTTTGGCTTCTTGAACTTGTGAATCTTCTTGTATTTCTCCTTCTTGTTCTCAGACATTCTCCCTTTATATGTCCTGGCTTGTTGCACCTATAACAAATGACAGTTTCATCAGATTTCTGATTCCTATTAGAATGGCATTAGAAAAGGAAGTGTTTCTTTTCCTGATGGGAATTTCTTTTTCCCAGAGAATTTTCCTTTCCTGTATTTTAAGAATTTTCTGAATTGCCTGGTCATGAGGGCAATCTCATCCTCATTGGACTCAGACTCATCAGAACTTGTTTTCTCCTGATTCTTGTCTTTGTTACTAGATGAAGCTTTGAGGGCTACTGGTTTGGTTTTGAGTATATGCTCTTCGTTTCTTTTCAGGTTTATTTCATAAGTCATTAAGGACCTACTATCAATTCATCCAAAGAGATTTTGGACAAATCTTTAGAATCTTCGATGGCTGTGGCCTTAGTGTGCCAAATTGAAGAGAGAGAGAGCGCAAAATTTCCTTACCAAGTCAGCATCTGTATAATCCTTACCTAAGGCCTTCAGTCCATTCACAATGATCATGACCTGGCAAACATTTCAGAAATTGTCTCATCAGATTTCATCATAAACAATCATACTCAGAGACAAGAATGTTAGCTTTGGGTTCTTTCACTTGGATGTTCCCTCATAGAGTAGCTCAAGTTTGTCCCACATCTCCTGGCAGATTTGCACATGGAGATTCTTGAGTACTCCTTAGGGTGGACGCACACGGATCATATTCATGGCACTATAATTCAAGGTAGCCCTTCTAATCTATTCCATGGTCCAGGTTTCTTCCTTCCCTAGTTCTCATAGGACATGCCTCAACTACTTTCCAGATTTCATAGTTTTGAGCTCTAAGGAAGACTTGCATTCTATTCTTCCAATAGGAGTAGTCAGTCCCATTGAAGAAGGGTGGCCTATTAATGGAATGACCCTCAGCTATGAACCTCTGGAATCCATTGAATTAAATTGATGGTGCAATGAAGGAAACACTAGCAAGCAAGCAAGCAAACACACAAAACAAATAGAAAGCACTCAAATCAGATCAGATATAAACCCGCTTTGATACCAATTATAGGATCAAAAAGGATGGACAAGATCTAGAAGGGGGGGGGGGGTTGAATATATCTAGGCCAACTATTGCGAAGCTTAGCCAATTTAAACAATGCATGGAATCAGAGGCAATTTGAAAGAGCAATTTATAGATCTGATGAGTGATTGTGTGAATTAGATGATTGAAGTGGAATCAAGTTGATTAAAAGTGAATTCGAAAACCCTATGCATACATCTAGCGAAATGTGAATTAAATCACCACACAACCACTGCACAGATTTTTTAGGTGGTTCGGAAATCACACCATGTATTCCTACATCCACCCTCACACTGTGAGGATCCACTAAACAACCTCGATACACCACACACTGGAGCCTGACAACTCCAACACAATGAGTTCTACAACTCACACAACTCCTAGAGCAAGACTACTCTAGACACTTGAGCACAATTGCTCAACCACAACTGAGTACGACGACTCAACACTGAGCTACAGGCTCACAAACCACTTGCTAGATCAAAAACACAAAATCCAGATCCTCTAGCAATGATCTGATCTAAAAAGGTTCATTCAAGAGGATTAATGCAATAGTTCATGCACAATCTCTAGAATGACCAAGAAGAAACAAGGGGAAATGAGGAATGGGGTGAAATGTCCTTGTTCTTCAAGAAGACTCCCTTGTAGAGGCCGAATTGTGAAGAAGCTTGATCTCCAGAAGTCCCTGGCCGATGATGTGCAACTTGGTCTTTGGGATCTTCCTTGAATTCTTCACAATTGTCTACTTCTACTTGATCTGCACCCTTGGAAGTGATCTCACTACTTCATCTTGGATCAATCTTCACTTCTTGTGCTTGGAGATGTGGGAGTTGGTTGGAGAAGCACAAGGGGAGCAAGAACAGGGAGGAGAGCTCTCTCTGCCACTGAAAGGATTTCTGGAAGGCTCTCTTTTCTTCTTGGATGGCCAATTAGGAGAGTATTTATACCCCAAAGTGTCCAAAAGTACCCTTGGGGGTCGTGGGCACTGATCCAAGGCCGATCCACCAAAACCCTGGGGTGCCACGTGTCCAGGAGAGACTTTAGTCACAAAGTTTCCGGAGTGTGTCGACCTGCCCATAGGGTGTGTCGACACACGTCCCAGACTGGCAGAAAGAGTTCCCTGGGAGAGGTCTCTAGTGTCGACCTGACTTGGTCTAGTGTCGACACCTGTAGACAATCCTCAAAATAGCCTTCTGGGAAAGCCCCTCCAGTGTCGACACTACTGCATCTGGTGTCGACCTGCTATATAGGCCTGTTGACAGGGTTCTCTGGGAGCTGCCTCTAGTGTCGACCTGACTTGGTCTAGTGTCGACACCACTTCACCATTTCTTCAACATTCTGCCTTTGCTTTGAAGCATTGTGTCGACACCAGTAGGAGGTGTGTCCAATGTATTAGTCATGAATATAAATGATAAATATGTTGGAAACATGCTTTTTGAATATTGTTATTTCATGTGTGATGTATTTCACATGTTCCAATTATTGTGCATCAAAATCACAACTGTCATCATCAAAATATGAGGGGAAATGAATTATATTCACACTCAACCCACAGATTCCACCCGTTTCTATTCTGCTAATGAGACAAATATACAGTACAAATCGTAACGACCATCTTTATATACGGTACTATTATACCAATCCACATCGACATAAAGGGCGCCGTCACAGTTGTACCCAACACAACAAAGTAGGTAGAGATGTACATAAATAACAAAAGAGAGTACATCAGAAATAAAAGGAAATCTTATTCCATCATCATTCCACATTACACAGTCTATATAGCAACAATGAAAATAACAATGTCCACCATTATACAAGTCCACAATATGATGTCCACATCTAGTAAATGAAAAGTATTAAACAAGTGATCTCCTCAGGTACAGCTACTCCTCGCGCTCGGAGTCGCTCCTCACTATGTCCTCCTCTAGCACGAGGACACCTGTCTCACCTGTATGTTAAAACAATTGAGTTTTCCAAAAGACCCGCAAGCAACCTATGGGCACATCCTTACACATATACATACATGCTATTCTTTTTAAACAATAAGACAAGTATGGTACATGCTTCATGTTAATTAAGCAAATATACATGAATAACTTATACATACTTTCTACACATAATATGTGACTTGATTCATGGTGCCAATTTCAATTCATATCATCATATTTCTAAACAAATAGATCATGAAATCAAGCACATAGTAACTAACAATCCTAGCATGATATCTAACATTTTTAACATGCTTTATAACATATCCACATCTTTTGCTTGTTGTTTTAACATAAATAAATCACATTCATATGAGTTCACATCTTTTCACATGATGACACATTACGCAACACTATCACATGATCACATGCACATTTATACACTTTTCACACTTTTACACTTTAATTGTCGTGACACATAGTCCGAACCACCATAAAGAAGGACACATATTCACATAACACATACCCGTCACCTAGGCAATATAGTGACGAATCTTGGTAACTGCGCAGAACCGGGAGAAACCCCTCTCCACCT
>CM024756.1:132035920-132303547 GCA_014218235.1 Colocasia esculenta
TTGATTTGATTGAGTTAATTTCAAATTTGATTTGATTTAATTTCTTAAAAATTTGTTTAAATCAAATCAAATCAAATCACGAACACCTCCAATCAAGACCGTCAAAAGGAGCATCCATTTGAAGCAGTTTAGGTTGATCAACCCTTGTTTACGCATGAGCGGGAAAAATAGCATGGCAGTTGAAAGCTTTAATCACGTGTTAAGTGTAACGAAGAACGTTAGGTGACTTAATGGAGTGACTATGTTTGAGATCTCTTTCGACCATACGAACGTAAACCTAGAGAGGCAGAGACTTCCTAAAGACAAGGATCATATATAGCATTACCGTGTCCTAAGACGCTTTTTGATTGAGCTCATGTGGCGCGTTCCAAGTTAGAGAGATTACCGCACTGTGGGCTGCACTTTTACACACCTAGCTTATTCTCTGTTCACCTTCTAGTTATCTTTAAACAATTGAACAAACTAGACTGGCTTACATTAACAAATATTTATTGTACATTGATCGTGTGCTATAATTAAATATATCTCTGTATTTAGAATATTTAGAAGTTAGAACGAACCCATAAGAATAGGAGTTCCAACTGCAATAGAAAGAGGGTTAAAAGTTGTAAGGCATGGTTGGTAGTTTGTGTTCTTGATTGATATGGGTCGGGTTTATTACCCAATCCGAGTTGTCTTATGTGAATAGGGCTAGATTAGTATACACATCTTATTTAATGTATTTGTTAGTATCGCACTTGTTTATATGTAAGTCATTACATGTATGTGTGAATTTGTTTTAATATTGCACTATTCACATGACATATTTTGTTTTCATATTCCTTCATATTTTATGGTGTTTTAAATTTGATCTATGCATGTATAGCAATTTATCACTGCACACACTCACGAGAGCGTGTTAAGCCCGTGTCAATGAACCTTCCCATTCAAGACTTTGGGATTGTTGTGCACGAGTCTTATTTTCAATGATGAGAAGTGTATATCTAACTCGAAGTCTTGAATTGTCCCGTTTTGGACAGTCTGTGAATGTTTAATCGCAGTTAGGTGGTCATTTACTATGTGTTTGTATTATTTGTTGAAAATTCGGGTGCTTCTACTCACTCCTCTCTGATATACCTTTATTGATTTAGAATATTTCTTAACCACTTATTAGTAAGTGTTAAGAAAATATCTTAATCAATAAATATTTTGGTATATCGGAGAGGTGTGGGGAGATGCTGCCGAAATTTTCAGCAAATAATACAAACACATAGTAAATGGTCATCTGAGTGCGATCAAATATTCACAGATGGGTAAAAAGTGATAATCTAAATAATATGTCCTACCTATTCATTTGACTTACTCGAACAATGTGAGGGTGTGTTGGATTTTAACTCGTGACATGACATTTAATCTGTGTAGGAAAAATGTCTTATGAGAATCGGTCATGGATGTACCGTGGATTAGTTAATGGAGTTGTCACAGAGGAGTTTAAAGACAGAGTTGACAGTTTCATTCAGTTTGCATTGAGTAATTCATCAGTAACAGTTGATCCGATGGGTAACATCCGATGTCCGTGTTCGGCTTGTAAGAAAAGAAAGTGGATATCGACATGGGATGTGCAACATCATTGTATACGAGAGGATTTGTTGCCCATTATGAGTTATGGTCGTCTCATGGTCAGTTGAATATTCAGTCGTCTGAACCAGCTAACTTTGCCTCCACAAGTACGTACGTAGACATGGTTATCGATGCTGCTGGTCCGGAGTTCAATATTCATGATGACCAAACAAATAAAGAAGTGTCAAATGATACAGCTCAGAGATTTATCAGTTACTTCGAGATGTTGATGAGCCATTATGGGATGGTTGTGAGAAGCATACAAGGTTGTCTGCAGTGTCGCAGCTACTGAATTTGAAGTCTGAATTTCATATGAGCGAGAGTTGTTTTGATCGGCTTCTCTTACTCGTCAAGAGTATGCTTCCTCAATCAGAGAGGTTACCTGATGATTTTACTGTGCGAAGAAGATGGTGAATGATCTGGGGCTTGGTTTTATGAAAATTGATGTATGTCCGAATCACTGTATGCTGTACTACAAAGATGATATAGATAAGACATCATGTTGTATTGTAAGCATGATAGATTCAAGCCTAAGAGAGGAGACAAGTCAAAGCAGAAGGATGTTCCGTATAAGTCATTGCGGTACTTTCGATCACACCCAGATTGCAGCGGTTGTTCATGTCTCCGAAGATAGCTGGACATATGACTTGGCATACGGAAAGAGTCCGTCGTGATGATGGTGAAATCAGTCATCCTGCCGATGGTGAAGCTTGGGCTCATTTTAGCCGTACTCATCCTTACTTCTCAAGGGATCCACGCAACGTGCGGCTGGGTTTATGCACAGACGGTTTCAATCCATTCGGAGGCTCAGTGGCATCTTACTCATGTTGGCCAGTATTCCTAACACCGTACAACCTTCCGCCAGGCATGTGCATGAAGCGTGAGAATCTGTTCCTTTCATTGCTGATTCCGGGTCCAAAAAGTCCAGGAAAAAATATAGACATATATCTCAGACCGTTGATTGATGAGCTGAAATTGTTATGGTCAGATGGGGTTCTCTCTTATGATGCATCCAGAAAATAGAATTTCAATTTGAAGGCTGCATTAATGTGGACAATAAGTGACTTTCCAGCGTACGACATGTTATCTGCCTAGAGCACACATGGGAGGTTGGCATGTCCTTATTGCATGGAGGATTCTAAATCATTCGTGTTGAAATCTGGGGGAAAATCATGTTGGTTCGATTGTCATCGTCGGTTTCTACCGAGTGACCATCCTTTCCGAAAGCAAAAAGATTCTTTTATGAAAAATACAATTGTGATGGAGGAGGTAGATATGGAACGGGTGTCTAGTGGAAACATGGCGAGGCGGGTCCAGAACTTACCGACTGTAACACAACTGGCTGGTAGTACCCGACATATCCCCGGCTTTGGGAAGGATCACAATTGGGTGAAGCAAAGCATCTTTTGGGAATTGTCTTATTGGTCAACACTTTTGATACGACATAACATAGACGTCACGCATATAGAGAAGAATGTTTTTGATGAAGTGTTTAACATAGTTATGGACGTCAAAGGCAAAACGAAGGATAACGTCAAGGCACGAATGGATTTGAAAGTACTTTGCAGACGTCCAGAACTAGAGCTGCAGCATGTTAGTGGAAAAGTGGTGCAACCTAAAGCTTCATATGTGCTTGGGGCCAGACAGATTAAGGAAGTGTTGCAATGGTTGAAGCAATTAAAATTTGTCATCATCCCCCCCCCCTTTTTTTACTAGACTCTTTTGCCCTTGGGCACTCCTTTCTGAGGAGCGACCAAGTCTGCCGGGACGTCTCTATTTTCTTTCAGTCAATTCCCTGTTTTTTTTTTTTTTTGACATGGGCACATATGCCCAACCCTAGCCTGATTCGGCTGTAAGGGGATCAGAGGGCGGTTGCCCATGGAATTCATGCTCAGGGGCAAAGTACATTTTCAAATGCTTGCCATTTAGTGGTGGAAAGGGGCGATCGCCGGCATGTGTTGCCAGCGTGTATCCCCCGCCTTCAAACACTCCAGTGACCACGTACGGTCCGCGCCAGTTTGGCTGGAGTTTGCCACTTGATTTGCCCGCCATGACTTCTCTTTGCTTGACCATGACAAGGTCTCCTTTCTTGAAGACGCGAGGCCTGACTAACTTGTCGTAGGCTCGGGTCATGCGGGCTTGGTAGGATTGGAGATGTTGATATGCTTCCAATCTTTTGCCCTCTAGGTCGGACAATTCCTCCAACCTTCTTTCAATTTCTTGTCGCTCTTCAGGCTGGAGGCCGGTAAGGACGGCCACCCTGTAGGACGACATTTCAATTTCGATGGGGAGCATGGCTTCAACTCCGTACACCAGAGAGAAGGGAGAACACCCCGTAGGGGTCTTGTAGACCGTCCGATATGCCCAGAGCGCTTCGTGCACTTTTTCCCCCCAATCACGTTTGCGGTTGCCGACTATCTTGGCAAGCAGTTTGCAAAGGGTCTTGTTGAAGACTTCAGCCAGACCATTGGCTTGAGGGTTGTAGACCGTTGACGTCCTCCAATCTATCTGGAATTTGGCCGCCAACGCGTATATCGTTTTGTTTCTGAAGGGCGTACCATTATCTGATACGATCCGATGAGGGGTGCCGAACCTGTAAATTAGGTGTTGCTTGACAAATTTTGCAACGGCTGCCCCGGTGACTTCCCAGAGAGGGATTGCTTCTGCCCATCGGGAGAAATAGTCAGTGGCTGCCAGGATAAACTTGTGGCCGCTAGAGGATGGTGGGAATGGTCCCACGACATCCATTCCCCATTCGGCAAAGGGCCACGTGGGGGCAGTTGGATGTAATTCGTTCGGCGGCTTTCTTGGCACCGAACTGAAGATCTGGCATTGATGGCACACGCGCGCGTACTGGACGCAATCTGCGTACATAGTTGGCCAGAAGAAGCCTCTTAGCTTGATGCTGATTTTCATTTTGTCCCCCGCCTGATGGGCCCCGCACAGTCTAGAGTGGACTTCGTGCATAATGACTTTGGCTTCTTTGGGGGAGAGACACCTCAGGAGGACAGACCTGTCTTTTTCATGGACAAGCCGGTACAGTTGGTCCCCGATCATTTGATAGGACGTGGCCCGCCGCAGTAGTTGGACTCTTTCAGCCCGATCCGGGGGTAGCCAACCGTTCTTTTTTTGGATGATCGGCTGGCACCAGTCTTCTTCTTGGCTGGCTTCTTCTTCGAGGGCGTTGACCTCTGCATTTTCCGGGTCGGAGTCGTCCTCGAGAACACTGGGCATCAGTCTCCTATGTCGGACAGTTATGCCCAATTCCCCTTCAGGAGGGAGCTTTAGAGCAGACGCCAGTTTGGCTAGCGCATCCGCTTGAGAGTTTTGCCCTCTAGGGACATGTCCGATTTCGAACAAGTAGAATCTCTCGCGGAGCTTCATCACTTTGGCATGGTAGGGGATCCGTTCCTTTTTTCGAACGTCATAATCCCCCAGCACTTGACGGATGACCAGCTGCGAGTCTCCGTAGACTTTTATGCATTTGATGCCCATTTCGGCAGCCAGTTGAAGTCCCACGATCAGCGCTTCATATTCAGCTTGATTGTTGGTCAACGGCTTCATGAGTGCAAATGAATTGTGCAGTATTCCCCCTTGTGGAGTCACCAGGACAATGCCCGCTCCGGAGGTATAAGTTGTGGTGCCGTCAGTTTGCTTGAGCACGCGGGAAGCGCCATCAAAGTAGAGTTCCCAGTGTGGTAACTCTATGGCGAGAGTATTCCCACTTTCTTGAATGGGGACTTCTTTTTGTTGGGTCCCCTCCCCGTGAGGGGATGAGAGCGTTTCCTCTTCCGGAAGCTTGAACTCGAGGGGAGAACCGGCTGGGAGAGGATGTGCCGCCAGGAAATCCGCCATACCTTGCCCTTTGATCGCTTCTCTCGGGACGAAGGTAATATCGAACTCCATGAGGAGAAGGGCCCACTTTCCCATCCTTCCTGACAACACAGGTTGGGTGAGGAGTGCTTTTAGCGGGTCTACCCTCGAGATGAGGCTGACTTGATGGGCCAGGAGGTAGTGCCGTAACTTTTTGACGGCAAATATCAATGCCAGGCACACTTTCTCCGTTGGGGGATATCAGTGCTCCGGACCCACCAGCATTCTGCTAAGGTAGTAGAGTGGTTGCTCCTAGCCTTCCTCGTTTATTTGCGCCAGGAGCGCCCCCAGCGATGTTTCCATGGCCGCGATGTAGAGGATGAGCGGCTTATCTTTCACCGGGGCTCCCAAGACGGGAGGAGTAAGGAGATACTCTTTGATTTCTTCAAAAGTATCTCGGCACTCTTGGTCCCATACAAATGGGGCTCCTTTCTTCATTAATTTGCTGAAGGGGCGCATCTGCCCGCGAGATTGGAGATGAACCGCCTTATGTAGGCCAGCCTTCCCTGGAGAGATTTCAGCTCCGTCAAGGTTTTCGGCGACAGCAGCTCTCTGATAGCTTTGATTTTGACGGGATCAATTTCTATCCCGCGGTACTTGACAACGAAGCCGAGGAATTTGCCGCTCGAAATGCGGAAGGCGCATTTCATAGGGTTCATCTTCAGCTGATGCTGGCGGAGTCTTTCGAAGACCTGACGTAAGTCGCCTAGGTGGTCTTCTCGCCTCTTGGTCTTGACGACCAAATCATCAACGTAGCACTCGACCGAGGCATGGAGCATTTCGCCGAAAATCTTGGTCATGGCTCGTTGATAGGTGGCTCCGGCGTTCTTCAAGCCGAAGGGCATTCTTTTGTAGTTGTAGATCCCTTTGGGGGACCTAAAGGCGGTATGACCCTTATCTTTGGGAGCCATACGGATTTGATTGTAACCCGACGACCCATCCATGAAGGATAGTGCTTCGTGCCGGTGGTCATATCGATCATAGTTTCTGTGATCGGGACCGGGAAGTCCTCCTTCGGGCAGGCTTTGTTCAAGTCCCTGTAGTCGATACAGATCCGGACTTGACCATTCTTTTTCTTGACCGGTACTATATTGGCCTGCCAAGTTGGATAGATGCATGGCTCGGTGAAGTCTGTCCACCTCGGCATTTACTTTCAGCTCCAGCTCGTGGCGCATACGCCGTTGGGCTTGCTTGACCGGCTTCGCTGTGGGGAGTATGGACAACTCATGCTCAGCCACGGAGGGGTCCAGGCCTGGCATTTCTTTGTATGTCCACGCAAAACAGTCTTTGAATTCCGGCAAGAGCTGCCGGTATGACTGTCTTTCTTCCTCGTTCAAGAGGGCACTGACGAAGATTGGTCGGGGTTCTTTTGGTTCCCCGAGGTCAAGTTCGACCAGTTCGTCGACAGTAGCTTGCCCGTCGTCTTCGAGTTCACGGGGTGCTGGCTGTAGGTCGATGAATCCTTTTCTTCATCGGAGTCAGCAACATGGACGTCATAGTATTTGAAGCCTTCTTCTGTGATCGGCCAGAAATGATCCCCTTCGCTTTGAGGTGCTTCGTGACACGACGTCTCATTTGATAGGACGAGGGCGGCTCCCCCTTGCTGCGGCTTTGTAGCGGAGGTAGACGATTGCCCGTCGGAAGGACACTGATTAGGTGAGGGCGCGAGCCCAACGGTGTTGACCGTATAGTAGGCTTCGCATTCCGCCGCCTGACCATAGCCCAACCCACGAGTGTCTTTTGCACAATAGGGGGGTTGCCTCGGAGTTGCTTCGGGTACCACAGTTGATGGAAGTACTCCCGTCGAGAGGGGTCTTGCATTTGTGCAATCTTTTGCCTTTGGCACAATTGCTTGATGTGCTCGGGCAAGTCGTCCATCTCTTGGACGGGCTCTGGGGCGACTTGAGTCGTCCGGCTCCAGCCGAAGTCGTCTTCGAGGGGCCCATATGGGAGCGGGTCCCCTTTGTAGAAGATGATTGGCTTCGGCGTCTCGCCTTTCTTGAGACTATCATTTCTGTAATGGGTGACAATGAATGTCTTTAGTCGCTCCACCCATTGCTCCTCCCTATGGAAGGGCAGCTGCATGTACGCTGGTGGCAAGGAGATGCTTCGGTTGATGATCTCGCCGACGGCGTTTGCTTCATAGTTGATTTCACGCCTTTCTGGGCAACTTGGCCCGGACGTGGTGGATTCGGCGAGGCGGCTGAGCCGGTGAGCTTCAAGGAGGTCTTTATTGACCGTGAAGAGCTCCTCCTCGTCCCGATCTTGGCTCGCTTGACCCGCGTCGGCATTTTGCTTTTCTTTGCCTTTTGACGCGGCTGTTGGCTTGTTGGGAGGCTCTCCGAAGTATAGCTGGGCATCCGCCAAATTGCATTCATTTGGGCAGAAAGGAGCCCGGTCGGCGAAGACTGTATGTTGCTCTCCCTCTCTGATGTACTTTATACACTGATGGAGAGTTGAGGGGATGACCCGATTTTCATGGAGCCAGGGCCTTCCCAAGAGAGCCTTGTAAGACGTGTTCGCATTTATGATGTAGAACACGACCTTGGTGGTGAAGCCGTCCATGGCCAGCTGTACTTCCACCTTTCCCAAGGCGTTTTCAGAATTCTGGTTGAACCCAGCGATTCTGACATCATTTACCCTTTGCAAGTAGAGCGTGAGATATAAAGACTTAAAAGTCTTCAGAGGCATGATATTGATCGACGCCCCGGGTCAACCAGGATTCAGTTGAGCTCGTGCCCATTGACTTTTCCTTGCATGTACAACGGGCGGTTGTGGTACAGCGTTGGCAACAGCATGTCCTTGTCGGAGAAGGTCACCTCCGCTCCTGGAGTTCGGTTACGTCAGCTTCGTAGACCTCAGGCTCTTGCAGGATTTTGACGAGCGCCGTTCTCAACTCTTTGCTCTAGGCAATGGCGTCCCATATGGTGATGTTGGTTGGAAACCGCTTCATATGCTGTATGATTTTGCGGTCAGCCCGGGCACGGAGTTGATCCAATGGCGGGACAATATCTTCCAGGGCTTTTATCGGTTGCCCGAATTGGTTGACCCGTCTTGTCCCTGGCTGTCCCTCCGGCTTTTCTTCGAACAACGAGCTCAGGCTATCCTCCTCCGGGGCAATAGTTTCTTCTTTGCCACTTTTGGATGGAGTGGGCCGGACGGCCGACTCAGGAGCTTTCCGGTTGGAGGGTTTGTTGGGGATCGCCCATCCCCCATACTCCTCCTCATCGGACGGGACGAAGACGACTGGCTGGGTGGCCCTCCGGTCGGAGAGCCCACTAGCGGTATCTTGCTGCTCTTCTTCTTCCTCGTCAGATGGGTCGAAGATGAAGGAGTTCGCCCGTACCTCCACTTCCGGGGCAGGCTAAGGTTCTTCTCCCCGGAAGACGATAGTCTTGCTCAGGTCGGGCGAGTTGACCTTCTCGCCGAGGGACGGGGCGGATTTCTTTCCTCGTCCACGGCCCTTCAAAGCCTCGGTTGCGGCGTCGGTACGTCGCCACAGGATGCGTAACAGCCGGTGATTGCAAGCTCGTAGGCGGCGGTATCGACACCATGTTGCACGAGAAGTCTTTCAGCATTTCTTCCAACTTCTCGATGGTGATTTCATCTTCCTTATAGAAGATGGCCAGTTCTTCGGGCAGAGGCAGCTTCTCGCCTTCTTGAGCCCTTTGTAGCATTTGGTGGAGCCAGCTTTTGAGCCTTGTTTTGCGCTCCATTTCTTCCCACGGGATGTATATGTCCAAAGGGACTCCCCAAGTGGGCTTGGAGGGGATATGCTCCTCCAACTCATCAATGAGCTTTTGCAGCTTCTGGAGTGGAGTGAGCTCTGCTGGGGTCGTTGCGGCCTCTGCTTGCTCGGCTCGCTCCTTCAGGCGTCTTTTCATGTTCTTTTGCCTGTTCTTCTCTCGTTTCAGCGCTCGCGCCATTTCAAGAGGCGTGAGCTCCTTTGTTGCTTTGGGCGTCCAAGAGGCGTCCTCTCGGGCGGGGCGGCTGTGCGACCCTCCCCTTTTAGGGAACGCCAGTGAGGGGCGCATTCTGGAGGCCACAGTGGTCCAACCAGCTTCATCTAGCTGGTGTTGAAAAGTAGAATCGATTGCCTGCTCGATTATTTCGGGCGGCAATTCTTGGAATTCGGCCCAGTAGGGGCTTGCCTCTTGGGTGGCCGGCTCCATCACTAGCTGCTTGCCCCTGCGGTCTTTATCTTGCCGCTTGAGTATTTAAGGAGGCGAATTTTCGAAGCGCTGCCCCGTACTCCTATTTTCCGGAGTTTGTTCATGGGGAGGGGAGACTTGGTGTTGTCGAGACCCCTTCTTTCGCCGAGGAGGTTGCTGCTGGGCTTCTTGCCTGGCCTCGGACTGGGTTATCGGATTGCCTTCTGAGTCGATCTTTCCCTTTTGGATGAGGGATTTGACCCAGTCTCGAACAATCGGACACATATCGGTAGGGTGCAGCAGCATGGCATGGTATTTGCAATACATGGGGTGGTTCATTTCCCTCTCCGTGTATGTTGATGGCGGCCTATGCGCCTTTACACAGCCTTGCTGCAAGAGTCTTTCGAAGATCTCCCCAGTCTTTGCAGTCGTAAAGGGATTCGGGGAGACTCGCCATCCGGGGTACCATAGGGCAGGGGCCTCGTCAGAGGAGCCAACTTCTGTCATATCCGGATCCTCTTGATTGTATCTTGAGGTAGGCTGCTCTTTCAGGGATATGTTCCTGAATTGCCGCCCCAAACTCACGCCTTCAGTGTCAGCTATGGACGGCATCGGCAGTATGAGCCATCCTCGTTCATCAGCTTCGGGGGCTTTGAGGTTCTTGAAGCGCATATAGTCGCTTTCTTCAAATTCCCGCTGAGTTGCTTCCCTGGCTCTCATCAGGACCATGGAATTGCCTTCCGGATCGATTCTCCCCTTCCGGATAAGGGACTCGATCCAATCCCGGACATTAGGGCACCTGTCCGTAGGGTGCAGCAGCATGGCGTGATATCGACAATACATGGGGTGATTTAACTCCCTTTCAGTGTACGTCGGCGGCGGTGTGTGGGCCATCATGACACCTTGCTGCAGGAGCTTTTCGAAGATCTCCCCAATATTTCCGGTCGCCAAGCGACTGTTGTGGGGAATTCGCCCTCCCGGGCACCACCAAGTGGGGGCTTCGCCCGATGAACCGCCTTCTGTCATATCCGGGTCCGGGAAAGTGAATGCCACTGGTGTATAAATTTCCGGTGGGTCGATGACGTTGACTGTATGCGTGACAACGTCAGCTGAATGGTCTGTCCATTCGCGAATGTGAGGCTGCGGCGGGTTGACGTGGGAGTTACCCAGGTCGATGATCCCTTGGTTGACCCATGCTTCAACCTTGTCTTTAAAGACGTAGCAGTCCTCCAGAGCATGCCCTGCATCTTGATGGTATATGCAGTAGTTCGGCGGGACGCTTGTTGGCGGCTGGCAACCCAATAGTCCCGCTCGCAGGCAGGTACGGTAGAGCGCCAGTGTCCGATGGCGCGGGAAGGAATATAATCTTCTGGCAATGTCATCATCAGACGGGTTTGAAGACTCCTCCGAGATCCACCCCCCGCAAGTCCTTGCTGGAGAGTCGTCAGACTTTCTTGCATGGTCCTTAGGTACATCAGCGTTTGGCACTGACCGTGCCGCAGCGATTGAACCTGTCTTTCCAGGTTTTGCACTGTCTCCGACCATGTCCTGTGCTCCGAGGCTGAGGGATGATCCCCTTCCCATCCATTTGTGGAATGAGCGTCCCAAGGATTTGCCTCGGAGTCTTCTGGTTCAGGAGCCGGCTCACTGATATGGATGACGTTGGCCGACTGCCTCGATTGGTCCCAGGCATGGGGCTGCGGAGGATCGACCAAATGTTCATGCATGGTGACGAGGCGACTCTGGATCAACTTCTGTACTTCATTTTTGAAGACGTAGCAGTCTTCAATAGAGTGCCCTAGCATGCGGTGGTAGAGACAGTAATTCGGCTCATCCACTCTATCTGCTTCACTTGGTCTTCTCATTGCCGGAAGCGTGAGCAAGTCATTCTTCATGCACAGCTTGAAGAGCATCTTCGTATGGTCCCTTTTGAAGGAATACGGCGTGCTCATACGTTGTGGCAGTGAAGTTGGAGGCGGTCTTTCTTCCACCTTCTTGCTTGGAGCGCCGGCGGCCATGATCTTCTTTCCCTTACTTTGCGGGGCAAAGTCCACAGCATTGGCTTCTTTGCCGACGGCGCGCTCCTTGCCCGGCTTGATTTTCGGAGGAGCTTGCATCGGGTTATCGGCGAAGAACATTTCGATCTCTGCCACGACCGCATTAAGCTGGTCAAAACCCTTGATGTTTGTTCCCAGCAGCTTTTCGCTTATCTGCGCCGCCAGGCCCCGTCGACAGATAGTTATGGCATCTTCTTGCGTCGGGGGGTTGTCACACGTCATGCTGAAGTCACGCCACCGCTTGATGAAGTCGAGTGCCGTTTCTCCTTTTCTTTGCTTGAGGGAGCACAGCTCTACGAGTGACACCTTTCTTTCGGCCGTTTGGAAGCGGTCGATGAATTTCTTTTGGAGGTCGGCCCAGTCGACAATGGAATTGGGCCTTAACCTCGAGTACCATTGGAAGGCGGTACCCGTCAGGGACGTTGCGAAGTAACGGAGGAGGTAGGATTCATCGAATGCCAACTCTCCCATAGCCGTTATATAGTAGGCCAGGTGCTCGTTTGGAGAGCCCTGTCCGTCGAACTTCTGCAACTTTGGCGCCTTGGGGCAGTCCGGTGGCAGCTTCTTGAATTGATGGTGGACGGGATATGGCACACTGTAGAGATCCACAGTGGCAGTTCCCTCGCCTCGTTGAGCGAAGCGGTCGTCCACGATCTTTTCAATCATTCGTCGCTGGGCGACGATATCTTCAGCCGCGAAGGCTTGGGAGTTTATGCCCCTGCGTTGCTGTTGGACCGGATCGACGGTATAGTCGTTGACCGCGGCTGTGCGTAGGTTGGCATCGGGTAGGTCGCCTTGTTGATGTCTTGCCCGAGCATTTTGGTTTGCCGTCGGCACTTGGCGGCGTGGCGCATTTGCCCCTGCCTGCTGCCCTCGCTCCGCCAGGAGGTTGGCCATTTCAGCCTGCCAGCGCTGTATGAAGTCATACTTGGCGTCGTCCGTCATTGCTTGGAAGGCGGCTCTGGTGGGAGGCATGAGGAACACTTCGGCTTGGTCCCCGTCAGCCGGCAGTTGTTGATCTCCGAGATGGAGACTGGCGACTTCGTCTTCTTCCCCTCCTTCGAGGTCCAGCTGGGCCTGCCCCGGGAGGGGTCTTTGGTCATGCTCGAGTGGAAGCTCGAGACCTTGCCCCTGATTCAGGGGCCCAGCTTGACTGCCTTGCTGCCCCTGGAGAGGTCTCCTGGCAGCGTTCCGGGTGTACCGGAGGACAGTTTCGTCGTCCTGTCCGGATTCGTTTATCCTGAGCGCTCCTGCAGGGATGCCGGATGGCCCAGTTGCTTCCCTTCCGGAAGCATAGCAGGTGAAGATTTTCATGCCTCCACCTTCTTCAGACGTCTGCTGCACTCTCCGCTTCTTGGGCTTCTGAGCGCTTGGACGGATTGCCGCTCCCAGCCTGGTGAAGACCGAGGTGCTCAGTCTTTCGAAGACCGAGACTCGAGGTGCGGAAGCTCCAGCATGGCTTGCGGCCTCCCCTTCAGCGGGTTCCGCTTAGGTGGAGACGAAGTTGGGCTTCCTATAAATGCCCCTGCGTTTGTGTCCGCGGGGACGAGGAGGTTCGGGGTCCTGAGCTTTTTCTCGCTCAGGAGTTGCCTTCCTGGGGCCTTCGGCGGGTTGGCCCGCTCTGGCTTGCTTGATTCGGCGGGCTTCCTGCTTGGTCACCCACATTTGCCTCATTTTGCGAGGCAGCTGGGGCGCCGAGCTTGATGCCTGCCCCTGTCGGGCTCCTTTTGGGGAGTCCCGATCTTCTTGACGCATCCCTTGGAGGGGAGCGAATTTGTTGGAGGTTGCCACCGTAGGGACGCTTCTGTCCCGGGGCAATGTCGGCTCGCCTCCATCGAGCCTGACGCGGATGTCTCCCACGAGCACGGTCTTGCCGGAGTTGGAGACGACTGCGCGGGGCTTGCTGCCCCTGCGTCCTTGGCGCTGTCCCTGTTTTCTGGAGACCGCGACGCAAGAGATGGTGTTAACCGAGAAGACTCGGCCTTAACTTGAACGGGGTTTGGTGCCCCTAGTTGCTGCCTTTGGGGTCGCCGCCGGCGTTGCTTGGACGGCAGGGGCCACCCCTAGGAAGTAGGGGGATCCCACCACAGCAGGAAAGTCGCCGAACACGATCGGCGTAGTCAAGTAGCCACATTTGGCGTGGCACGCGACGACCAGAGGACCGTAGGTGACGGCGGCCATCGAGCAAGCTTGAGTTGCAGGTGGAGGCGGACTTTTCTCGTCGGCTTTCGCTCCTTGTACCTGTAGTGTGGAAATTAGTCATCTTTTATTTCTATATCGGCATAAGGTCTTTTTACATATGCATGGAAGACAGGAACAGTCCCACCGGGCGTGCCAGATTGTTGGAACGCGGATTGTTTTCTTTCTTTTAAAAAAAATGAATTCCGTCGTCCCGGAGGGCTTCTGTTCATTGTTCTTTTTCGCTTTCTTGCGGGCGTGCCAGACTGTTTACGAGAAACAGACAAAGAGATTTATTTATGAGGGGTATTGGGTGCGAACCCTGATACCCTCAAATTTCATTTCATTTATTTATTTTCCACGTGCGCTCGCGTTCAGGGCGATTGGAGTGATCGTGTACTGGACCGTTCCCCACCGACCGAAGTCGATGTTTCATTTACATCGAGTATAACACTCGAATACCTTCGGATGCGTAATGTTTATTAAAAGACCATATGCCGAAATTTGACAGATAACAGATGACAAATAAATTTCCACAATTTATTCAAGCATACATTTGTACTGTTTACATTTATGCTCGCAACGGGGTGTTTGTGCCTCCGTTGGGCGTTTACATGGTAATGAGTACATTTCTGTTACCAATGGGGTGTTTGTGCCTCCACAGGGTAACATGCCTCTACATGTGTCGTTTCATGACATTGGAGGACTTTAAACATACACCTCTACGTGTGTCGTTTTATGACACCGGAGGACTTAAACATGTACCTCGACGTGTGTCGTTTTATGACACCAGAGGACTTAAATATGTGCCTCGACGTGTGTCGTTTTATGACACCGGAGGACTTAAATATGTGCCTCGACGTGTGTCGTTTTATGACACCGAAGGACTTAAATATGTGCCTCGACGTGTGTCGTTTTATGACACCGGAGGACTTAAATATGTGCCTCGACGTGTGTCGTTTTATGACACCGGAGGACTTAAATATGTGCCTCGACGTGTGTTGTTTTAAGATACCGGAGGACTTAAATATGACCAACGGGGGTCCTGTAACAACCTGTGGCGTCTGTGTAGGCGAGCGCAGGAGGGCCCGACCACGGAGGACAGCACACTACGGGATGTCGAGAACTTTTCCCGACACGTGCGGCCTATCAAAGCTCGCGCACGGACCAGCTGAAGCGTTCGCAGGTGTTCTACGCAAACGTGTAGACCTTTGGGCGTTCCCCGTGTGTCTTGGTGTTTTGGTGTTTTGCAAATGGGGGTATGCCCCCCTATTTATAGGTCTTGTGGGGGGCATACCGGCGGGGGTACCCCCCCGGCGGAGGCTTGGACGGCACGAGCGTCGAGGCAGAGCGACCGGCGGGGGTGCTTCGCGAGGAGCCGGACTGGCGGAAGGGGCCGTCAGTCAGGTACCCTGACCGGCGCCCCTCCTGGCTGGCGGGGGGCCTGACTGGCGCCCCTCCTGGCTGGCGGGGGGCTAACCGGCGCACCCCCCCCCCCTCCTGCCAGGGGGCCGAACCGGCACCCCCTGTGGGGGGGCGAACCGGCGCCCCTTCCAGGCTGGCGTGGGGGCTGAACCGGCGCCCCCCCCCCCCCCTCCCTGTTGGGGGACCGAACCGGCGGCCCTGTTGGGGGGGCGAACCGGCGGCCCCCCCCCCTTGCTGGCGGGGGGGGCTCGGGGGGCCTGACTTGGTTTTAAGCCCCGATTTTTTTTTGGGTTCAACACCGGCCTCTTTGGTTCTGGCAGTGATATCAATTGATTGTCGAGGCAGAGATCGAAGAGCTTCCTAGTATGCTCCTTTTTGAAGGAATAGGGAGTCTTCATGCGCTCCGCCAATGATGGCGCTGGAGCTTTAGCTTCTGATTTCTTCTTTGGGACAGGAGAGATTATTGCCCCCTTTACTTCATTATAATGTGAGAAGTCAACGACATTGACCTCCTTTGCTGGCTGCTTGCGCTCTTTGGGAGCTTGCCTTTATAAGATGTATGAGCCATTTGCTCGGCTAGGAACATCTCAATTTCTGCTACTGCAGAATTCAATTGATCGAAACTCTTGATATTTCTTCCCAAGAGCTTCTCGTTGACTGTTGATATGAGGCCTCTTCGACAGATAAAGGTTGCATCTTCTTGAGCGGGAGGGTTGTTGCATTTCATGCTAAACTCTCTCCACCTTTTGATGAAGTCAATTGCTGACTCCCCTGTTTTTTGTTTGAGGGAGCATAGCTCGGCGAGAGAGACCTTCCTTTCAACCGTTTGGAAACGGTCAAGGAATTGTTTTTGCATATCTGCCCAATCAGCAACTGAGTTGGACTTGAGCTTTGAATACCATTGAAATGCGACTTCAGTCAAGGAAGTTGCAAAATATCTGAGAAGATATGATTCTTCGGTGGCGAGCTTGCCCAAGGCAATGATATAATGCGCCAGATGTTCTTGTGGTGACCCATGTCTGTTGAACTTTGGTAGTTTTGGGACTTTAGGGCACGTTTCTGGTAGCTTCTTGAATTGATGATGTACTGGATATGGGACATAATATAAATCTGCCACGTGAATACCTTCGCTCTGCTGAGCGAACATATCTTGAATAATCTTCAGTATCTCATGCCTTTGTATGGCAACACCTTGAGGGAGCATAATATTGGACGGATCAATGATATCCTGACCCGTAGTTTGAGGAAGAAGTCCAGCTGCAGAAGCTGCCGAATGATTTGCCGGGGCAGCCCCATCTGGATGTTGATTTTGTTGATTTTGAGCGGAGACTGGCTCCATAGAATGGCGGAGGCTTGTAGTTACCAGTTGCCTCATTTCATTTAGAAGCACAGCCATTTGAGATTGGCATCGCTGCATCACTTGATATTTGTCGTCATCCGACATTGCCTGGAAATTTTTCCTTGTCGGCAGGTCGATGACGGGGTTGTTATTTGAAGTTGAAGGTCCACCTTCTTCAATTTGAACATTTGTTTCTTCGAAGAAGGGGATTTGAATCAGCACGAGGGGGAACTTGACCAGGTGCTCCAGCTTGTCCGCCGGGCTGGCGGTTTCTTCTGGCAAACTGCCTGATAGCTTCAATGGGATCATTTGAGGTAGCTTGAGTAATTTGCTCAGATGGTTCGCCAGAGTCATTCCCGGCGGCATAGCATGAGAAGATTATAAGCTTGGGTTTTTCCTCAGCTGCCCAAGTAACACATCGTCTTTTTGACGGACGGGTACTGGCATTAGGAATTGCCCCCAGCCTATCAAATACTGAGATCCGCGGTATACGGTGAGAGACCGATGCGCGGTATTTGAGTTGTTGAGTTGGATTTTCTTTGATTACCCGGATATTGTCCGGGCCTTGAGGAGTATAACTTGATCTCTTATATATTCCTTTTCTTTTTTGTCCTTGATGGTGCTTGGGTTCAGCCTGTTGACGAGGAGCCTGTTTAATATTGCTTCTCTTGCTTAACACCTTTGGCGGGTTTGCTTGCATCTTTTTGAGCTTCTGAGCCTCCTTTTTGGGAACCCAGACTTGCTTGAGCTTGGGTGAATGTCGGGTGCCTTGTTTGACACCGGCTTTCTTCTTGGGAACTTCTTGTTCTCCTCGAAACCACCGCAGAGCTGAGAAGCGATTCGAGGTCGGAATTGTTGGGACATACCTATCACGTGGTATGATAGGTTGGCTTCCATCAATCCGCACCCGCAGACCTCCGATCATGATGGACTTGCCGGATCTTGAGGTAGCAACAGGCGGCCTTTTGCTTTTGTGATTTTTGTTTTGCCCCCGTTGTGAGGAGACAGGAGCTATGATTTGGGAGGAAATTGTTTGGACCGAGAAAGTCCGAATTTGAGCTGGGTGGGATTTGGTCCCTTCGGCAGCATTGTTTTTTGAGATCATTTGGGTGCCCTTGTTGATGGCAGCAGGACGAGCTTGAGTATTAGTATGAATCCTGCTGGTCTTCTTTGTTGATTTGTTGGAGGGAGGCTTTTGAGCAGCATCCTCCTTTTGACGAGCCGGAACCACCCCTAGGAAGTAAGGGGATCCGACAACTGCTGGGAAATCTCCGAATACGATCGGAGTTGCCAGGTAGCCAAACCTGGCATGGTTGTTGACGACGAGCGGTGCTGTGAGAATTATTTTTTAACATTTTAAAATTTTTAAATTTAACTTTGGATTTGATTTGATTTGGATTTATTTATTTACATGGACATGGTCTTATTTAGTTCATTTGACCTCCCCCACTAACCGCGGTTAGTGTTAATTATATCAGCACAAAGGCTGAATACCCTTGATTAACTATCAGACAAACCCTTAAAAACAAGAGAATATGACTCACATTTGAATGAAATGGATTACACATGAAAGAAAACATGGTTGCAAGCATGCGAACTATTTTTTTTGGAATTTTCTGATATTTATTTCATTTTTATTGATTTTTAAATATATTTTTCTCATTTTTTGGTATTTTAGGATTATTAATTTCATTTATTTATCCATTTTCGTTATTTATTTATTTACATTATGATTATGTGAATTAAATTAACATTTTCATTTATTTATTTGATTTAAAAGGTGTTTAACTTAAGGTGGATTAAAATTGATGTGAAACATAACTTGTTTGTTGATTTTATGTTATTGAAAATTAAAGAATAATGTTTGGAAAATATTTCGTTAACGTTGGTCGAAAACTTGGTTGATTTTGATTAAGAATTACGTAGTGCTACGTTTTAAATAAATGTGACATTACATGAAATAATTCATATAACGTGTCATTGGATAATTAAAAATAGCCCAATGGGCCCAATAAATCACACAAGTCTATCCGTCAATTGTTGGCCCAATAAGCACAGAATATGTCAATTAATTGTGTGACAGTACAAATCTGGCCCAATAAGGAGTATTAGGCCCAATAAGAAATCTGGCACAATAAGGTAAGCCCAATAGACCTTTTTGTGAACTTGAGAGAAATAAATCGTGCCTTGCACGATGATCTTTAGGGCTGCCTTGCAGACCCTTTTTCTAGACTGCCTTGCAGTCTTTTTTCCCGAAGCCTTGCTCGGGTTTTCTGGCTCAGAAAAAGCCCCTCCTCCCTGGGGCGCCCCAGGGCTTCTTATATAGTGGTTGGGCAAAAGACGCCCGGCCGGAAGGTTTGCGCACCCTCCCCGGAGGTCTGCGCGTTTGTCCAGGGGGTTTTATGCAGTTTTTCCATTGCATATTTACGTTTTAGCCCCTGCTTCTTTCATTTTTGTCTAATTTTCCCTTGCCGTTTTTGCCTGGCCCCCTTCCCGGGTTGGCTCTGCGCGAAGCAGAGCAGGGGAGGCGTGAAGCTCGCGGCCCTCCTCCTCTTTCTTTCCTCCCGACGGCGGCGCATCTAGGGAGGGGCGGCGGTTTGGCACCGGCAGCGGTGGCGGCAAGGGGCGAAGGCAGCGGCGGCGGCGCCGGACAGCAGCGGCGGCGAAGGGAGGCTGGCGGCGCCCTTGAGCAGCAGCGGCGCGGGCGAGCGGGAGAGGCCAGCGGCACCAGCGCTGGACGCAGGTGAGCGGCGGCGGCGGCTGCGCCTAAGGCGCGCGGCGGGTGCCCCCCTGCCAGCAGCGACTTCCCCTGCCAGTGGCAAAAGGGGGGGGGGGTCGCTGGGCTTTCCCCTTCTTTCGCCTCTTCTCCTCTTCTCTGCAGTGGGGCGAACCCAGCAGAGAGGGCCAAGGTCTGGTCCCCCTCCTCTCCTGCATGTATATGTATTTTTTTCTTGGGTTTATTTGCTTTGCTTATCCTCCTCTCTTTCGTTCCTTCTCGTGGGAGGTCAAGCCAAAAAATATGGCACAACAAATGCCCCCCACGAGACTGGCGTCCGAGAGTGAAACATAGGGTGACTGTCTCGTGTGAACCTTTCCAGTTGTATTTTAACATGTGTTGCCTTTCAGAGGGTCCATTTCATTTATTCTGCCAATGCATTTCAGCCATTTTATCTTTGTCGAGATCCATGTTGGAGATGTTACATTTGTGAATTTGATATGCCAGAGCTTGTGACATACTCGCAGTAAACTTTTCCATTTCTTTTGGACTTGTAGTACCCATGATCATCATCTCATGACAACAATGCCGGAGTTTTGCTTTATGTATCGAGAATTTTGACCTTGCTGTAATATTTCTTTTGATACGCTGCTTTATCCTTTCTTTTACTCATTCTTCTTCAGCCAAATCTGATCTTCGTTTTTTTTTACTTTGCAGAGTTGGATCAGGTACATGACATTGACGGAGATTACTCGGAGCCGAAAATCATGGAGACCCAGCTCGCTGCTTTGCAAGCAGAGGCTACTATAACTTTTACAAGAATCGTGCAAGCCATGAATTGGCGTGAGATGACGACCTTGCTTATGCGTGACGGAGCTGTTCATGCCATTCTTTTGTACATGTTGACCTTCTGAGGACAGGCGACAATGGAGCATAGGCTTACTTGAGATATGTTGTTTTTAGCATCAGTACATGCTATCCATCCATTTTGACTTCTCTTTTTTGGGCTATCCCAAGGGCCTGTCTTAGGACCAAGACTTTATTTGCTATATACATCGTGCTTCTGTGTTTCTCCATCAGCATGTGATCTTTATTGATAACAGGGGTTTTAAGGCTTCCCCAAAAGCCGTGAGGTATTTCACTTAGAGGATTAGGGCTCCTCTGGGGCCATGACATGCTTAAGTTAGAGAATTAAGGCTTCTCTAGGGCCATAATTTTGATGAGAGGATTGAGGCTCCCTCGAGCACATAATTTCAGTGAGAGGAATGAGGCTCCCTCAGGCACATGATCTTGGGTGAGAGGATTGAGGCTCTCTCGGGCACATATTTGGGTGAGAGGATTGAGACTCCCTCGGGCGCGTATTTGGGTGAGAGGATTGAGGCTCCCTCGGGCACATGATTTGAATGAGAGAATTGAGGCTCCCTCGGGCACGTGATTTGGGTGAGAGGATTGAGGCTCCCTCGGGCACGTATTTTGGTGAGAGGATTGAGGCTCCCTCGGGCGCATATTTTTTGGGTTAAGAGGATTGAGGCTCCCTCGGGCACGCTTTTTTGGGGTTGAGAGGATTGGGGCTCCCTCGGGCACGTATTTTGGTGAGAGGATTGAGGCTCCCTCGGGCGCATATTTTTTGGGTTGAGAGGATTGAGGCTCCCTCGGGCACGTAATTTGAATGAGCGGATTGAGGCTCCCTCGGGCACATATTTTGAATTTTGGCTGGTTTTGACGACTTGTTAGCCAAAAGATGTAAATTTTGACTTGGCCGGCCATCATGGATAGGGAATGTCCATAACAATGTGGCTGACAGATTTTGCTTTTCTTCTCTTTTTTTTCTTTCTCCTTTTTTTTTTGTTCATATTACCAACCTCAGCGCCCTTTCGGGTTTTCGCCAAGATTGGCCCCCTTTAGCTTTTTCCAACATGCCTTTGCAGATTTTCGTGCTGAGGGGTTTACCCATTTTTGCCTGAGGCGTCCTTTCGGGTTTTCACCTCAGCTGGGTTTTAGACCTTTTTACTCTTGATCCATCACGATGAAGTGGTAGACCAAGTCCGTCGGGGCTCCTCCTTTTTAAGCCCCTATTTATTCTATTTCTTTTCTCTTTTTTCTCTTTTTTTTGTGAGGAATTAAAGACTTCCCTGAGAGCCGTAAGAATTTGAATTTGTGTATGGTAGGGAATTAAAGGCTTCCCCGAGAGCCGTGAGAATTTGGATTTGGATTTTGGCTGACTTGGCCGACCTTGATGGTGTGTTGGCCAAGGGTTTGGATTTATGTGCGGTAGGGAATTAAAGGCTTCCCTGAAAGCCGTTGGAATTTGAATTTGTTTCTGGGGTTTTAATTGCGTTGGCCGACCTTGACGGTGTGTTGGCCAAAAGCTTGGGTTTATAGTCGGTAGGGGATTAGAGGCTTCCCTGAGAGCCATGGACTGAGAGTTTTGGATTTGTGTATGGTAGGGAATTAGAGGCTTCCCTGAGAACCATGGATTAAGAATTTGGATTCGTGTATGGTAGGGAATTAGAGGCTTCCCTGAGAGCCGTGAATTAAGAAGTTAGATTTATGTATGGTAGGGAATTAGAGGCTTCCCTGAGAGCCGTGAATATGTTTAGAGGATTGAGGCTCCTCTAGGGCTCGTGATTTGACTTTTGACTGGTCTTGACGACTTGTTAGCCAAAAGCCATGGATTTCGACCTTTGACTGGCCTGGACGACTTGTTAGCCAAGAGGTCTGGATTTTGAGCTTTTTGACTGGCCTTGACGGCTTGTTAGCCAAAGAAGCTCGGGCTTTAACTTTTGACTGGCCTTGACGGCTTGTTAGCCAAAAGACACGGGTTTCGACCTTTGACTGGCCTTGACGGCTTGTTAGCCAAAAGGTCTGGATCTTGAGCTCTTTGACTGGCCTTGACGGCTTGTTAGCCAAAGAAGCTTGAGATTTGACTTTTGGCTGGCCTTGACGGCTTGTTAGCCAAAAGACATGGGTTTCGACCTTTGACTGGCCTTAGTAGCTTGTTAGCCAAGAGGTCTGGATTTTGAGCTTTTTGACTGGCCTTGACGACTTGTTAACCAAAGAAGCTTGAGATTTGACTTTTGGCTGGCCTTGACGGCTTGTTAGCCAAAAGAGATGGGTTTCGACCTTTGACTGGCCTTGACGGCTTGTTAGCCAAGAGGTCTGGATTTTGAGTCTTTTGACTGGCCATGCTGGCTTGTTAGCCAAAGAAGCTCGAGATTTGACTTTCTCTCCTTTTTTTGGAACGAGGGTCTTTTTTTTTTCTTGGGTTCTCCCTCTCTCTCTTTCTTCGAGCAGAGTTCGAGCTTCCCACATTTCTTATAAGGGCGGAAAGACACGATCATCGTTGTCTCAGTTGTAGCCCCTGGATTTGATTATTCATTTGAATGAACTTAGGGGTTGTTTCGTCATTGACAACTCTTGTGTCTTTCCTTTTATAAGGAATGCGGGATAGCTCAATCTCGCCTCAAGAAAGTTCGAGAGAGTACCCCCTTTTTTGTTTTTTTTTTTTTAATACACCAATTGTGATGCCCCCTTTTTTTTTGGGTTTTCACCACAATTAGCCCCTTCTTTCTTTGCCTGCACGCCCTTTTGGGTTTTCATGCAGCAGGGTTTCCCATTTTTGCCTAAAGCGCCCTTTCGGGTTTTCACCTCAGCCGGGTTTTAGGCCTTTTTGCCCTTGATCCATCTCAACAGAGTAATGGATCAAGTCTGCCGAGGCACCTCATTTTTAAGCCCCCTTTTTTTTCTTCTTATTTTTTTTTTCTTTTTCTTTTTTTTTATTTGGAGGATCTTGCAGTGAGATCACTTCTATATTTTCAGTGTGTACCAAAGTCGGATCCACCTGTTGTATTGTGTAGACGTAATCACACTCGGGAGTATGGTATAATTTCATGTGCCTGCCATTTAAAGGCGGGAACATAACATTTCCCTTTTGGTCAACTATTGTGTAGACGTCGCCTTCAAACACTTCGTCGACCACAAATGGGCCAAGCCAATTGGCTATGAATTTGTTTTTGGGACGAGAGGTCATGACGTCTCTTTGCTTGACCATGACAAGATCTCCCTTTTTAAAAGCTCTTTCTTTCACTGGCTTTGTCAAAAGCGCGGGACATCCGTGCTTGATAATTTTGAAGTCGTTGGTATGCAACCAAACGCTTTTCTTCCAAATTTGACAGCTCTTCAAGCCACCTTTCAATTTCACTCTCCTCATCCGTAAGGAGCCCGTAGTGGAGAGCTACCCTATAAGATGAGAGCTCAATTTCAACAGGGATGACTGCTTCGGTCCCTTAGACAAGGGAAAATGGCGAGCATCCTGTAGAAGTTTTGTAGATGGTGCGATAGGCACATAGGGCTTCATGCATCTTTTCGTCCCAATCGCGCTTTCGGCCATTTACCAATTTGACCATGAGCTTGCATAAAGTTTCGTTGAAGGCTTCGGCTAACCCGTTGACTTGAGGGTAATAAACCGTTGTTGTCCTCCACTCAATATGGAATTTTGCTGCCAATTTGTGTATTGTTTGATTTTTGAATAGAGTGCCATTATCAGACATGATCCGACTCGGAACACCGAATTGATATATGATGTGATGTTGGACAAAGCAAGCCACCGCTTCTCCAGCAGTTTCTTTCAGGGGTATGGCCTCAGCCCATCTTGAGAATAATTTGTGACAACAAGTATGTATTTGTATTCCTTGGAGGATGTGGGGAGGGGACCAACTACGTCCTTTCCCCATTCAGCAAATGGCCGTGTTGGCATTGTTGGATGGAGTTTACTTGGTGGTTTTCTTGGCACGGGCCCATAGGCCTGGCATTGGGGGCAGATTCGAGCAAACCGCTCACAACATGCAAACATGGTTGGCCAATGGAAGCCTTTGCTTTTTATGTTGATTTTCACTTTTTTTCCTTTGAGACAGATTGGTGGGTTCCACACAATCGTGCATATACCTCCCGCATGACCATCTTGGCTTCTTTTGGAGAGAGGCACCTCAACAGTAGCAATTTGTCCTTTTCAGGTGTGAATGTATCATCTATCAATTTGTAGGAAGCAGCTCTTCACAGCAATTGCACTCGCTCCCCTCTTTTGTCTGGTAGCCATCCATTTTTGATCTTGATGACAGGAACATGCCAATCATCTTCTTCTTGACTTTCATTTTCTTCCAGTGCATTTGCCTCAAAAGTTGTCAAACCCTCATGGCGATTCCAGGTGCTTGGAAGCAATCTTCTATTTTTTTATGGTAATTCCCAATTCACCTTTCAAGGAAAGTTTAAGGGCAGATGCGAGTTTAACCAATGTATCAGCTTGAGAGTTTTGACTTCTTCTGACATGTTCTATTTTGAAGTGGTAGAACTTGTCGCTGAGTCTTGTGGCTGCCTCAAAATGGGCTTTCAATTCTTCTTTTTGGACTTCAAAAATGCCTAACATTTGTCTGACGACTAGCAATGAATCGCCAAACATTTCAATGCACCTTATGCCCATTTCCAGGGCGATTTCCAAGCCAACTATGAGGGCTTCATATTCTGCTTCATTATTTGTCAGGGATTCTGTAAGAGCACATGAATAGTGCAATGTCCCTTTTTCTGGGGTCACGAAGATAATTCCTGCCCCTGCCATATTTGTTGATGCGCCCTTAGCCTTCAGAGAAGCTCGTGCAGCCCCACCAAAATATAATTGTCAATATTCGACTTGAGTTTCTTGTGCTTCATAAGTTTCTTGAGCCGGGAGCACCTCCTCATCAATCAATTCTGTATTCAGAGGGGAGTCTTCTGGCACTGGATGGGTTGTTAAGCACTCCGCCATGCGTTGCCCCCCTTTTTTTCTCTTCTTTTCCTTTTTTTCTTTTCTTTCTTCTCACTTTTTTTCTTTTTTTTTAAGCTGGTAATACCCCCGTGATGCACACATGGCCGCAATTAAAGGCTTGCCCTTGATAGGTGCCCCCAGCATAGGAGGATTAAGCAAATATTGATGTTGTCAAGGATTTTCTGACATTCATCGTCCCATATGAATGGGGTTCCTTTCTTTGGCAGTTTCTGTAAGGGGTGATACCTCCCATTCTTGCTCTCGGAAGGATAAGTCTTTTCTTGAATTTTCTTTGGGGTTTTGAACAACCCTTATTTCATTTGTGGAGAGATCCTCGTCCATCTGGGCATCATTCTCATCCATCCTTGTTTCAATTATTGGAAGCTTTATGTTTACAATATTTGCAATATAGCAAACTGCGGGACCTTCCCATGTCTCCCATCCGGGACCTCTTGTGTCATTGTGGGGGAATGGCGGTTGCCCCCTGACATTGGTAGGGATACCACATTTCTTGATGTAGCTTGGCATTCGTTCGACGTTGAACTTGAATATTTTGCTTTTGACATATTGCCTTTATTTGCTCTGACATGTCTTTCAGATATTTGACCATTTCATTCAATTTAATAATGGCATCTTTTAGCCTAAATCATTTGGAGATTGTTTGGGTACCGGCTACCCTTTATAGAAACACTATTGGCTATCCTTCAGCATGGTAAGCCAACAAGAATTTTGGAAGCTCCAATGTGTAGACCTCCTGAGGGTTTGCCATTTGTATACGATTCAATGGCAGTGGTATGCCAGCTTTTATCACTTGGCTGATGACATTATTTCCAAGCTTGACAATGGGCCTATGCAGTTGTAATGGCCTTTGCTCAGGTTCCTCCAACTGCATGCTGAACTTTAATGTCGATGTTTCTTTGTTGACGGTGATTTTCCCTTTCTTTTTGGAGATGCCCCCATTATTTCTTTGCCTTTGTTTGCCTTGTTAAGGGGCCATCACTTTTGCTAAACCCTTGCATGTATGTGGTGGAGGGAGGATGGTAGCATTGTCGCCCATTTCCAACTCTCGTTCTTTTTCTAGAGGAAGTTGTTTAGCTCCGAGGGGTGTCAAACATTTTGCCCCCTCCTTAATTGGTGTTTGAGATGGTTTCTCATTTATTTCCACTGTGGACATTGGCTTATTTATTTCACCGACAGATTCTTCCTCTTCTCATTCTTCTTTTGATTTGATTTGATTGAATTTTTTTTTTTTTCAAGACTGCCAATTCTTGGAGAATTACTTCTTTTGCTATTTCCTTGGGTGGGGCGACGCCACCGAGGTATGACTTTCTGGTTCAATCTTCTTTTTTTTTTTTTGGAGCTTCATAGGGGCTGACCTCTTGTTTGTATTCACCAGGGTCCAACTCGCTTCTTCTTGCTTATGGTGGAATGTGGCCTGAATAGCACCTTCCATTATCTCCCTCGGGAGTCATATGCAACAACTCTGGACAGCTCATCTAGCCATCCAGCTTGCGCCACTTGTGCTTGGCCTATTGGGACCTAGCTTGGGTCATAACATTGATCACATTAGCAGAGAATGTGAGTTTTGGTTGTTGGTGTGGCTTTGGTGGATTTACCAAGTGCTCAACCATGTCAATAATTCCTGCTTGAATTAGTTTTTCTGCCCGATTTTTGAACAGATAGCAATTTTCTAGAGCGTGACCCAGCACGCGATGATATAGGCAATAATTGGGCTTGTCCACCATTGCTGCTTCTTCTGGACGCTTGGGCTCTGGGAGCGTCATGAGATTCTCTTGGAGACATATGTCCAACAATTCTCTTGTATGCTCCCTGGTAAATGAGTAAGGGGTGTTGAGCCTCTCACCTAGGGTGGGGGCTGATCTCCTTTCTTCTTTCTTTGAATTTAAAGAGGCGGGGGTATCTCCCTTGCCCCCAGCTTTCTTCAGGGCTGCCGGAAAGTCCACGGTATTTACTTCTCGTGACCCGGTGTTTTCGTCTTTAGGAGATTTGCCCCTTCCATATGAAGAAGTGGGATTTTCGGCAAAGAAGATTTCTATCTCTGCCACTGTGCTGTTGAGATGTTCAAATGTCCGGATATTGGCCCCTAAGAGCTTTTCCTTGATTTCTGGCTTCAGACTTCTTTGGCATAGTTTCATCGTGTCTTCATGTGCCGGTGGTTGTTCACATTTCATACTCATGTCACGCCATCTTTTGATGAAGTCCAGAGCAGTCTCATTTTTATTTTGCTTTAAGGATATGAGTTCTATTAAAGTGACTCTTCTTTCTGTCACTCTGAAGCGTTCAAAGAATTTCCTTTGCATATCTTCCCAACCAATTATTGAGTTGGGCTTCAATCGGGCATACCATTGAAAGGCTGACCCTGTAAGTGATGTTGAAAAGTACCTCAAAAGGTATGACTCTTCAGTTGCCAGTTCTACCATGCTGCTCATGTAATGAGCTATATGTTCATGAGGTGACCCATCCCCATTGAATTTTGAAAATTTAGGGACCTTTGGGTGTTCCGTTGGAAGCTTTTTGAAGAGATGGTGTACAGGGTATGGTACCCTATATAGGTCATAGGTGGCAGACCCCTCATTCTACTCAGCTATCTTTGCTTCAATTATTTGTTCAATCATGGCCCTCTGAGAGACCATTGTTCTTTCAAATGTAGTATTTAATTGTGGTGCATCATGCCTTTGTTTTGTGACATGCACTTCTTGAGTTTCCCCATGGCTTGAATTTGGATTTTCAATTGGTTGTTCGGCCAGAGGTTCTGTGCATGGAATACTTGGCGGCAAATTTCCCAGGGCTGGTGCCGTTGTGGGCAATGCTGGCTGGCTTGTTTGTTGAAGTTGCTGAGGTTGCAATATCTGTTGTGCCTGTTCTGGAGGCTATACTGGTGGTGATTGTTGTGGTGGCAGTGGCGCCGCCATCCCCAATTGTTGCATAAGGCTTTCTAACATGGCTTTTAGCTTCTGATTTTCTTGCATTACCATTTCTAAATTTGGCAATAAGGGTACCCTGATATTAGGGTTTTCAGAAGGTCGACCCTGATCCAGAGGGTGATTTGATGTGGTGGCAATGTCGGCCGCCCCCATGCCTCCTTCATTTTGGTGTGGTAAGTCTACCTCCACATTTACCCGGTCAAGCCAGGCTCGAGCTTGCTCCCTTCTGCGATTAGGTATCGTGGGATGCTGCTCCATATTTGAGGTTTCTGCCTGGTCAACTATTGCAGGCAGGTTGATGTTAGAGGCATAGCATGTGTATATGCGCATGCCTTCTTCAGTGATTTGCACTGTTCTTCTTTTCTTCTGCCTATGGCGTACAGTGGCACCCAGGCGTTGGAAGACTGATTTTCTAGGGACATCATCATCCCTCTTGTGTTCTTCTGACTTGAAATTTTGCCCTATCTCCGGGCTTGCTTGTCTTCTTTCTTGATATACCCCTTTCCTTTTAGATCCTCTTTGCAGATCAACCGGTAAAGAAGGGGTGCATTCTTTAGTTCGAGACTCTTGGGAAGACTCCCTTTGTCTTTCTTGGACTTTTCTTCTCCCGATGGTTTGCCAGTTTGTTGGGTCCTGCTCCATGACCATTCTTACATTCTTTCGCCCTATTAGAGACTCTAGGGCCCTTGTCCTTCTGAGTTCTTGAGCTTTTTCTTTGGTAACCCACACCTGCTTAACACGAGGCGGGCTATATATCTCATCATTTCCAGCATTGGCTTTGTATTTCTTGAAGCCAATGTCGTCAAATTTGTGGTTCTTGGTTTCAGCTTTCCTCCATTGTTTCTTCATATCTTTTACTTTAAAGCTTGGCTTATCCTGCCGCACTCTAGGCAGTATGCCAAATTTATTCCTTACCGGAATGGTAGCCACATGCCGCTCCGGTATCATCATGGTTTCACTGCCATCCAGGCGGATCCGGAGCTCGCCAATGTGGACAGTCTTTCTAGAACTTGAAATGCCACGAGTTGTGGGCTTCTTGCCAGACTTGCGCTTTCTGTTCTTTCCAGTAGTTGGAGTGTTGGTGAAGTTGATAGCATAAGTGGTGAACATCTGCATCAAGTTAGCCTCCTGAGCTTGAGGCTCTTCCTTTGTTTTGCTTGTTTCATGGGCCTTAGCAGCAGGTAGCACAGCCGGTATCACGCCCAAGAAGTATGGAGACTCCACCACCGGGGGAAAGGCTCCAAACCTGGTTGGCGTAGTGAGGTAGCCATTCCTTATATGGTCCTGGACCACAAGTGGGCCGAAGACCACGCCCGGAGTATGAGCGAGAGCCGCCATTGCAGAGTTATGACCTGCACAAAAATTATAATGTGAGTGCATCTTGTTGTTAGGGTGTTGTCTGATGGAGAGATGAAGGGAAGGGAGGTCCCCAGTGGAGTCGCCATCTTTGTGAGAATTATTTTTTAACATTTTAAAAATTTTAAATTTAACTTTGGATTTGATTTGATTTGGATTTATTTATTTACATGGACATGGTCTTATTTAGTTCATTTGACCTCCCCCACTAACCGCGGTTAGTGTTAATTATATCAGCACAAAGGCTGAATACCCTTGATTAATCATCAGACAAACCCTTAAAAACAAGAGAATATGACTCACATTTGAATGAAATGGATTACACATGAAAGAAAACATGGTTGCAAGCATGTGAACTATTTTTTTTGGAATTTTCTGATATTTATTTCATTTTTATTGATTTTTAAATATATTTTTCTCATTTTTTTGGTATTTTAGGATTATTAATTTCATTTATTTATCCATTTTCGTTATCTATTTATTTACATTATGATTATGTGAATTAAATTAATATTTTCATTTATTTATTTGATTTAAAAGGTGTTTAACTTAAGGTGGATTAAAATTGATGTGAAACATAACTTGTTTGATGATTTTATGTTATTGAAAATTAAAGAATAATGTTTGGAAAATATTTCGTTAACGTTGGTCGAAACTTGGTTGATTTTGATTAAGAAATTACGTAGTGCTACGTTTTAAATAAATGTGACATTACATGAAATAATTCATATAACGTGTCATTGGATAATTAAAAATAGCCCAATGGGCCCAATAAATCACACAAGTCTATCCGTCAATTGTTGGCCCAATAAGCACAGAATATGTCAATTAATTGTGTGACAGTACAAATCTGGCCCAATAAGGAGTATTAGGCCCAATAAGAAATCTGGCCCAATAAGGTAAGCCCAATAGACCTTTTTGTGAACTTGAGAGAAATAAATCGTGCCTTGCACGATGATCTTTAGGGCTGCCTTGCAAACCTTTTTCCAGACTGCCTTGCAGTCTTTTTTTCCCGAAGCCTTGCTCGGGTTTTCTGGCTCAGAAAAAGCTCCTCCTCCCTGGGGCGCCCCAGGCTTCTTATATAGTGGTTGGGCAAAAGACGCCCGGCCGGAAGGTTTGCGCACCCTCCCCGAGGTCTGCGCGTTGTCCAGGGGTTTTATGCAGTTTTCCCATTGCATATTTGCGTTTTAGCCCCTGCTTCTTTCATTTTTGTCTAATTTTCCCTTGCCGTTTTTGCCTGGCCCCCTTCCCGGGTTGGCTCTGCACGAAGCAGAGCAGGGGAGGCGTGAAGCTCGCGGCCCTCCTCCTCTTTCTTTCCTCCCGACGACGGCGCATCTAGGGAGGGGCGGCGGTTTGGCACCTGCAGCGGTGGCGGCAAGGGGCGAAGGCAGCGGCGGCGGCGCCGGACAGCAGCGGCGGCGAAGGGAGGCTGGCGGCGCCCTTGAGCAGCAGCGGCGCGGGCGAGCGGGAGAGGCCAGCGGCACCAGCGCTGGACGCAGGTGAGCGGCGGCAGCGCCTAAGGCGCGCGGCGGGTGCCCCCCCTGCCAGCAGCGACTTCCCCTGCCAGTGGCAAAAGGGGGGGGGGTTGCTGGGCTTTCCCCCTTCTTTCGCCTCTTCTCCTCTTCTCTGCAGTGGGGCGAACCCAGCAGAGAGGGCCAAGGTCTGGTCCCCCTCCTCTCCTGCATGTATATGTATTTTTTTTTCTTGGGTTTATTTGCTTTGCTTATCCTCCTCTCTTTTGTTCCTTCCTCGTGGGAGGTCAAGCCAAAAAATATGGCACAACAGGTGCATAAGTGACGGCCATCTCCAACGATTTGGGATTTGCTTTTCTTTGCCCAGGTACCTTCGAGGTGCCTCCACGAAGTACCTTCACGGAGTACCTTCAAGGGAAATCATCAGTATTAGGATAACTCATGAAGAAAGATGCATATATCTCGTCCTTTTGCTATGAATGGTGAGAAGGGTCCCACCGGGCGTGCCAGCTGTGGACACGGGAAAAATTTCCTCCTTGGTTTTGTTTAAGAGGTTCGTTCATTTATCTATATTTTGATTTTGTATTTCGGGGCGTGCCAGCCTGCCTGCTAGGCAGAAGTAAGGTCTGCGCAATGCAGAGAACGAATTTTTGTATATCCGTGAAACGGATGAGTACGCCGTTGTGGGAATATTTTTAACACTTTAAAAATTTTAAATTTAACTTTGGATTTGATTTATTTGGGTTTTTTATTTATTTACATGGACATGGTCCTGCTTAGTTCATTTGACCTCCCCCACTAACCTCGGTTAGTTTAATTGCATCAGCACAAAGGCTGAACACCCTTGATTAGCCATCAGACAAACCCTTTGAAATGAAAGAACATAACTCACATTTGAATGAAATGGATTACACATGAGAGAGAACATGGTTGCAAACATGCAATCTATTTTTTGGAATTTATGATATTTATTTCATTTTATGGATTTTTTAAATGTATTTTCCCATTTTTTGGTATTTTTTAAATTATGGATTTCATTTATTTAAGCATTTTTATTATTTATTCATTTAAATTAGAATTATATGGATTAAATTAATGTTTTCACTTATTTAATTGGTTTAAATGCCAATGTACTTAATGTTTTCATTTATTTAATTGGTTTAAATGCGAATTAGCTTAAGGTGGATTAAAATTGATGTGAAACATAACTTGTTTGTTGATTTTATGTTATTAAAATTAAAGAATAATATTTGGAAGATATTTCGTTAATGTTCGTCGAAAATTTGGTTGATTTTGACTAAGGAATTACGTAGTGCAACGTTTTAAATAAACGTGACATTACATGAAATAATTCACATAAGGCATGATTAAATGTTTTAAAATAGCCCACTAGGCCCAATAAATCACACAAGATAATTTGTCAAATATCAGCCCAATAAGCACAAAATGTCTCAATTAACTGTGTAAAAGTACAAGTCTGGCCCAATAAGTAATCCAGGCCCAATATGAAATTCAAGCCCAATAAGGAATTTAGGCCTAATAAGGAAGCCCAATAGACCTTTTTCCGGACTTGAAAATATTCAAAATCGCGCCTTGCACGATATTTTTTAGGGCTGCCTTGCAGACCCTTCTTCCAGACCGCCTTGCAGTCTTCTCAGAGCCTTGCTCTGGTTTTCAAAGTTCAGCCTCTTCTCTCCTCTTGGCCTGGGGCGCCCCAGGGCTATTTATAGGAGCTGGAGGAGACGCCGTCCCGGTCATTTGATGTCTCGTCTCGGTCATTTGGTACTGTCCCGGTCATTTGCATTATACTTGCCAAAACACCGTCCCGGTCAATTACGGACGCTCCCCGGTCATTTGGATTTGGCATTTTTGCGAATTTCCCCCTGTCTATTTCATTTCTTTCTGTTTTTTCCCCCGATTCCCAAAAACTGGCATTTCATGTTCTCTTCGGGAGAAGCAGGAACGAGAGAGAGAGGAGGAGGGGACCGCCGCCTCCCTCCTCCGATCCGGACTGGGAAGGGAGGTGGGCGGCGGTCCTTCGGCCCTCTCCCGCTTGGCTAGGACAGGGAAAGGGGCCGCCCCTCCCGCTTTGGCTAGGACAGGGAAAGGGGCCGCCCCTCCCCTTCCTCTCTTCCTCTACAAATAGCAGCGGCAGCGGCAGCGGCAAGGGGATGCGGTGGTGCGGCGGCGGCAGCGGCGAAGGGGAGGCCCGGCGGCGACAGCAGCGGCGAGGGGGGTATCCGGCGGCAGCGGCAGTGGCGGGGGACCCCTCCTACGTGGGGGGGCCCATCCTCTTCTTCTTCTCCTCTGCGGCGGCCCAGGACAGGGGACCGGACGCCCCCTTCTCTCCCTCTGCCAACAGGGCGGCGGCCCTGCACAGGGGACCTCTCCCTCTTCCTGAGGCGGGGGTTCGACAGGTATCACTTTTTTCATTCATTTTTTTTTCTGAACTTGTTAATTTCTGAACCTATGTTCACTGGCCATGTCTTTGATTTAAGACTTGCATATGTTATCATCATTATTCCTTATTTATTTTCTGGTTCAACAAATGCCCCCCACGCGGCAGGTGGGCGACGCCAACACAACGCGCATTTGCCGCGTGAATGCACCTTTGCTGTCGGGAGACGTTTTGCATATTTTGAACTTTTTGATATTCTGTATACCCTTTTGTTGATTTTCTTTTCAGGACGCCATGAACTCTCGCGGGAGAGGCCGTCGGGGACGTCCTGGTTACTGGGGACGGTCGGGTCATGGCCGGGGACGTGGCCGTCTAGACACTCAGGACCGCACGCCGCCTTCTTTCGACTCTCGCCGTCGGGTACCTTTCATGGGGCCCACATTGATATCGGCAGAGAGAGCTTCTGCTCTAGACAAAGGCTATACACGTGTTGCTTTATCTCATTTAAATGCCTCATCGGAGGAAGAGATGCACATTGACTCTTCATGGGTTCTTTACTGTGAAGGGCAATTTCACTTCCAGCGCCCCGCTGATTTCCCTCGGCACCTTCCGTCAGATCAGGCTATATACGATTTTGTGATTTCATATACCTGGCCGGGTGATGACGACGAGGGTCCCATACCTCTAGCTCGTGCTCAACGAGTTGCTTTAGAGAGAGCTATCCTTCTAGACCGTGACAGTTTGAAGGCCTAGCTCAATATGCATTTCCAGCTTTTCCTTGGCATGGTATCCGTTTGAATGAATTGCCTTTGCCAATGCAGTTGGGCTCTTTTCCTCAGTTGGCGAATGTTCATAGTATCTCCAGGCCTTTTCAAGCAGCTACATGGATGATGGCAGGTGGGGGCCGGGCCCCAGTTTCTGATCACCGAGTGGGTTTATTTCTATCTGGTGCTGATGAACTTTCCGACCGGTCTTCTTATGGCGGTCGATGCTTTGTACAAGACATCTTGCAGAGTCAGAGACCCAGTTGTTATGGCAAGTTTAGTGTCAGACGGGCACATGTTCCTCGTCCCGGGGCGACAGAGTGGCTGCAATACGTGCTCCAACACTACCGTCACATGTTAGATCTTGTGGGCATTCGTCACGCAGTGACAGCTGCACTTTACAGATATCCTTGTTACATAGGGCTGATCCAGGCAATAGCAGAGAGGTATAATAGTAGATGGAACACAATCTGTACTGCCGAAGGGGAGACTGCCATTGACTTGTGGGCTTTCCATCGGATTTCAGGTCTTCCGATTACAGGGGAGCCATATGAGGAAGTTATACTCGATGAGTTCTATAGAAATTCCACAGATGGCCAGGGCCGTTATGAAATTGAATTTTGCTATAGGTATTTGATGAAAGCTTGGTGTGACTTAGCCAAAGCACGCCAATCTGCTTCTGTTGGCGATGGCACAGATGCCTCTGGGATCACGCAATACTCCAAAGGTCAGTTTGCACACTTGGGTGAGATATTTCTACAGCGGACCTTTCTGTTATGATAATGAATTTGCTCGTGCTGGGAGTTCCCGCCATGACATGTATGAAATACCCCGCCAGGAGCTACCGGACTGTCCATACATATATGAGTCCCCCACAGAGTCAGAGAACCCTTGGGCGTTAGATGAGATCACTCATTTAGCAGCTTATTTGTCATATTGGTTATGCACTTTTGCTATGCCTTTTGGGGAGGAGTCCCTTTTGCGACCAGAGGTCATATATCCAGCATGTCGCTTGGCATGTGGTTGTCGGCTGGCTTTGGCTCCTACTGCCTTAGCATGTATTTATCATTCATTTGGGACTTTATCTGCACATGATCAGCCACGGGACAGCACCACCTTAATGGCCACTCATTATGTCAGTGTTTGGGCACATTGTCTTCTACCCAGTCGCCTCCCTATGGGAGAGGTCAGAGATTTTTCTATTCCTTTGATTTTTCGCTTCATGGATGAGCCAGAAGGAGATGACGAGGCACTTCTTTCTTCAGCTCGAGATACTTTGGGATTTGTGCCCGTTGGGGCTGCTGGCAAGCTGCACTTTGATCATTCTTCCCTGCACTTTAGATCTTTCCCCAGTCACTCAGAGTTTGGACAACCCGGTTGGTTTGATCCCTGGACCCAGCAGGTAGTTCATGGATTTGCTGAAAGGTGTGTTCGCCTGGCATGGCTTCAGTGTACCCGCCCAGGGGTATTGGTATTTCGGAGAGGACAGACAGTTATTCTCGAACCTTATTATCCTCATAGATTTGCTAGAAATTTTGGCTATGATCAGCGGATTCCATCTGATTTTGAATTTCCACAGCTGGCTCGAATTTTGCACGGCCGATGTATTCATTTGCAAGCCCGCATGTGGTGGAATTTGTTTCAACAGGATAATGTCTCTTCGCTGGTCCACACTTCATCTTCCACTTATCGGGGGGCAGTGACCCTGAAATATGCTGACTGGTGGGCCAGCCACAGTGGGAACTTTACACAGCGCTCCGGTCCCATTCGCCATGTAGAGAAAGACTATTTGCGCAGGGAGGATCGCCTGCATTTTCATATCCGAGACAAGTATTTGAAGAAATATTTTCCAGAGTTGGCTATTCATGTGACCAATGCTTTCCAAGCTAGAAATAAATTGCAAAAGCGTCCTTTGGCTCAGGTAGAGGCCGAACATGTTGATGCCCCTCAAATTCGCAAGCGGAGTGCTTCAAAGAAGAGGGCTAGGGCTGCTGCCCCAGATTCGGCCTCCTCCTATAAATGGTGGTCAGATTTTGTTCATGCTTGTGGATTGTCGCCAGATGCACTCGCAGACTCTTTACTCCCCCCAGCCACCTTTAGTGATGACTTGACCAGAGAGTGGATAGCCTACCTCAGCAGCGTTCTCACTTCTCTTGGGCCTCGCCGTGAGGCTTTCCTGGTTCAAAGAGCACGCAGTCTGGGTGACGTGTGGTCAGCTGTGTCCTCAGGTGCCCGAGAATTGGGTCTTCTCCCTCAGACAGTGATTCCACGACCGCTTGCGTCAGTTTTGCCCTCAAGTGATATTTTCCTTTTGAAATATATTCATATATGTTCCACTGCTTGAATTGTCTCTTTCTGATGGTGCTCATTTGTTTTCCTTTTTTCCTTTAGACACTGTGAGTCCCTCTCGCCGTGCCGCTCAGCCTGAGGTCCGTGCGGGACCAGATATTAGTTCGCTCATTCCCTCTTCTGAGGTAGCTGGCTTTCCTCATGACAGCGCAGGTGATGGATACCCCTTCCCTTTTGCACTTTCCTTCAAGAGAGAGAAATGTATTTCTCATTTATTTTATTTTATCTCGCAGATGGGGCGACCTTTTCACCTCATATTTCCCTGCATGTGGATTCTACTAGCACAGTGCACGCAGGTAGTTGTGGTTTTCTTTTCATTCGTTTTTCCCTTCACTTACCGACACTTTGCTTCTATGTCTATCTGTCTCTTGTTTGACCTTCACAGCTCCTGCTGAACCGTTGTTGGGCTCCCTTCTATCCAAGGACCAGAATGTAGAACCTGAACTCCCTGCTCCAGAAGCTCGAGAGGGGCATTCCAGGGAAGATGATATAGATGACTGGGATTATGAAGTGGACGTTACGGATATTCCCATTTTGAACCCAGATTGGGACCCTTCTATGGAAAATCCCGAAGACCCCAACTTCAGTGAGTTGATTTGATTTTTTTTTTCTTATTCCGATTTCTCCTTATTGCTTTCTTTTTTATCATGACATCTTTGCTGATTTTCTCTTAGATATGTCTTTTGGTGACTTGATGAAAATGATGGAAGTGCCCTTACCCACCACAAATCAAGGGGTGCTTCAGGAAATGACTACTGCAACCGAGCCTGCGATGACTGAGACTACTCCTGCCACCGAGCCTGCGATGACTGAGACTACTCCTTCTCTTTTGGTTGGGGGTACCTCAGCTTTTAAAGCTTGCCGACCACTTTCAATTCTTCCTTCCTCTTAGCTCCCTTATTCATATGTACACATGCTTTGTATTCTATTTTGCAGCCACCCTTGGCCAAGGCAATCTCTTGCCCGTGTCGGCTTCCACTGCATTGGATGAGGAGAAAGGTGAGCCTCCAGCACCATCTTGCCATCTACCGGACCCTTCTGTGCTTCCAGAGGAGACGGGGCTCCCTGCCAGACCCTCGTCCCAGCCTTCTGACTCAGGTACTAATTATACATTTTTCCCGCGAAGTATGATGATTTTTGCGGCTTGTAATTAGTCCCGCTTTTCGGAATTGCTTAGGGTTTCCCCTTTTCTCTCTTACTTTGCTTACATATCTTTCTTTTCATGTTCCACAGCTATAATCAGTCAGGACGGACTGTTGCCTACGCCAGAACTTGGCGAGGCAGATGGCGGTGATTCTTCTGCACCCTTGCCCCTGCCTTGGACCTCCCAGCGGCTGTTGCAGAAGCAGAGGTCTCTGCCAAGCCTTCTGAGTACTTTTCGGGTATGTATACGTCTCGTACTTCACACTTATAGCGATTCTTCATCGTTTCTTATGCGTGGTCTCTTGGACGCAGAGAACTCAGGGGCGACCTCGCCCTTGATTGCTAGTGGGTCTGACTCACCGGAGACTTGGGTGGTTTCTACCGGCCACGGCGAGAGCACTGAGCCTCTGTCGGGCGAGACTCAGCAGCTTTCCAGCGCTATTGAGGCTGCTTACGACGCTGATGAGGTGTCTTCACATCCTTCTTTGGCTGCTTCAGGTCCCTTCTTATCCCCTATCCCCTTAGGTGCTTTCCTTATCCTTCATTCTGAATGAATTTAACTTCTGTGCTTTTGGTGTATAGGACTAGAACGATCCTCACAGGCTCTTGAGGTCTTGGAGGCTCGACTGGTCGTCCTTCGTAGTGAGGCTGGGGGCACTGCTGGCCAGATTTCGGTGATGCAGGACCGGCGTACCTCTCTTCTTTCTACACAGAGGGAGCAATCAGCTCGTGCATCCCTTCTGCATACGTTGGCTTCTTACTTGGACCGGTCAGCTGCTGAGGACATGAGACATGTTGTAGCCTTGGCCGTGAGGCTCTCTTCCTTAGAGATGGAGCAGAGCAGGCTCCAGGCTGCCATTGCTGCTTTAGAGACCGCAGTTGACTCCTTGAGGGCTAGCACTACTGGGGCATAGACTTGCTTGGGAGACTGTGTGTTTTTTTTTTTTTTTTTTCATGAGTACATGTATTGGGCTTTTATTCGCTTTCTACTTCTTGAGCTATCCCAGGGGCCTGTCCTGGGACTGAGACCTTTATTTACTATACTATATACATTATGCTTTTTTTTGACATCTTGCCATCAGCATGTGTTGATAACAGGAGTTTTAAGGCTTCCCCCAAAAGCCATGAGTTGTTTGATTCAAAGGATTAGGGCTCCTCTGGGGCCGCAGCATGTTTGTATCAGAGAATTGAGGCTTCTCCAGTGCCGTACTTTGGGTGAGGGAATTAAAGCTCCCTCAGACTTATGGTTTTGATTGATTTTTTTTTTTTATCACATTACCAATTATAGTGCCCTTTCGGGTTTTCACCAAGACTGGCCCCTTTTAGCTTTTTCCAACACGCTCTTGCGAGTTCTCACGTTGAGGGGTTTGCCCATTTTTGCCTGAGGCGCCCTTTCGGGTTTTCACCTCAGCCGGGTTTTAGACATTTTTACCCCCGGTCCGCCATAATGAGATGATAGACCAAGTCCGTCGGGGCACCTCTTTTTTAAGCCCCTATTTTTTTTTCCTTTTTCTTTTTTTCGTTTAAAGAATTAAAAGCCTCCTTGAAGACCCTGAGGCTTCATATGCGGTAAGGAATTAAGGGCTTCCTTGAGAACCGTGGGATTTGGATTTTGGATTCTAATTGGGTTGGCCAAACTTGATGATGTGTTGGCCAAAGGTCTAGATTTATGGTTGGTAGGGAATTAAAGGCTTCCCTGAAAGCCATGGATTCAGAGCTTGGGCTTAGGTATGGTAGGGAATTAGAGGCTTCCCTGCGAGCCGTGGGTTGAGAATTTGGGTTTAGATATGGTAGGGAATTAGAGGCTTCCCTGAGAGCCGTAAATGTGTTTAGAGGATTGAGGCTCCTCTAGGGCTCGTAATTTGACTTTTGACCGGTCTTGTCGACTTGTTGGCCAAAAGACGTGGGTTTTGACCTTTGGCTGGCCTTAGTGGCTTGTTAGCCAAGAGGCCTGGATTTTGAGCTTTTTGACTGGCCTTGACGGCTTGTTAGCCAAAGAAGCTCGTGATTTGACTTTTGACTGGCCTTGACGGCTTGCTAGCCAAAAGACATAGATTTCGACCTTTGACTGGCCTTGACGGCTTGTTAGCCAAGAGGTCTGAGTTTTAAGCTTTTTGACCGGCCATGATGGCTTGTTAGCCAAAGAAGCTTTTGACTTGACTTTTGACTGGCCTTGACGGCTTGTTAGCCGAAAGACATGAATTTAACCTTTGACTGGCCTTGACGGCTTGTTAGTCAAGAGGTCTGGATTTTGAGCTTTTTGACTGGCCTTGACGGCTTGTTAGCCAAAGAGGCTCGCGATTTGACTTTTGACTGGCCTTGACGGCTCGCTAGCCAAAAGACATAGATTTCGACCTTTGACTGGCCTTGACGGCTTGTTAGCCAAGAGGTCTGAGTTTTAAGCTTTTTGACCGGCCATGATGGCTTGTTAGCCAAAGAAGCTTTTGACTTGACTTTTGACTGGCCTTGACGGCTTGTTAGCCAAAAACATGAGTTTAACCTTTGACTGGCCTTGACGGCTTGTTAGTCAAGAGGTCTGGATTTTGAGCTTTTTGACTGGCCTTGACGGCTTGTTAGCCAAAGAGGCTCGAATTTGACTTTTGACTAGCCTTGATGGCTTGTTAGTCAAAAGATGCTCATGATTTGACTTTCTCCTCTTTTTTTCGAATGAAGGTCTTCTCCTTTTTTTTGTTTGGGTTCTCCCTCTCTCTCTTTCTTTGAGCAGAGTTCGAGCTTTCCACATTTCTCATAAGGGCGGAAAGACACAATCATCGTTGTCTCGGTTATAGCCCCCTTATTTGATTATTCATTTGAATGAATTTAGGGGTTGTTTCGTCATTGACAACTCTTGCGTCCTCCCTCTCATAAGGAATGCGGGATAGCTCGATCTCGCTCCAGGAAAGGTCGAGAGGGTATCCCCGTTTTTTTTTTTTTTTTTTTTTTGTTCACATTACCAATCATAGCGCCCTTTCGGGTTTTCACCACGACTGGCCCCCTTTTGCTTTTGCCTGCACGCCCTTTCGGGTTTTCATGCAGCGGAGTTTCCCGATTTTGCCTGAGGCGCCCTTTCGGGTTTTCACCTCAGCTGGGTTATAGGCCTTTTTGCCCTTGATCCATCAATAGGATGATGAATCAAGTCTGCCGGGACACCTCGTTTTTAAGCCCCATTCTTTTCATTTGCGTTTTTTTTTTATTTCATTCATCTGGAAGATCTTGCAACGAGATCACCTCAACATTTTCAGTGCATACTAATGGTGGCTCCATTTGTTGCATTGTGTGAACGGGCTCGCACTCGGGAGTGTGGTACAATTTCAAATGTCTGCCGTTTAAAGGCGGGAACATGACATTTCCTTTTTGGTCGACTACGGTGTAGGCGCCACCTTCAAACACTTTATCGACCACAAATGGGCCGAGCCAATTGGCCATGAATTTGCTTTTGGGTCGAGAGGCCATGACATCTTTTTGCTTGACCATGATTAGATCTCCCTTTTTGAAAGCCCTTTCTTTCACTAGCTTGTCAAAGGCGCGGGACATCCGTGCTTGATAGTTTTGAAGACGTTGGTATGCCACCAAACGTTTTTCTTCCAAATTTGACAGCTCCTCGAGCCGTCTTTCAATTTCGGTCCCCTCATCGGTGGGCAGGCCGTAATGGAGAGCCACTCGATAAGACGAGAGCTCAATTTCAACAGGAATGACTGCTTCGGTTCCATAGACTAAGGAAAAGGCGAACATCCTGTAGGAGTTTTGTAGACGGTGCGATAGGCCCATAGAGCTTCATGCATCTTCTCGTCCCAATCGCACTTTCGGCCATTCACCAATTTGACCATGAGCTTGCATAGAGTCTTGTTGAAGGCTTCGGCTAGCCCGTTGGCTTGAGGGTAATAGACCGTTGACGTCCTCCATTCAATATGGAATTTTGCTACCAATTTGTTTATCGTCTGATTTTTGAACGGAGTGCCATTATCAGACATGATTCGACTCGGAACACCGAATCGATATATGATATGATGTCGGACGAAGCGAGCCACCGCTTCTCCGGTGGTTTCTTTCAGGGGTATGGCCTCAGCCCATCTTGAAAAATAATCTGTGGCGGCCAGAATGTATTTGTATCCTTTGGATGACGTGGGGAGGGGGCCCACTATGTCCATCCCCCATTCAGCAAATGGCCATGTTGGCGTTGTTGGGTGGAGTTTGCTTGGCGGCTTTCTTGGCACGGGCCCATAGGCTTGACATAAGGGGCAGGCTCGAGCGAACTGCTCACAATCTGCGAACATTGTTGGCCAATAAAAGCCTTTGCTTTGTATGTTGATTTTCATTTTTGGGCCAGATTGGTGGGCTCCACACAGTCCTGCATGTACTTCCCGCATGATCGTCTTGGCCTCTTTCGGAGATAAGCATCTCAACAGTATGGATTTGTCCTTTTCAGGTGTGAACTTGTATAATGTGTCATTTATCAGCTTGTAGGAAGCAGCTCTTCGCAGTAACTGCACTCGCTCCCCCCTTTTGTCTGGTAGCCAACCATTTTTTATTTTGATGATAGGAATTCGCCAATCATCTTCTTCCTGACTTTCATTTTCTTCCAGTACATTTGCCTCAAAGGTCGTCAGACCATTATGGCGATTCAAGGTGCTCGGGAGCAACCTTCTATTCTTTATGGTAATTGCTAGTTCACCCTCAGGGGGGAGCTTGAGGGCAGATGCAAGCTTGGCCAGTGCATCAGCCTGCGAATTTTGACTTCTTCTGACGTGCTCTATTTTAAAATGGTAGAACATGTCACTGAGTCTTGTAGCCGCCTCAAAGTAGGCTTTCAATTCTTCTTTTCGAACTTCAAAGATGCCCACCATTTGTCTGACGACCAACAACGAATCGCCGAACACTTCGATGCTCTTTATGCCCATTTCTAGGGCAATTTCTAAGCCAACTATGAGGGCTTCATATTCCGCTTCATTATTTGTGAGGGATTCCATTAGAGCACATGAATAGTGCAATATCCCTTTTTCTGGGGTCACGAAGACAATTCCTGCCCCCGCCATATTTGTTGACGTGCCATCAGCCTTGAGAGAAGCTCGTGCGGCCCCATCGAAATATAGTTGCCAATATTCAATTTCTGTTTTTTGTACTTCATAAGCCTCTTGAGAGGGGAGCACCTCCTCGTCAATCAATTCTGTATTCAGAGGGGAGTCTTCTGACACCGGATGGGCTGCTAAGAACTCTGTCATTCCCTGCCCTTTAATTGCTTTTTGCGGCACATAGGAGATATCAAACTCCATGAGAAGTAGTGCCCATTTTCCCAGCCTCCCTGACAGGACCGGTTGCTTGAGTAGAAATTTGAGAGGGTCACATCGAGAGATGAGTTGGACCTTATGTGCCAGCAGATAATGCCTTAGTTTCTTAGCGGCAAAAACCAATGCCAGGCATAATTTTTCCATCGGTGCATACCGGTGTTCTGGCCCGACTAGCATTCGACTGAGATAATAGAGGGGTTGCTCTTTGCCTTCATCATTTTCCTGGGCAAGCAATGCCCCCAGTGAAGCATCCATGGCTGCAATGTATAGAATTAACGGTTTCCCTTTAATGGGTGCCCCCAGTACGGGCGGATTGAGGAGATATTCTTTGATTTTGTTCAAGGCATTTTGGCATTCTTCATCCCAAATAAATGGGGCTCCTTTCTTTGTCAATTTACAGAAGGGTTGACATCTCCCTGACAAGTTGGATATGAATCTTCTGATGTAAGCCAAACGACCTTGGAGGGAGCGTAGCTCGGTAAGTGTTTTAGGGGGAGGCAATTCCCTAATGGCCTTGATCTTATCGGGGTCTATTTCAATGCCCCGATAGCGGACAATGAATCCCAGAAATTTTCCACTTGATACGCCAAAAGCGCATTTCATGGGGTTCATCTTCAGCTTATATTGGCGAAGCCTTTCGAAGACCCTGCGCAAATCCTCCACGTGATCTTCCTTTTTTCCTGACTTGACAACCAAGTCGTCCACATAGCATTCGACCAAGCTATGGAGCATTTCATCAAATATCTTGGTCATAGCCCTTTGGTAGGTGGCACCTGCATTTTTCAAGCCAAAAGGCATTCTTTTGTAATTGAATATGCCTTTAGGCGATCGGAAGGCTGTGTGATTTTTGTCTTTGTTGGCCATTCGAATTTGGTTATACCCCGAGCTTCCATCCATAAATGACAAGATTTCATGCCCTGTTGTAACATCCACCATTGTTTCAGTTATAGGCAGGGGAAAGTCATCCTTTGGGCATGCTTTGTTTAAATCTCGAAAGTCAATACAGACCCGAATTTGTCCATTTTTCTTCTTTACTGGTACTATGTTGGCCAGCCATATTGGGTACATGCAGGCTTCAATGAAATCGACATCCAGAATCCTGTTGACCTCATCCACCACTTTCTTTTCTAGCTCTGGGTGCATTCTTCTTTGAGTCTGTTTTACAGGCCTGGCCTCTGGCAGAATGGCCAATTCATGTTCAGCCACGGAGGGATCTAGGCCTGGCATTTCTTTATAGGACCAAGCAAAACAATCTTTGAACTCTGAGAGTAGTTGTTCATATGCTTGTCTTTCTTCATTATTTATCAATGCACTGATGAACACAGGACGAGGATCGTCTAGTGCCCCCAAATTTATTTCCAAGAGTTCATCCACAGTGGCCTGCCCACCATCTTCTAATTCTCGGGGCGCAGGCTCTAAATCGACGAAGTCCTCTTCGTCGTCTGTGTTAGTCACGTACACTTCCCATTCTTGCTCCTGACAAGGGAAATTTTCATTTTCATCTTCCGTGGGGCTCTGCCCCCTTTGCTTTCCGATTTCCATTCTCATGGGGGCAGGGTTTATGCTGACCATGTTCACTGCATAATGCACCATAGGGTCTTCACGCGTCTCCCATCCGAGACCTCTTCGGTCATTGTGAGAGAAGGGTGGTTGCCCCCTGACATTTGTAGGGTACCACAATTCTTGAAACATTTTACCCCTCCGACTACTCTGGGTCTGAGGGATATTTTATTTTTGACACATATCTTTGATGTACTGTGGCATATCCTCAAGTTCACCAATCAATTCTTGGAACCCGGTCGCAGTGTATTGCTGACCAAAGTCATCTTATGGAGGCTGCTTGGGTGTTGGCTCTCCTTTGTGGAACACAATCGGTCTACCATCTTTGTGCCGAGCTATGAAGAATTTTATTGGCTCAACTGTATGGACTTCATGTCTAGCTGCCACTTGCATGTGATTTTGTGGCAGCGGTATCCCAGTCCCTATTAACCGGCCGATGGTATTAGCTTCTAGCTTGATAGTTGGTCTTTCGAATTGGAGAGGCTTTCGATTTGTATCTGCTGACTGTTGGATTTGCATGAGTGCTGCCACCCTCTCTTTGTTGACCCTTATTTTGCCACTGCTTTTCGAGGAAGCCCCCACAATATGTTTGCCCTTGTCTTGCATCTTAGGGGGATCAGTTGCCCCCTCATAGTATAGCCTAGCATCAGCCAGGTGGCATTCATACACTTTAAATGGTTCTAGGTCGGCAAAGACCCGATGTTGCTCGCCTCCTTTTGTGTATTTTAGGCACTGATGAAGAGTCGATGGTACCACCAAGTTTTTGTGTAGCCATGGTCGCCCCAAGAGGGCTTTAAAGGAAGTATTAGTGTCAACCACATAGAATACAACCTTTGTTACAAAATCGCCTAGGGCCAGGTCCACATCCACGCGCCCCAAGGCTTCTTCAGAGTTCTGATTGAATCCCGCTATCTTGACTCCTTCCACCTTATGTAAATAAGGGGTAAGGAACAGATTGTGAAACGTTTTTAGCGGGATAATATTCGCTGCGGAACCAGCATCGACCAGAATACGGTCTAGTTCTCGTCCATTTATCTCCCCCCTCATGTATAGAGGCCTATTGTGACAGGGAGAAGGTAGCAACATATCATCTTCTGTGAAGGTCACAGAAGCCGTTAATGCTTCATATATATCTTCTTTCATTTCTACCACGTGGGCCTCATAGACTTCCGGTTCCTGCAACGCTGCAATGAATGCCTCCCGCAATTCTTTGCTCAATGCAAAGGCATCCCAAATGCTAAGGTTGGTCGGGAACCTCTTCAATGCTCGAAGAACCTTCCGATTGGCTCTATCTTTGGTTTTTTGAAAGGGGGGCATTATTCCCGCCAAGCCTTCGGGTGCTTGTGATGGAAGGGGAACTGTGGCGTCGCCACCTACCTCCTCTTCTCGTGCTTTTTCTAGAACAAGTTTCTCACTTACCAGAGATATCAAGTCTTCTGCCCCCTCTTTGACTAGTGCTTGAGAGGGTCTTTCATTCATTGCTGGTATGGGCAACGGCCCATTTGTTTCCGCCATGAGTTCCTCGTCTTCCTCATCAGACGGTGGGAAGACATACTCATCGCCTCTTATTTGAGGTGCCGGGAAGGGCTCTGGCTTTTCCCCCCGAAAGCATATAACTTTCTGAGGTGGCTTGTTTCTTTGGTAAGTTTTGAGTGGCTTTCTGGCTTCGGGAGGAACACAACGGATCCCTGACTTGGACTGTTCTCCTGCCTGGGCAGTGAACACATAAGTCATATTACATGAGAATGTCTGCGCTTTGCTAATTAAGCCTTCAACAGTGCAGTCCGTTCCCCAAAACATTTCAGCTTCACCGACAGAGGAGAGAGCATCTTCATCTTTTTCCATGCGCTCTCGCAGCTCCACAAGCCATTTCTTCAAGCGCACTTTACGCTCCAGTTCTTCCCATGGTATGTATTTTCCTAGAGGGGTTGCCTTGGTTGGCGACATTTGTTGATACTCTTCGAGTTCGTCAATCAAACCCTGGAGTCTTTTGAGGGGGCCATTGGCTTCCTCTGCCATGGAAATCCCGCAAGTTGTGGCTTCCTTCTTCATTTTCCTTTTCTCACTTCTCTTTTGATTTCTGATTCTCTTCCGCAAGATTGTCAATTCTTGCAGGGTCTTATCTTTTGGTATCTCTCGGGATGTGGCGGCACCGCCGGGAGGTGATTTCTTGAGCTGTTGCTTTCTTGGAGGTTTCTTGGGGGCTGACTTTTTACTTGTCTTCACCTGGGTCCAGCCGGCTTCCTCCTGCTGGTTGTGGAATGTGGCGCTAATGGCTTTTTCCACTATATCATCTGGGAGTTGCTGATATGCGGCAAATCCGGGGAAGTTTGCCAACTGCTCGACTTGTCCCGCTTCTGTTTGAATTGTAGCATGGATCACATTCGCTGTGAATGTGTGCTTGGGTTGTTGATGCGGCTGAGGTGGGTTCACTATATGGTCCCCCATATCGATGACTCCTGCCTGAATCAGCTTTTCCACCCGATTTTTGAAGAGGTAGCAAGTTTCCAGAGTATGACCCAGCATACGATGGTATGCACAGTAGTTGGGCTTGTCTACCATTGTTACTTCTTCTGGACGCTTAGGCTCCGGGAGAGTGAGTAGATTATCTTCAAGACATATGTCCAACAATTCTTTAGTGTGCTCCCTAAGAAAGGAATAGGGAGCGTTGAGCCTTTCAGCCAACGAAATCGTTGGCCTTTTTTCATCTTTCTTTGTATTTGCAGGAGCGGATGCCTCACCCTTGCCCCCTTTTTTGCCAAGGTCTGACGAGAAGTCCACAGCATTGACCTCTCGCGATCCTGAGCCTTTGTCTTTTGGGGGTTTGCCCTTTCCAAACACTGTGGTTGGATTTTCCGCAAAGAAGATTTCAATCTCCGCCACTGTGTTATTGAGATGTTCAAATGTTCGAATGTTTGCCCCTAAGAGCTTTTCTTTGATTTCTGGTTTCAAGCTCCTTTGACATAATTTCACCGCATCTTCATGTGACGGTGGTTGTTCACACTTCATACTCATGTCCCTCCATCTTTTGATAAAGTCTAGGGCAGTCTCATTTTTGTTCTGCTTCAAAGATATAAGCTCCGCCAGAGTAACTCTCCTTTCAGTTACTCGGAAGCGCTCAAAAAATTTCCTTTGCATATCTTCCCAGCCAATTATCGAATTGGGCTTCAAACGAGCATACCACTGGAAGGCTGGCCCTGTCAGGGATGTTGAGAAGTACCTCAAGAGATAAGATTCTTCAGTTGCCAATTCTCCCATAATGCTCATGTAATGAGCTATGTGTTCATGAGGTGACCCATCCCCATTGAATTTAGAGAACTTGGGTACCTTTGGGTGCTCTGCTGGGAGCTTTTTGAAGAGATGGTGGGCGGGGTATGGTACCCTATATAGGTCGTATGTAGTAGACCCTTCGCTCTGCTCGGCCATTTTTGCTTCTATTATTTGCTCAATCATGGCCCTCTGAGAAACCATTGTTCCTTCAGATGAGGTATTTAACTGAGGTACCTCCTGCCTTTGCTCCACGGCATGCACTTCTTGGTTCTCCTCATGACTTGAGTTCAAATTTGTAAATTCGGCACGGGATGTACTTGGTAGTACATTCCCAGGCTGGGGTGCCACTATGGGCGGTATTGGCTGGGCCACTTGTTGGGGCTGCTGAGGCTGCACCGTCTGCTGTGCTGGCTGTAGAGTTGGTGATGGTTGTGATGGCAGTGACGCCACCATGCCCAACTGTTGCATAAGGCTTTCTAACATCGCCTTGAGCTTCTGGTTTTCCATCATTACCATTTCCAAATTTGGCGACGAGGGTACCCTAATATTTGGGCTTTCTGCAGATCGACCCTGCTCCGCAGGGTTATTTGAGGTGGTGGCAATGTCGGCAACCCCCATGCCTCCTTCATTCTGGTATGGTGAATCACCCTCTGTATTTACCCGGTCCAACCAGGCTCGAGCTTGCTCCCTCCTGCAACCAATCATCGCAGGGTGATGCTCAGTGTTTGAGGCTTCTGCCGGATCAGCTATCACAGGCAGGCTGATATTGGAGGCGTAGCAGGTGTATACCTGCATACCTTCTTCAGTGATTTGCACCGTTCTCCTTTTCTTCTGCCTAGGACGTACCACGGGACCCAGGCGTTGGAAAACTGATATTCTAGGGATGCCCTCATCCCTTTTGTATTCTCCAGACTTAAAATTTTGCCCCGTCTCCGGGCTTGCTTGTCTTCTTTCCTGATATACACATTTTCTTTTGAATCCCTTTTGGACATCGTCGGGTATGTCATGGGTACCTCCCTTGGTCCGGGACTCCTGGGAAGGCTCCCTCTGCCTTTCCGGGACCCTTCTTCTTCTAAAATTTTGCCAGATGGTCGGGTCTTGTTTCATGACCCCTCTTGCATTCTTTTGCCCTATAAGGGATTCCAGAGCCCTCGTCCTTCGGAGCTCCTGAGCTTCTTCTTTAGTAACCCACATTTGTTTAACCCGAGACGAGTTATACACTTCTTCCCTTTCGATATTGGCCTTGTATTTCTTAAAGCCAAATTTGGCAGGTTTATGATTCCGGGTTTCAGCGTTCACCCATTGTTTCTTCATCTGCTTTACTTTAAAGTTTGGCTTATCCTGCCGCACTTTAGGTAGTATGCCGAATTTGTTTCTGACCGGAATGGTAGCCACATGCCGTTCCGGTATTATCATGGTTTCACTACCATCTAGGCGGATCCGGAGCTCGCCGATGCGGACAGTCTTCCCGGAACTTGAGATGCCACGAGCTGTGGGCTTCTTGGCAGACTTGTGCTTTCTATTTTTTTTGACATTTGGAGTGTTGGTGAAATTGATAGCATAGGTCGTGAACATTTGAATCAAGTTAGCCTCCTGAGCTTGAGGCTCTTCCTTCGTCTTGCTTATTTCATGGGTTTTGGCAGCAGTAGGTACCACGGCCGGTATCACGCCCAAGAAGTATGGAGATTCCACCACAGGGGGAAAAGCTCCAAACCTGGTAGGCGTTGTGAGGTAGCCGTTTCTTATGTGGTCCTGGACCACAAGTGGGCCGAAAACCACGCCCGGAGTATGAGCAAGAGCCGCCATTGCAACACCTGCACAAAAGGGTATGATGTGAGTACATCTTATGGTTAGGGTATTGTCTGATGGAGAGATGAAGGGAAGGGAGGTCCCCAGCGGAGTCGCCATCTTTGTGAGAATATTTTTTAACACTTTAAAAATTTTAAATTTAACTTTGGATTTGATTTATTTGGGTTTTTTATTTATTTACATGGACATGGTCCTGCTTAGTTCATTTGACCTCCCCCACTAACCTCGGTTAGTGTTAATTGCATCAGCACAAAGGCTGAACACCCTTGATTAGCCATCAGACAAACCCTTTGAAATGAAAGAACATAACTCACATTTGAATGAAATGGATTACACATGAGAGAGAACATGGTTGCAAACATGCAATCTATTTTTTTGGAATTTTCTGATATTTATTTCATTTTTATGGATTTTTTAAATGTATTTTCCCATTTTTTGGTATTTTTTAAATTATGGATTTCATTTATTTAAGCATTTTTATTATTTATTCATTTAAATTAGAATTATATGGATTAAATTAATGTTTTCACTTATTTAATTGGTTTAAATGCCAATGTACTTAATGTTTTCATTTATTTAATTGGTTTAAATGCGAATTAGCTTAAGGTGGATTAAAATTGATGTGAAACATAACTTGTTTGTTGATTTTATGTTATTAAAAATTAAAGAATAATATTTGGAAGATATTTCGTTAATGTTCGTCGAAAATTTGGTTGATTTTGACTAAGGAATTACGTAGTGCAACGTTTTAAATAAACGTGACATTACATGAAATAATTCACATAAGGCATGATTAAATGTTTTAAAAATGGCCCACTAGGCCCAATAAATCACACAAGATAATTTGTCAAATATCAGCCCAATAAGCACAAAATGTCTCAATTAACTGTGTAAAAGTACAAGTCTGGCCCAATAAGTAATCCAGGCCCAATATGAAATTCAAGCCCAATAAGGAATTTAGGCCCAATAAGGAAGCCCAATAGACCTTTTTCCGGACTTGAAAATATCCAAAATCGCGCCTTGCACGATATTTTTTTAGGGCTGCCTTGCAGACCCTTCTTCCAGACCGCCTTGCAGTCTTCTCAGAGCCTTGCTCTGGTTTTCAAAGTTCAGCCTCTTCTCTCCTCTTGGCCTGGGGCGCCCCAGGGCTATTTATAGGAGCTGGAGGAGACGCCGTCCCGGTCATTTGATGTCTCGTCCTGGTCATTTGGTACTGTCCCAGTCATTTGCATTATACTTGCCAAAACACCGTCCCGGTCAATTACGGACGCTCCCCGGTCATTTGGATTTGGCATTTTTGCGAATTTCCCCCTGTCTATTTCATTTCTTTCTGTTTTTTCCCCCGATTCCCAAAAACTGGCATTTCCTGTTCTCTTCGGGAGAAGCAGAAACGAGAGAGAGAGGAGGAGGGGACCGCCGCCTCCCTCCTCCGATCCGGACTGGGAAGGGAGGTGGGCGGCGGTCCTTCGGCCCCTCTCCCGCTTTGGCTAGGACAGGGAAAGGGGCCACCCCTCTCCCGCTTTGGCTAGGACAGAGAAAGGGGCCGCCCCTCCCCTTCCTCTCTTCCTCTACAAATAGCAGCGGCAGCGGCAAGGGGGATGCGGTGGTGCGGCGGCGGCAGCGGCGAAGGGGAGGCCCGGCGGCGACGGCAGCGGCGAGGGGGGTATCCGGCGGCAGCGGCAGTGGCGGGGGACCCCTCCTACGTGGGGGGGCCCATCCTCTTCTTCTTCTCCTCTGCGGCGGCCCAGGACAGGGGACCGGACGCCCCCTTCTCTCCCTCTGCCAACAGGGCGGCAGCCCTGCACAGAGGGCCTCTCCCTCTTCCTGAGGCGGGGGTTCGACAGGTATCACTTTTTTCATTCATTTTTTTTTCTGAACTTGTTAATTTATGAACCTATGTTCACTGGCCATGTCTTTGATTTAAGACTTGCATATGTTATCATCATTATTCCTTATTTATTTTCTGGTTCAACAGCCGTGTTTTAATATGAACTTCTTTGATTCTGTTCCTTTTAATCATCAGGCGATTGGGGTGGCGTGTGCTGGACCCCTGTCTCTATCGATCGGAATCGATGTTACATTTACATCGAGTTAAAAGCTTTAGGTGTCATATTAACACCAGTTTCAACTCGAATACCATTTTATAGGATGGGCGAGGGTATATGCATCTGTAAGAAATTCCAAGACAATATTTTCTCCTTATATTTGTCACCGAACAGACTGAATTTTAAAAAAAGGGCTTGTTCCTTTGAAAGTATGTGAGTTTCCTTTTGAGGATTTGGTATATGATTTGTCAGTGAACGGAGTTATCTCGTGGTTGTTCAAGTATATACATTTTTTTTGGACAAGATCTCCGTTCAAAGAAGTCTCTTTTATATATTTGTGGTCATATGAATGTATTTCCAATGGAATCTCCACTGAAGTCAAATTTCTCCCCGAGAATGTATGTGTATGAACACAATTTTTATGAGTCTGAAAATATCTTCAGGGAGGGAACTTCCACTTGGATGGATTTTCCTTTCATGGAGTATATGCATATGAGCACACAAGTATAAACATACGAGTAGATACTTGGACGGAATTTCCGTTTAGATGGAGTGTCCTTGAGGAAATATATACGTAAGATTGTACTTACATGGATATGTTCTCGGGTAGAACCCTTGCGTGGGCAGAGTTCAACTCAGGATTCATATCCGTATGAACATAGACTCACGATTATATGAGTATGTATTCGAGGAGAATTTCTGTTTAGACAGAGCTTCCTCAAGAAAACATATGCATATAAGCACGAGATTATGATCATACAGATATGCTCTTGAGCGGAATCCCTACTTCAGCAGAGTCTCCTCGAAGAAACATATACATGTGAGTACAAGGCATCTAAATGTCCGTACCCATAGAGTCTTGCTCAATATGGAGGCATTTAGAGCACAACATACAAGGGTATTTAAATACCATATGTCCATAGAGACTTGCTCGATATGAACAGTATTTAAACCCCGGAAAATCCCCACAGAGACTTGCTCGATGTGGGGTACAGAATATACCAAGATATAAATATACAAGAGTATTGTGCTTGTATGGATATGTTCTCGGGCAGAACCTCTACGTGAGCAGAGTTCATCCTAAGAATCATATACATATGATCATAAGGTCATGATTATATGGATATGTATTTGAGCAGAACTTCTGTTTATACAGAGTTTTCTCAAGAAAACATATGCATATAAGCACGAGATTATGATCATATAAATATCTTCTTGGGCAGAACTTCTACTTGGGCAGAGTCTCCTCGAAGAAACATATACATACAAGAACAAACGGCATCTAAATGCACGTGCCCATAGAGACTTGCTCGATATGGAGGCATTTAGAGCACAAAGATACAAGGGTATTTAAATACCATATGTCCGTAGAGTCTTGCTCGATACGGACAGTATTTAAATCCCGAAAAATCCCCACAGAGACTTGCTCGATGTGGGGATATGAAATATACTATAGAGCTTTGGAGAAACCCTTCATGGAGGGGACGAGGAGATGTTGATGCCGTATACGATGGCGATCTCCCGCTCTTTTGCACGTTATCGAGCACTCCTCACTCCATATCGAGCAAGAAATGAGCGAATACCTTCACGCCGGATCAAAGAATTGGAAGAACCGACGAGAGGAGATTGGAAAGACAGAAATTTTTCTATCTCTGAAATTCTCAGAACAAGGGGGCTTTTACAAAGCTTTGGGGGACTGGTTTACAAGCTTTTGGGATTGCAAAACAGCAGGAATTTGGGGTGGATTATGGGGCTTAGGATTTCTGCCTCCCTCTAACAATGGGAATTTTTGGGACTGATTTCCCAGCATAATGGGGGGGTTTATGGGGCTTGTTTCCTCACTGGAATGGAGGAGGTGCCTCCCTTTTTATAGGGGAGGGCTTCCTCTCCCCTTGCTGCCTGCACAGTAGAAGGGGAGGGGGAGACCCCCTGTCTGGTTGGAGGGGTTTCCCCTCAACCGGTTTAACATTAAACTGGTTGGGGGGAAGCACCCCCAACCGGTTTAATATTAAAATGGTTGGGGGGGAAGCTCCCCTCCAACCGGTTTAACATAAAACCGGTTGGAGGGGGAGCACCCCAACCTGTTTTATATAAAACGGGTTGGGGGGATCTCCCCTCCAACCGGTTTAATATTAAACTGGTTGGAGCCCTCTGTTGACACGGAAAATTTTTCATCAATCATTCATTCATTTTGATTCATTCGTTTCATTCCATTTGGGTATTCATTTATTTCACATGCTTTGATTTTTGTATTGCGGGGCGTGCCAGCCTGTCTAGCAGACAGAAGAAAGAGTCCGCACAATGCGGAGGAAGAATTTTGGTGTCCGTGGAACGGACGGGTATGATGTCCGTGGAACGGGCGGGTGTGATGTCCGTGGAACGGACGGGTATGATGTCCGAGGAACGGACGGGTATGATGTCCGTGGAACGGACGGGTGCGCCGTTTTTAACCTGAACTCCTCGAGTCCTGTGTCTATACTCATCAGGCAATTGAGGTAGCATGTGCTGGACCTCTGTCTCCATCGACCGGAATCGATGTTACATTTACATCGAGTTAAAACTCTTGGTATTATTTAACACCAATTTTAACCCGAATACCATTCATAGTAAAGGATGAGAAAAATATGCACGCTTTTAGAAAATCCTGATCATGACATGTTTTTCCTTTCTTTTGATTATTTTGAAATGCTTTTGCTTTGAGTATTTCATTTTTGAAATGACTGCCTTTTTGGAGTCCAAAGTGTGATTTTGAGAGGGGAACGGGTATATACCCGTGGACCTATTTGAGGTCTTTCTTCTTTTTGCAAAAGGTTGATTAGAAATTTTTATTTAGGAAAACATGAGGATTGTTATTGTGAACGGGTATATACCCATGGATTTTGATTCTGAACTTGGGGGTATTATGACCCGGAGTAACACTTCCGTATTAGAAGGATTACTGTATCAATTTCTTATATGAGGTTCTTTTACAGTGCCTTTTTTTAGCAAAGTCCGAATTTGAGGCAGAGTTGCTTTTCTCCTCATTTCTCGCTCATGCGGGTATGATTTCTGGAGAACATATGAATATACCTCCATGGAAGTCCTTGTCATATTATAGTTCTTTTCTAGAAACTGTCCACATGGACATGATTCTTGTGAGTATGCATATGTGCTTCCATTTGGAGTATCTGAGCACAGTTCTTGTCTTATTCCTTTTTCTTTGGATGTGTGTATGTCATTACAATCTTCCTGAATGTGTGGATATATTCTGGCGAGCCTTCTGCTTAGGCAGAGTGTCCTCATAGGGATATATTCATATAAATGTATGCTTATACCCATATGTCATTGGGAGAATCTTTGCCCGGAGGGAATCTACCCAGAAATGTATATGTATATGAACATAAATTTGCAATTTACAAATATATTCTCGAATGGTATCTCTGTTTGAGCAGAGTATCCGGTAGAAGGTACCTCCGTTTGAACGGAATCCCTTTTGAGAAGTATATGCATAAGAATGCAAATTTATAGTTATACAAATATATTTTCGGGTAGAATATCCGTTTAGAGGGAATTTCCCCTAAGGCACATATACATATAAACATAAGTTTGCAATTTATGTATATATTCTCGGCGGTGTCTCTGTTTAGGCAGAGTATCCGGTGAAAGGTACCTCCGTTTGAACGGAATCCCTTTTGAGAAGTATATGCATATGAATGCAAATTTATAGTTATATAGGTATGTCCTTCGGCAGAATATCCACTCGAAGAGAAGTCCCCCTAAGGAACATATTTGCATATAAACATAAATTTGCAATTTATGTATGTGTTCTCGACGGTGTCTCTGTTTAAGCAAAGCATCCGGCGAAAGGTACCTCCGTTTGAACGGAATCCCTTTTGAGAAACATATACACAATAAGGCATATTTACGATTATATAGATATGTTCTTGGGCGGAGTCTCTATTTGGGCAGAATTTCCACTAAGAAACACATGTATATAAGCACGAAGTTTGTGATTATACGGACATGAACTTAGAGGGAGTTTCTGTCCGGGCAGGATTCCCCCTAAGAGACATACGCGTATGGACACAAATTTATGATTCTATGGATATATTCTTAGGGGAGTCTCCACTTGGGCAGAGTTTCCCCTAAGGAACATATACATAAGAACACAGATTTGTGAATATACGAATATGTTCTTGGGCAGAACCTCCGCTTGGGCAGAGTTTCCCCTAAGAAACATATACATATAACACTGGTTTGTATTTATATGGATACATCCCCGGAGAGAGATTTTTGCCTGGGCGAGATTCTCCTCAAGGAACATATTTGTATAGTTACAAATTTACGATCTTTATATATGTGTTCTTGGACGGAATCTCCACTTGGGCAGAGTTTCGTCTAAGAAACATATATATAGGAACACAAATTTATGAATATACGAATATGTTCTTGGGCAGAATCTCCGCTTGGGCAGAGTCTCCTCAAGAAAACATATACATATAAGCACAAAATCCACCATCCCAGAGACTTGCTCGATGGGTGGGGAAAGCGTGGGTATTTAAATATCATATACCCATAGAGACTTGCTCGATATGGATGGTATTTAAACCCCGAGAATATCACCCCACAAAGACTTGCTCGATGTGGGGGATGGGGATTAAGAAGGAATATCGATGACGATTCGCGCCGACGACTCTCCTCTCCGCGCTTGGCCTATCGGGCTAAAGAAGGGGATTTGTACCTTGCACACCGAGGGGGATTGGAGAAGGAGAATGAAAAAAGGGGGATGAGCGAAAATGCTCTATTCTATTCTTTGATTTTTTTTGACAGGACTTCGCCGGGGGAATGAGTTTCCAACCTTCGGGGGAACCTCCTTTCTTCATGGAATAGGAGGGTATTTATAGGGGATGAAACCCCTTACATTGTATTGGGGATAGAGGGGGCTCCCCTAACCGATGGTGAATCACCATCGATTAGGGGATGTCACCCCTTAACCGATGGTGACCTCAATGATGAGGTCACCATCGGTTGGGGTTGCCAACCGATGGTGAATCACCATCGGTTAAAGGGGAGTATCCCCTTAACCGATGGTGACCTCACATTGAGGTCACCATCGGTTAGGGTCCCCTAACCGATGGTGACCTCATGATGAGGTCACCATCGGTTGGGGGAGATCTCCCCAACCGATGATGAGTCATCATCGGTTAAGGGGAGAACCCCTTAACCGATGGTGACCTCACTTTGAGGTCACCATCGGTTAGGGGTCTCCTAACCGATGGAGAGAGAGGGGGAGGTTTATAAATACCCCCCCCCCCCCCACACCCTCATTTACATGTGTGTTGTTTTGGTGAAGGTGCTGCTGGAATTCTGCTTCTCTTCTTGGAGTTCTGCCCGATCGGAGATTGCTCTTGCAGGCTTCGGAGTTCTTCCTCGAGCTTGTTCTTTGTACTTGTTCTTGTACTTGGTCCTAAGACCTTGTGCTGCCGGATTTTTTCCGTGCTTGTACTCTGAACGGAGACATGTTCTCCTTGTACTTTCAACTTAACCGGGAGTCCGGGCGCCATTTTAAGGGCCGGAGCTCCCCTGCTAAACTTTGGGGAAGAATCCCACGGATAAGTTTGTAACTTAAATAACCTTGGGGTCATTTTAAATCACAACTTATTTGGCCTCTAAGCGGGCTGTTTAATAAAATTCTAAAATCAGGTCCGTTGATAACCAGCATTTAATCTTCACGGTTCAACGACCCCTTTCATCATATAAGTCGCTTGAACGGCTGCCCGCCAAAGTAGGCTTCAACTAGCCAAATCGCCGGACCATTATCTGACGGATTTCATGATTTCTGTTGACATAAATGTGTCACACTTTTACCGTTCAACACCCTCCAACCGTCCTCCTAAGGAGAGGTGGAGGCTCTCCCCCCCATTCCCTTTAAGCCAAGGGATATCTTAAAATGGGTGGGGGGGGGGAAGACTTTCCTATAAATAGGCCATTACATGCCCCATTTAAGGGGCACCCAATTTACTGAAATCCCGCTTCTTTGCTCGGAGTTCTGCTTGGCGAAGAGTTGCATTTGCACCCTTGGAGCTTCTGTCGCCAACTTGTTCTTGTGCTTGTACTTGTACTTCATACTTGGTCTTTATGGACCTCGTACTGTCGGACTTCTTCCGTGCATTTGTATCTCACAATTGGTCTTTATGGACCTTGTGCTGCCGGATTTCTTCCGTGCTGTATCTGTACTTGTACTTGTCACTTGGCCTTTATAGACCTCATGCTGCTGGATTTTTCTTTCATGGTGTATTTGTACTTCAGTGTTTAGTGCAAGGCATTAATCTCTTCCGATTTGTTCGGAGACTTAATGCGGTTTGAAGATCTCTTTGTTTATTTTTGAAGGAAAATACCCAGGATGCTGTCTGTAACTTTTTGTGGTTTAACAAATGCCCCCCACAGGTTATGTGTTGGATTTTGCAAATGACGACACGTGACCTGTGTAGAACCTTTGTGTAGTATTCTCATCTGGCTTTGTGAAGTATCTCTTTCTGACATTTCTTTGTTGATTTTTCTTTGCTTAGTAGGACTTGCCGTCCTTGTGATTTCTTTTTCCTACTAATTTTTGCATGTCCTCATTCCTTTCCAAGCTTTAATCATGTCGCACGAAAGGCAGTTCTTAAGCCGGCGCCGCCTTGCTCAGAGCACTTGTGACAAAGTTGTCCTGCTAAATGACATGATGCCGGCTTTGGGAGAACCTTGTGTCACAAAGGACAATGTATCCTTGCTAAACAGCGGTTATAATACCATTGCCAAAGGTCAAGTTGAGAATAATTCACCTGATGATGGGATTGATTCCTCACTCATCAGTCATGCAGGAGGCATTTATCGGTATCAGCAGACAGAGGGTTATCCAGACCATTTTTCGCTAGATAAGGGGCTATTTCCATTTATTCAAAACTTTGTCCCTTCTCATATGGAAGCTGATGATCCTTGCTTAATTGTAGAAAGACGGTACTTGGAGACTGTTATTATGACATATCGAGACAGTCTCCTCGGAGCTTGTCCCGTCTTTTATCCTAGCTTTCCTTTGGGCTTTGCTATGCCACAGCGGCTGCCTTCTGCTGCTGATCTGGGGGTATTTAGTCGGGACCTCACTCACTATACATGGTCCCGGATGATTTCTCCAGCCAAGTGGAATTTGAAGGGGCGTCATAGGGCAATGAACCAACCCAATGGATTGTTGCTCATGCCTTGCGATCCTCATTATAATACTGGAGGGTATGACAACCGCTGCCTTCTTGATAGGATCATCGATCATACCACTCCCAGTTGGTATGGGAGATGGTCAGTAATGCCCTCCCATGTCTTTCATTACGGGACTACGGAGTGGCTGATGGGAATCTTACATCATTATGGAGAGCTTCTTAGAGCAACTGGTATTTACGGAGCCGTTGAGGCGGCATTATTTGATTATCCTTGCTATACGGGGATTCTTCAAGCTCTGGTGGAACGCTTCAACGTTCGCTGGAACACCTTTGGGACAGCCGAGGGAGAAACCTCATTGGATTTATGGAGTTTTCATCGCATTTCTGGGCTGCCCATATCTGGCCACTTCTATGAGGAAGTGGTCTTGAATGATCTGCACAGTTTTCGCACTAATGGCCGCGGGCAATATATTCTCCCTTATAGCCTTTGCTTCCTGATGAAGGTGTGGAGGGACCTTGCTCGTGCCGAGAGGATCGAGAAGGAGAAGTCTGCTACCAGGACTGTAAGCCAGAATGCCTGGGTTCGCTATTTCTATAACGGGCCTTTTTGCTTTTTTGATAGCTTTGCAGTTGAAGGCCGTCCTTTAGAGCACTATCGCCAACTGGAAGCGAAGAGGACTTCTCGTGGCCGATATATATTTGCTCCGAAGAACAAAGGATGGAACCCACGGCGTCTGCCAGATCGTACATACCTTGCTGCATATTTGGTGTACTGGCTCTCCAGTTTTGTGGTCCCGCATGGTGAGGAGGAAGGAATCAGGCCTGGGCTGATTTATCCTGCCTGTCTTCTTGCGAAGGGGCATCAGCTTGCTATTGCTCCTGCCGCCTTAGCAAACATATTTCACAGGTTGGGGGCCCTGAGTTCACATTCTTCTCCTCGAGATAAGAAGATGTTACTCCCAACCCATTATTTGAGTGCTTGGGCAGGCCTTTTACTACATGGTCTTTGTCAAACTGTTGATCTGCCCCGGCCTATGGCTCCGTTGGTCTTGTTGTTTAGGAACCGGCCTTCTGGGGATGCGCTGAAGGGGCTTGTTGATGCTCGTTCCAGCTTGTCTTTTCTTCCAAATGGAGAGCAGGGGCTTCTACCATTTGGCAATATATCCCGCGGTTCAAGACCATATAGTATCAAAGCTTCGGGTGGGACGACGTATCATATACCTCTTGGTGATGGCCCTGACCCCTCTTTGTATCAAGATTGGTTGTGTTGCATTCGCCCTGGTGTGCTGGTGTACCGTGGGGGACAGTCACTCATATTAGAGCCCTACTACCCCTCACGATTTGCCAGAAATTTTGGCTATGATCAGCTGACCCCACCCAATGCAGAGTTTCCTTTAATGACCCGCCTCAATCGAAGCCACCGTCTTCATCTGAATGCAGCAGCTTGGTGGAATTACTTCTGTCGAGAGGAAGTTGGCTCAACATGTGCCCTCCCAAACCTTGAGGCTGTTGGACGTGTAGACGTCTTTTATGCCCGATGGTGGTTTGATCAAAGCAATATCTTTCAGATATCTCATCATGGGTTAAGGGAGGCTGAAGAATCTCGGCTTGAGAAGCATAACCTCCCCCCAATTTATATCCATAAGAAATTTCTGTCTGCTCATTTCAAGAGTTTGGTGGACTAATAACCAGATATTATGAAGAGGCAATGCAGAACGGTCCTTTACCCATTGAAAAGAACTTTTATCGGGGTGAACTGCAATGCCTAGAGCCTGTAGAATTATTTTCAACCAAGGCTCCGAATAGTGATGACCCCTCAGATTTTGACTGGTGGAGTTGCCTCTTATCAGATTGTGGCTATCGCCCTAATGTGCCCTTATCAAAGAAGTTGCCTCCGGAGTGTACTGGCAATCAAGGTTGGGCGCGCTGGGAGAGACACCTTATCAATATGATTGGCCATGCCGGACCGCTAGAATATATTCCTTTACTGGAGACTGCCTCAACACTATATGATGTTTGGGTCATCATGGGGAGGGTGAGTGATATCTGCAAGATTGACGCTAAGGAGCTAGTGTCAACGCCTCCTGCTCAGGCCACAGGTATTGATGGATTGACTTTTACTTAGCTCCTTTCTTTGGTGATGATTTTCTTGCTGACATTTGTCTTGAAATTTTAGCCATTCATGTTCTGAGGATCGGCAGAGATAGGGACCATGAGGCCTGCTCAAGAGCCTCCTTTTCTCGAGATGTGAAGGCCGATAAGGGGAAGGTTGTGGTTTATTGCCCACCCAATGGTGAGTTTCTACCCTTCTCCTTCCTTCTTTTTTTTTTCTTTTTTTCTCTGATCCCTTTTCTGTTCGGGACCTTTACTCATCATTTATTTCTTCTTCTTTTCCTCTAACCCATTTGTTTCAGATGACGAGGAGAATGATGAAAATGCTGACCTGATTGCTCCATATAAGTATACTCCCCTGCTCAGGGATTCTTTTCCTCCTTATGGAATGGAGTATGGGAGTTCTTCCCGAGCAGGTGGTGATTTGACATCAGAGGTTGACTTTATTGAGCCATCATCCCACTGTCCATTTCCTGAAACAGTGGCAACGGGATGTGACGATAGCGCCTCTGCATATGCTGAATATAAAGTCTTTGCAGAACAATACCCTTTTACACCTGTCGATGCTTATATCCCGAGACCTGATGAGGAATATCCGGCCACGGAATTAGCTTCTTCAGGTGACTTTCTTTTACTGAGCTCATATACAATCTTTATCAGATATATTTTCTTTCATGCTTGACCCCCTCCCTCCCTTTTGTTCAAGTGGTCAACCTTTTTGTGATCAGCTCCTTTCTTGGGGAGTGATGGATTCAAATTCCATTCCTGCAACCAGTTCACCTTTCCTTTCTTGGGATGGCCTGGGGAGCCCGTTCTTCACGTCACAGGCATATTCAGCATTTCAAGTTGGAGACACTGCTGACGGTGATGGCCTCTTTGGACAAACAAGCTATGATCTTAATCCTTTTATGTCGCCAGTAGATGGAGGAGATCTAGATCAGCCCATAATTGATCACCCTCCTGCTTTTCAAGAATTTCATGCCGAAGGATCAAATTCTGTTCAACCTTTAGCTCCCGAGCGGAAGGAGAAGAGGGAAATCTCCCATACAATGAGTTATAGCAGCTTTCATTCTTTTCATTTTCTTTCAGACTTTGTAAACTTCATTGTCACTTGCTGATACATGTACTTTTATTTGTCAGGCAACCCGCCACCTTCAGATTTTGACGATGGTGGGTCTCCGCCATTAGGACTTGAGGCCCTATATGAGCATGGAGTGGATTGGCCCACTAGAGCTCGGGCAAGTCCAGGCCCTGAGGATGAGGCTCTTTGGAATTTTCTCGTTGGCCGAGTCAGAGCAATAGTCGACTCAGAAGATCCTCCACCCATTGATGCTGTCAAGCGAGTGTTGAAGGAAAAGACCATGCTAGCCTTCAACTCAGGCATTGCTCAGAACAGATGGATGGCATTTGTTGGAGATATCTGGGATGAAGTATGTCGCCGCCACAACAATGTAGTCTAGGCCCCTTATGACCAACGTATTCAGACCTTGGAGGGCCACATTTGTTCATTAACCAAGGATGCTGATAGACGTAGCTCCCGGCTTGCTGAAGTGCGTAAAGGCCGGAAGACGCGGAAGATGAAGATCACCGCAGAGATGGAAAATATTGTCTGTCTGCAGCGCGAACTTGAGGAGGCACGCTCCTCTCTGGAACAGGAAGTCAAAGACGACACCAAAGATTCTGAAGAGGAGGCCGCCTTTATTAAGGATGAAGAACATCACCGCTCCACTTCTTCCAAGACCAAAGAGGTCGAACGACTGAAAAGGAAGAAGCCCTCCTGGCTTCGTTTTGGATTGAAGTAGTTATGCATAGGCTTTTCTATTCTGGCCCTTTTCTCTTGTATTCAGTAGCTATCATGCTCTGCTTGTTTGTTACAGAGCGACTTGTGATTCTGTAAATATTGAATGAAGGACAGTGAAGTCCCCCCTTTCATGCTCTCTCTCTCTCTTTTTTTTTACATTACCAATCTTAGCGCCCTTTTGGATTTTCACTAAGACTGGCCCCCTTTAGCTTTTTCCAACGTGCCCTTTGCGGGTTTTCACGTTGAGGGGTTATCCATTTTTGCCTGAAGCGCCCTTTCGGGTTTTCACCTCAGCCGGATTTTTTGATCTTTTTATCCTTAAGAGCACAATGTGGTTGCGTTCTTAAGTCTATCGGGGTATCTCTATTTTTAACCTTTTTTCTTTTCTTCTTTTTTTTTTCTTCACATTACCAGTTTCAGCGCCCTTTCGGGTTTTCACTAAGACTGACCCCCTTTAGCTTTTTCCAACGCGTCCTTTCGGGTTTTCACGTTGAGGGTTATCCATTTTTGCCTGAGGTGCCCTTTCGGGTTTTCACCTCAGCCGGACTTTTTTTTATCTTTTTACCCTTAAGAGCACAATGTGGTTGTGTTCTTAAGTCCATCGGGGTATCTCTATTTTAACCCCTTTCTTTTTTTCTTTTTTTTTTTGAACTCTGTACTTGAGACATTTAGTTGGTCCTCGAGTGGGCTTGCTGGAATTTGTGTTTTGATGGTATCGGCATATGGGATTTTGGGTTTGATTTGGTTCTGGACTTGGTTTTGATTTTGATTTTGGTTTAGGTTTTAGTTTTTGGTTCTGATTTTGGTTTCGGTTTTGATTTTGGTTTAGCCCACCCTAGTGGTTTGTGGCTATGGATTTGAGCTTTGGATTTGATATGGCCTGCCTTGATGGCTTGCTGACCATGACCAGAGTTTGGGTTTGACATAGCCTGCCTTTGTGGTTTTCGGGCTATGGGTTTGGAATTATATTTGGGGTATAACCTGCCTTGATGGCTTACTGGGGGTAATTGGGATTTGAATTTGAGCTAACTGGCTTTTATGGCTCGCGGTTGGGACTTTGAGCTTGTGGATTGACTCAGGCTTTCTCAACGGCTTTTAGGCCGAACATCTGGTATTGGAATTTGGAATTTGGTATAGCTTATTATGGTTTGATGGCCATGATTTTGGAATCTGAGTTTGGATTTTGGTTTCAGGCTTGGGTTTGTATCTGGTTCAGTCTACCTTGATGGTTTATGGCTGTATTTGGTATTTGGGTTTTGGCATATTTTGGGATTGTAGCATGCCGGGTATGGATTTGGGATTATATCTGGATATGATCTACCTTGATGGCTTATTGGTTATGGTTTTGAATCTGGATTTGAGATAGCCTACCTTTGTAGTTCACTGGCTATGGTTTTATGATTTGGATTTGAATATGGCCTGCCTTGATGGCTTTTCGGCTATAGAATTTATATTTGGGTTTGAATATGGCCTGCCTTGGTGGCTTGCTGGCTATGGTTTTTGAATATGGATTTGATATAGCCTACCTTTGTGGTTTGCTGGCTATGGTTTTTGAATATGGGTTTGATATAGCCTACCTTTGTGGTTTGCTGGCTATGGATTTGGAATTTGATTTTGGCATAGCCTACCTTTGTGGTTTGCTGGTTATGGTTTTGGAATATGGATTTGGTATAGCCTACCTTTGTGGTTTGCCGGCTATGGATTTGAGTTTTGAATTTGGGTTTGATATAGCCTACCTTTGTGGTTTGCTGGCTACGGATTTGATATAGCCTACCTTTGTGGTTTGTTGGCTATGGTTTCGGGATTTGGGATTTGAAATAGCCTACCTTTGTGGTTTGTTGGCTATGAATTTGAGTATGGATTTGATGTAGCCTACCTTTGTGGTTTGCTGGCTAGAAATTTGGATTTGGGTTTGAATATGGCCTGCCTTGCTGGCTTATTGGCTATGGTTTAAGACTTGGATTTGAGATAGCCTACCTTTGTGGTTCACTGGCTATGGTTTCGGGATTTGGGATTTGAAATAGCCTACCTTTGTGGTTTGTTGGCTATGATTTTGGAATTGTATTTAGATATAGCTCACCATCGTGGCTTGGAACCTCATTTGGCGGGATATACAACATAACTCTCCGACTTTCATTTGCTCTTTGGGTTTGTACATAGAGTGCCTTTGGCTTCACGCTTTGGCAGGAATGAAGAAATTTATGGATTTGGATTGTATGGTAGATGAGGGGAGATTTGATTTCTTTGCCCTCATCTATGACAATCTTTTATTTCAGCATCAGTATTTTTTTCGAAAAGGATACCTTTCATTTTTCTTCAGCTTCGTGCCTATCTGAGTGATTGGGCTTTTGTCTTGATGACTGGCCAAGGAATTCATGTTCTGGCGCATGATATAGTTTCAAGTGCTTGCCGTTGAGTGGAGGAAAGGGCACAGTACCTTTGTGGTCGACCAGCCGTACGCACCTCCTTCATATGCCAAGGCGACTATGTATGGGCCAAGCCAAGTGGGCTGCAATTTGCCACATGACTTTTCTGCCATTGCTTCTCTGCATTTGACCATGACGAGGTCTCCTTGCTTGAATGCTCTGGTCTTGCCATTTTGTCAAAGGCGCGAGCCATTCTAGCTTGGTATACTTGGAGAGATTTATATGCTTCGAGTCGCCTTCCTTCTAGGTTGGAGAGCTCCTCGAGTCTTCTTTCTATCTGACTTTGATCTTGACTTTGAAATTCATTTTGTATTGCCATCCGATAGGATGCCATTTCAATTTCTATGGGTATCATTGCCTCAGCTCCATATACCAAGGAGAAGGGTGAACATCCGGTAGGAGTTTTGTATACTGTTCGGTAAGCCCATAGAGCTTCATAAACTTTTTCTCCCCATTCCCGCTTTCTATTGCCGACTATTTTGGCCAATAGCCTGCAGAGAGTTTTGTTGAAGGCTTCTGCCAACCCATTTGCTTGTGGATTGTATATTGAAGAAGTTCTCCAATCAATATGAAATTTGGTTGCCAAGCATATATAGTCTTGTTTCTGAATTGTGACCCATTGTCAGATATAATCCTGTGAGGGGTACCAAATCTGTATATTATGTTTTGCTTGACAAATTTGGCGACTGATTCTCCCGTTACTTCCCTCAGTGGGATAGCTTCAGCCCATCGAGAGAAATAATCTGTAGCAGCCAATATAAACTTGTGACCTTGAGATGAGGGTGGGAATGGTCCCACAATATCCATTCCCCATTCTGCGAAGGGCCATGTTGGCACCGTAGGATGTAGCATATTTGGAGATTTCCTCGGCACGGGGCCGAATGCTTGACATTGATGACATGTACGGGCATATTGGATGCAGTCCGCGTACATGGTAGGCCAGTAGAAGCCTTTTAGCTTCATATTGATTTCATCTTGTCTCCTGCCTGGTGTGCACCACACAAGCCAGAGTGAACTTCTTTCATTATTGTTTTGGCTTCTTTGAGAGATAAGCATCTAAGGAGGACTGGTCCTTTCCTTTCGTGGACCAATTTGTATAGTTGTTCTCCTATCAATTGATATGATGCAGCTCTGCGTAAGAGCTGAATTTTGTGCATGGAAGGCAAAATCGCCAGGATCGACCCAGAATCGGTCGATCCTGGATCGGATCGAGGGCTATGGATCCGATTATGGGGGGGAAGTCCCTGAATCGGAAAACTTCCAGCTGGATCGGCCAGAATCGAGTTGGATCGACTGGATCCAGCAGGGATCGACCGATTCCAGACTGATCCAGGCCGATCCAGACTGATCCAGGTCGATTCCCTCAGGCTACCTTCAGGATCCTCTTCAGGCATGGTTGTCAGGATCCCCTTATTTACCTGAATATCATTTAAGTAAATGTTAACTAACATTTACTTAAGATATTACATGTAAATAAGGAAGTACCCCCCATTTGAATCTAATAAAAATATCAAAAAAATCATATCTCTTATCAATAAAAAGTCAACTCTCCCATCGAAGAAGAAAATCACGATTTTGGTGATTTTAGCGAAATGCTAACTTTCTAATCTCTTGTAATTTAGCTGATCTAAAAATTGATAATTCAAATAAACCACATAGAACACTAAAAATTCAAAGTCCGGTAAAAAAGTCAAACGTGCATGTGACTTCTCTAATGGAGTCACTCTCCTACTAACAGCACTTAGTCTGCTTGAGACCTCTCAGGATTTGGTCAAACTTAAGTTATCATCATCCAAACCTCTCAGAATTTAGTCAAATTGAGCTACCATCACCGAACTCATGACACTCATGAGTTTGGATGATGATAGCTTAGTTTGACCAAATCCTAAGAGGTCTCAAGTAGACTTAGTGTTGTCAGTAGGAGAGCGGCTTCTTGGAGAAGTCATATGCATGTTTGATTTTTTTTTTTGGACTTTAGATTTTTAGTATTTTATTAGACTTATTTGAATTATAAAATTTTAAATATGTCAATTATGAGAGATTAGAAAGTCGCTACTTTGATAAAATCACAAAAATTGCGATTTTCTTCTTGGATGGGAGAGTTGACTTTTTATTAGTAAGAGATGTGATTTTTTAAATATTTTTATTGGATTCAAATGGGAGATATTTCCTTACTTACATGTAATATCTTAATAAATGAAACTACAAATTTTAACATTTACTTAAATGATATTCAGGTCAACAATACACTAAGTCTTTAATATTTTATACTTTTCTTGTATTATTATAGTAGTAATATACACAAAATCTTATGTTTCATATATTATGAATGCATGTATGATTGATTTTTTATGCAAATATTAGTTCTTTCAATTTATCAGATTTTCCCTCATTTTTTCTGTTTTTTCTATTTTTTTCTAAATTTTCCTGAATTTTTTCCCAAAAAAAAACATTTTATAAACTGGCCGATCCAGGATCGACCAGACTTCCCTTGGATCCATGGGATCTTGCGATCCGATCCGATCCAGGATCGGATCGAGCCTGGTCGATCCCAATCCCGATTCCGATCCTGCCTTCCATGATTTTGTGAGCCCGGTTAGGAGGTAGCCAACCTTTCTTGATTTTGATAATTGGCTCACGCCAATCTTTAGATTCATTTACTGTATCTTCTTCTGCAGTATATACTTCCTCAATTGTGATATCAGACTCATCGTCGAGAACACTCGGCATGAGTCTTCTATGACGGACAATTATGTCCAATTCTCCTTCGGGAGGCAGTTTTATGGTAGAGGCCAATTTAGCAAGAGCATCTGCCTGAGAATTTTCACTTCTTGGCACATGAGATATGTCGAAGAAGTTGAATTGTTCTTTGAGCTTTATAGTATGTGAACTACTTCCATACTATATCACGGTCATGAAGCTCAAAGAAAATTCAAGTACAGAGTTCAAAAAAAAAGAAAAAAGAAAGGGGTTAAAATAGAGATACCCCGATGGACTTAAGAACACAACCACATTGTGTTCTTAAGGGTAAAAGATCAAAAAATCCGGCTGAGGTGAAAATCCGAAAGGGCGCTTCAGGCAAAAATGGATAACCCCTCAACGTGAAAACCCGCAAAGGGCACGTTGGAAAAAGCTAAAGGGGCCAGTCTTAGTGAAAACCCAAAAGGGCGCTGTTGGAACGCGGATTTTTCTTCGATTTTGAATTTAAATTCCCTTTCGATCTTCATTTCTGAAATGAAGAATTTTATCTTTTGGGCGTGCCAGACTGTTTACGGGAAACAGACAAAGATTTATTTTTGCGAGGGGTATTGGGTGTAAACCCTGATACCCTCGAATTTCATTTCATTTCTTTTCCGCGTGCGCTCGCGTTCAGGGCGATTGGAGTGGTCGTGTACTGGACCGTTCCCCACCGACCGAAGTCGATGTTTCATTTACATCGAGTATAACACTCGAATACCTTCGAATGCGTAATGTTTGTTAAAAGACCGTATGCCGAAATTTAAAGAAGAAAAGGCAGATGACAAATGAATTTCCACAATTTTATTCAAGCATGCTCATGTCATTTATATTTATGACATGACGTTTACATTTACATATACGCCTTTAGTGGGGTTTTGTACCTCCACTGGGCGTGTATACAACAAGCCGAATACATGGACGTCGACGACAGGGTGTATGTGCCTCCGTCGGACGTTTACACGATAGTGGATACATATGTGTTACCAATGGGGTGTTTGTGCCTCCAGAGGTTAACATGCCTCGACGTATGCCCTTTTATGACACCGGAGGACTTAAACATATGTGCCTCGACGTGCGTCGTTTTATGACGCCGGAGGACTTAAGTACATGCCTCGACGTGCGTCGTTTTATGACGCCGGAGGACTTAAGTGCATGCCTCGACGTGCGTCGTTTTATGACGCCGGAGGACTTAAGTGCATGCCTCGACGTGCGTCGTTTTATGACGCCGGAGGACTTAAGTGCATGCCTCGGGGGTCTTATAACAACCTGTGGTGTCTCCGTGTGGGCGAACGCTGGAGGGCTCGACCACGGAGAGGAAGCACCAACGGGCGTCGAAGACCTCCCCCGACTCGTGCGGCCTATACAAGCTCACGCACGGACCACCTTTGAGCACGGGCAGACTCTGGGCTTGGGCCGGAGATGGCGCGTTTAGGCCGATTCGGCGTTTTCGTGGGCTCGTAAGCGTATGTTGGAATGGGGGAGTACCCCCCTATTTATAGGATTTAAGGGGTATACCGGCGGGGGTACCCTCCCCGGCGGAGGCCTCCGGGCGCGAGCGTCGAGGCAGGGGCGCGAACCGGCGGGGATGCCCGAGAGAGAGAGCGAACTGGCGGAGGGGGGTCGCCAGTCAGTACCTGACCGGCGCCCCTCTTGGCTAGCAGAGGGGGCCGCCAGTCAGGGACCTGACCGGCGGCCCTCCCTGCTGCGCAGGGGGCCGAACCGGCGCCCTGCGCGGGGCAGGGGGCCGAACCGGCGGCCCCCCCCCTTCGCGGGGCAGGAGGCCGAACCGGCGGCCCCCCCTGCGCGGGCAGGGGGCCGAACCGGCGGCCCCCCTGCGCGGGGCAGGGGGCCGGACCGGCGGCCCTGGCCCGCGGGGCCCGCGGGGGGTCGAGCCGGCGGCCCCCCCCTGCGCGGGGCAGGGGCCGAACCGGCGGCCCCCCTGCGGGGCAGGGGGCCGGACCGGCGGCCCTGGCCCGCGGGGCCCGCGGGGGTCGAGCCGGCGGCCCCCCCCCTGCGCGGGGCAGGGGCCGCACCGGCGCCCCTGGCCCGCGGGGCCCGCGGGGGGTCGAACCGGCGGCCCCCCCCTGCTCGCGGGGCCCGCGGGGGGGCTAACCGGCGCCCCCCTGCATGCGGGGGCCGAACCGGCGCCCCCCTTGGGGGGGGGTCGAACCGGCGGCCCCCCCTCACTGGCGAGGGGGATGACCGCGGCCCCCCCCTTGGGGCCTTTCTGGCCCACCACCTATTTAAGGGTGGGGCTCACTCCATTCCCCGTCATTTTCCCGTGATCTCCGGGAGGAAATTGGGGAGAGAGCTCTGTGGGCCTCCCTTGGTTGTCGGTCGACGCCCGCGGACGTGCGCACGTGCACCGTTCGCGCTTCTTCGGCCGTTCCACGTGCATTTGTCCTCGTTTTTGAGGGACACGTGCATTTGATCGCTCGGAATCCATCGGCTTCGGGCGCGACTCCGCACTCCGCCCCGGACGTGGATTTCTTGACATCCGGGGTACGTACTCTTCGTCGACGAAGACTTCTCAGGCTTCTCGCTTCCGGGTCGCCGTGGTTTAGCGCGGATACTCGGACTTGTTGGTTTCCGACGTCCGAGCGGGGGATCGGGAGTTTATTCCCGATTCTCTTAGGGCGTATCCGTCGCCCGGGGTTTGTTTAGGCCCCGATATTTTTCGGGTTCAACAAATGCCCCCCACGGGATATCTGTCGGAGGCGAAGACGACGGCGGGTATCCCGTGGCGCCTTCGAGACGGATTCCTTTCCCCTCACGGTTGCTTCCCCCCGTTTTTTCTGCAACGTTCTTTCGTCTGACGGTCGCATTATTTGTTTAACAGGGCCAGCTATGCCTCGCAAGGGTCGTGACAAGAGGGGCCAGGGCGGCAAGGCGCCGCGTCGTACGGAGAACGACGTCGAGCGGACGGACGATCCTATGCCGAGTTTTACTTTGTCTCCGGTCCGGGTGGAAGACCTGGACCGTCTCGAGAGCGGTGTCGGGCCGTGTGTCCGCGGTCCGTTGGAGGAGCCTTCGCCCGCTGAGGGCGCGGTGGACGCGAGCCGGATAGACCATAGCGGCTTGATCTACCGCTACCGGCGGGGAGCCGGCTACCCGAAGCACTTCCCATTGGACGAGCACCTCTTCCCGTTTGTCCAGCGTTTCGTGCCAGCCAACTGGGACGGCCCCATCGACCTCCTTGCTATCGAACGGGCTCAACTGGAGCGGGCGATCCTGGCCGGTCGCGATAGCATGATGGGGACTTGCAGCTCGCACCACCCCAGCTTCCCTCTGGACCATGAGGCGCAGGCACATTTCCCCAGTACGGCTTTGCTGGGATTGTTTGCGCCCGAGCCGGCTCACCGTGTGATGGAGCTGCAACTTTCCCAAGGTCTGTGGGAGGTGCAGGGGCTCCCCAAGACCGGCGTCACCTTCACCGGGCACGCTCTACCGCCCTCAGGCCGTGACTTTGTGCGGGATGGTTATGATCGGTCGTGCTTTCTTGACCGGATCTTGGGCGGAGGGGCCGCCAGTTGGTACGACCGGTGGTCAGTCGCCTCGTCGCACCGGTTCCGCTTCGGCGCAACAGAGTGGTTAATGGGCATTTTGTACCATTACCACAAGATGCTCGAGCGGGTAGGTCTTCTTGAAGCGGTTGTCGCCGCTCTCCACAGCTACCCTTGCAATGCTGGACTCCTGCAGGCCTTGGCGGAAAGGTTTAACCGGAGGTTTAACACCTTTGGCACTGCAGAGGGGGAGACCAGTCTTGACCTGTGGGCTCTACACAGGATTTCCGGCCTTCCGATCTCCGGGCAGTTTTATGAGGAGGTTTGCTTGAGCGACCTGGACAGAGATCGGACCTCCGGTGCCGGCTCTTACTTCCTCTCCCACAGCTTTCGGTACCTGGTGCGGGTCTGGCGCGACTTAGCCAGGTGTGGGAGGAGCGACTGTCCCAGTGCTTCGAAAGGGACAGTGCGGGTTAGTTGCGACGCCTGGATCCGTTTTTTCTACAGCGGGCCCTTTTGCTTCTTCAAGGAATTCGCAGGCGACAACTATGACCCAGCAGCCTATTCGCAGTTGAGAGTGCACCTCGATGACGACGCCAGGTATCTTTATGCGCCCCGAGGTGTCAACTGGAACCCGAGGCGGCTCCCGGACCGCACCCATCTGGCGGCCTATCTTGTCTACTGGCTGTGCACTTTTGCCCTCCCATTCGGGGAGGAGGGAAATATTAGGCCGGAGGTTATCTATCCGGCCTGCATCTTGGCCAGTGGTGTTCAGTTGGCTTTGGCTCCGGCGGCTCTGGCCAACATCTTCCGGGGTTTGGGCGAGCTTACTTCGAGCCCTTCTCCTCGCGACAAGAGCGTCACCTTGGCGACGCACTACCTGGGCGCCTGGGCCGGTCTTCTGCTGCCGGAGCTATGTTACAACATTAGTCTGGAGCGCCCCTCTCTGCCCCTCATTTTCATGTTCCGGAATCGGCCGGAACGAGAGCAGTCGAAGCAGTTGAGGGAGGCGCGCCGACGACTTTCCTTTGTACCGGCGGCCGGGCAGCCGGGGCTTGACCTCGCTTGTTGCTCGCTTGGTTTCAGGCCTTGGGTAGAAGAAGGCCAGGGGGGTCGTGTTTACCGCCTCCCCCACCATGGTGCGCCGGTTGCGAGGCTACGCAAGGACTGGCTTTGCTGCGTTCGCCCCAGCGTCTTGCTCTTCCGCAAGGGGAGCTTCCTCTTCATGGAGCCGTACTTTCCGCACCGCTTCGCTCGGAACCTCGGGTACGACCAGGACGTTCCACTGAATGCCGATTTCGTGCTGTCGACTCGGGCATATAAGGGCCCGGACCGTCACCTGGTGGCCTGCAGCTGGTGGTGTTATTTTCTCAGGCGAGACCCAGCTCCAGACTTCTTCATCCCCGAGTTGCAGTACGAGGGGCGAGTGAGCGTTTTGTATGCTCGATGGTGGTCCCGGCACGGCCAGGCATTTCGGGAGCGCGCCGACGATATCAAGAAGGCGGAGAGGGACTACTTGTCCCGGGCGGGCGCCCTTGTCTCCACGATCGCGCCGACGTTCTTACAGAGGGAGTTTGCCGACATAGCCCAGAAGGTGACGACTGTGGGTCGCCGCAGGGCCGTGGCGCAGGCCGCTAGCACGGCGGACAGCGAGGCTTCCGCGGGGGCTTTGGAGCCTTTGTCGCGTCCGGAGAGCAGTTCGGCAGCTCCCAGGGTTCGCGGGGAATCGCCACTTGTCTACTTTTGGTGGCGTCACTTTCTGTTGGACTGCGGGTATCCCGTGGACGCGCCGCTCACCAGTCCCCTCCTCCCGAGCGTGACGCGGGTTTGGGAGCAACACCTTCAGCATTCCATCATCCGTGTTGGGCCGAGGGAGTACGTCAGCTGGATCGAGAGCGGCACCACTCTGCAGCATTTCTGGGATGCGATTGCCGAGGCGGGCAAAGCCGTGAAGGTCTCCTTCGACCAAGTGGTGCTTCGGCCAACGTTTTGTGTGGCCCCCGACGGTACGTTGCTTCCCTCGTTTGTGAGTTTGATCTGCACCTCCTTGGATTTGTTGTGCTGATTTGGGTCCCCCCCCCCTTTTTTTTTGTGTTGGCCTGGGCAGAGAGCTTCATCCCCGAGAAGGACTTGCCGAAGCGCGACGCCCCGTCGGCCAGGAAGAGGCGTGCGAGCGGGGAGGCCGGTCCTTCGCAACCAGCGGCCCGAGGGAGGACCCCCGAGCCTTCTTTTCCGGCCGTGGCCGGTGGGTTTCCGCATCCCCTGTTTACCTCCTTCCCCGCTTTGCTTTATTTCTTTAGGCGAGGGATTTTACGCGCCCTCTTTTCTTCTTGCACAGGTGCCTCGGCCTCTGGGGGCGACGGATTGGCGGAGGATACTCCGCGGGAGGATGTGGATTACAATCCCACATTCGACGGGACACCTTCTCCTGAGGGGGCAGACATTCCCCCAGTAGCTTCCACCGAGCCAGGTAGGACGCGGGCCGTCTTCTTAAATCGGCGTTATCCACCCTTTTTGTTTGCTCGGCCAGCATGGCACCCGCACGTGGCTTACAAGTCTTTTTTCTGTTCGTCTCCTCGCAGGGTACATTCCGGTGGAAGCCGCTGCCGCAGAGGGTGTTGAGCACCCGGCTGGGGTCGTGCCGGTTGGAGACGCAGCATCCTCGTTGCAGGCCATACATGACCTGCTACTGTCTGGGTCAGAGGCGGAGCTACCCGGCTTTTCTGACCTTGCCCCCGGCATACTCGAGGGAGGCGGTTGGATGCAACCCCTTCATAGTGCGAGTAAGTGAGCCTTATTTTCGTAAACCCACTTCTGCGCCCTTCTACTTTGCTTGTTTATGCAGCGAATGACTTCCGCTTTTTCTGCATTTCAGTGGCGGCCACCTCCGCGGCCGTGCTTCCCACCGTCTCCCCGCCGGAAGAGGGTGAGGTTGCCCGAGGGGTAGCCGGGGACGCTGACGGTGGGTATTTCTTCCACAGTAGCGAGCCCTCCCTTTCTATTTCTTCAGCCCGGCGCGTGGCGGGGCGAAAGGGGAAGCGAATGCCCTTGTGCTTACTGCTTGACTCCTCCTTTCTTGCAGATGGCGCCGAAATGGCAGCGGAGATGCTGGGGTTGAGCCCTCCGGAGGCTGTTCTTCCACCCGCAGTGGGTGTCTCGCGTCCTGTGGAGGGCGGGGGTGATGCTCCTTTGCCATCCGACACGCGGGGTAAGTGATCAGGGCCCCGAGCCTCTCATGTTTTCGGGCCCTCATTTTTCTTTATTTGTTGCGGCTGCGCCGCCTCCCTTCTGACCTTTCACCCGTTTTTCTTGGGCAGCGGTCGTTGGCAGCTTACCTCCTCCGTCTTCGAGCGGGGCACCGCTTGAGAGGCCCTCCTCGTTCCCGAGGCATGGCATTTCTTGGCCTGACGCTATACAGAGGAGCCGGGCGCACGGGTCCGGGGGAATGCTCGACTTCTATATATCGTCGGCGCGGGCTGTCATGGAGGAGAGCAGCCCCCCATCCATTGACGCGGTGCGGGATTTCCTGGAGAGGAGTACGGTCTCCTACCATCTGATGGGCTGCCCCCGAGACCCTTGGATGGCCGCCGTGGACGCACTCTGGAGCGAGGTGGGGCAGAGGCACGAGGAGGCCGCTCGCCACAGGGCCCAGGAGCTCGCTGCGGAGGTTGCCTTGGCGGAGCAGAGGTACGAGGCTCTTTGCTCGCGAAGAGGGGGCGCGGTCAGTCGTGCCGAGTCTTCGAGTGCCCGCCACGCCAGTTGCCATGCGGAGATTGTCGCCCTCCGGCGGACGCTTGAGGAGGTCTCATCGCGCATCGCTGAGCGCGAGGCCGCGTCTCTTGTGCTGGCCGAGGAGGCGGCAACAGCCAATGCGGAGGTGGACGCCGTGGAGCGGGAGTGCACGGAATCCCGGGCCGCACTCTCAGCTCTCCAGGCCAGTTTGGCGGACCTTCGGGGAGAAGGGGCTTTGTAGCTTTTCTCCTTCTTCTTCCCCCCTTTTTTTGCTTGTAGCCGATGTATATATTTCACCAGCTACCCCGAGGGCTTGTCTCGGGCACCTTTGCCTTTTGGTCGAATGACAAACTTCACGTTGCCGTCAATGCTTTTCTTTGACATTATCGCAACTTCCGTCTGCATTCAGGTGATCTCTTAAGGGCTCCACTTGGGATTCCTTCTTTTGGACGCCGTATTTCTTGGCTTAACTTGTCCTGCGCTCTACCCAGTTTCTCGGACCGGTGAGCGTGAGTGATGTCTTTCGGACGTTTGCATTTCTGGCATTCCTCCAGATCTGATGCAACATTTCAGGTGCTGGGGCTGGCCTTCTCGAGGCTTTGTCCGGCAACCCAACTTTGACTTGATGACGATGATGATGATTTTTTTTTTTTGTTCATCTCTTTTTTCATATTACCATCCCAAGTGCCCTTTCGGGTTTTCACCGGGGATGGCCCCCTCTAGCTTTTTCCGGCGCGCCCTTTCGGGTTTTCACACCGAGGGGTTACCCATTTTTGCCTGAGGCGCCCTTTCGGGTTTTCACCTCAGCTGGGTCTGAGGCCTTTTTGCCCTTGAACATCCCTTTTTGGAGGATGATCAAGTCTGCCGGGACATCTCTATTTTTAGTCCCTTTTCCTTTCTTCTTCTTTCGTTTTTTTTTTCTAGGGCCCGGAGCCGGACCTTGGGGCAATTGATCACGGGATCTGCCATCTAATTTAGCCTACCATTGCGGTTTGCTGGCTAAAGGGTTTAGGGTTTGACCGACCACGGAGGTTTATCGGTCAGAAGATAGCCTACCTTCTTGGGGTTTGCTGGCTAAGGGTTTTTAGGTTTGACCGACCGCAGAGGTTTGTTGGTCAAGGAGGGATAGCCTACCTTCTTGGGGTTTTCTGGCTAAGGTTTTAGGTTTGCCTACCTTCTTGGGGTTTGCTGGCTAAGGATTTTAAGTTTGACCGACCGCGGAGGTTTGTTGGTCAAAGAGGGATAGCCTACCTTCTTGGGGTTTGCTGGCTAAGGATTTTAAGTTTGACCGACCGCGGAGGTTTGTTGGTCAAAGAGGGATAGCCGACCTTCTTGGGGTTTGCTGGCTAAGGGTTTAGGGTTAGCCTACCTTCTCGGGGTTTGCTGGCTAAGGGTTTTTAGGTTTGACCGACCGCGGAGGTTTGTTGGTCAAGGAGGGATAGCCTACCTTCTTGGGGTTTTCTGGCTAAGGATTTTAAGTTTGACCGACCGCGGAGGTTTGTTGGTCAAAGAGGGATAGCCTACCTTCTTGGGGTTTGCTGGCTAAGGGTTTAGGGTTAGCCTACCTTCTCGGGGTTTGCTGGCTAAGGGGAAATGGCTTGATCCACCATTTCGGTTTACCTACCAACCAGAATAGGGGCACAGCCCAGCACTTTGTTTACTGGCCGCGCGACACGTGCCTTGATAAGTAATGATTTGATTTTGATGATGATTTTTTTTTTATTGATTTTTTTTTCACATTACTGACTCCTGCGCCCTTTCGGGTTTTCACAGAAGCCAGCCCCCTCTAGCTTTTTCCAACGCGCCCTTTCGGGTTTTCACGTTGAGGGGTTATCCATTTTTGCCTGAGGCGCCCTCTCGGGTTTTCACCTCAGCTGGATTTTAGGCATTTTTACCCTCGGACACCCCTTTTGGGGAGTGGCCGAGTCTGCCGGGACATCTCTATTTTTAGTCCCTTTTCCTTTCTTCTTCTTTCTCTTTTTTTTTTTTTGAAGCTGGTGTCCGAAGCCAGGTCGTGGAACCTCGACTAGGGGATTCACCGTTTGGCTTTAGCCCATCATTGTGATTCGTGGGCCTAAGACGGCGCAGCCTACCGGGGAGGTTTACTGGCTGAAGGGTTGACTTGGTTGACCTGGACGGTTTGCTAACCAAGGAGGAGTTTTTAGCCGACCTTCTGGGGGTTTATTGGCTAAAGGGGTTTGACTTGGTCGACCTGGGCGGTTTGCTGACCAAGGAGGAGTTTTAGCCGACCTTCTGGGGGTTTATTGGCTAAGGGATTTGGCTTGGCTGACCGGGATGGTTTGTTAGCCAAGAAGGGAGTTTTAGCCGACCTTCTGGGGGTTTATTGGCTACGGGGTTCAGGGGACTGTTGCCCTAAGAATTCATGCTCAGGGGCAAAGTACATTTTGAGATGCTTGCCATTTAGTGGTGGAAAGGGGCGATCGCCGCGTGTGTTGCCAGCGTGTATCCTCCGCCTTCATACACTCCGGTGACCACGTACGGTCCGCGCCATTTGGTCGAGTTTACACTTGATTTGCCCGCCATGACTTCTCTTTGCTTGACCATGACGAGGTCACCCTTCTTGAAGACACGAGGCCTGACTAGCTTGTCATAGGCCCGAGTCATGCGGGCTTGATAGGATTGGAGATGTTTGTATGCTTCCAACCTTCGGCCCTCTAGGTCGGACATTCCTCCAACCTTCTTTCAATTCTTTCGATTTCTTGTGCGCTCCTCGGGTTGGAGACCGGTATAGACGGCTACCCTGTAGGATGACATTTCAATCTCGATGGGGAGCATGGCTTCAGCTCCGTACACCAGAGAGAAGGAGAACCCCTGTTGGGGTCTTGTAGACCGTCCGGTATGCCCAGAGAGCTTCGTGCACCTTCTCCCCCCAATCGCGTTTGCGGTTGCCGACTATCTTGGCAAGCAGTTTGCAAAGGTCTTGTTGAAGGCTTCGGCCAGACCATTGGCTTGAGGGTTGTATACCGTTGACGTCCTCCAGTCTATTTGGAATTTGGCCGCCAACGCATATATCGTTTTGTTTCTGAAGGGCGTACCGTTATCTGATACGATCCGATGAGGGGTGCCGAACCTGTAAATCAGGTGTTGCTTGACAAATTTTGCAACGGCTACCCCGGTCACCTCCCGGAGAGGGATTGCTTCTGCCCATCGGGAGAAATAGTCGGTGGCTGCCAGGATGAACTTGTGGCCGCCAGAGGACGGTGGGAATGGTCCCACGACATCCATTCCCCATTCGGCAAAGGGCCATGTGGGGGCAGTTGGATGTAATTCGCTCGGCGGCTTTCTTGGCACCGAACTGAAGACCTGGCATTGATGACATGCACGAGCGTACTGGGCGCAATCCGTATACATGGTCGGCCAGAAGAAGCCTTTTAGCTTAATGTTGATTTTCATCTTGTCTCCTGCTTGATGGGCTCCGCACAGTCCAGAGTGGACTTCGCGCATGATGACTTTGGCTTCCCTGGGGGAGAGACAGCGGAGGAGGACAGACTTGTCTTTTTCATGGACAAGCCGATATAGTTGGTCCCCGATCATTTGATACGGCGTGGCCCGTCGCAGGAGCTGGACTCTTTCAGCCCGATCCCGGGGTAGCCAACCGTTCTTTATTTGAATGATCGGCTGGCGCCAGTCTTCTTCTTGGCTGGCTTCTTCTTCGAGGGTGTTGGCTTCCGCACTTTCTGGGTCGGAGTCATCCTCGAGGACACTGGGCATCAGCCTTCTATGTCGGACGGTTATGCCCAATTCTCCTTCAGGGGGAAGCTTTAGGGCGGACGCCAGTTTGGCTAGCGCATCCGCCTGAGAGTTTTGTCCTCTAGGGACATGCCCGATTTCGAACAAATAGAACCTCTCGCGGAGCTTCATTACTTTGGCATGGTAGGGGATCAGTTCCTTTTTCCGAACTTCGTAATCCCCCAGCACTTGACGGATGACCAGCTGCGAGTCGCCGTAGACTTTCACGCATTTGATGCCCATTTCAATGGCCAGTTGAAGTCCCACGATCAGCGCTTCATATTCAGCTTGATTGTTGGTCAACGGCTTCATGAGTGCACATGAATTGTGCAGTATTCCCCCTTGTGGAGTCACTAGGACAATGCCCGCTCCGGAGGTATAAGTTGTGGTGCCGTCAGTTTGCTTGAGCACCCGGGAAGCGCCATCAAAGTAGAGTTCCCAGTGTGGTAACTCTATGGCGAGAGTGTTCCCACTTTCCTGAATGGGGACTTCTTTTGTTGGGTCCCCTCCCCGTGGGGGGATGAGAGCGTTTCCTCCTCCGGAGCTTGAATTCGAGGGGAGAGCCGGCTGGGAGCGGATGCGCCGCCAGGAACTCCGCCATACCTTGCCCTTTGATTGCTTTTCTCGGGACGAAGGTGATATCGAACTCCATGAGGAGAAGAGCCCATTTTCCCATCCTTCCTGACAGTACAGGTTGGGTGAGGAGCGCTTTTAGCGGGTCTATCCTCGAGATGAGGCTGACCTGATGGGCTAGCAGATAGTGCCGTAATTTCTTGACGGCAATATCAACGCCAGGCACACTTTCTCCACTGGGGGATATCGGTGCTCCGGACCCACGAGCATCCTGCTGAGGTAGTAGAGCGGTTGCTCCTTGCCCTCCTCATTTATTTGCGCCAGGAGCGCTCCCAGCGACGTTTCCATGGCCGCGATGTAGAGAATGAGCGGCTTGTCTTTCACTGGGGCTCCCAAGACAGGGGGAGTAAGGAGATACTCTTTGATTTCCTCAAAAGTATCTTGGCACTCTTGGTCCCATATGAATGGGGCTCCTTTCTTCATCAATTTGCTGAAGGGGGCGCACCTGCCCGCAAGGTTGGAGATGAACCGCCTTATGTAGGCCAGCCTTCCTTGGAGAGATTTCAGCTCCGTTAAGGTTTTCGGCGGCGGCAGCTCTCTGATAGCCTTGATTTTGACGGGATCAATTTCTATCCCGCGGTATTTGACAATGAAGCCGAGGAATTTGCCGCTCGATACGCCGAAGGCGCACTTCATCGGGTTCATCTTCAGTTGATGTTGGCGAAGCCTTTCGAAGACCTGGCGTAAGTCGCCTAGGTGATCTTCCCGCCTTTTGGTCTTGACGACCAGATCATCAACGTAGCACTCAACCGAGTCGTGGAGCATTTCTCCGAAGATCTTGGTCATGGCTCGTTGATAGGTGGCTCCGGCGTTCTTCAGGCCGAAGGGCATTCTTTTGTAGTTGTAGATCCCTTTGGGGGACCTGAAGGCGGTATGGCCCTTATCTTTGGGAGCCATGCGGATTTGGTTGTAGCCTGACGACCCGTCCATGAAGGAGAGCGCTTCATGCCCTGTGGTCATGTCGATCATAGTTTCCGTGATCGGGACCGGGAAATCATCCTTCGGGCAGGCTTTATTCAAGTCCCTGTAGTCGATACAGATTCGGACTTCGCCGTTCTTTTTCTTGACCGGCACTATGTTGGCTAGCCACGTTGGATAGATGCATGGCTCGGTGAAGTCGACTTGAAGAAGTCTGTCCACCTCGGCATTTACTTTCAGCTCCAGCTCGTGGCGCATACGCCGTTGGGCCTGCTTGACCGGCTTCGCTGCGGGGAGTATGGACAACTCGTGCTCAGCCACGGAGGGGTCCAGGCCTGGCATTTCTTTATATGTCCACGCGAAACAGTCTTTGAATTCCAGCAGGAGTTGCCGGTATGACTGTCTTTCTTCCTCGTTCAAGAGAGCGCTGACGAAGATTGGTCGAGGTTCTTTTAGTTCCCCGAGGTCGAGTTCGACCAGTTCGTCGACCGTAGCTTGTCCGCCGTCTTCGAGTTCACGGGGTGCTGGCTGCAGGTCGATGAAATCCTTTTCTTCATCGGAGTCAGCAACGTGGACGTCATAATATCTGAAGCCTTCTTCTGTGATCGGCCAGAAATGACTTCCTTCGCTTTGAGGTGCTTCTTGGCACGACGTCCCGTTTGATAGGACGAGGGTGACCTCCCCTTGCTGCTGCTTTGTAGCGGGGGTAGGAGATTGCCCACTGGAAGGGCAATGATCAGGTGAGGGCGCGAGCCCCACGGTGTTGACCGTATGGTAGGCCTCGCATTCCGCCTCCTGACCATAGCCCAACCCCCGAGTGTCTTTTGCACAATAAGGGGGTTGCCCTCGGAGTTGCTTCGGGTACCACAGTTGGTGGAAATACTCCCGTCGCGAGGGGTCTTGCATTTGTGCAATCTTTTGCCTTTGGCACAATTTCTTGATGTGCTCGGGCATGTCGTCCATTTCTTGAACGGGCTCTGGGGCGACTTGAGTCGCTCGGCTCCAGCCGAAGTCGTCTTCGAGGGGCCCACAAGGAAGCGGGTCTCCTTTGTAGAAGAGGATCGGCTTCGGCGTCTCGCCTTCTTCGAGACTGTCGGTTCTGTAATGGGTGACAACGAACGTCTTTAGTCGCTCCACCCATTGCTCCTCCCTATGGAAGGGCAGCTGCATGTATGCCGGCGGCAAGGAGATGCTTCGGTTGATGATCTCGCCGACGGCGTTTGCTTCATAGTTGATTTCACGCCTTTCTGGGCAACTTGGTCCGGGCGTGGTGGATTCGGCGAGGCGGCTGAGCCGGTGAGCTTCAAGGAGGTCTTTGTTGACCGTGAAGAGCTCTTCCTCGTCCCGATCTTGGCTCGCTTGGTTTGCGTCGGCATTTTGTTTTTCCTTGCCTTTTGACGCGGTGGTTGGCTTGCCGAGAGGCTCACCGAAGTACAGCTGAGCGTCCGCCAGGTTGCATTCATTTGGGCGGAACGGGGCTCGGTCGGCGAAGACCGTATGCTGCTCTCCTTCTTTGATGTATTTTATACATTGGTGGAGAGTCGAGGGGACGACCCGATTTTCATGGAGCCAGGGTCTTCCCAGGAGGGCTTTGTAGGACGTGTTTGCATTGATAATGTAAAACACGACCTTAGTAGTGAGGCCGTCCATGGCCAGCTGCACTTCCACCTTCCCCAAGGCGTTCTCAGAATTCTGGTTGAATCCAGCGATTCTGATGTCACTTTACCCTTTGCAAGTAGGGCGTGAGTATAGAGACTTGAAAGTCTTCAGGGGCATGATGTTGATCGACGCCCCGGGGTCAACCAGGATCCGGTTGAGCTCGTGCCCATTGACTTTCCCTTGCATGTACAGCGGGCGGTTGTGGTATAGCGTTGGCAACAGCATGTCCTTGTCGGAGAAGGTCACCTCCGCCACCAGTGCTTCTAGGGCTTGCGCTTGGAGTTCGGTCACGTCAGCTTCGTAGACCTCGGGCTCTTGCAAGATTTTGACGAGCGCCGCTCTCAACTCTTTGCTCCAGGCAATGGCATCCCATATGGTGATGTTGGTCGGGAACCGCTTCATATGCTGTATGATTTTGCGGTCAGCCCGGGCACGGGTTTGATCCAATGGTGGGACAGTATCCTCCAGGGCCTTTATCGGTTGCCCGAATTGGTTGACCCGTCTTGCCACTGGCTGTTCGTCCGGCTTTTCTTCGAATAACGAGCCTAGGCCATCCTCCTCCGGGGCGGCGGTTTCTTCTTTGCCGCTTCCGGACGGAGTGGGCCGGGCGGCCGAGACAGGAGTTCTCCGATTGAGAAACTTGCTGGGGATCGCCCATCCCCCATGCTCTTCGTCGTCGGACAGGGCGAAGGGGACTGGCTGGGCGGCCCTCCGATCGGAGAGCCCGCTAGCGATGTCCCGCTGCTCTTCTTCTTCCTCGTCAGATGGGTCGAAGATGAAAGAGTTCGCCCGCACCTCTATTTCCGGGGCAGGCCGAGGCTCTTCTCCCCGGAAGACAATAGTCTTGCCCAGGTCGGGCGAGTTGGTTTTCTCGCTGGGGGACGGAGAGGATTTCTTTCCTCGTCCGCGGCCCTTTCCTTTGCCTCGGTTGCGGCGCCGATATGTTGCCACAAGGGGCGTAACGGCCGGTGATTGCAAGCTTGCTGGCGGCGGTATCGACACCATGTTGCACGAGAAGTCTTTCAGCATTTCTTCCAGCTTCTCGATAGTGATTTCATCTTCCTTATAGAAGATGGCCAGTTCTTCGGGCAGAGGCAGCTTTTCGCCTTCTTGAGCCCTTCGCAGCATTTGATGGAGCCAGCTTTTAAGCCTTGCTTTGCGCTCCATTTCTTCCCACGGGATATATCTGTCCAAAGGGACTCCCCAAGTGGGTTTGGAAGGGGTATACTCCTCCAATTCATCAATAAGCTTCTGCAACTTTTGGAGTGGAGTCAGCTCCGCTGGGGCTGCCGCGGCCTCCTCTTGCTCAGCTTGCTTCTTTAGGCGCCTTTTCATGTTCTTGCGCCGGTTCTTTTCTTGCTGCACTGCGCGCGCCATTTCAAGCGGCGTCAGCGGCTTGGCTTGCTCTGTTGTTTGAGAGGTGGTTTCTCGGCCGGGGCGACCGTGCGACCTTCCCCCCTGAGGAAATGCTGGCAGAGTGTGCATTCTGGACGCCACCGTCGTCCAGCCAGCTTCGTCTTGTTGATGCTGGAAAGTGGAGTCAACTGCCTGCTCGATTATCTCGGGCGGCAGTTGTTGGAATTCAGCCCAATAGGGGCTTGGCTCTTGGGTGGCCGGCTCCATCACTGGCTGCTTGCCCCTGCGGTCTTTTTCTTGCCGCTTGAGTATTCGCGGAGGCGAGTTCTCAAAGCAGTGCCCCTTACTCCTATTTTCCGAAGTTTGCTCATGGGGAGGGGAGACTTGATGTCGTCGAGACCCCTTCTTTCGCCGAGGAGGTTGTTGCTGGGCTTCTTGCCTGGCCTCGGCCCGGGTTGTCGGGTTGCCTTCTGGGTCGATCTTTCCCTCTTGGATGAGGGATTTGACCCAATCCCGGACGATCGGACACATATCCGTAGGATGCAGCAACATGGCATGGTATTTGCAATACATGGGGTGGTTTGTTTCCCTCTCCGTGTATGTTGGTGGCGGCCTGTGCGCCTTTACACAGCCTTGCTGCAAGAGTCTCTCGAAGATCTCCCCGGTCTTTGCGGTCGCAAAGGGGTTCGGGGAGACTCGCCACCCGGGATACCATAAGGCAGGGGCCTCGTCAGATGAGCCACCTTCTGTCATATCCGGGTTCTCTTGACTGTATCTTAAGATGGGCTGCTCTTTCAGGGATATGTTCCTGAATTGCTGCCCCAAGCTCGCGCCTTCAGTGTCAGCTATGGACGACATCGGCGGTACGAGCCATCCTCGTTCATCAGCTTCGGGGGCTTGGAGGTTCTTGAAGCGCATATAGTCGCTTTCTTCAAATTCCCGCTGGGCTGCTTCCCTGGCTCTCATTAGGACCATGGAGTTGCCTTCCGGGTCGATTTTCCCCTTTTGGATAAGGGACTCAATCCAATCCCGGACATCAGGGCAGCTGTCTGTAGGGTGGAGCAGCATGGCGTGATACCGACAGTACATGGGGTGATTCAACTCCCTTTCAGTGTACGTCGGTGGCGGTGTATGAGCCATCACGACACCTTGTTGCAGGAGCTTTTCAAAGATTTCTCCAACATTTCTGGTCGCCAAGTGACTGCGATGGGGAATTTGCCCTCCCGGGGACCACCAAGTAGGGGCTGCGCCTGATGAGCCGCCTTCTATCATATCCGGGTCCGGAAAGGTGAAGGCCACCGGTGTGTAAATTTCCGGCGGGTCGATGACGTTGACTGTATGCGTGACAACGTCAGCTGAATGGTCCGTCCATTCGCGAATGTGAGGCTGCGGCGGGTTGACCCGGGAGTTGCCCAAGTCAATAATCCCTTGGTTGACCCATGCTTCAACCTTGTCTTTGAAGACGTGGCAGTCCTCTAAAGCGTGCCCTGCATCTTGATGGTATATGCAGTAGTTTGGCGGGACGCTTGTTGGCGGCTGGCAGCCCAATAGTCCTGCTCGCAAGCAGGTGCGGTAGAGTGCCAGCGTCCGATGTCGCGGGAAGGAATACAATCTCCCGGCGATTTCGTCATCAGACGGATTCGAAGACTCCTCCGAGATCCATCCCCCGCAGGGAGGGCGCGTCCGGGGCGCGGGTGTGCCCGCGGGCCCTTGGAGTCCTTGCTGGAGGGTTGTCAGGCTTTCTTGCATGGTCCTCAGGTACATCAGCGTTTGGCGCTGACCGTGCCGCAGCGACTGGACCTGTCTTTCCAGGTTTTGCACTGTCTCGGACCATGTCCTGTGCTCCGAGGCTGAGGGGTGATCCCCCTCCCATCCATTGGTGGAATGTGCGTCCCAAGGATTTGCCTCGGGGTCTTCTGGCTCGGGAGGCGGCGCATTGACGTGGATGACATTGGCCGACTGCCTCGATTGGTCCCAAGCATGGGGCTGTGGGGGATCGACCAGATGTTCATGCATGGTGATGAGGCGACTCTGGATCAGCTTCTGCACCTCGTTCTTGAAGACATAGCAGTCCTCGACGGAATGCCCCAGCATGCGGTGGTAGAGACAGTAATTTGGTTCATCCACCCTGTCCGCTTCGTTTGGTCTCCTCAAGGCCGGAAGCTTGAGCAGGTCATTCTTCATGCACAGCTTGAAGAGCATCTTCGTATGGTCCCTTTTGAAGGAATACGGCGTGCTCATACGCTGTGGCAGCGAAGTTGGAGGCGGCTTTTCTTCCACCTTCTTGCTTGGAGCGCCGGAGGTCATGACCTTCTTCCCTTGCTTTGCGGGGCGAAGTCCACAGCATTGGCTTCTCTGCCCACAGCGCGCTCCTTGCCCGGCTTAATTTTTGGGGGAGCTTGCATCGGGTTGTCGGCGAAGAACATTTCGATCTCCGCCACGACCGCGTTGAGCTGGTCGAAACCCTTGATGTTTGTTCCCAGCAGCTTTTCGCTTATTTGCGCCGCCAGGCCCCGTCGACAGATGGTTATGGCATCTTCTTGCGTTGGGGGATTGTCGCACCTCATACTGAAGTCACGCCACCGCTTGATGAAGTCGAGTGCCGTTTCTCCTTTTCTTTGCCTGAGGGAACACAGCTCCGCAAGCGACACCTTTCTCTCGGCCGTCTGGAAACGGTCGATGAACTTCTTTTGGAGGTCGGCCCAATCGACAATGGAGTTGGGCCTCAACCTGGAGTACCACTGGAAGGCGGTGCCTGTCAGGGATGTTGCGAAGTAGCGGAGGAGGTAGGATTCGTCGAATGCCAACTCTCCCATGGCCGTTATATAGTAGGCCAGGTGCTCGTTTGGCGAGCCCTGCCCATCGAACTTCTGCAACTTTGGCGCCTTGGGGAAATCCGGTGGTAGCTTCTTGAATTGATGGTGGACGGGATATGGCACACTGTAGAGATCTACAGTGGCGGTTCCCTCGCCTCGCTGAGCGAAGCGGTCGTCCACGATCTTTTCAATCATCCGCCGGTGGGCCACAATGTCTTCGGCCGCGGAGGCTTGGGAGTTTATGCCCCTGCGCGGCTGTTGGACCGGATCGACGGTATAGTCGTTGACCGCGGCTATGCGTGGATTGACATCGGGCAGGTCGCCTTGTTGATGTCTTGTCCGAGCATTTTGGTTTGCCGTCGGCACTTGGCGGCGTGGCGCATTTGCCCCTGCCCGTTGTCCTCGCTCGGTCAGGAGATTGGCCATTTCAGCCTGCCAACGCTGTATGAAATCATATTTGGCGTCGTCCGTCATTGCCTGGAAGGCGGCCCTGGTTGGCGGCATGAGGAACACTTCGGCTTGGTCCCCATCGGCCGGCAGTTGTTGATCTTCGAGGTGGAGACTGGCAACTTCGTCTTGCTCCCCTCCTTCGAGGTCCAGCTGGACTTGCCCCCGGAGGGGTCTTTGATCATGCTCGAGTGGAGGCTCGAGGATCTGCCCCAGATTAGAGGGTTCGGCTTGACTGCCTTGCTGCCCTTGGAGAGGTCTTCTGGCAACGTTCCGGGTGTACCGGAGGACGGTTTCGTCGTCCTGTCCGGATTCATTTATCCTGAGCGCTCCCGCAGGGATGCCGGATGGCCCAGCTGCTTCCCTTCCGGAAGCATAACAGGTGAAGATTTTCATGCCTCCACCTTCTTCAGACGTCTGCTGCACTCTCCGCTTCTTGGGCTTCTGAGTGCTTGGACGGATTGCAGCTCCCAGCCTGGTGAAGACTGAGGCGCTCAGTCTTTCAAAGACCGAGACTCGAGATGTGGAAGCTCCAGCTTGACTGGCGTCTCCCCCTTCAGCAGTTTCCGCTTGGGCGGGGACGAAGTTGGGCTTCCTATAAATGCCCCTGCGTTTGTGTCCGCGGGGACGAGGAGGTTCGGTTTCTTGAGCTTTTTCTCGCCCAAGTACCGTCGCCTTCGTGGAGCCATCGGCGGGTTGGTCCGCTCTGGCTTGTTTGATGCGGCGGGCTTCCTGCTTGGTCACCCACATTTGCCTCATTTTGCGAGGCGGTTGGGGCGCCGAGCTCGATGCCTGCCCCTGTCGGGCTCCTTTTGGGGAGTCCCGATCTTCTTGACGCATCCCCTGGAGGGGAGCGTATTTGTTGGAGGTTGCCACCGTAGGGACGCTTCTGTCCCGGGGCAGTATCGGCTCGCCTCCATCGAGCCTGACGCGGATGTCACCAACTAGCACGGTTTTGCCGGAGTTGGAGACGACTGCGTGGGGCTTGTTGCCCCTGCGTCCCTGGCGCTGCCCCCGTTTTCTGGGGACTGCGACGCAAGAGATGGTGTTTACCGAGAAGACTCGGCCTTGGCTTGAACGGGGTTTGGTGCCCCTGGTTGCAGTAGCTTCAGGTGCCGCCTTCGGGGTAGCTTGGACGGCGGGGACCACCCCTAGGAAGTAGGGGGATCCCACCACTGCAGGAAAGTCGCCGAACACGAGCGGGACGGCGAGGTAGCCACATTTGGCGTGGCAGGCGATGACTTGCGGACCGTAAGTGACGGCGGCCATCGGGTTGCTTGAGTGTTGCAGGTGGAGACGGGCGTTTGATGCCGGCTTTCGCTCCTTGTACCTGTGATGTGGAAATTAGTCATCTTTTATTTCTATATCGGCATACGGTCTTTTTACATATGCATGGAAGGCAGGAACAGTCCCACCGGGCGTGCCAGATTGTTGGAACGCGGATTTTTCTTCGATTTTGAATTTAAATTCCCTTTCGATCTTCATTTCTGAAATGAAGAATTTTATCTTTTGGGCGTGCCAGACTGTTTACGGGAAACAGACAAAGATTTATTTTTGCGAGGGGTATTGGGTGTAAACCCTGATACCCTCGAATTTCATTTCTTTTCTTTTCCGCGTGCGCTCGCGTTCAGGGCGATTGGAGTGGTCGTGTACTGGACCGTTCCCCACCGACCGAAGTCGATGTTTCATTTACATCGAGTATAACACTCGAATACCTTCGAATGCGTAATGTTTGTTAAAAGACCGTATGCCGAAATTTAAAGAAGAAAAGGCAGATGACAAATGAATTTCCACAATTTTATTCAAGCATGCTCATGTCATTTATATTTATGACATGACGTTTACATTTACATATACGCCTTTAGTGGGGTTTTGTACCTCCACTGGGCGTGTATACAACAAGCCGAATACATGGACGTCGACGACAGGGTGTATGTGCCTCCGTCGGACGTTTACACGATAGTGGATACATATGTGTTACCAATGGGGTGTTTGTGCCTCCAGAGGTTAACATGCCTCGTCGTATGCCCTTTTATGACACCGGAGGACTTAACATATGTGCCTCGACGTGCGTCGTTTTATGACGCCGGAGGACTTAAGTACATGCCTCGACGTGCGTCGTTTATGACGCCGGAGGACTTAAGTGCATGCCTCGACGTGCGTCGTTTTATGACGCCGGAGGACTTAAGTGCATGCCTCGACGTGCGTCGTTTTATGACGCCGGAGGACTTAAGTGCATGCCTCGGGGTCTTATAACAACCTGTGTGTCTCCGTGTGGGCGAACGCTGAGGGCTCGACCACGGAGAGGAAGCACCAACGGGCGTCGAAGACCTCCCCCGACTCGTGCGGCCTATACAAGCTCACGCACGGACCACCTTTGAGCACGGGCAGACTCTGGGCTTGGGCCGGAGATGGCGCGTTTAGGCCGATTCGGCGTTTTCGTGGGCTCGTAAGCGTATGTTGGAATGGGGGAGTACCCCCCTATTTATAGGATTTAAGGGGGGTATACCGGCGGGGGTACCCTCCCCGGCGGAGGCCTCCGGGCGCGAGCGTCGAGGCAGGGGCGCGAACCGGCGGGGATGCCCGAGAGAGAGAGCGAACTGGCGGAGGGGGGTCGCCAGTCAGGTACCTGACCGGCGCCCCTCTTGGCTAGCAGAGGGGGCCGCCAGTCAGGGACCTGACCGGCGGCCCTCCCTGCTGCGCAGGGGCCGAACCGGCGCCCTGCGCGGGCAGGGGGCCGAACCGGCGGCCCCCCTGCTCGCGGCAGGGGGCCGAACCGGCGGCCCCCCCCCCCTTCGCGGGGCAGGAGGCCGAACCGGCGGCCACCCCTGCGCGGGGCAGGGGGCCGAACCGGCGGCCCCCCTGCGCGGGGCAGGGGCCGGACCGGCGGCCCTGGCCCGCGGGGCCCGCGGGGGTCGAGCCGGCGGCCCCCCCCCTGCGCGGGGCAGGGGGCCGAACCGGCGGCCCCCCTGCGCGGGGCAGGGGCCGGACCGGCGGCCCTGGCCCGCGGGGCCCGCGGGGGTCGAGCCGGCGGCCCCCCCCCTGCGCGGGGCAGGGGCCCGCACGGCGCCCCTGGCCCGCGGGGGGTCGAACCGGCGGCCCCCCCCTGCTCGCGGGGCCCGCGGGGGGGCTAACCGGCGCCCCCCTGCATGCGGGGGCCGAACCGGCGCCCCCCTTGGGGGGGGGGTCGAACCGGCGGCCCCCCCTCACTGGCGAGGGGGATGACCGCGGCCCCCCCCTTGGGGCCTTTCTGGCCCACCACCTATTTAAGGGTGGGGCTCACTCCATTCCCCGTCATTTTCCCGTGATCTCCGGGAGGAAATTGGGGAGAGAGCTCTGTGGGCCTCCCTTGGTTGTCGGTCGACGCCCGCAGACGTGCGCACGTGCACCGTTCGCGCTTCTTCGGCCGTTCCACGTGCATTTGTCCTCGTTTTTGAGGGACACGTGCATTTGATCGCTCGGAATCCATCGGCTTCGGGCGCGACTCCGCACTCCGCCCCGGACGTGATTTCTTGACATCCGGGGTACGTACTCTTCGTCGACGAAGACTTCTCAGGCTTCTCGCTTCCGGGTCGCCGTGGTTTAGCGCGGATACTCGGACTTGTTGGTTTCCGACGTCCGAGCGGGGGATCGGGAGTTTATTCCCGATTCTCTTAGGGCGTATCCGTCGCCCGGGGTTTGTTTAGGCCCGATATTTTTCGGGTTCAACAGGCGCTAAGATTGGTAATGTAAAAAAAAGAGAGAGAGAGAGCATGAAAGGGGGGACTTCACTGTCCTTCATTCAATATTTACAGAATCACAAGTCGCTCTGTAACAAACAAGCAGAGCATGATAGCTACTGAATACAAGAGAAAAGGGCCAGAATAGAAAAGCCTATGCATAACTACTTCAATCCAAAACGAAGCCAGAAGGCTTCTTCCTTTTCAGTCGTTCGACTCTTTGGTCTTGAAAGAAGTGGAGCGGCGATGTTCTTCATCATCCTTAATAAAGGCGGCCTCCTCTTCGGAATCTTTGGTGTCGTCTTTGACTTCCTGTTCCAGAGAGGAGCGTGCCTCCTCAAGTTCGCGCTGCAGACAGACAATATTTTCCATCTTTGCGGTGATCTTCAACTTCCGCATCTTCCGGCCTTTACGCACTTCAGCAAGCCGGGAGCTACGTCTATCAGCATCCTTAGTTAATGAACAAATGTCGCCCTCCAAGGTCTGAATACGTTGGTCATAAGGGGCCCAGACTACATTGTTGTGGCGGCGACATACTTCATCCCAGATATCTCCAACAAATGCCATCCATCTGTTCTGAGCAATGCCTGAGTTGAAGGCTAGCATGGTCTTTTCCTTCAACACTCGCTTGACAGCATCAATGGGTGGAGGATCTTCTGAGTCCACTACTGCTCTGACTCGGCCAACGAGAAAATTCCAAAGAGTCTCATCCTCAGGGCCCAGACTTGGCCGAGCTCTAGTGGGCCAATCCACTCTATGCTCAGATAGGGCCTCAAGTCCTAATGGCGGAGACCCACCATCGTCAAAATCTAAGGGTGGCGGGTTGCCTGACAAATAAAAGTACATGTATCAGCAAGTGACAATGAAGTTTACAAAGTCTGAAAGAAAATGAAAAGAATGAAAGCTGCTATAACTCACTGTATGGGAGATTTCCCCCTTCTGCTTCCGCCTCGGGAGCTAAAAGTTGAACAGAATTTGATCCTTCGGCATGAAATTCTTGAAAAGCAGGAGGGTGATAAATTATGGGCTGATCTAGATCTCCTCCATCTACTGGCGGCATAAAAGGATTAAGATCATAGCTTGTTTGTCCAAAGAGGCCATCACCATCAACAGTGTCTCCAACTTGAAATGCTGAATATGCCTGTGACGTGAGAACGGGCTTCCCAAGCCATCCCAAGAAAGGAAAGGTGAACTGGTTGCAGTAATGGAATTTGAATCCATCACTCCCCAAGAAAGGAGTTGATCACAAAAAGGCTGACCACCTGAACAAAAGGGAGGGAGGGGGTTAAGCATGAAAGAAAATATATCTGATAAAGATTGTATATGAACTCAGTAAAAGAAAGTCACCTGAAGAAGCTAATTCTGTGGCCGGATATTCCTCATCAGGTCTCGGGATATAAGCATCGACAGGTGTAAAAGGGTATTGTTCTGCAAAGGCTTTATATTCAGCATATGCAGAGGCGCTATCGTCACATCCCGTTGCCACTATTTCAGGAAATGGACAGTGGGATGATGGCTCAATAAAGTCAACCTCTGATGTCAAATCACCACCTGCTCGGCAAGAACTCCCATACTCCATTCTATAAGGAGGAAAAGAATCCTCGAGCAGGGGAGTATACTTATCTGGAGCAATCAGGTCAGCATTTTCATCATTCTCCTCGTCATCTGAAACAAATGGGTCAGAGGAAAAGAAGAAGAAATAAAAGATGAGTAAAGGTCCCGAACAGAAAAGGGTTAGAGAAAAAAAGAAAAAAAAAGAAGGAAGGAGAAGGGTAGAAACTCACATTGGGTGGGCAATAAACCATAGCCTTCCCTTATCGGCCTTTACATCTCGAGAAAGGAGCTTGAGCAAGCCTCATGGTCCCTATCTCTGCCGATCCTCAGAACATGAATGGCTAAAATTTCAAGACAAATGTCAGCAAGAAAATCATCACCAAAGAAAGGAGCTAAGTAAAAGTCAATCCATCATACCTGTGGCCTGAGCAGGAGGCGTTGACACTAGCTCCTTAGCGTCAATCTTGCAGATATCACTCACCCTCCCCATGATGACCCAAACATCATATAGTGTTGAGGCAGTCTCCAGTAAAGAATATATTCTAGCGGTCCGGCATGGCCAATCATATTGATAAGGTGTCTCTCCCAGCGCGCCCAACCTTGATTGCCAGTACACTCCGGAGACAACTTCTTTGATAAGGGCACATTAGGGCGATAGCCACAATCTGATAAGAGGCAACTCCACCAGTCAAAATCTGAGGGGTCATCACTATTCGGAGCCTTGGTTGAAAATAATTCTACAGGCTCCAAGCATTGCAGTTCACCCCGATAAAAGTTCTTTTCAACAGGTAAAGGACGGTTCTGCATTGCCCCTTCATAATATCTGGTATATGAGTCCACCAAACTCTTGAAATGAGCAGACAGAAATTTCTTATGGATATAAATTGGGGGGAGGTTATGCTTCTCAAGCCGAGATTCTTCAGCCTCCCTTAACCCATGATGAGATATCCGAAAGATATTGCTTTGATCAAACCACCATCGAGCATAAAAGACGTCTACACGTCCAACAGCCTCAAGGTTTGGGAGGGCACATGTTGAGCCAACTTCCTCTCGACAGAAGTAATTCCACCAAGCTACTGCATTCAGATGAAGACGGTGGCTTCAATTGAGGCGGGTCATTAAAGGAAACTCTGCATTGGGTGGGGTCAGCTGATTATAGCCAAAATTTCTGGCAAATCGTGAGGGGTAGTAGGGCTCTAATATGAGCGACTGTCCCCCACGGTACACCAGCACACCAGGGCGAATGCAACGCAATTAATCTTGATACAAAGAGGGGTCAGGGCCATCACCATGAGGTATATGATATGTCGTCCCACCCGAAGCTTCGATACTATATGGTCTTGAACCGCGGGATATATTGCCAAATGGTAGAAGCCCCTGCTCTCCATTTGGAAGAAAAGACAAGCTGGAACGAGCATCAACAAGCCCCTTCAGCGCATCCCCAGAAGGCCGGTTCCTAAACAACAAGACCAACGGAGCCATAGGCCGGGGCAGATCAACAGTTTGACAAAGACCAGGTAGTAAAAGGCCTGCCCAAGCACTCAAATAATGGGTTGGGAGTAACATCTTCTTATCTCGAGGAAAAGAATGTGAACTCAGGGCCCCCAACCTGTGAAATATGTTTGCTAAGGCAGGAGCAATAGCAAGCTGATGCCCCTCCGCAAGAAGATAGGCAGGATAAATCAGCCCAGGCCTGATTCCTTCCTCCTCACCATGCGGGACCACAAAACTGGAGAGCCTACACCAATATGCAGCAAGGTATGTACGATCTGGCAGACGCCGTGGGTTCCATCCTTTGTTCTTCGGAGCAAATATATATCGGCCACGAGAAGTCCTCTTCGCTTCCAGTTGGCGATAGTGCTCTAAAGGACGGCCTTCAACTGCAAAGCTATCAAAAAGCAAAAAGGCCCGTTATAGAAATAGCGAACCCAGGCATTCTGGCTTACAGTCCTGGTTGCAGGCTTCTCCTTCTCGATCCTCTCGGCACGAGCAAGGTCCCTCCACACCTTCATCAGGAAGCGAAGGCTATAAGGGAGAATATATTGCCCGCGGCCATTGGTGCGAAAGCTGTGCAGATCATTCAAGACCACTTCCTCATAGAAGTGGCCAAATATGGGCAGCCCAGAAATGCGATGAAAACTCCATAAATCCAATGAGGTTTCTCCCTCGGCTGTCCCAAAGTGTTCCAGCGAACGTTAAAGCGTTCCACCAGAGCTTGAAGAATCCCCGTATAGCAGGGATAATCAAATAATGCCGCCTCAACGGCTCCGTAAATACCAGTTGCTCTAAGAAGCTCTCCATAATGATGTAAGATTCCCATCAGCCACTCTGTAGCCCCATAATGAAAGACATGGGAGGGCATTACTAACCATCTCCCATACCAACTGGGAGTGGTATGATCGATGATCCTATCAAGAAGGCAGCGGTTGTCATACCCTCCAGTATTATAATGAGGATCGCAAGGCATGAGCAACAATCATTGGGTTGGTTCATTGCCCTATGACGCCCCTTCAAATTCCACTTGGCTGGAGAAATCATCCGGGACCATGTATAGTGAGTGAGGTCCCAACTAAATACCCCAGATCAGCAGCAGAAGGCAGCCGCTGTGGCATAGCAAAGCCCAAAGGAAAGCTAGGATAAAAGACGGGACAAGCTCCGAGGAGACTGTCTCGATATGTCAGAATAACAGTCTCCAGGTACCGTCTTTCTGCAATTAAGCAAGGATCATCAGCTTCCATATGAGAAGGGACAAAGTTTTGAATAAATGGAAATAGCCCCTTATCTAGCGGAAAATGGTATGGATAACCCTCTGTCCACTGATACCGATAAATGCCTCCTGCATGACTGATGAGTGAGGAATCAATCCCATCATCAGGTGAATCATTCTCAACTTGACCTTTGGCAATGGTATTATAACCGCTGTTTAGCAAGGATACATTGTCCTTTGTGACACAAGGTTCTCCCAAAGCCGGCATCATGTCATTCAGCAGGACAACTGTGTCACAAGTGCTCTGAGCATGGCGGCGCCGGTTCAAGAACTGCCTTTCGTGCGACATGATTAAAGCCTGGAAAGGAATGAGGACATACAGAATTAGTAGGAAAAGAAATCACAAGGACGGCAAGTCCGGCTAAGCAAAGAAAAATCAACAAAGAAATGTCAGAAAGAGACTTCACGAAGCCAGATGAGAATACTAAACAAAGGTTCTACACAGGTCACGTGTCGTCATTTGCAAAATCCGACACAACCTGTGGGGGGCATTTGTTGAACCCCAAAAGTTACAGACAGCATCCTGGGTATTTTCCTTCAAAAATAAACAAAGAGATCTTCAAACCGCATTAAGTCTCCGAAAAAATCGGAAGAGAGTAATGCCTTGCACTAAACACTGAAGTACAAATACACATGAAAGAAAAATCCAGCAGCACGAGGTCTATAAAGGCCAAGTGACAAGTACAAGTACAGATACAGCACGGAAGAAATCCGGCAGCACAAGGTCTATAAAGACCAATTGTGAGATATAAATGCACGGAAGAAGTCCGACAGTAAGATCCATAAAGACCAAGTATGAAGTACAAGTACAAGTACAAGTACAAGCACAAGAACAAGTTGGCGACAGAAGCTCCAAGGGTGCAAATGCAACTCTTCGCCAAGCAGAACTCCGAGCAAAGAAGCGAGATTTCAGTAAATTGGGTACCCCTCAAATGGGCATGTAATGGCCTATTTATAAGCAAGTCCCCCCCCCCCCCCCCATTTTAAGATATCCCTGGCTTAAAGGGAATGGGGGGGAGAGCCTCCACCTCTCCTTAGGAGGACAGTTGGAGGGCTCCAACCTGTTTAATATTAAACGGTTGGAGGTCCCCCCTCCAACCGGTTATATTAAACCAGTTAGAGGGGAGATCCCCCCGACCCGTTTTATATATAAAACAGGTTGGGGGTTGCTCCCCTCCAACCGGTTTTACATAAAACCGTTTGAGTGGAGCTTCCCCCCCAACCATTTTAATATTAACCGGTTTGAGGTGCTCCCCCCAACCAGTTTAATGTTAAACCGGTTGAGGGGAACCCCTCCAACCGACGGGGGTCTTCCCCTCCCTTCTACTGCGCGGCAGCAAGGGGAGAGGCCCCTCCCCTATAAAGGGAGGCACCTCCTCCATTCCATTGAGGAAACAAGCCCCATAAACCCCCCCATTATGCTGGGAAATCATCCCAAAAATCCCCATTGTTAGAGGGAGGCAGAAATCCTAAGCCCATAATCCACCCCAAATTCCTGCTATTTTGCAATCCCAAAAGCTTGTAAACCACTCCCCCAAGCTTTGTAAAGCCCCCCTTGTTCTGAGAATTTCAGAGATAGAAAAATTTCTGTCTTTCCAATCTCCTCCTCGTCGGTTCTTCCAATTCTTTGATTCGGCGTGAAGGTATTCGCTCATTTCTTGCCCGATATGGAGTGAGGAGTGCTCGATAACGTGCAAAAGAGCCAGAGATCGCCATCGTATACGGCATCAACATCTCCTCGTCCCTCCATGAAGGGTTTCTCCAAAGCTCTATAGTATATTTCATATCCCCACATCGAGCAGTCTCTGTGGGGATTTTTCGATTTAAATACTGTCCCGTATCGACAAGACTCTACAGACATATGGTTTTAAATACCCTTGCATCTTTGTGCTCAAATGCCTCCATATCGAGCAAGTCTCTCTTGGACACGTGCATTAGATGCTGTTTGTTCTTGTATGTATATGTTTCTTTCGAGAGACCTGCCCAGTAGAAGTTCTGCCCAAGAAGATATTCATATGATCCTAATCTCGTGCTTATATGCATATGTTTTCTTGAGAAACTCTGTATAAACAGAAGTTCTGCTCAAATACATATCCTATAATCATGACCTTATGATCATATGTATATGATTCTTAGGATGAACTCTGCTCACAAGAGGTTCTGCCCGAGAACATATCCATACAGACAATACTCTTGTATATTTTGTATCTTGGTATATTCTGTACCCCACATCGAGCAAGTCTCTGTGGGGATTTTTCGGGGTTTAATACTGTTCATATCGAGCAAGTCTCTATGGACATATGATATTTAAATACCCTTGTATGTTGCTCTAATGCCTCCATATTGAGTTAGACTCTATGGGTACGGACATTTATATGCCTTGTACGCACATGTATATGTTTCTTCGAGGAGACTCTGCTGAAGCAGAGATTCCGCTCAAGAGCATATCTGTAATGATCAATCTCGTGCTTATATGCATATGTTTTCTTGAGGAAGCTCTGTCTAAACAGAATTCTCCTCGAATACATACTCATATAATCGTGAGTCTATGTTCATACGGATATGAATCCTGAGTTGAACTCTGCCCACGCAAGGTTCTACCCGAGAACAATCCATGTAAGTACAATCTTACGTATATATTTCCTCAAGGACACTCCATCTAAACGGAAATTCCGTCCAAGTATCTACTCGTATGTTTCATACTTGTGTGCTCATATGCATATACTCCCTGAAAGGAAAATCTGTCCAAGTGGAAGTTCCCTCCCTGAAGATATTTTCAGACTCATAAAAATTGTGTTCATACACATACATTCTCGGGGAGAAATTTGACTTCAGTGGAGATTCCATCGAAATATATTCATATGACCACAAATATATAAAAGAGACTCCTTTGAACGGAGATCTTGTCCAAAAAAATGTATACTCGAACCCACGAGATAACTCCGTTCACTGACAAATCATATACCAAATCCTCGAAAGGAACTCACATACTTTCAAAGGAACAAGTCCTTTTTTTAAAATTCAGTCTGTTCAGTGACAAATATAAGGAGAAAATATTGTCTTGGAATTTCTTACAGATGCATATACCCTCGCCCATGCTATGAAATGTATTCGAGTTGAAACTGGTGTTAATATGACACCTAAAACTTTTAACTCGATGTAAATGTAACATCGATTTCGATCGATGGAGACGGGTCCCAGCACACGCCACCCCAATCGCCTGATGATTAAAAGGCACAGAATCAAAGAAGTTCAGATTAAAACACGGCGCACTCATCCGTTTCACGGATATACAAAATTCGTTCTCTCTGCATTGCGCAGACCCTTACTTCTGCCTGGCAGGCAGGCGGCACCCGCCCGCAATACAAAATCAAAATATAGATAAATGAACGAACCTCTTAAACAAACAAGGAGGAAATTTTTCCCGTGTCCACAGGGACCACGGAGGCAATTCCTGATTCATCTGAGTATGAATTTGAGTGGGTTGCGGAGCGTAGGGTCCCTGAATGAGAGCATCCTGACGTCTCTCCACACTTTGCATAATTTGCCGCAGCTCTTGCTGGCCTTGTTGTAGTTGCTGGAGTTGCCTTTGGACTCTCCGCATTGCTCTCCTTGTGGCTTGACGCCTGGATCTTGGTGGAGAATGAGCTCCAGAAGTATCTTGAGGTGGGTCGCATGAAGGACCAGCCTCAGGATTGTTTGAGCTTGTGGCGGGTTCTGCCGTATGTATAACATTGACAGATTGCTCTGGTCGATCCCAAGCATGAGGCTGAGGAGGGTCGACCAGACCATTTTGCATAGATATGAGGCCGTCTTGAATCATCTTTTGAGCCTCATTTTTGAAGACATAGCAATCTTCAATTGCATGCCCCACCATACGGTGATATGGGCAATAATTAGGCTGATTGATCTTGCTGATGTCTACCGGCTTCTTTGGTACTGGCAGTGATATTAATTGATTGTCGAGGAAGAGATCAAAGAGCTTCTTGGTATGCTCCTCCTTAAAAGAATAAGGAGCTTTCATGCGCTCGGCCAAAGTTGGCACTGGCGCTTTTGGCTCTGATTTCTTCTTTGGGGTGGTGGAAATTGTTGCCCCCTTTGCTTCATTACCGGGCAAGAAGTCATGGCATTAACTTCTTTTACCGGCGGTTGCGCTCTTTGGGGAGCTTGCCTTTATGGGATGCATGAGCCATTTGTTCGGCTAAAAACATCTCAATTTCTGCTACAATAGAATTTAATTGATCGAAACTCTTGATATTTGCTCCCAAGAGTTTTTCATTGATTACTGCTATGAGGCCTCTCCGGCAAATGGTTATTGCATCTTCTTGAGCGGGAGGATTGTCGCATTTCATGCTAAACTCTCTCCACCTCTGGATGAAGTCAATTGCTGATTCCCCCTTCTTTTGTTTGAGGGAACATAGTTTGGCAAGAGAGACTTTCCTTTCAGCCGTTTGGAAATGGTGGATGAATTTCTTTTGCATATCAGCCCAATCAGCAACTGAATCGGACTTGAGTTTTGAATACCATTGGAATGCAACCCCGGTCAGAGAAGTTGCGAAATATCTGAGAAGATATGATTCGTCGACGGTGAGATCACCCATGGTAGTAAGATAATGTGCCACATGCTCCAATGGTGACCCGTGTCCATCAAACTTGTGTAGTTTGGGAACTTTAGGACATGCCTCTGGCAGTTTCTTGAATTAATGATGTATAGGATACGGGACAGAATATAAGCCCGTAACCTGAATACCTTCGCCCTGCTGAGCGAATATATCTTCAATAATCTTCTGTATCTCATGCCTTTGCATGGAAATATTTTGCACTGCTCCTATTTGAGGAGGTATAATATTAGATGGGTCATTGATATCCTGACCCGTAGCATGAAGAAGAAGAGCACTTGAAAAAGCCGCCGGATTATTTGCCGGGGTGGATCCATCCGATGCTGACTTTGTTGTTGATGTTGAGTTGAGACCGGCTCTATAGATTGCCGAAGGCTTGAAGTCGCCAGTAGTCTCATTTCATTGACCAGTGAGGCCATTTCAGACCGCCACTATTGCATGACTTCATATTTGTCATCATCCGACATTGCTTGGAAACCTTCCTTCGTTGGCAAGTCGGTGACGGGGGTGATAGTAGAGGTAGAAGGTCCGCCTTCTTTGATTTGAATATTTGTTTCTTCGAAGAAGGGAATTTGAGTTCCCTCATGTTGAGAGTCAACCCGAGGAGGAGCTTGACTAGACGTCCCAGCTTGCCCACCGAGTTGGCGAGTTCTTCTGGCAAATTGTCTAGTGTTGGGATGAATAGCCTCTGTAAGGATATTTGGAGTGGCTTCCGTGATTTGTTCTGCTAGTTCGCCAGAGTCTCTCCCAGAGGCATAGCATGAGAATATATAAGCTTGGGTTTTTCCGGAGCCGCTGTTGAACCCTCAAAAAGGTTTGATGAATATCTACAAAAAGGAGTCCTTGGACCTATTTATAATGGTCCAAATGGTTAAAAATCCTTCAAAAGATATCCTGGAGACAGGATAATTCACGCCATTGAAGGCAAGATGGGAGACAGAATCAAGGTGCCCCTCAAATTAAGGAAGGGTGCTTATGGATTCAAGTGGCATCAAGCCCTCCAAACAAACCAAAGTTTAAAGAAGTACAAGTACAAAGTACACCACGGGAGAAATCCGGCAGCACGAGGTCCATAAAGACCAAGTATGAAGTACAAGTACAACACAAGAACAAGCCCGCAATGGAAGCTCCACGGGTGCGTAAATTCAAATCTCCGCCAAGCAAATGTCGAGCAAAGAAGCAGGATTTCAGCAACTTGGGTACCCCTGAAATGGGGCTTGTAATATCTATTTATAGACATTTCTCCCCTCCCCTTGTAACCATCCTGTGGTTTAAGGGGAGGGGAGGGATTCCCTCCAACCGTTTTCACATAAACGGTTGGAGGGGTCTTCCCCCCCTCCAACCGGTTTCATATAAACCGTTTGGAGGGATCCCCCCACCGGTTTTACACAAAACCAGTTGGGGGGTTCCTCCCCCTCCAGCCGGTTTTACACAAACCGGTTGGGGGAGATTCCCCCCCAACCGTTTTAATGTAAAAACGGTTGGGGGGTTCCCCCCCTCCAACCGTTTTACACAAAACCGGTTGGAGGGGTTTTCCCCTCCAACCGGTGGGGGTTCTCCCCTCTCCTTCTGCTGCGCAATGCAGCAAGGGGAGGAGGGCCATCCCCTATAAAAGGGGAGGCACCCCCTCCATGAAAGGGGCCGGTTTTTCAAGCCTCCAAGCCCCCCCCCCCCCCCCCCCCCCCGAAATTTCTGGAAACCAGTCCCCATGTTGTAGAGGCCGGCCTGCATGCCTCCAAGCCCCGATATTCTCCTTCAAACCCTGCTGGTTGGCAACCCCCAAAGCCTTGTAAACCAGTCCCAAAATCCCCGGAAATACCAGTCCCCAATCTTGTAAAAATCAGTCCTCTTGTTCTGAAAAAGAAATTCAGAGATAGCAAAGCTTCCTTCTTCCAAATCCCCTTCAATTGCTCCGCCAGTCTTCTGGCTTGGCATGAAGGTATCGGTCCATTCTTTGTTCGGCGCGGAGTGAGGAGCGTTCAATAGCATATAAGAAAGCGGGAGATCGTTCTTTATACGGCGTCGGCATCTCCTTCATCCCCCTCCATGGAGGACTTCTCAAAAATTCCATAGCGTGGTTCATCCCCCCACATCGAGCAAGACTCTGTGGGGATCCTACGGGATTTAAATATCGTCTATATTGCAAATCACTCTATGGACACCTGATATCTAAATACCCTTGTATGTTTGTGCTCTAAATGCCTCCCTATTGAGCATGCTCTATGGGTATGCGTATTTAGATGTACGGGATATAAATATCGTCCATATTGCAAATCACTCTATGGACGCCTAATATTTAAATACCCTTGTATATTTGTGCTCTAAATGCCTCCCTATTGAGCATGACTCTATGGGTATGCGCATTTAGATGTCGTTTGTTCTTGTGCTTATATGCATATGCTTCTTTGAGGAGACTGCCCAAGCAGAGATTCTATCCAAAAACATATCCATATGATCATAATCTTATGTTTATATGTATGTGTTTCTTGAGGAGATTCTGTTCAAGCGGAAACTCTACCCAAGAAAATCCTGCCTAAGGGGGTTCTGCCCGAGAGTATACTCATATAATCACAATCTCATGTTCATATGTATATGTTTTCTTGAGGATACTCTATTAAAGCAGAGATTCTGCCCATGAATACACTCATATGTTCATAACTATGTGCTTATATGCATATATTTCCTAAAAGGAAACTCCGCCCAAACAGAGGTTCCGTCTTGGAAAATACTCATATACTCACAAAGAGTTATGCTCATATACGTATATTTTCGGGAAGAAAACTTGGTTTCTACCAAGATTCCGACAAAAAACACATACATATGTTCACGAGTATATATTCGTATGAATACACTTTCTAAAAAAGAGACTCTGTTCAAACGGAGATCTTGCCAAAAGATACCCTCATAAACTCATAAATAACCCTGTCCATATGGGTATATTCCCACTCATTTTCAAGTCATATACCAAACCCTCAAAAGGGAAACTCATACTCTTTCAAAAGAAAATCTCTTTCCTAAATCTCAAATGCTCTCTTCAAAGGAACAAATCCCTTTTCAAAATCAAAACTCACTCTACTTGATAATGAATAAAAGGAGAAACATTGTGTTGGAATTTTCTAGGAAATGCATAAATTCTCGCCCTCGCTATGAAATGGTATTCGAGTTGAAACTGATGTTAATATGGCATCTAAGGCTTCTAACTCGATGTAAATGTAACATCGATTCCGATCGATGGAGACAGGGGTCCAACACACGCTACCCTAATCGCCTGATGATTAAAGGCACGGAATCAAAGAAGTTCAGATTAAGAAACGGCGCACTTGTCCGTTCTACGGACATCAAAATCCTTTCTCTGCATCATGCAGACCCTTTACTTCTGTCTCGTAGACAGTCTGGCACGCCCCGCAATACAAAGTCAGAACATGATAAATGAAACGAACCCTCCAAAACCATGAGGGAAAAATTCTCGTGTCCATAGCCGCCCAAGTAACACGTCGTCTTTTTGACAGACGGGTACTGGCACTAGGAATTGCCCCCAGCCTGTCAAATACTGGAATTCGCGATATACGGTCGAAGACCAATATGCGAGCTTTGGATTGTTGAGTTGGATTTCTTTGACTACTCGGATATTCTCCGGGCCTTGAGGAATATAGTTTGATTTTCTGTACACCCCTTTTCTTTTTTGTCCTTTGGGGTATTCAACTCCAATATGTTGAAGAGGAGTATTTTTTATGCTGCTTCTCCTCTCGACCACCTTTGATGCAATTTCTTGATCTTTTTTGAACTTCTGGGTCTCCCTTTTAGGAACCCAAATTTGTTTGAGCTTGGCCGCGTGTTTTGCTTGATGCCGGCTTTTATTATGGAGTCTTCATGTTTTCCTCGGACCACCACAAGAGTGAGAAGCGGTTCGAGGTTGGAATTGTTGGAACATACCTATCACGAGGAGTGATAGGTGGACTTCCGTCGAGCCGCACCCGCATGCCTCCGACCATGATGGATTTGCCGGATCTGGAGGTAGCAGCAAACGGTCTCTTGCTTCTGTGGTGTTTGTATTGCCCCCGTTGTGAGGGGACGGGAGCTACAATGGTGGAGGAAATCACCTGGACCGAGTAGGTCCGAACTTGGGTTGAGTGGGGTTTGCCCCCTTTGGCAGCATCATCTTTTGAGGGCATCTGGGTGCCCCTGTTGATAGTTGCAGGACGAACTTTGGTATTGGCATGGATCTTGTCGATCTTCTTTGCTGATTGGTTGGAGGGAGACTTTTGAATAGCACCCTCTTCTTGATGGGCCGGAACCACCCCTAGGAAGTAAGGGGATCTGACGATTGCCGGGAAGTCTCCGAACAATCGGAGTTGCCAGGTAGCCAAACCTGGCATGGTTATTGACGACAAGCGGTCCTTGTGGGGTGTGCCAGCCTGTCCAACAGACAGAAGTAAAAGTTCGCGCAGTGCGGAGAAGAAATTTGATGTCCATGGAATGGACAAGTGCGCCGTTTTTAATCTGAACTTCTTTGGTTCCGCGTTTTATTCGTCAGGTGATTAGGGTAGCGTGTGCTGGACCCCTGTCTCCATCGATCGGAATCGATGTTTCGTTTACATCGGATTAAAAAACTCTTGATGTGATTTTAACATCAGTTTCAACCCGAATACTATTCATAGCAGGACGAGAAAATATGCATTTTCTAGAAAATTACAATACAATATTTTTCCCTTTTTATTATTGTCAGACAAAAATGATTTTGATTTGAGAGAAAGGATTTGTTCCTTTTGAGAAGGGATTTAGGATTTTGATTTGAGAAAAAGAATTTGTTCCTTTTGAAAAAGGGTATTTCGCTTTGAAAAGAAGAATATTTGTTTGGTGAAAGAGGTTTCATTTTGAAAAGGAATATGGATTTCCTTTGAGTTTTGAAATATGGTTTGAGGAGGTATGCGGGTGTATACCCGTGGATTTATTTGGTGCCTGGACATTTTATTTTGAAAAAGAGTATGAGTTCCCCTTTTTGAGGATTTGATATATGATTTGAAAGTGAACGGGTATACACCCGTGAATTCATTTGGTAATTTGAGTGTATTGTGAATTTAGACAGCGCTCCCGCAAAGGCAAGGTTATCGCGCAGATATATGAGTATGAATTTAACGCACATACGTTTGTATTGATTTTTAGGGGAGAGTCCCTATGTAGACAGAGTGTCCCCATAAAATACGCACATACGTACGTGTGTATTTATGGACACATGGATACGCTTTTGGGCAGAACCCCTGCTTGGGTAGGGTTTCCTTTAAAAGACATATTCACATGAACATAAATTCGTGAACATATGGATATATTTTCGGCAGGATCTCTGTTTAGGCAGAGTTTCTCCCAAAGAGCATACGCGTATGAGCACAACTCTTTGTGAGTATATGGATATGTTTCCGGCAGAACCTTCGCTTGGGCAGAGTTTCCTTTAAGATATATATACATATAAGCACAATATTTGTGAATATATGGATGGATTTCCAGCAGAATCTCTGCTTGAGCAAAGTTTCCTTTAGGAAATATATGCATATAAGCACAGAGTTGTGAACATATGAGTATGTTTTCGGGCAGAACCTCCGCTTGGGCAGAGTGTCCTTAAGAAAACATATACATATGAGCACGAGTTTGTGATTATATGGATATGCTCTCGGGCAGAACCTTTGCTTAGGCAGAGTTTCCCCCAAGAACATATACATATAAATACAAATTTGTAGTTCTATGGATATGTTCTTGGGCGGCATCTCTGCTTGGGCAGAGTTTCCTCTAAGAAACATATACATATGAGCACAAATCTGTGATTATACGAATATGTTCTTGGGCAGAGTCTCCTCTAAGAAACGTATACATATAAGCATAAGATCCACCATCCCGGAGTCTTGCTCGACGGGCGGGGAGAACATATGCATCTAAATGCGCATACCCATAAAGTCTTGCTCAATATGGAGGCATTTAGAGCACGAGAACAAGGGTATTTAAATACCGTATATCCATAGAGTCTTGCTCGATATGGATGGTATTTAAACCCCGAAGGATATCTCCCCCACAGAGTCTTGCTCGATGTGGGGGTAGGGACCGCGCTATGATTTTTTTAAGAGGCCCTCCATGGAGGCTAGCTCAGTATGGAGGGGGATAGAGGAGATGTCGATGTCGTATGGAGGCGATCTCTCGGTTCTTTCCGCTTTCTTGGATTGTTCCACGCTTTTCACCGAGCGGGGGAAGGGCCGATACCTTCACGTCGAGCAGGGGAGATTTGTGGAACAAGAAGGGGAGGTTTGGGAGGAGAGAATGCTTCTTGCTATTTTTCTGGAATTTTTCTAATTTTTGGGACAGCAGGGGACCCGGGGGAGAGGACTGCGCAAGGGCCCTTTCCTTGGGGGGAATAGGGGGCCTTTTATAGGGGAAGGCCCCCCTTACATGCGTATGGGGTGGGCCCCCCTCCTAACCGATGGTACCACCATCGGTTAAGGGATCCTCCCCCTAACCGATGGTGTTACCATCGGTTAGGGGGGATATCCCCCTTAACCGATGGTGCACCCATCGGTTAGGGGTTAGGGGGAGAGTCCCCCTTAACTGATGGTGCTACCATTGGTTGGGGGGAAGAATCCCCTTAACCGATGGTACCCCCATCGGTTAGGGGGAGAACTCCCCTTAACCGATGGTTCTATCATCGGTTGGGGGGAGGAGGGATTTTGCCTATAAATAGGCCCCCTATACCCCATTTAGAGGTGTTAAGCTGCTGGAGTGCTGGAATTCATGCTTCTCCTCGGAGTTCTGCCCGGCGAAGAATTGGATTTGCAAGTCTTTGGAGCTTCCGATGCGAACTTGTTCTTGTACTTGTTCTTTGTACTTGGTCTTATAGACCTTGTGCTGCCGGATTTCTTCCGTGCCGTATCTTGTGCAGAGAATTGTTCTCTCTTGAACTTTGGCCTGCCTGGAAGGCTCACTGCCAATAAATAGGCTGCCTTCCTTAACTTGGGGGGGGGGGTGCATTTGAACCCAATATTACTTAAGCAACCATGGGGTTGCCTTAAGCAATAAGTTACTTCGCCTTCAAGGCGTTCCTTAAAGGAGGTTCCATTCTTATTACTTAAGCAACCAAAATGGGCTACCTAAGTAACTGTTGGACCATTATAAATGGATCCTGGCACTTCTTCTGGTATCATCCATCACCGCTTTTTAGGGTTCAACAGAGACCTAGTTTCTTATTGTAAAATTTGGTCCAGCAATGAAGTTTTGTACCTCTCTTGCTGCTCAATCTTCCATGAATCATAAGAAATTACTCCCATTTTCATGGCTTTCAGCACCTAAAAACCTCTTTTTATGTTTATTTTTTCTTTCCCTAAAATGGCATTATTAGAAATCCTAAGACAATGAATATATTCAATACTAATGAATATATTAGCACACAGATGACAATCTGGTGCAGCAAATCTGTATTACATCAATCATCAGATCTTCTTGGAGATCCAACTGCTTACTTGTTAATGAAAGGTGAAATTGGTTGGATTTGCTATACAATATTCGTTTACTGTTAGCTTTCAAAATTTATACCACAAAAAGGTAGACCATAGAAATGACGAAGTTGTAATCAGATCAATAAAGTTAATGTCAAGAATGAAAAGAGTGCAGTCTTATCAGTCAAGTTATGCTTGTAGAAGAATAACCGTGATAAGAAAAATGATTTATCTTACCCATGTGTTTCCTGGCTATTCTTTCCACAGAAGATGTACATCGTTGATGAAGCTGATTAACACTTTCCCCACCACCCTGGATGTGGTTTTTAATAAGAAAAAGAAAGAAAGTTGAAGCTCTAGCAATTTAAAGATGCCACAAAGTAAAAAAAAGAAGAGTTTTGGAGTCCATGTAACTTTAAGTTTAGGGACAGAACTTGACATATCTCTAAAATTGATGCGACAAAAAACCAATTTGAATGAAAGGCATCCATTTAGATATGAAACACAAGACAAACCGTTGAATTAAGACAGGTCTGAACGGGACAGCTTTAAGTGGCAAGGGCCCAAAGTCCTGGTTAAGCCAACTGGCAGGTCATTGTTTCATGAATCATGGCCACCGTAATAGGATAGACTCTATCATGCATTACATTCACAAGCAGTAGAATTAATAAATGCTAAAACTGAGTCATATCTGCAGAAATTGAATGGGATGTCATATGCAGTTCAAATTGTTTGCTGTAAATGTGCAGATTTAAACATCTTTTGAACCAAGATTAAGAGTCAAGACCATTATATGCAAGAAGATGAAGTTGGGTAAAAGGACCAATATCATCAATTCCTGAGCTCAAAGCAAGAAAAGAAAACTGTATGACTAGTGTTATGGGAGGTGGTACGTGGCCTGTCAAGGGCTTTAGAGGACTCCTGAACAAAACATTGAAAGAGAAACCATGTAATTAGAAATTTAGAATCACTAAATGTGACTACATGATTTGCTGATGGGCTTAGAAGACAGCAGCCAAGGTGAACAAGCAGCCTAATAATAATACTTGCAACTAGGTGGCTCATATCTTGGGGGACCCTTCAAAACCCCATTTAGAAATCCAAGAGAAGTAGGCCTCACCATGCTTGGCCTGTTATCATGACCTTTTGGTCTCTTCTAATTGTCTGTTCCAGCACCCTTGCAATTATCCCTTTGTGTTTCTCATCAAGTGCAGCTAAATCTGCTCAGGTACGATTCCTTCAACAAAGAAGTAATAACACATGATCTCTGGTTCGGGGTATTGGATGTTCCTCTCATTGAGCCTTGAGAACAAGGGAAAGCCAGACGACCATGGAGAGAGGCTGCTGGACTTTAGAGGCACCAATTGTTAGGGGGTCATTGTGGAGGTGTCAGAAACGAATGACCCCCATGTTTAAACCCCTGAGCCCCCCCCCCCCAACATGCTGTTGGAATTTTCACTGAGCAACACAGACCTTAATAAACTTGGGTCCGTTTGTTTCAGCGTAAAATCTCATGTATGGAAAGGTTTTCAGGGAAAACTTCAAACAATAGCCTATTTGGTACCACTGAAAAATTAATCCATGAAAATATTTTACCTAAAATTATGGATTTTGGCATCCTTGATGAGATTCCGTAAACCATTTTCCTGAATTTCTCTTTCACGTAGGATTTTCATGAGTGTGACTACAATCTCTACTCTCATTCTTAGTGTCCGATGCTTGGAACCCGACGGCCGGCGCCCGGCGTGACGCCCGGAGCCCAAACTTCCGGCGCCGCATTCCCAACGTCCAACGCCCAGTGTCCAGCACCCTATGCTCGATAGCCGACACCGAATAGTCAGCAATCGGGTGATCGACTCACGGAACGTACTTTTTATTTTTAGATATTTTTAATTATTTTTTAAAAAATATTTCTAATAAATATTTTATTGAAAAACAAACATCAGAAAATCTTTTCAGAGAAAACATTTGCATGGGTACCAAATAGACGATTGTGTTTTTAATTTCCTGTAAAAGTAAATCCTTAAAAAACTTGTTCCCTATGAATATATTTTACAAGCAACCAAACGGACCCTTAGTGTAACTCCAAAACCAACCCAGAACTTGAAATTCTTCCAAATATGCAAAAATTGGCTCCCTGAGACTATTCTTTAAACTGAAGACAATTTATTTAAAAATCAAAGAAATTTTAAGATCCATTAATAAAAAACCCACAAAAAATGTAAAATTACCAAAATTCACAAGAAAACAACCAAAGAAAAGGACAAATCTGAAAAAGAAAACAGAAAGACGACCCAAAGCTAAATGCCAGGTCTTTCAATCAGAAACTACAAAAAAGGAAAAAACAACGAAAATAAAAAAATAACAAATGACAAAAACCAAAAATAAAGCACAAAACACTGAAAATTCAGTCTGAATCTCAATTGAAAAATCACAAAAAATTGAAAAAACAACAAAAATCACAAACGAGAGACAAAACAGAAACACAAAATATCCAACCATCACAAAACTCTAAAATAAAATATTCAAACTCCAAAACCAAAAGCAGTCTTTTAAATTTCCAATTAAAATTCAAACACAAAAACATGAAATTTCCAATTAAAATAAAACAAAACAAAACATTCAATGTCAAGACAAAAATTAAAAAACAGATCTGAAATTTCCAATCAAATCCAAAATCCAAACCATGGTTTTGCACGGCGGAGCGAATCGGCTCGATTCGCCGCATCGGAGCGAATCGACGCCGGCCCGTAAGCGTGATCCGCCTAGATCCGCCGTCCGCCAGGGAATCGAATCTGGCCAACAGTTTCCAGGCGAATCGGGGCTTCAGCCATGACTGCCCAACAGTTTCCAGGCGAATCGGAGCGCATCAGGGCGAGCCCGATTCGCCCCGAATCGGCGCACCAGCAAACCATGATCCAAACCACCAAAATCTAAGAATAAAACCCCGAACTCCAAAATAGAATCCAAAACAAAAAATTCAAATCTCAAATCCAAGTCCCAAAATAAAAACCTCCATGGTTAAAATGAAACTTTCAATGTCAAATCTAAGACAAATACATTAAATCAAATATCAAAATAAAAATGAATAAATATTTCAAATCTAAGTCAAAATCCAAAGCCAAATCCTTTATCCAAATCTAAGTAAAAATGAATCATCATCATCATCATCGGAGCCTTATCCCATTAATTGGGGTCGGCTACATGAATTCTTTTCCGCCACAAATTTCTATCAAGTGTTATAGTCGTGTTTAAACTCAAGAAGTCCAAGTCTTTCTTAATAACATCGCGCCATCTCATTTTAAGTCTTCCCCTAGCTCTTTTACTGGTATCCACTAAGATTTTGTCACATCTTTTAACCGGCGCCGAGTTAGGGCGACAGTGCACGTGTCCAAACCATCTAAGTCTATTTTCTCTCATTTTTCTATCAATTGGAGCTATCCCCAAATCCTCACGGAAGCGCTCATTCATAATCTTATCTTTCTTAGTCTTACCACATATCCATCTCAACATCCTCATCTCCGTCACACACATTTTGTTAATGTATTCCTTTCGCACTGCCCAACACTCGGTACCATATAATAAAGCAGGTCTCACTGCCGTTCTATAAAACTTTCCTTTAAGTTTCACTGGTATGCGACGATCGCAGAAGACTCCTAATGCACTTCTCCATTTATGCCAACCTGCCTTAATCCTGTGTGCCACATCATCATAAATCTCCCCATTCTCTTAGATGATAGACCTAAGTATCGAAAGTTACTACTCTTAGGAATGTCTTGTCCATCAATTTGAATCATATCTTAATGTAACACCCTCTTATTATTATAATTACAATGCATAAACTCTGACTTACTCCTACTTATTTTAAAACCTTTAGATTCCAAGACATGCCTCCAACTTTCTAGCTTAGTATTTAAACCATCAATACTCTCATCAATTAAGACAATATCATCCGCAAATAACATACACCAAGGGATATCATCGTGTAATTGCTTAGTTATCTCGTCTATAACCAAAGCAAAGAGATACGGATTTAGAGCAGAACCTTGAAGCAAAACTACTGTGACCGAAAATACCGAAAATTCACAAGTCTCTCCAGCAATAGTTTTCACACTAGTAGTGGCACCCTCGTACATATCCTGGATCAAGTCAAGATACCCTTGAGAAACTCTCTTCTTTGTTAATGTCCACTGTTGAACGGTAAAAATGTGACATGTTCATGTCAGTAAAAATTACGGAATCCACCAGATAATGGTCCGGCAACTTGGCTAGTTGAAGCCTATTCTTGGCAGACAATCGTTCAAGTCATGGGCATGATGAAAGGGGTCGTTGAGCCATGAAGATTAAATGTCGGTTATCAACGGGCCTGATTCCAATATATCATCAACAGCCTATTCAGAGGCCAAATAAGTGTGATTTAAAATGACCCCAAGGTTATTTAAGTTACAAACTTATTCGTGGGATTCATCCCCAAAGTTCGGCAGGGGAGTTCCGGCCCTTAAAATGGCGCCCGGATTCCCGGTTAAATTGAAAGTATAAGAAGAACATGTCTCCGTCCAGAGTACAAGCGCGGAAGAAATCCGGCAGCACAAGGTCTATAGACCGAGTACGAAGGACAATTACAAAGAATAAGCACGAGGAAGAACTCCGAGGCTTGCAAAGGCACCCTCCGATCGGGCAGAACTCCGAGAAGTCGGACAGAACTCCGAGACAGAAAGAAAAACTCCAGCACTTGGGCAAGATGGCCTTGTAAATAAGGGTGTAGGGGGGGTATTTATAGACAAAACCCCCCTCCCCTCCCTCTCTCTCCATCGGTTAGGCAGCCCCTAACCGATGGTGACCTCAACATGAGGTCACCATCGGTTAAGGGGCTAACCGATGGTGACCTAAGCATGAGGTCACCATCGGTTACCCCCCTAACCGATGGTGACCTCATGATGAGGTCACCATCGGTTAAGGGGGAATCTCCCCTAACCGATGGTGACCTCATCATGAGGTCACCATCGGTTGGGGCTCTCCCTCTCCCGCATGTAAGGGGTTCATCCCCTATAAATACCCCCCCTATTCCATAAGGAAAGGGGGTTCGGAATTGGCTCCGGCGAAGCCCTGTTAGAAAAATTCCAGAAAAATAGAAAAGAGCATTTGCTCATTCCCTCTCTCATCCTCCAATCCCCCCCTACTTGGTGTGCGAAGGTACAAATCCCCTTCTTTAGCCCGATAGGCCAGGCGCGGAGAGGAGAGTGGTCGGCGCAATCGTCATTCCTTCTTAATCCCCATCCTCCACATCGAGCAAGTCTCTGTGGGGTGATATTCCCGGGGTTTAAATGCCGTCCATATCGAGCAAGTCTCTATGGACACATGGTATTTAAATACCCATGTTCTCCCCGCCCATCGAGCAAGTCTCTGGGATGGTGGATTTTGTGCTTATATGTATATGTTTTCTTGAGGAGACTCTGCCCAAGCGGAGGTTCTGCCCAAGGACATATTCATATATTCACAAATTTGTGTTCTTATATATGTTTCTTAAGACGAAACTCTGCCCAAGTGGAGATTCCGTCCAAGAACACATACATAAAGATTACAAATTTGTAATTATACAAATATGTTCCTTAAGGAGAATCTCGCCCAGGCAAAAATCTTTCTCAGGGGACATATCCATATAAATACAAACTCGTGTTATATGTATATGTTTCTTAGAGGAAACTCTGCCCAAGCGGAGGTTCTGCCCAAGAACATATTCGTATATTCACAAATTGATGTTCTTATGTATATGTTCCTTAGGGGGAAACTCTGCCCAAATGGAGACTCCCCTAAGAACATATCCATAAAATCACAAATTTGTGCCTATACGCATATGTCTCTTAGGAGAAATCCTGCCCGGACAAAAGTTCCCTCTAAATTCATATCCGTATAATCACAAACTTCATGTTTATATAAATGTATTTCTTAGTAGAATCTCTGCCCAAATAGAGACTCTGCCCGAGAACATATCTATATAATCACAAATATGCCCCTTTGTGTATATGTTTCTCAAAAGGGAATCCCGTTCATACGGGGGCACCTTCCCATCGGATACTCTGCTCAAATAGAGATACCGTTTGAGAATATATTCACAAAGTGCAAATTTGCGTTTATACACATATATCTCTTTAAGGCAAAATCCCTCTAGGCAAAGTTTCTCCCGAGAACACATGGATATAAGCATACGCCCATACAAATACACCACGACAAGGACACCCTGCCTAAGCAGGGATTCGCCAAGACATACTCATATATTCAAAAAAAAAGGATTGTGATAATATACACACATCCAAAGAAAAAGGAAGATAAGACAAGAACTGCGCTCAGATACTCCAAATGGGAGCACATATGCATCTCCACGAGAACCATACCCGTGGAAATGGACTTTGGACAGTAATCGCAATGTGACAAAGACTTCGATGGAGATACATCCATATGCTCTCCGGAAATTGTACCCGCACAAGTGCGAAATGAGGAGAAAAGAAACTCTACCTCAAACTCGGACTTTGCTCAAAAATGGCATTGTGAAAGAACCTCATATAAAAATTTGCACAGTAATCCTTCTAATACGGAAGTGTTACTCCGGGTCATAATACCCCCAAGTTCAAAATCAATATCCACGGGTATATACCCGTTCACAATAACAACCCTCATGTTTTCCCAAATAAAAATGCCTAATCAACCCTTTTGCAAAAAGAAAGGACCTCAAATAGGTCCACGGGTATATACCCGTTCCCCTCTTCAAAAAAAAATCAAACTTTGGACTCCCAAAATGGCAGTCATTTCAAAAAATGAAATATCTAAAGCAAATAGCATTCCAAAATAATCAAAAGAAACGAAGACATGTCATGATCAGGATTTTCTAAGAAAAGCATGTATATTTTTCTCGTCCTTTACTATGAATGGCATTCGGGTTAAGATCGGTATTAAATAATACCAAGTGTCCTAACTCGATGTAAATGTAACATCGATTCCGGTCGATGGAGACAGAGGTCCAGCACATGCTACCCTAATCACCTGATGAGAATAGACATGGGACTCAAGAAGTTCAGATTAAAAAAAACAGCGCACCCGTCCGTTCGCGGACACACCCGTCCGTTCGCGGACACACCCGTCCGTTCGCGGACACACCCGTCCGTTCCACGGACACCATACCAGTCCGTTCCACGAACACCGTACCAGTCCGTTCACGGACACCATACCCGTCCGTTCCCGGACACCAAAATTCTTCTTCCGCATTGTGCGGACTCTTTTTCTGTCTGTTAGACAGGCTGGCACGCCCCACAAATATCAAAAATACAAAATATGGGAAATGAATGAATACATGTACCAAATAAAATGAGACGAATGAACAAAACCGTGCGAAAGAAAGGAACGGAAATCCCCCGTGTCAACATCCACCAAATCAAATCTCTCGGTACTCGATCATATGCCTTCTCCAAATCAAGAAAAACCATATATAAATCTCTTCTCATCTCTCCATACTTCTCCATTAATTGTCATAATAAGAAAATAGCTTCTGTAGTAGATCTACTTGGCATAAAACCAAACTGATTTTCTGATACAGTAGTCACACATCGCATTTGTTTCTCGATTACTCTTTCCCAATGTTTATTAGTGTGGCTCATAAGCTTAATTCCACAGTAATTATTACAGTTTGAATATCCCTTTTGTTTTTATAGAATAAATAATTCAAATCAAAATCAAAATCCAAAAAATAAATCCTTTTAAGTTCAAAATCCAAATAAAAATGAATAAATTCTCCAAATCAAAATCCAAAAACAAGTTTCTGAAATTCAAAATTCAAATAAAAATGAATAAATTCTTCAGTTATAAATCAAAATTTAAAAACAAATCTTTAAATTCAAAGAAAGTAAATAAATTTGAAACCCAAATTAAAATCCAAAAACAAATCCTTTAATTCCAAAATCCAAATAAAAATGAATAAATAATTCAAATCTAAATCAAAATTCAAAAACAAATCTTTAAATCCAAAACCCAAACAAAATTGGCCAAATATTTCAAGTCCAAATTCCAAATTGAGAAACAAGTCCTTTAAATCCAAAATCCAATGCAAAAAAAAATCCTTCAAAGTCCAAATGTAAAGAAAGAGTAAAATAAATATTCCAAATCCCAAGGTCAACTATAGATTCGAAGTGTTTCAACGAAACCCCAAAATTGATCAAATCTCCTCTCAATAAAAATCAATAAAAATCCAAATCACAAAAGCAACCATAAACTTCTCACATAAAACCCAAGTTTTTCAACCTGAAATTCAAAAATCAATTCCCAAATTCAAACCAATCATCCAATCCAATGTCAAATTCACTTCTGAAATGCAAAAAAAAATTCAAATCTCACCACAAAGGCCCAATTTAAAATGATGCATGCCCTTTCTAAATCTGCTCATTTGGTTATGAATGTATTTGTTTTTCTCTTCCATATGAGTACTACGCACATGAATGTACTTGAAAATTTCAGCTCTCTCACATATATGGATGGTGCAAGTAAATCTTTGAATGAATAATTGAATGACATAACCTCTTTCTTGCAGCAAAATAAGGCCTTGACGATAAATGCAATGCTAGATTCTGTCAAATTTATACTTTTCAAATAAATCAGTTTCCAAATGAGAATGTTAGGCTTTGGGTTTATTGATTAATCAAGGGTTTCTCACACCTCATATGTGGGATGTAATTATCACTCTCTTTATGGGTAGCGAGATAGGGTTCACTGAAACTTCAAATTTTGTATCCTTATGTCAGATCCATATGCGCGCACTAAATTTCATAAAATCAAAATAAAAAAGGTTCTTCGAACTGGCACCCTCTGCACTTCTTTTCTTTCTCTATTTTTCTCATCCACAAACAGGCACACTCGGTGGGAATATGAGCACTTACAGAAGCCAAGTTCACCATGTCCAAAATCTGGGCAGAGGATCTGTATACCTACCAGGGCCACACTTCAGGAACACCTAAGTTCCACATGAAAGCATCCTGAAGGAACCCATAGCTCACAAGACGTTAGACAACTACATTTACAGTAATGAGGTCACTAGTATTACTGTACACATCGAATTTAGTCCCATTTTCCTTGATACAAGGTCGATAACCTTGTGTGCATTCTGCCTATATTTGTACATTCCCTTTCATTAATATACTAGTGGTATTACCCACTTTCAAACAAAAAATGTTGATAACCATCAACCAATCTTCAAGTGCTATACTGTTAAGACTTAAGACCACTATACTTGCCTCCCTCTAGCTTCTGCAGCCCCCGCACCCTTCTACTTCTCTCTCTCCCCGCTCTCTGCCTACCTCAGTCCCTCTTGTTGCCTTCCCACTACTCACCCATCCTTCACTTATATGTCTGACTACCTGCTTATCAACGTAGAACTACTTATCCTTCCATCTGTTGAATTACCTATTGGACTGTTCCGTCTCCAACCTTCCATCTCTCATGTTGCTCAACTTTCAGCCTGCAACCCTCATAAGTTCCCTCATACCTCCCAGCTCACCTGCCCTTCTACCTACCAGCACATCATCAGTTTTAACTATTTGCCTGTTGTTCAGTCTGCCAATCCATTCATAATTTCATCCATCTCCTTGCTTGCCTAGAACAAAATGAATATATTTTCAAACATTAATTATAGTTATATGTAAAAACATGAACATAAAACATTTGTAATTATCATCTGAATTTTTAAGCATATAAATACCAATAGTTTCATATATATCATAAATTAAAATAAAATCTCAGTTTGAACTGAACCAAACCGAAAAAAAAATTGGTTTGGATTGGTTCAATTTGGCCTAAGTCTACACTTCGATTTAATTCAGGTTGAAGAAAAATCCCCCAAACAGAACCAAACCAAACCATGAACACCCTTTCTCAGTGACTCTACTTGTATCTAATTTTTTACAGATGCCCAAATCTTTCCTGGTTTTCCTGATTTTCATGATTTTTTTATAATTTATTTTCCTCAACTGTTTATCTATATTTTAATCAGACCAATCCAGTATCACAGTGGGCTCCTTTGGATTGGCCAAGAGGCCTGAAATACAGAATTCCTTGACTGACAACTTTATAACAAGGAAAATCTGTTCTCTTACCTTTTGTTCTTTTGCACCTCCTTAGCAACCCGTCTGTTCAGCACCTCCACCTGATTTTCTGAAGACTAATGTGATAAGGCTGTTTTTTCCTTGATTTATTGAATCGTACATATGCACATTTTTCACCTGAGCATGGACTGTGCTTGCTTTCTTCACACTTTCCAAACCTACTGTTTTCTATGATGCATCTCCATGATTGGAGTTCTGATATTGTCTCCTTTCTACTCCATGGATGGCATAGTCAGGTCAGGGTGCTGGGTTCATAGAAAACATCTCCATGATTGGAGTTCTGATATTGTCTCCTTTCTACTCCATGGATGGCATAGTCGGGTCGGGGTGCTGGGTCCATAGAAAACATCTCCATGATTGGAGTTCTGATATTTTCTCCTTTCTACTCCATGGATGGCATAGTCGGGTCGGGGTGCTGGGTCGGACCCAGCCGACCCCGACCCGAGTCGGGTCGGATCGGAGGATCCGCCCGACTCCATTGGAGTCTGGCCGATCCAGGATCGGCCAGCTTAAAAAATGATAAAAAAAATGAGGAAAAATCACAGAAAAATCAGGAAAATCACAGAAAAATCAGGAAAAATTCTTTAAAAACATATAATAATAGAATATTTTGGGTATATCCATAGTCTAGTTGCACATATGTCATATTACAATACAGAAATAAGGAAGTACCCCCCATTTGAATCCAATACAAATATCAAAAAAATTATATCTCTTACCAATAAAAAGTCAACTCTCCCATCGAAGAAGAAAATCGTGATTTCGGTGATTTTAGCGAAATGCTAACTTTCTAATCTCTCATAATTTGGCCTATCTAAAAATTTGATAATTCAAATAAACCATATGGAACACTAAAAATCCAAAGTCTAGTAAAAAAGTCAAACGTGCATATGACTTCTCCAAGGGAGTCACTCTCCTACTGACAGCACTTAGTCTGCTTGAGACCTCTCAGGATTTGGTCAAACCTAAACTATCATCACTCAAAGTCATGAGAATTGTCACTTTCTAGTTTCTTTTCAATTAAAAAGTGAAAAATCTCATGAGTTTAGGTGATGATAGTTTATGTTTGACCAAATCCTGAGAGGTCTCAAGCAGACTAAGTGATGTCAGTAGGAGAGTGGCTCCCTTGGAGAAGTCATATGCACGTTTGACTTTTTTACCGGACTTTGGATTTTTAGTGTTCCGTATGGTTTATTTGAATTATCAATTTTTAGATAGGCCAAATTATAAGAGATTAGAAAGTTAGCATTTCGCTAAAATCACCGAAATCGCGATTTTCTTCTTCGATGGGAGAGTTGACTTTTTTTTATATTTTTATTAGATTCAAATGAGGGGTACTTCCTTATTTACATGTAATATCTTAAGTAAATGAAACTACAAATATAACATTTACTTAAATGATGTTCAGGTAAATAAGGTAAGTGAAGGGAATCAGGCGTACTTAAGGTAAGCTGAGGAAATCAGCCAACATCAGATGGAGTCGACATGGAATCGGGGTGGAGTCGGGCTGAGTCGGGCTGAGTCGGGCCAACTCCAGCCAATTCCGATCGATCCCCCCCATTCCACCTTATACCGTGGGTCGGTCGTTGTCCCCCCCCCCCCCCACCCAAATCAGGTCTCCAATGGCCGATTCCACTCCGAGTCGGCCGATTTTGCCATCCATGTTCTACTCCCCTTTCAATGACAATTGGCAAAACACCTTCTTCTTTACCTACTACATCCTATACATCCAATTTTTTCGTTCCAGACCTGATCTCTTCACTTGCCTCTTCACTATAGCATTGTGTCTATTCTGAACTTCCTTCAGAAACTTCTCTCCAGCTTCTCTTTCCTTCAATGGAAGGGAACCTGTTGATCTAGATTGATAATTTCTTCCATAACCTTGTTTTCAGTTTATCCAGACTTCACAACAGGCAGCCGTTCCATTTCCAATTTTCCATCACCAAATCTCCCAACTCTCACCTCCCCAAATCACATTTTTTCCCGTGTCATCTGTCCTAATGATACATGTGCTGTCTGCTGCTTTCATGAGAAGGGGCCATAAACAGAAAGAAGAAAGAGGAGACAGCAGTAGAAATGAGTAAGTAGACAAATGGGGGATGACAGGAATGTGAGAAACGAAGAGGCATGGGGCAGGGAAAGAAGTCTATCAAAGTGAAGGTTTATCCTGTTTGTTCGTTTGACCTCATATAAGTGAAGATTTCATACGTTGAGCCTAAAAAATGAGAATATAACTAAGAACAATGTAATTTCAAGATAAGGAAAAAAAAGACTTAACTGGAATTTCTTGATCTGGTTTGGAGGAACAAAATGCCTTGTAAGCCTCAGGCTTTAGCTTTGTTGCATCTCGCAATACTAAACCCTGGAGATCACCAAGATGCCTCTCTCTCAGACCAGGATCAATTATTACCTGTTCAAAAAAGTTTTGGCTTTTAATTCCACCATGTTATGATGTATCCAATATTTCTCTCATAATTGTAAAAGAAAATCCTATGGCAGACCAATTAATGAACAAAATATACATAGATAGCTATGAGGCATAAATCTATCATGTCCATGGAACTTGAAATCAACAACTGTCGGACGCGGAATTTAAAAATTCATGGTGTCTTTCTTTTTCTTTCCTGTCTAATTGAAAGAAAGAAAGGGGGAATGATGTCATTCGTTCCGAGGTTGCGGGCGTGTCAGTCTATTTAATAGATGAATTTAAAATTCGCTTGATGCAAGGGATTTGTATGTCCATTCATTGGACGATTGGGCCAATATTTTGAGTATTTGCTCCTTTTTATCAGGTGAATTGGGTTTCGTGTACTGGACCTTTCCCCACTAACCAAAGTCAGTGTTAATTTACATCGGCTTAAAGTCCAAACATCCTTGATTAACTGTCAAAGAGATTTTTGGACCCTTTTCATAGGTTCTAACAAATGGTGCAGGTGATTTCACATGGCTCACTATATACTGTTGTTCATCATCAAGAGGTTTGAGGGAATTAGGATTTCATGATAGACGGTATTAGACTTGAGAAAAACCCTACAATCTGGAGAATAAAAACATAGACAAAGGCTACATGTCTTTCTGGAAGAAATAATGAAGGATCCTGGACCTTAGGGCCATTTTAGGGATTTTTTTAGTTCCAGGGGCATTTTGGTAATTTCGGCCAAGTCAGGGGTTTGATACAAACTTAATACTAGCAGAAGAATTTTACTGCAATTTCTGACTTCCGAAGACTCGGGTTATTTTTGGAAGGCTAGAAGGCCATTTGAAGACTTTCTGGATTGTAGGGGCATTTTGATAATTTGGTCAGACTCAAGGGTTTGGAACAGGTTTGGGATTGGCAGAAGGTTTTTAATGTATTTTCTCCACTTCCGAGAGCACCGGGGCTATTTTAGGAAAGCTTGAGGGTGATTCAGTAATTTTGCAGAATGTAGGGGTTTATTTGTTATTCGCCACATGGCTACAAAATGAACACACGACCATGACAAAAAAGTATTCTTCATTGAAGATACAAAGTACAATGTATGGTTGGCATATTGTTGCCCATATAGAGGGAATTCTTGCGCTGACACAGGTTACAAGGGCATAGCCACAATGTTCGGTAATTGTAGGGTATAATTACAATTTGCAGGACTGAAGATGTCCGGCTTGTGAGGAGCATTTCCGTAACTTCTGAGAGTTACACATGGCCGCCATCCATCAGACACACGGATGATACATGGTCTGGACCTCTAAGGTTATAAGTGCAAAGTCCAAGGGTAATGCAGTCTACCTCAAGAAGTTCTACCCTTAGTCGGTCGGTCGGTCAAGTCTGTTATTCATCACTTGTCGATGTCGTGGGTCTGAGACTCTACTTTTCACTTGGTCATTAGCAAGGTAGGGTCCCCTCACATACCACACAATGTTGGAGTACTGTTCTTTAGCTGGAAAATAATAAGTACACTCGTACAGTCTAATTTGGTCAATATAACCCTATTCTCTTCTTACTCGGTCAAGTTTGGAAAAAGGGGCAAACCATGAGTAGGAGACCACCCACTCTCACCTAAGAGACAAGGTCACCATAAACAGGGGCAATCAACAAAATGCAAAAGGGCAAAATGATAAATCAAGTCTAAAAGGGGCAAAGAAAAGCCAGAAGAAGGTTAATTTCACACCCATAATGGGCTTGCACAACCAAACCAAAGCGCGAGCGACAAGTCGTGAACACTTTAAAGGTTGCACTAAGTGGTACTTAGTGGTTTCCTCTTCGTGATCTCTCTCTTGAAATGGGGCCACTGGAGGCCTACTTATAGAAATTTAGGGGGTGAGATGGCCAAATGGAGGCCAGCGGGTTCAACAAACCCCAAAATGGGGCTTTTGGACTCGTTGGGGACCAAAAGGAGGGGTTTAAACCAGGTTCAACCAGCCCCAAAATGGGGCGGTCAAACCCGCTAGGTGTCCAGTGGGTATGATCGGCCTCTTTAGAGGTCAGTTGAACCCGATGGGGGTCCTGCAGGCCCTACTACACCTAGACGGGGCCAAACAGGCCCAAAGAAGGGGCCATCAAGCCCGTGCGACCCATCTAAGGGCCTGCCGGACCCGACAGAGGCCTTTTGAGGTTGGGAGGGGGGGCCCTCTCCTCTCCCCTTAAAAAGGACCCCTTTAAGGCCAGAAAAGGGCGCAAGTCCCGTGGAGGTTCTCCACTTCTGCCAAAGCTCGTTCATGGTGTGTGTCGGAGGTCATGGAGTTGTCGATGACAAACTTCCATCATTGTCCGCATACCACTGTTTTTACGAGACTGTTGGGGGAAATCGTACTCGTCCGGGTCACGTGATACACGCTTTCTCGACCTTTTAAGAGTACGTAAACGATTCCTTGCTGCGATCCGTTTAATTGGGGTGATAAACTCCAGGCGTGGATGTACTCCGTGGAGCGATGACGTCAACTCCTTGCCCGGTTCCATACACCCCTATATATGATTTGATTTCGACATAGTCGAGAAAATATAGAGCGTAAGAATACGCAACGGAGAGGCATTAACTCTGAGGTGTTCCGTCCATCTCCAAATATGAATTATCCCGACATAGTCAAGGGAAATTCATTCTCAATAAACCCAATAAAAATATCGGGTCCAACAACGACACTGTGGAACGCGGAATTTCTTTCTTTTTTTAAATTAAGGCCCCCGAGAGGCTTTAAATTTTTTTTTCTTTCTGAGGGCGTGCCAGACTGTTTACAGGAAACAAACAAAGGGATTTATTTCATGAGGGGTATCGGGTAAAGACCCTGAACCCTTGGATATTTCATTTCATTTTTTCCGCGTGCACTCGTATTTTCAGGTGATTAGAGTGGTCGTGTACTGGACCGTTCCCCACCGACTGAAGTCGGTGTTTCATTTACATCGAGTAAAGAACTCAAATACCATCGATGCGATAGTTTGTTAAAAGACCTTGTGTCGAGATTTAAAAGAAATAGATGACGAAATAAATTTCCACAGATATGCTCAAACGCATTCATGACATTTACATTTGCGCCTTTAGTGGGGAGTTTGTTCCTCCACTGGGTGTTTACACAATATGTCATTTACATGTACGTCGACGACGGGGCGTTTGTGCCTCCGTCAGACATTACACAATATGATATTTACATTTATGCTTATGACGGGTGTTTGTGCCTCCGTCGGGCGTTTACAGAACATGACGGTTACATTGACATCAACGACGAGGTATTTGTGCCTTCATCGGATTTTTACACATCATGGTATTCGTATTTGAGTCGACAACGGGGTGTTTGTGCCTCGTCGGACGAAGTGCCTCTACACATGTTTATTTTAAAACATTGGAGGACTTTTGCATAAAATGTCTGGTACCGGGTCTAGCATATTGACCTGCGGGTAGCTCGACACAAACAGTGCACGGAATGGCCCGACGTCGCTCGTGGAACAGACGGGGGCTTCACAGTGGAGCTCGGACGAAACTCCAAGAGGCCAGGGAGCTATCGCGGAGTGCAGGGACTTCCTCTCTCCGAAATGCGGGGTCTCTCGCTCTTCGGGTCTGTCTGCGAGCGCTCTTGAACGGGAGGGGTGCCCCTCTATTTATAGGGGAACCAGCAGGTGGCTTGGCGGGGGTGCGTGGTCCGGCGCGAGTGGAGACGTCACGGGCGCCAGACCACTAGGGCCGCCAGACCACCAGGGGCGCCGGACCAAAGGGGGCCGCCAGACCGGTTGGGCAGGAGCGCGGACCGGTTGGGCAGGAGCGCCGGACCGGTCCGGCGCAGGTGCGGGGGCGGTCGCGCAGGGGCGCCGGGCCGGTCCAGCGCAGGTGGCGCACAGATGGCACCCGCGCGCAGGCCCCACTGGCCCGGCGGGGGTACCCCGCGCTGGTCCGGCGGGGGTGCCCCCGCGCTGGTCCGGCGGGGGTGCCCCCGCGCCTGGCCCGGCGCGGGTGCCCCGCGCGCGGGCCCCGCTGGTCCGGCGGGGTGCCCTTGCGCTGGCCCGACACGGGTGCTCTGGCCGGCCACCGCCTGGTCCCCCCTATAAAAGGGTGGGCCTCCCATGTCTTAGCCATTTTCCCACAGGAGAGCTCTGGGGATTGTTTGTTGGTCGTTGTTGGAAGGTAAAAATGTGACACGTTTACTTCAGCAGGAATTATAGAATTCATCAGATGATGGTCCGACGACTTGGCTAGTTGAAGCCTATTCTTGGCGGACAATCGTTCAAGTCACGGACATGATAAAAAGGGGTCGTTGAGCCGTGAAGATTAAATACTGGTTATCAACGGACCTTCTTACAATATGATTATCAATAGCCTGCTCAGAGGCCAGATAAGTTGTGATTTAAAATGACCCACAAGGTTATTTAAGTTACAAATTTATTCAGTGGGATCCTTCCCCGAAAAATTCAGCAGGGAAATTCCGGCCCTTAAAATGGTGCCCGGATCCCCGGTTAAAATGAAAGTACAAGGAGAACATGTCTCCGTCCGAAGTACGAAGCACGGAAAAATCCGACAGCACAAGGTCTATAGACCGAGTACGAAGGACAAGTACAAAGAACAAGCTCGAGGAAGAACTCCGAGGCTTGCAAAGGCACCCTCTGATCGGGCAGAACTCCGAGAAGTCAGGGCGAAGCACCAAGGAAACAGAGCCGGACTCCAGCAGCACCTCCGGCAGCACAAGGTCTATAGACCAAATACAAAGAACAAGCTCGAGGAAGAACTCCGAGGCTTGCAAAGGCACCCTCCGATCGGGCAGAACTCCGAGAAGTCGGGCAGAACTCCGAGACAGAAGAAAATTCCAGCACCGGGCAAGATAGCCTTGTAAATGAGGGTGTAGGGGGGGTATTTATAGACAAAATCCCCCCCTCTCCTCTCTCTCTCCATCGGTTAGGACCCTCCTAACCGATGGTGACCTCACAATGAGGTCACCATAGGTTAAGGGGGGTCTCCCCTAACCGATGGTGACCTCAACATGAGGTCACCATCGGTTAAGGGGCTAACCGATGGTGACCTAAGCATGAGGTCACCATCGGACCCCCTAACCGATGGTGACCTCATGATGAGGTCACCATCGGTTAAGGGGGAATCTCCCCTAACCGATGGTGACCTCATCATGAGGTCACCATCGGTTGGGGCTCCCTCTCTCTCCTCTCCCACGCATGTAAGGGGCCGAAACCCCTATAAATACCCCCCCTATTCCAAAGGAAAGGGGAGTCTTCTACTTGCCCTGGCGAAGCCCTGTTGGGTTTTCCATTTGCCTCGGCAAAGCCCTGTTGGAAAAATCCCAGAAAAATAGAAAAGAGCATTTGCTCATTCCCTCTCTCATTCTCGAATCCCTCCCGTTCGGTGTGCGAAGGTACAAATCCCCTTCTTTAGCCCGATAGGCCAGGCGCGGAGAGGAGAGCGGTCGGCGTAATCGTCATCAGCATTCCTTCTTAATCTCCATCCCCCACATCGAGCAAGTCTCTGTGGGGTGATATTCCCGGGGTTTAAATGCCGTCCATATCGAGCGAGTCTCTATGGACACATGGTATTTAAATACCCATGTTCTCCCCGCCCATCGAGCAAGTCTCTGGGATGGTGGATTTTGTGCTTATATGTATATGTTTTCTTGAGGAGACTCTGCCCAAGCGGAGGTTCTGCCCAAGGACATATTCGTATATTCACAAATTTGTGTTCTTATATATATGTTTCTTAAGACGAAACTCTGCTCAAGCGGAGGTTCCGTCCATGAACACATATATAAAGATCACAAATTTGTAACTATACAAATATGTTCCTTAAGGAGAATCTCGCCCAGGCAAAAATCTCTCTCAGGGGACGTATCCATGTAAATACAAACTCGTGTTATATGTATATGTTTCTTAGAGGAAACTCTGCCCAAGCGGAGGTTCTGTCCGAGAACATATTCGTATATTCACAAATTTATGTTCTTATGTATATGTTCCTTAGGGGAAACTCTGCCCAAATGGAGACTCCCCTAAGAACATATCCATAAAATCACAAATTTGTGCCTGTACGCATATGTTTCTTAGGAGGAATCTTGCCCGGACAAAAGTTCCCTCTAAATTCATATCCGTATAATCACAAACTTTACGTTTATATAAATGTATTTCTTAGTGGAATCTCTGCCCAAATAGAGACTCTGCCCGAGAATATATCTATATAATCACAAATATGCTTCATTGTGTATATGTTTCTCAAAAAGGACTCCGTTCATACGGGGGCTCCTTCTTATCGGATACTCTGCTCAAATGGAGATACCGTTTGAAAATATATTCACAACGTGCAAATTTGTGTTTATACACATATATCTCTTCAAGGTAAAATCTCTCCGGGCAAAGTTTCTCCCGAGAATATATGGACATGAGCATACGCTCATATAAACATGCCATTACAGGGTACTCTGCCTAAACAAGGACTTGCCAAGATATACTCATATATTCAAAAAAAAAAAGGGATTGTGATAATATACACACATCCAAAGAAAAAGGAAAATAAGACAGGAACCGTGCTCAGATACCCCAAATGGGAGCACATATGCACCTCCACGAGAAATATACCCGTGGAAATGGACTTCGGACAAAAATCACAAATATGACAAGGACTTCCGTGGAGATACATCCATATGATCTCCGGAAATTATACCCGCACAAGTACGAAATGAGGAGAAAAGAAACTCTACCTCAAACTCGGACTCTGCTCAGAAATGGCATTGTAAAAGAACCTCATATAAAAATTTGCACAATCACCCTTCTAATATGGAAGTGTTGCTCTGGGTTATAACACCCCAAGTTCAGAATCAAAATCTACGGGTATATACCCGTTCACAATAATAATCTCCATGTTTTCCCAAATGTAAACCCATAACCAACCTTTTGCAAAAAAGGAGAAAAAAAAGGGACCTCAAATCGGTCCACGGGTATATACCCGCTCCCCTTTTCAAAAGAAATCAAACTTTGGACTCCCAAAAAGGCAGTCATTTCAAAAATAAAATATCCAAAACAAAAGATTTCAAAACAATCAAAAGAAACAAAAACATGTCATAATCAGGATTTTCTAAGAAAAGCATGTATATTTTTCTCGTCCTTTACTATGAAATGGTATTCGGGTTTAGACCGGTATCAAATAATACCAAGTGTCCTAACTCGATGTAAATGTAACATCGATTCCGGTCGATGGAGACAGAGGGTCCAGCACATGCTACCCTAATCACTGATGAGAATAGACATGGGACTCAAGAAGTTCAGATAAAAAACGGCGCACCCGTCCGTTCGCGGACACACCCGTCCGTTCGCGGACATACCCGTCCGTTCGCGGACACACCCGTCCGTTCACGGACACCATACCCGTCCTTTCCCCGGACACCAAAATTCTTCTTCCGCATTGCGCGGACTCTTTTTCGTCTGTTAGACAGCTGGGCACGCCCCACAAATATCAAAAATAAAACATTGGAAATAAATGAATACATGCACCAAATAAAACGATGAGCAAAACCGAGTGTGAAAGAAAGACGAGAGCGAGGGAAATCCCCTCATCTCTCATCTCACCCATCATCCTCCCCCCATGTCAACAGTCGTGGACCGTGCAACGCACGTGCGCGCACGCGCGCTACGCCCATTCAACGTGCATTCTACGTGCGTTTGTCTCCGTTTCCGGAGGGCAAGGGCATTGACTCTGCTGGGCTCGTGGACTTTGTGCACGAGCTCGGACGCTTCTCCGGACATCGACTTTTGTGCTCGCTGAGGAGTGTATGTTCCGCCCCGACGAAGTTTCGACCATCGCATTTCGGTGCATAGCCGGATAACTTCAGACTAGCATGCGGACTGGATCTGTTTTTCTCAGGTGTCTGAGTGGGGGTGGTCGGGGTTTATTCCGGACCCTGGAGCTTTCGGGCATATTTGTGGCCCGGGGCTTGTCCAAACCCCGATATTTTTTTCGGGTTCAACAGACACAAAGGACATTGTAGGTCCAAGCAGTTACATTGCCAACAAACTTGAAGAAAAGGTCATCAAATACCACCAATTCATTGTATCACAAATAACAGTGATACACATCAAAAACTTCCTTCAGATATGTGAAATAAGAAAAAAGTTAAAACATAAAGAAAACCACAATCCTCATCGTAGATTCCACAGCATGACAAAAGAAAGGCAGGTAACACCATACAAACTCCAGTACCCATGCAACTATTAAAAAGCCAAAATAGAAACAAATTCCAGAGAGGCAACGGAGACAAGAATATCAAGGAAAGAAGCAAGCTGTCTAATTGGAAGAAAAAGAATAAAAATATAAATCATTTAGGGTGAGTCCTGAAGCAGTAACATATGTACAACCTAGAAGAACATAAGTTCAAATCCCTCTAACATACCCCTCCAACCCCATATCTGAAGATTTTTTGTTATTACTATTGAAACCACAGGGAAGAGGGAAAGAGAGGGACGGTGCATGGAGGAATGCACTAGGACTAATGCATCTTTTTCCTGCATAGCCCTAATGATGTGGTTTACAAATATGTCCTCAAGTAAGGACAGAAATAAAAGAGAACAAAACAACTATAAACCACATAAATCATAACACATTAATAGACAAGGTAAAAGACGTATCTACCCCTGCTCCTTACAACACTTCCCTCAAGTTGAACAATATATCAAGCATGTTCAACATGCCTGTGGAATTGAACACAGCCTGTGTGAACACATCAGCAAATTGTTCCTCAGATTTGACATAAGGCAAGCATAACTACCCAGAATCAAGTCTTTCCCAGATGAAATGGCGATCAATCTCGATGTGCTTAGTCCGGTCATGTTGTACTGGATTATTTGCAATATTAATGGCAGCCTTATTGTCACAATACAGCCTTAGGGTAGTTCTACCTTTATTCCAATGTCTTCCAGCAAAAGTTTCAACCACAACAATTCTTCAAGACCATGAGCCATGGCCTTACATTCTGCTTCAGCACTGGATCTTGCACAAACATTTTGTTTTTACTTCTCCATGTTACCAAAATTTCCTCCCAAAAAGGTGCAGTAGCCAGAAATGGACCTTCTATCATCTCAAGAACCTGCCCAACTGCATCAAAATAACACTCCACTTTCAGTTTATCACCTCCTTTAAACAGCAAGCCTTTTCCTAGACATGACTTCAAGTACCTTAAATCCTGTCAACAGGCTTCATATGGACAGTTTTAGGAGCATGCATGTACCAACTCACCACACTAACAGTATAGGTAATATCAGGCCTAGTCAGGACAAATAGAGCAATTTTCCAACCAATCTTTGATATGTCCCCTTTTCTAGACTCGTAAGGTCCTCCCCACTGGGATTAGTAAGATCATGATTCACTTCTAAAGGAGTAGAAGTTGGCCGACATCACAACTTCCCTGGCTCCTTGAGTAAATCTAGTACATATTTCCTCTGACATATATAAATTCCTTCTGAGACCGAGCAACTTCAATTCCAAGGAAGTACCTCAAGAATCCAAGGTCTTTAATCACAAACTCTGATGTTAGCTTGGACTTAAGTGTTGAATTTTAGCCTCATCATCACCTGTAACTATAATATCATCAACATAAACCAATAGAATAGTAATTCGGCCCAAGGTTCGCCGATTCGTCCGAATCGATTTTTTTTCTGATTCGCTCCGATTCGGGAGAATCAGGCAGATTCGCATGGGAATCGATGGGAATCGGGAATCTCGTGATACACTCCAATTCACCCGAATCGGACCGATTCGATCCGATCCGTCAAACCATGATTCGGCCTTCTTTTCTTTTCACAAAAAAGAGTATGATCAACATTCCTTTGCTGGAAATCAAAACGTATCATGGCTTCACAAAGCCTATCAAACCATGCTCTGGGAGATTGTTTCAGTCCATACAAAGTTTTCCTTAGCCTGCAAACTTTTCCCTTTGCTTCAACACCAGGAGGTGGTAACATGGAAACTTCTTCATGAAGGTCACCATTCAAGAAAGCATTTTTAACATCAAGCTGATACAAAGACCAATCAAACTGAGCAGCAAGAGAAAGAATCACCCTTACAGATTTCAACTTTGCAACTGGAGCAAAAAGTCTCCAAGTAATCCACCCCATATGTTTGAGTGAATCCCTTGGCAACAAGTCTAGCTTTATATCAAACCACTTCACCGTCTGAGATATACTTGATAGTATAGATCCATTTTGAACCAACCAAGTTCTTCCCTTTTAGAGGATCAGCTAGTTCCCTTGTACCATTCCTGTTAAGAGCCTCCATCTCATTTATAGCTTCCAGCAACCTGAGTCTCTTGCAGCTTCATGATAAGAGGACGGTATACATTGTTGGATAACTGAAAAAAAGGCATGGTATGATGGAGACAAACGAGAATAAGAGATGTGATTTGTGATAGGGTGTCGAGTACAAGCCCGGCACCATTCCGAACAGCAATAGGAAGGTTCATCTCATCAACATCTGAGAGTGTTGTTGGCTCAACAAAAGGAGCCGAATTCTCCAAGGAATGAAGAGCCAGAGCATCAGACTCAGCCAGCCGATCAATAGTAGGTCCTTGCTTATGTCTTCGTTGCCTATAGATAATAATTTCCTTGGAAGACTGTGAGCATTGTGTTGGAGTATTGTTTTTTTTCCATGGCATCTAGTGGAACAGGAGATGGGACAACAACAGATATGTCTTGAGGTACACAAGAAGGAGAAGAAGAACTAATATTCTCCCCTTGAGGACGAGGCCGAGGAGAATAATAGGACTCGGACTCAAAAAATGTAACATCCTTCAAGACATATTTTTTACGAGTAATAGGGTCAAAACACTTGTACCCCTTCTGGCAGGTGAAGTATCACAAAAAAACTCCACGTATAGAACAAGGATCAAGTTTGGAAGAATTTGGGCCAAGAACAAGAGTGAAACAAAGAGATCTAAACACCTGGGGTGCAAGAGAAAACAATGGGTTATCTGGACAAAGGATAGTGAGAGAGCACCTGTCCCTGAGGCCCTTCGATGGTATTCAATTAATGATGTAGGCTGTTGCTAGGACAGCATCAGCCCAAAAATACTTAGGTAGGTGGCGTTGGAATAGAAGTGCACAAGTTGTTTCAAGGATATGGCGATTTTTCCTCTCAGCCACTCCATTCTGTTGGGGTGTGTAGGCACAAGATGACTCATGAAGTATCCCAACATCCTCAACAAAGGTATTTAGGGACTTAGCAAAGTATTCACAAGCATTATCGAAACGAAGAGTCTTCACTTTTGTTTGAAATTGAGTTTCCACCATTTTGCAATAAGTTTCAACAAGTTGGGGAACTTCTTTCTTTTCATCAAGTATAGCCATGTACAATGGGCGTAATCGTCAATGAAGGTAATAAAGTATCGATAGCCATCCAAGGAAGCCACAGGGGAGGGACCCCACACATCAGAGTGCACAAGGTCAAACAGAGAAGAATTTTTCTTTATTGAATCAGAAAATTGAGTTCTACAATGTTTGGATAATTGACAAACTTCACACTGAAGTGACTTAAGGGAAACAAAAGAGAAAATACCGGGGAACAAGACTCTCAAGGACCTAAATGATAAATGTCCCAACCGGGAGTGCCATAGATGAATTTCCTGATTTTTTTCTCCAACATTGTGCCGCAGACTTCAGGGCAGACATCATTCCAAGCTCATAATAATAAAGACCCCCTACTTCACGGCCAGTCCCCAATCATTTGCTTGGTCTCTAGATCCTGGAACACACAATGGCCAGGGAAAAAGGCTGGTAATGCTACTAACAGAAAGTAAATTAATAGAATAGAAGGAACATGAAGAGCAGAGGAAGATAAAATGATCCGCCAATTTATGGAGCCTTTGCCGGCCATAGTGGCTTTGGTTCCATTGGCAATGGTCACTTTATCTTGTCCAGAGGACAAAGAGTAGGAACAAAGAGGTAGCAACATTGGCCATATGATCACTAGCACCTGAGTCAATAATCCAGGGGCTGCTAGAACTCGGACCAGCAACACTCAATCCCGAGCCCCGAATACTTGTATGTGCTTGAGATGGAGTGGTAGAGGTGGAGGATGAAGCCTGAAGCTGTGAGAGAAGGCACTGTAGGTGGCAATGTCAGTAGAGGACATCCCAACAGGAGGAGGCACAAAGGAACCAGCAGTCTCCTCCTCCACTGGTCTCTTGGCAGTGACATTACCACAGCCAGAGGACTTCTTTCACGTTGTTTGAATTTTCTGGTTTCTTCTCTGAATATTTTCCCAACAAAAATCTGAATCATGGTTAGTCCTCTTGCAATGCCGATAGAATTTATCACCTTTCACTCTAGTCCCTCCAGGCTTGGACTTCTTTCCATTGCTGACAAGAGCAGAAGCCTCTCCAACAGGAGTGCTAGCAGCAGTAGTGCCCTTGCTGCCCATAGTCCTTCTCCTTCCTCCTCACTCAGAACTTTGTAGTGAACTTGTTCTAGAGAGGGAGTAGAATCAAGATAAGAATCTGCCCCTTGAGAGACTCAAACTCTGCATGTAGTCCATCCAAGAACTTAATAATTTTGTCCGTCTCTAGAAGTTTCAGATATCTTTGATGATCATTAGTACAGGTCCATTTTCCATCCTGTAGTAGTCAAATTCATCCCACATCCCTTTTAGGGCAGCAAAATAATTTGTGACTGACATGGAGCCCTATTCGAGTTTGAAGATTTGACTACTTAACTGGTAGGTGTGTAGCATGTCATGCTTGCATCCATATATTTGCTCCAGTGTCTTCCACATGTCAAAGGCTGTTTTTGATGAAGAATGACCTGTTTGCTGCCAGGACTTATAGAGTTAAGTATCCAAGTCATCAATTGAATAATATCACGCCTCCAAGTACGAAAGCTAGGACCTTTTTCATCTGGCTTCAGTTTGGTGCCATGGATCGATACCCGTAGGGCCTAGACCAAGTTTTGTCGTGGCGGATCGAATCAGTCCAATTCGGCCGAATTTGATCGAATCAGGAGAAACCCGATTCGCCCGATTCCCATCGAATCGGATCGATTCCTATGCGAATCGGCCCGATTCGGACGAATCGTGGTGGATCAGGAAAAACCCAATTCGCCCGATTCTCCGATGCGGCAAACCCTGCCCTAGACAAGTCCAAACAGGGGATCGGTACACCTTAAGGGAAAAAACAGGGCCTGATGCCCTAATCCACACAAGGCGGAACAGAGAGGAAGAAGCCGAAAACACTAAATACTGCTGTAGCTATCCAAATAAGAGGAGAAAAGGGACCGGGTGCCCTAAAAAAAGGTGAGTGGACATGCCCGATCCCTCTAGACACTGTTGGGAGAGTTTCCAATCTGTCAAGAGAGAGAAGGGAATGGACCGCACCCTTCCCTAGAGAAGAAAGAACATCCACCCATGAGAAGACTCGCTTATGAGGCTTCGATAAGCCCTAGAAGGTGTTCTCCCTGCTCTAATGCCATGTTGAAACCACAAGAAAAAGGAAAGAGAGGGATGGCTGTGGACATGCGGAAACGAGATCTACGGAGAATTCATGGCGTATGGTTCGTTTGTGGTGTTTTCTCTTTCTTCTCTTTTTTTGTTTGTGTTTTGTGTTGGATTTAGATTGATTTCTTTTTCTTTTCTTTGCCTTGCGGGGCGTGCCAGCCTGTCTAACAGACAGAAGTAAAATTCCGCGCAGTGCGGAGAGAAAATTTGATGTCCATGAGAATGGACGGGTGCGCCGGTTTGTAATCTGAACTCCTTAAGTTCCGCGTGTTTTATTTGTCAGGCGATTAGAGTAGCGTGTGTTGGACATTTGTCTCCATCGATTGGAATCAATGTTTGTTTACATCGAGTTAAAAGCCCTTGATGTTATTTGACATCAGTTTTAACCCGAATACCATTCATAGTAAAGTCGAGAAAAATATGCATTTTCTAGAAAATTCTAATGTGATGTTTCCCTTTTCTCCTTTTTATATTATCATACAGGATTATCTTTTATTTTGGAAGAAGGATTTGTTCCTTGAAATATTCCGTTTTGAAAGCTTCACTTTGGAAGAGTATGAGAGCTCCTTTTGGGGTTCAAAATATGATTTCGGGAGGAGAGTGGGAATATACCCGTAGATTTGTTTGGTGCCGGGCATATTGTTTGCTTTAGAATTTTTTGTGGATGAGGTATGAATAAATGTGTGCCCCTGAATTTATCCGGGCTTTGGTATATGCTGAGAATTTGGGCAGCGCTCCCGCATAGGCAGAATTATTACGCAAATATATGAGTATGAGTTCGATGCACATATGATTGTATTAATTTTAGGGGAGAGTCCCTATATAGACAGAGTGTCCCCATAAAATACGCACATATGTACATATATATTTATGGACATATGGATATGCTTTTTGGGCAGAACCTCTGCTTAGACAGAGTTTCCTTCAAAAGACATATTCACATCACATGAACATAATTTCGTGAACATATGGATATATTTTTGGTAGGATCTCCGTTTAAACAGGGTTCTCCCGAGAAACATACGTATATGAACACAACTTTTTGTGAATATATGAATATGTTCCCGGATAGAACCTCCGCTTAGGCAGAGTTTCCTTTAAGGAAATATACATATAAGCACAATATTTGTGAATATATGGATATGATTCCGGCAGAACCTCCGCTTGGGCAGAGTTTCTTTTAGAAAATATATACATATAAGCACATGGTTGTGAACATATGAGTTTGTTTTCGGGCAGAACCCCAGCTTAGACGGAGTATCCTTAAGAAACATATACACATGAGCACGAGATGTGATTATATGGATATGTTCTTGGGCAACCTCCGCTTGGGCAGAGTCTCCTCTAGGGAACATATGCATATAAGCACAAAGTTGTGATTACATGAATATGTTCTTGGGCAGAATCTCCGCTTGGGCAGAGTCTCCTCTAAGAAACATATACATATATGCACAAAATCCACCATCCCGAAGTCTTGCTCGACGGGCGGGGAGAACATATGCATCTAAATGCGCATACTCATAGAGTCTTGCTCGATATGGAGCCATTTAGAGCACGAGAACAGGGGTATTTAAATATCGTGTATCCATAGAGTCTTGCTCAATATGGATGGTATTTAAACCCCGAAGGATATCTCCCCATAAAGTCTTGCTTGATGGGGGCAGGGACCGCGCTATGATTTTTTTGAGGCCCTTCATGGAGACTAGCTCAGCATGAAAGGGGATAGAGGAGATGTCGACGTCGCATGGAGGCGATCTCCTGGTTCTTCTTGCTTTATCAGGTTGTTCCACGCCTTTCCATCGAGCCAAGGAAGGGCCAGTACCTTCACACCAAGCAGGGGGATTGGAGGAACAAGTGGAGAAGAGATTTTGAAGGAGGAAAGCTTCTTGCAATTTCTTTGATTTTTGGACAGGGGGAATCACTGCGCAAGGGCTCCAAAGAGAGAGAGAGATCGACCCTTTGCTTTAGGGAAATAGGGGCCTTTTATAGGGGAATGCCCCCCTTACATGCGCATGGATTGGGGCCCCTCTAACCGATGGTGCTTCCATCGGTTAGAGGGGAAATCCCCTTAACCGATGGTGACTCACCATCGGTTAGGAGGAGAGCCCCCTTAACCGATGGTGACATCACCATGATGTCACCATCGGTTAGGGGTCTTCCCTAACCGATGGTGCTACCATCGGTTAGGGGGAGCATCCCCTTAACAGATGGTGACATCATTATGATGTCACCATCGATTAGGGGCCTCCCTAACCGATGGTGCTACCATCGGTTAAGGGGGGAGTCCCCCTTAACCGATGGTGCTACCATCGGTTAAAGGGAAAGTCCCCTTTAACCGATGGTACTCCCATCGGTTAAGGGGAGAATTCCCCTTAACCGATGGTTCCCCTTAACCGATGGTTCTACCATCGGTTAGGGGAGGGGGGGGGGGTAAATTCCGCCTATAAATAGGCACCCCCCCATCCCCATTTAAGGGTGTTACACACGTTGGAGGTTTTGCTTCTCCTCGGAATTCTGCCCGGCAGAGGATTGGCTTTGCAAGTTTTTGGAGCTTCCGACGCTTCAACGCGAACTTGTTCTTGTACTTGTTCTTTGTACTTGGTCTTATAGACCTTATACTGCTGGATTTCTTCTGTGCCGTATCTCGTGCGAGGAGATGTTCTTTCTTGAACTTTGGATTGTTCGGAGGGCTCGGTGCCACTTGAAGACCAGGCTTCCTTGTTTAACTTGGAGGAAAATCCCTAGATTGTCCTGTCATCTAAGTAACCGTGGGGTTACTTTGACCATAATTCACTTGGCCCCTTGGATAGGCTACCTAACTAATTCGTTGGATTCAACATTTCTCCTGGTAGCTATTAACCACCTTTTAAGATTCAGCAACCCCTTTGAATGGGCTACCTAAAAAAAATGGACCTCAACTGACTAGTTTGTTGGATCAACATTTCTTCTGGTAGACATCCACAACTTTAATTGTTCAACAATGGCGCATGCAGGAATGCACTGGGACTAATGTATCTTTTTCTTGCACAACCCTGACCCTTTTTATATTGATGATGTGGTTTACAAATATGCCCTCAAGTAAGGACAGAAATAAAAAAGAACAAAACCACTAATAAAGCATAACACATTAATAAACAAGGTAAAAGACTTACTTACGCCTGCTCCTTACAACAATTACAACATAAAAAGATGGAAAATAGGAGCTAGAGATGTGAAGGCCATAGATTAAACGTCACAGTGAAACAATCTCAGTAACAACATTACTTGCAATGATAGTCAACCTTGGTACTAGTCTACTACAATGACGAAATATGGAAATAATAGACATTTTATTTGCACTATTAGGATACAGCCCTTTTTTCACCTCTTAAGCACACTCATCGACTTTTTACCTCTCCCTTCATCTATGTAACCTGCAGTATCAGATGTCACCCTTTCTGTCTCTGTGTGTCACCAATCCACAGCATCCCAAGTGTTCACCATTGGGCCCAAGCCATCATGTTGCACTGCCCCTGAATGTCAGCCATTGCTCTTGTGCAACTGAGCCACCTGACACCCAGTCTGTAGTGTTGCCTCCAGAATTGGAAATGTTGTGTCTACTACATCAGCCCTCTCAGTCAGGTCCACCTTGACCATGTTCAAAGCATCCTTTTAAGTATCTTATGATACAAAAGACATTGAGAATAAGACCTAGAAGGACAACATCGCTCAAAACTAGTTCTAATTGTTAGATTATTAGTGGGAATACATTAGATTATCATTATAGTATACCTAGAGTACAACCTATTGTGTACTCGGGTATAAGATACGCTTGTTTGTCAATTAATGAGTTAATCGGTTTTTCTATCTCCCTAAACAACTTGGTATTAGAGCCTTAAGGCTTTGGGCCGCCGCCCACCTCCTTCTTCCTCCCGCTCACTTTCTCCTTCCTTGTTCGCACGAGAGCTCATTAGCGTGCGGGTCGGGGGCCAAGCCAGTTGCGACCACCAACCGCGGGCCAGGCGAGGACGACTAGCTGCGGGCCAGGTGACCGCATGTGGATAGTGGACCAGGTCAATCGAGGCCCACCGCGACCACCAACCACAGGCCAGGTGGGGGACGGCCACACGTGCCAGTGGCAAATCAGGGCTGTGCGCCCACCAACTGCCGGCCAGGCCGGCTGGACCATCAATTATGTGCCCAACCATGAGCAACTATAGCTACCACACTTCTGTTGGACACCGAACATCACAACGGCCATCCCCGTCCTTGCTCGAGTGCTTGATAGCATGTTGCGGCTATCTACCTTGCTACCATTGGATTCGAGGCTTCCTCTTCGTCTAGCCAATGCTTGTTAGAGAGACTTCTAGTCATCGACTACGATCAGCATATAAGAACACTTATCTAGTTTCTTTACTCTTATGTGCTGACCACTTTCATCTCGGCAACAACAATTAGCGGTGAGGACACTCGAGCATGGGTTCAGTTCGACCCGATCCGTGTCTATCAGCGGAGAAGGCACCCGCCTACGACTTCGGCATCCATTTGGCTAAAGGACGAGTTATTGCTTTGTTGATGTATTTTCTTTTATTTGGTACCTCATTTGGGGGTTGTTTGGCCCATTAGGGGCCCAATGGAGCCTTTTTCATTTTCATTGTATTTCTGGCTGCGATTTTACCCTTTTTTGGTCCTAGGGGTACTTGACCCTTACCTTTTTGTAAAAGGTACCCTAGGGTTTTCTTTCCCCTCCCCTATTTATATGCTTGTTCACCCCTTGGAAGGAGGCAATGGAAAGTAAAAGTAAAAAAATTTGGTCTGTGAGTTCCGCCGCCGAGATAGCCGCATTTCCTCTTCTCCTTCATTCTCGGGTGCGATTCCCTAGGCGTGAGGCCTGTTCCGCATCACCTGGTATCAGAGCCTCGTCCGTCTTGTTCGCGTTTCGCTACTGCGTCTGTCGCAGGTGTTTCGTTGTGGGGCACATCGTCGACTGTGTCGTCGCCTCCATCTCGTTTCTTCTTTTTTTTTTCCCACGACAAACCATCACCTCGTCGACCGTGCCACCACCCCACCACGCGAACCCCTGCATCGTTTTCCCTCCATGTGCCCTCTTTCAAACCCTCTCTTCACTCGCGTCGCAGTCACCCTCTCTCGCTCTCGCTCCCTCTCTCTTCCTTACGCCACGTCACCTTTGTCCCCTTCTTCTTCCTATCATCCTTCGTCCAGGCACAGCAGCAACCCCCCCCCCTCATCTCGAAAGGCTTCTCCCTCAGCAGGTCACCCGACCGCAGCCCGTCCTCATCGGCGCTGGTGCTGCGAGCACCCCTGCTCGTCGTGCTCGACGCCCGCGCCATCGTCGCGCCACACGCCGCAACAACTCCCCGTCGTCGCACTAATAGACGTCCATCGCTGTCGGAGCGGGGCGGCCTAGCACAGCGGCCGGTCAACACTGCCGTCACGTTTGTTGCTGGCCGAGCACCGCGGCCAGTCGTCACAGCACCGCGGCCGGCCCTCGCCGTCGTCGCGGTCCGACACGGCGGCCAACCCCACCCTAGTCATGCCACCTTCACCGGCGTGGTGACCTCCTCACCGATCGTCTGCAGAAGACCCATCGTCGCCACCTTCACCTTCTTCCCCGCTCTGTCTCACCCAACGTGAAGGGTTGGGAAAGAAGCGATAAAGAAGACAAATTAAGAGAAGGGCGGGTCGCTTTATTTTTTTGGAAGCCGGTCAAGCCAGCCAAGGGCAGTCAAACTAAGGCTGTCCTGCGCTACAGTGCCCCGGGTACTACAATGCAACCTGAGAAGTCTTAACAGGTCGGCCCACCTACTCGGCCTCCCACAGTGCACGACCAGAAGTGTTATTATCATTTGCAGTGGATGAGTCTACTAGGAATCGAAGTCGTCAACAAGATCGAGCGTGTCTTTTTCTATCTACCCGCCTTCCCACACGAGTTCAACCAGCCTCGGCACCCCAGACTCCCCCACGCCAGTGTCCGCGCCGCTCGGTTGTCTCACCGCCACGCATCCGCCGTCAGCGCCGTCCTACAGCTATTATTACGGAGTTCGCCGCGCTGAAGATCTCACCCACTGGAGACAACGAGCACCGAGGTCACAGGCTTTGAAAGACTTCGAGATGAATATCCCAATTGCCCTGATTTTAGTCCTATCTTCTTTGCCCTCCAATCTGGTCCCTCTCGTGCATTCAGCGATTTTGTTCTTCAAGACGGGTATCTTTTTCGGGGTGATCGGTTGTGTGTTCCCCGGACCTCCGTTCGTGATTTTCTTGCATGGGAAGTGCATGCTGGGGGCTTGGCTAGCCACTTTGGGCACAACAAAACCATTGAACTGATGGAGTACCGGTTCTATTGGCCAAGCCTGAAACGCAATGTGGCTCGCATCATGGCTCAATGTCGAACTTGCGCTACGGCCAAACAAAGAAAGTAGAACACAGGATTATACACTCCATTACCCGTGCCAAACCGTCTGTGGCAAGATGTGAGTATGGATTTTGTCTTAGGATTGCCAAGAACCGTCCGTCGACACGACTCTATTTTGGTGGTGGTGGATAGATTTTTCAAAATGGCTCATTTTATTCCCTGTGCCAAGACGTCTGATGCATCGAAGGTAGCCCGTCTTTTCCTATCTAAGGTCGTACGTTTACATGGGCTTCCAAAAACGATTGTTTCGGACAGAGATGTTCGGTTTGTTAGCTATTTCTGGAAAACCCTTTGGAATCTTTTAGACACCAAACTCAAGTTCTCTACCGCGTACCACCCCCAGACTGATGGACAGACTGAAGTGGTTAACCGAAGTCTGGGTAATTTGTTGCGTTGCTTAGTGGGCAAACATGAAAGAAGTTGGGACCTCATCCTATCGCTAGCTGAATTCGCATATAATAACTCGGTCAACAGGTCTACTGGCATGAGCCCATTTGAGAAAGTCACTGGATATAGACCTAGTAGACCTTTAGATCTTGTCCCTATGCATCGTCAGTCCCGTGTCTCTGAGTTTGCCTAGTCGTTAGCGGAACACATTAGAAGTCTGCATGAGAGCATTCGTAAGTAAATTGAAATAAGCAACGAAAAATATGCTAATGAAGCAAATTTACACCGTCGCCGCCAGGAATTTCAGGTAGGAGATTACGTCATGGTCAGGGTTAGACCTGAGCGATTTCCTTCAGGAACCGTAAAAAAGCTACAAGCTCGGGGAGCTGGCCTGTTTAAAGTGTTGACACGGATCGGGCCTACTAGCCGACTATGGTATGAGTTCCACATTTCATGTCTCTGACCTGGTAGCATATCGAGACCCGACAGTGATTCCCAGGGAGCCTTTTGAGCCTTCTTCCACCTTTGAGAGTGACCCCACCCCCGAGTGTCCACCTGCAGCCACCAGCAGAACACGGCATGAGCAAATTGACCGCATACTAGACGAGCAGGTAGTTACTTCACAGAGCGGCGACTATTAGTGCTACCTAGTTCGTTGGAGAGGCCAGCCGCCCTCCGAGGACACTTGGGTTATACGTGAGGAGCTGCAGCAGATCGACCCGGACCTTCTGGAGCGACACCAAAGTGCCCAGGACCCCTACTCAACGGGGTCGAGTTCTTCCCAGGCGAGGAGAGTTGGTGAGGACACTCGAGCACGGGTTCGATTCGACCTGATTCGTGTCTATCAGCGGAGAAGGCGCCCGCCTACGACTTCGGCATCCATTTGGCTAGAGGACGAGTTATTGCTTTGTTGATGTATTTTCTTTTATTTAGTACCTCATTTGGGGGTTGTTTGGCCCATTCGGGGCCCAATGGAGCCTTTTTTCATTTTCTATGTATTTCTGGCTGCGATTTTACCCTTTTTTGGTCCTAGGGGTACTTTGTCCCTTATCTTTTTGTAAAAGGTACCCTAGGGTTTTTTCCCCCTCCCCTATTTATATGCTTGTTCGCCCCTTGGGGAGAGGCAATGAAAAGTAAAGTAAAAAAATTGGTCTGTGAGTTCCGCCGCCGAGATAACCGCATTTCCTCTTCTCCTTCCTTCTCGGGTGCGATTCCCTAGGCGTGAGGCCTGTTCCGCATCAATTAGTCTTCTCTTCTCGTCCTATTGTCCGTGTTGTGTTCATCATAGGGGACTCTTCTCTGGCTAAGCCATCCTCTACATCCAACCATATACTCACCACATCGGTCAAGCTAAATGGTGCAAACTATCATCAATGGTCTACGACGTTTAGATTTCTCTTGATGTCTATGAAAAAGTTACATCATGTTAAAAAAGATCCTCCAGTCAAGACAGATTTGAAAAAGCCTAGCAAACGAACGATGAAACTGTCATCTCGATGCTTAGCAATAGCTATGAGCCCTATATTTTAAATAATGTTCTCTTTTTAGAGATGGCGAAGGAGATGTAGGATTCCTTGAAGTGTACCTACTCTGGTGAGAGAAATATTTCCCATATCTACAGCCTTTATTCCCGGTTGTTTGGAATCTAACAAGATGGTCGACATTGCACAATATTTCTCCAAGGTTTAAGGGTAATGGAATGAACTTCTTCTATATCAGCCGCCTACCATAGATCCCACAACAATACAAAAACAACGGGAATAATTTATTGTTGCTAAATTTCTATTCAGAGTTGATGACAATCTCTGACATGTCCGAGATAATTTGTTGGCTGACACTGCTATACCACTAATTGGCAAATGCCTTTTCGTGCGTGCTTTGGGCGAGCACCACACCCCATATTGATGTTGGATCTTCTATAACTAGGCAACCAACTGTCACTGGAGATATGGGAAGCACGTTTGCACTGGCTGTTACTAGACGTGGTCATGGACGTGGCCGCGGTCGCTAGCCGTGCACACACTATGGAAGGTCCGATCACTAATCCAATTTCTACTGGAAAAGTATGGAAAGGAGGCCAACAAATCAAACCCTATGTCTAATCTTGGAGTTATTTCTGATCCTCTACCTACTGTCACCACTATTCTACAGCAATATGACTCTTCACCGACGACACCTTCTCGGCAGGATGGTGGAGCTACTTTGTCCCACGAGGAATACGAGGCTATCCAACATATCATTAAGAGCTCAGCGTCTACTTCTTTCTCCTTGTTTCATGTTGTTACTCCCTCAAGTAGTGCACACGTTGTTTACAATCCCTCTTGGATTGTGGACTCCAAAGCCTCTTGTCATATGATAGATGACCACACCCTTTTCTCCTCACCTGTCCTTTCTAGTTTTCATGTACCAATTGTTGTAGCTGATGGCTCTCACTCATCAGTTGCAGGCAAAGGCATAGTTTGCTCATCTAATATAACCTTGAGTGATGTTCTTTATGTCCCTAAGTTCTCTGTCAATCTTCTTTCCATTAGCATGCTAACTCATTCCTTGAATTGTTCAGTGACATTCTATGCTTCTTATTGTGTCTTTCAGGACCTCTGGACGAAGAAGACAATTGGTGGGGCATATGAATCTGGTGGACTTTACTATCTTGCTGCAAATAAACCTCTCCAGAAGTCTCGAGCTCTATCAGCTAGTGAGGATCTATAATAGTGGCTTACAGACTGGATCATCCTTCCCTTTTGAAGCTTAGGGCAGCTATGTCAGTCCCTTCTACAGTCAAACTCCAGTGTGATGCTGTGAACTGGGTAAACACCATCATGTATCATTTCCTTTGAGTCATAATAAAAGGAGTATTGCTCCCTTTCATCTTGTTCATTTCAATATCTGGGGTCTTCTCCTGTTCCCTCCAAACTTGGATATCTTTATTCTGTTACTTTTATCGATGACTTCTCTCTCATGACTTAGGTGTTTCTTCTCAAGTCAAGGTCTGATGTTCTATCTGTATTTCAAAATTTTTATGTTGAAATAAAACCCAGTACTCCGCATCTATCAACAATGCCTTCGAATATACTCATAATATGTTTGCTATTTTTTGTTGCTTACGTAGAATTGTCCATCAAACATCATGCTCTTACACATCTCAACAAAATGACATTGTTGAGAGGAAGAACCGCCATATTCTTAATGTTGCTCATACTCTACTCTTTCATATGCATGTACTTAAACAATACTGGAGAGATGTAGTTCTTACCTCATGCTATCTTATAAAATGTGCTACGAGCAAACTGTTGGATGGACGATCACCGTTCTTATCTTTACATTCAGACCTTCCTCTCTTTCCTCTCGTTCCCTACATGTTTGGATGTAAATGTTTTGTTTATTCTCTTAGTCTGGTTCACAATAAATTATCTCCTATATCAATTTCCTGCATTTTTTCTTGGCTATTCTCGCACCCAAAAAGGGTATTGTTGTTTTGATCCCTAGTTCAAGAAATCCTATGTGTCTGCTGATGTTACTTTCTCTGTGTTGAACCACTCTTTTGTTTATCTCATATTTTGGTGATAACTAAAACTCATGACTAAATAAATCTTATGTTTATGTCATATCATGTTCTGATATTAATCTGAAAACTCATGCATTTCATGTATAAGTTTGAACATTCAATGAGTGCATAACTATCTGCATAAATAATCCTCAAATGCACTATAGTAATATCACAAAAAAACATATGTTATAAACACTATGTTTGAATGGCGCATTTTCTGACTGCTCAGATTTTTTCTAAGTCCACAACATATACTGATATCATACTAACTCCGACTTCTGGAAAGTCGAAGTGGTTCAACTCCGACTCTTGGAGAGTTGAAGTTGACCAAACTCCGACTTCTGGTTAAACTCCGACTTCTGGTTCAACTCCGACTTCTGGTTCAACTCCGACTTCTAGTTAAACTCCAACTCTTGGTTCAACTCCAACTCCTAGTCCCACTCTGACTCTTGGAGAGTTGAAGTTGACCAACTCCAACTTCTGGAAAGTTGAAGTGTAATACATACTCCAACTTCTTCACAGTCGAAGTTTCTATACTTATACATCGATTGCCTCTATATTTCAAATGTTTCAAAATATTTGTGGCGACAACTGAAAATTCATATGTACTTCAACATGTTATATTATTATTTCTCTGTTTGACTGGAGATCTTTTTGTTGACTATTCTTCAAGGTAGGTGAGATATTGTCAGCAGAAAACATGAACAGAAGGCAAGGTATGGGCTTTTGTCAGAAGACCTTTTAGTCTGACTCTACCTTTTGTACCTACAGATAAGACTTCTCTCTACACCAAGTGTCTGTTAGACTGAAGAAGAAGAAGAGTAGATGAAGAAGAAGAAGATGAACAACGGCTAGAAGAGTTCCAACGGATCTCTTCAACAGATCTGTTCAAAGCTGCTCTATAAAAAGATGAAGCAAGACTGAAGAACAACAAGAGAGTTTTCCTGAAGATCATTCAAAGAGTGTACATCCAGTGAGAAGCCTCAACTCCATACACACTCAAAGCAAGAGAGAAAGAGCTCGAGCCCAAGAAGAAGTGTGCACACAGCCATCTGAAGCCTTCAAGCTTTCAAACTTCTTTCCTCTCTTCACTCTCTCTGTGCATCATTGTAAATCTGGGGAAGAGTCTGTGGCTGAGAGCTAGAGTTCCTAGTGTTCATCTTGTAATAGCTCTCGGTCTGCTCTTTCTTTTCTAAGAAAGATTTCTGTCCAGCTGTAGGACTGTATACAGTGTCCCTCTTCCTGTGTGAAGAGAAGGCCAATGGGGTACTGGCGGTTTCTGTCCAGCGAAGGGACTGTTCTTAGCACTTCTTTTAGTTAAGGGAAGAACCTAGCTGGGGTTGGTGTCAGCAGAACCGCACTATTTGTTCCAGGAGGTTAGCTTCTTGACATGTAATAGAAGTGAGTATCCTTCCTACTCGGAAAGGAAGAGGACCAACGGGGAGCTGGGGGTTGTATATCCTTGGGGGATTATACCTCGGTTAGTGAAATCTCAAGATTTTGCTTAGGGACTGGACGTAGGTCTTCCTTCTGTGAAGTACCGAACTAGGATAAAATTCTTGTGTTCATTTGTGTGATTGTTCATTTGCTTCCGCACTGCTACTCTCTATCACACACTATCACATTAACTAACCAAAGTTTTTAAGTGGTAATTTTCTGTGTTTAAGTTTCTATTTCTGCAGCGAATCTACTCACACCCCCCCCCTCTAGATAGCGTGCTGCCATACCAAGTGGGACAACACTTTGAGCCTATACCCTTCTATTCTCTTTCCTCTGAGGTACGGGGACTACTCCCTCTATTCCAAAGATCTCGATCCCGAACGTCCCTATACCACATGTTTTCCTTCCCTCTACCTCAGCTCCTATCATTGATAATGAACCCTCTGAGCCACATGTTATGGATAGTTTTTATGGGCAATTTTATCAACAGCGCATGCCTCCTCCAGCAGATGCCCCTTCATTGCCGCCTTCTTTACGAGTGGATCCTTCTTGTAGTAAATCGTCTTCTCCATTTGTTTCAGATCTTCATCTTCCCATTGATGTTCGGAAAGAGGTGAGGTCGTGTAAAAGTATTTACCAACACCTGATTAGCAATTTTGTCTCCTATACATCATTGTCTCTTTGTTTTCGTCAATTTGCCTTGTTTATTTTTGTTGTTTCTATTCCCATGAATGTTTTAGAGGCATTCTCTCAACTTGAGTGAAAATCTGCCACGGAGGAGGAAATGCATGCTCTTATATCTCGTGGTACTTGGATTCTTGTGCGCCGCTCAGCTCGAGCTACTCCTACTACCTGTCGTTGGGTGTTTACTAAAGTACTCTCCTGATGGTACCATTGATAAATATAAAGGCAAACTTGTTGCCAAAAGATTCAAACAAACTTATGGGGTCGACTATTTTGAAACTTTCTCTCCTGTGGCTCGGTTGAATTCAGTACGGGTGCTCTTTTCACTTACCATTAATCAAGGTTGGCAGATGCTTCAAATAAATGTAAAGAATGTTTTTTTATATGGTGATCATCACGAGGAAGTGTACATAATAAAGCAACCTCCAGGATATGTTACTCAGAGGGAGTTGGTGTGTAAGCTGAAGGTCACTTGTGGTTTGAAATAGAGTCATCATGCCTGGTTTGATAAATTTAGCCAAATTGCATCTGGGATTGGTCTAAAAAGAAGTCAAGCTGACTATTCTATCTTTATTCATCACTCCTCTGCTAGCGCTGGTATTTTAATTATATTTGTTGATGATGTGCTTCTTATTGACAGTGACGTGGATGGGTTGGAGGAAGTTCGGATACACTTAGTGATTAAGAATCTTAGCAAGCCGCACTATTTTTTGGCAATTGAGATAGCCTATGGACGAGAAGGTGTATCTCTCTCTCAAGAGAACTATGGGCCTCCTTGCATGCAATCCAGTTGAAACTCCTACATTTCCTCAGCAGAAGTTGGATGCTGAAAACAGTCAAAACTTTAATGATATTGCAAGATATCAGCAATTGTGTGGGAAGTTGATTTATTTGACTGTCACTAGACCCAATATTCCCTTTGTTGTTGGGGTAGTGGGTCAGTTTATGTAAGCACCAAGAGTATGTCACTGGAAAGCGGCACTGAAAATTCTACATTATCTTAAGGCTGCACCAAGGAAAGGCTTATCGTATAGAGAGAATGATCATTTGAGAATCAAAGCTTAAAGCCTTTTCAAATGCTAATTATGTAGGGTCCAAAGTGGATAAGCGATCTACGTCAAGCTTTTGCACATATGTTGGTAGAAATTTGGTTATCTGGAGAAATAAAAAACAAAATGTGGTGGCCCGTTCTAGTGCTGAAGCAGACTAGCAAAGTATCGGGCTATGGCTCAAACAACATATGAAATGATGTGGTTACAGTCTGATGTTTGATTTTGGAGCTTCTTACTCGAAGCCTATGAAAATGCATTGTGATAATCAAGCCACAATTCATATTGCCAAGAATCCAGTTTTTCATGAGCAGACCAAGCACATTAAGGTGGACTATCACCTTATGGGAGATGTTGTTATGTCCCAAAATATTTACACTCTATTTACTCCTACAGAACAAACAGTTGGCAGATTTGTTTATGAAAGATCTTGGAGTATCTCAGCTTGTTACTCTCTGTAGCAAGCTAAGCATCTTTGACATATATGCTCCAGCTTGAGGCGGAGTGTTAGATTATTAGTAGGAATACATTATATTATAGTATACCTCGAGTACAACCTATTCTGTACTCAGGTATAAGATACCCTTCTTTGTCAACTAATGAGTTAATCGGTTTTTCTTTCTCCCTAAACAACACTAATAATATAAACTATCAGAACATCCAGTTTAGCTAATACAACAGGCTGTCAATCCTCAAATAATCTCGAGGTTTAACATGCATAGTCAAAATATTCACATTGCAGATCAGTTGAATATTAGAAGAGAGTGAACACCTAATTCTAAGTTTTTTTTTTCTTTCGAGGGTCACCTAATCCTAACATTACCTTAGCTAACCTTAACCTCTGGCACAAGTACAACAAAAACTTTGGGTTTGCAGTCATCTTTACATTTGATAACCATAACAAGAACACAAATCAAATCATAGCTATCAGTACCTCAGGCAAGTTGCACCTGTCCGCTATTATTTGTGCAGTTTCAGATGCTCGCTTCAAGTCAGATGAATATACAGCTGTGAATTTAGGTTCCTTCGACAATCGATTAGCCACCTAAAGAATGCAAGTTATGAACAGTATATTGGTAACATCTGGACACAGTTACACATTAGGGCATTAAGAGCTATATCTTACGAGAATTGCTTGGTCTTTCCCAACCTCATTTAGCTCTGAATCCAAATGTCCCTGTCAATCATGGGGAAAAAATTCCAGTAAACAAAAATCTCAATAACAAAAAAGAGAACCTTCCAAAAATGAATAACCACATAAGTACAAGTCTTCATATGTGTCAAAATGGTGGTGAAGTAACATAAACATAGGATAACAAGAGAAAGGAATGAAAAGCAGAAATGCATATCAAAAACCTATAGTATTTGATGCAGAACAGCTGGGGTTGCAGAAGGGCAGTGAGCATATGGCTATGTGAAAAAGAAAAGAAAGGAAGGAAGGAAGAAAGGAGGACATTGTAGTGCAATGGGGAAAATTAGGACACAGTGGAAGAAAAAGAGAGGAAGAAGAAGGCAGCCACCCCCAACCTTGTCATAGGCTACTGTTTGGTTGATGAGGGTATCTCCCCTACCCATCACAGGGTTCATCTTCTGTGTCACAGAGAAAGGAGGAAAAATCACTAGAACCCACAATCAACTTTCTCTCCCATGGGCTTTTAGGGCTTAAGCACTAGCTGTTCATGCCTAACGCCCAGAGTCTGAGCCACCTCTTTCATCACATCCAGGAGTGTTTGGGGGACTGTTGTCACCTCTAGTATGGAAATATGCTCCAACCAAGGAATCAAAACTCGGCCAACTCGGGATCGGATCGCCCGAGTTGGCTCGGTTTTGGCCCCTCCGATCCGAGCCGGGGTAACCTGTCCGGTCCCCTGCGCTCGGATCGTCCGGGCTCGGCTGGGCTCGGCGGGCTCGCCGAGCCCGGGCCGGTCCGCCGCGGACCGGGCCGGACCGGGGCGATCCGAGCCCCAACGGCTAGTTCAAAACTAGCCGTTTTCTAGCCGTTGGGGACTGTTCCCCAACGGCCAGAAACGGCTCTTTGGAGCCTTTGGAGGCCTTGGGGGTCTATATAAACCCCCCAAAGGCCCCCAATATGTTCTAAACTCAAGTTTTGAGTTCTCCTCCCCTCCTCTCAATATTTTGGGCATTCTCTCTCTCTCTCGGGCGCTATTTTGCACTATTTGGGAGGCGAACTCATCTTTCACGCTCTTGCGCTTCGTCTTCGACTCTTCGGGCTCTCTCACACACACTCTTGGCCCAAACTCTTGGCTGCGATTCATCTCCCTCTCTCTCATCCGCAAAAAAAAATTATTTATTTTCTATTTTTTATTATTTAACTTCTTTTTGTATGTTGTAAGTGATGGCCGCCGAAGGTGGTGCTGCTCCGGCTCCCCATTCTTCAAGCAACCCTCCTAGCGCCGATCCCGCTTGGGCTCATGGTATCGTTGTGGACATGGCTCGAAGGAAGGTCCAATGCAAATATTGTAACCGGGTCTTATCGGGCGGCGTATTTCGTTTGAAACAACATCTAGCGGGAATTAAAGGTGAGGTGGCACCATGCTCGAGAGTTTCTGCTGAAGTTCGAATGCAATTTTGCCAATATATGAAGGAGAAAGAGACATCCAAAGCAAACACTAGTAGAAGACGACAAGAAATCCGAGAAGAATTGTCTGCCCCTCCTCGAAGGTCCGTGGATTTACCAAGAGGGAGACAAACAATTGATCTTGATGAAGATGAAGAAGGTTAGTAATTAGTTAACTTAGTTTTGGAACATTTATTTTAGTTTAAGGCTTTAAGCACCCTCCGACCCTCATTCTATTTCTATCTCATATTATAGAACAATTTCGTCGGGCATCGGAAGCAAGTCGAAGGTCTTATGCGGAAGAGGACTATCTCCGACGTACCGGTCATCACGTAGGTCAAGGTAGTGGCCATGGGGGTAGCGGACAAGGGAGTTCAAGTGCTGGAATGAGTTCAAATATACCTGAGGTTCCAGTGGATATCCCTAGAGACGGAGATCCTAGAGTGGGACCAATAGACCCATTTCTCACCAGGCGAAGGGAGAAGCAACCATCCATTTCTGCAGCATTCAAGAATTTGAAAATATGCAAGGAGAAGATAGGGAGAGCGACGTCAAGATGGTTCTTCTTCAACAGCATACCGGCTAATGCAGCAAAAGGACCATATTATGAGTCCATGATCGAGACTATTGGTGAAGTGGGCAAAGGGGTGGAAGGCCCTACTTCATATGAAATCTACAACAAATACTTGGATATGGAGGTTGAAGATATGAAGGCATATGTTTCCACATTTGAACGAATATGGGATGAATATGGTTGCACGTTAATGTGCGATGGATGGACAGGTATGTACAAGTGTTTGGCTAGTTAATTGTTATTCACTTATTCATTAATAAGACATAGGTTTTAATTTTTCTTATGGAATTGTGCAGGCATTACACGAAGAAGTATGATAAACTTCTTAATCTACTGCAAAGCAGGGACTGTTTTTTGGAAGTCGGTAGACGCTTCTGGCAAGGTGAAGAATGCGGACTACCTATTTCAGTTGATGGATGAGATGGTGGAGGAGATTGGAGAGAAAAGAATAGTCCAAGTGGTAACCGACAATGCAGCGGCTTTCAAGTTGGCGGGCCAAAAACTAATGGAGAAAAGGGAACACTTGTATTGGGTTCCTTGCTCCGCGCACTGCATTGACTTAATGCTAGAAGACATTTGTGAAGATCCAATGGTGGAAAATGTGGTCAACAGTGCAAGGTTCGTAACCACTTTCATCTACAACCACAACAACATATTGGACATCATGAGGACGCATACACATGGACGGGAGTTGCTTCGGCCAGCACCTACAAGGTTTGCATCCCAATATATTGCATTGGATAGCATAAATGGGCAACGTAGCAACCTTATTAGGATGGTAGCATCGGAAGAGTGGGAGAACTATATGTCCCGACATGCTCCTACACGGGTGAGGGAGAAGGGAAAGAAGGTGACCGACATTATCCAATCAAAGCCATTTTGGAAGGGGGTCCAAAATGTGTTGAATGTAGTAGAACCGCTTGTTCGAGTGTTAAGGGCGGTAGATGGGGAGAGGAGATCCGAGATGGGTTACTTGTACGAGGCTATGGATCGAGCAAAGGAGCTTATCCAAATGAACAACAAAACAACATATGCCAAGTGGTGGGAAATCGTAGATCGACGATGGGAGCACACATTGCATCATGATCTTCATGCTGCAGGTAAGCATAACACTTCAACTCTTGTGAATTGTGATTACATATTATTTACAACTCATGTTTTAACATTTATCTTCTACATGTAGGGCATTTCTTCAACCCCCAATACATGTATAGGACTGATGGGAGGAGGGAGAACTATGACAATTCCTCCGAAGTGTTGATGGGGGCAAAAAATGTAATCAAACGGATGCTAGACAATGAGGATAGGGCAATCATAGCATGCAAACAAATGCATGATTATAGACTTCAACTCTACCACTTTGGTACTAGCACGGCACAACGAGCTGCTCAGATTTTGAGTCCAGGTTAGAAGTTACTCATCATATTTATTTGCCTCTAGAATGAGTTGGTTCTACTAATTCTATTTTCTAAAACACTATACATGCTTCATTTACAGCGGATTGGTGGTTGGATCATGGAAGAACTTATGGATATGAAGACTTAGCCTATGTAGCTATTCGGGTTTTAAGCCAAACAACGTCTGCCACAGGGTGTGAGAGAAACTGGAGCACATTTGGCTTGATCCACACAAAACAAAGAAACCGCTTGAAGTCTGCACGTCTTGAGAAGTTGGTATTTTGCCACTACAACATGAGATTGAAGCTTAAAAACCTCCAATTAATCAAGCAAGTTCAAGATAGAGAGAAATATAGATCCTCGGGGCAACAACAAGCTGAAGCAACTCCATCGGAGACAATAGATATAGAAGAAGTTTTTGAGGAGGAACATCCACTACATGCATGGGTAAATGCAAGCACTTCGGTTGAACCAGAGTTCGACCCGCATGATCGTGCATGGGCTGAAGGTAAATGACCTTTACAATGTACATGCATCATTTATAAATTATTTATTTCTCATGTTAACATGTTTATGTCTCATTTAGGTGAGCTTGATGATGTGCCTTTGCTTCCGGAGTTCGAAACTCCCCCAGCCCCTAAACGCCAAAAGAAGACAGTGGGTGCAAGAGGAAGGAGCACGAAACATGGCATTAGCATTGCAGACTTGGAGACGATCGAGGAAGATATAGATGATGAAACACCGGAGCCAAGCGATAATGTTCAATACCAAACTTCTAATGACTCGACATCGAAGACAAGTACTCCTAGTGAGGGATCCGATCATGGAGGAGATGTCCTAGTTGTCAGCAGTGTACCGCCACCGGCACCGCCACCCGACCCTATTGTATTCACCGGAGAGGAAGACTTCACCCATGCTACTCAAGATCAACATCATGGGAGTAGGCAAGGGAGGGAAGCACAAACCTCAAGTCAACAATATGCACGAAAGGGGAAGAAAGTGGCATCTCAATTGCAAGGGCAAGGGCAAGGGCAAGGGCAAGGCCAAGGAGCATCCGAAGATTCGGGATACAATCCCAACTTCATTCCGCATAGACGGAATTGGTTAATGAAGAAGAAGAAGATGCAAGAGGAGTGGGAGCGTCAAGAAAAGCTACGGATGGAGTTTGAGACCATGGAGCAAGCGTCAGATACATCATCTTATGCTTCCACTGAAGGATATTACCAAGGGCAGGGAGGCTACTTAGGATATCCTCAATACCCGGATGCATCATATTACACCGGAGGTGGAGCATATGCACAATCCACTGAGTCCGATTCACATTCACATGACTCATATGAGTCATATGGCTCATATCAAGTGCCTGAAATACCGGGCTACACACCAATCACTATCATATATGCGAACACGGATGCCTATAGTCAATATTTGACTCAATATGAGGCATATTACCAATATTATATGTCTTGGACAGATTATGTAAACCTTATGTCCACACAATATAATGTACGATTCCAATAAATACAATTTTTTCATGTATTTCAGTTCATAAATACAATGTTCATATATTTCCTATTTTTTCATATTTTTCTAATTTGTTTTCAATTTTTTTAAGGGGGGGCGATCCACCCCCCTTTAGCTTGGCCAGACCCGGTCGGGCTCGGCCCGGCTCGACCGAGCCGGGCTCGGGATCGCCGGGTCGGATCGGTTTTGGGCCGACCGATCCGATCCCGATCCCCGGGATTTTGAACCTTGGCTCCAACAGCCCCACATTGCCCACCACGCGGATAAGATCAACCTTCCACTCCATGAATGTGCTGCCCCCATGCGCCCCCTCAGGCACGGGCCAAGATAACTGGGATCTGGGATTTCTTTTTCAATCCACATGAAATCCTCAAATCGACCCACCATGAATAAGGGGAAGAAGTGCTGGAACTCTCCCCTTGGTGAAAAGAAGAGGAGAATGTTCTCACTGCAACAGACTCCTCTAATGGCTTCAAGGCCCCATTATAATGATTCCTATCAACAGGAATGGGGTTTTTGCCTTCCTTCCAGGAGCGTTCTATTTCCCTCACAATGCTGGCAGCCATCGAAAAGTGGGACTGAATAAATTCAGAATTCACAAACAAGGGTGGCAAATCTTTCTGCTCTAGTCATTGCTCCTCGGCAGCGCCTATGGCATTCCGATGCTCCCGGAAGACCTCACTGGACTTGAACCACCAACGAGCATAATAAATATCCATCCGTCCTCGACGGGTCTGATCCAGAACGGAATGATATTCTTTCCGCTCCCGGAATAAGAAATTGTACTGAGCTGCACTCACCATGTGCACGTCTCTGCATTTATATTGCCGCATGGCCAGAGGGAACTCTACATTCAGAGGGACACTCTGATCAAATCCAAAATTCCTTGCGAACCGATGCGGATAGTACGGCTCGGCAATAAACAAGCATGCTGGCACAGGTACTTGTAATCCACTCGGCTAGGCTATGTGGAGAAGATAAACCCATGGCAGATACTTTGCAGACGACCGAGTCTCACACTTGCTCCAGATACGGCCGATATGAATGAGAGAAATAGTCTAGTTGCAATCCCTCACCTTGTTGAGTTGGCACAAAAGATAATTCTCTCCGGGCATTCATCAACTGAGTGTCTGCATCCTGGTTTGGCTGCCCGATGAAAGAAAATAACAGGGGAGCAGCTGGCTTGTTGAGAGCTTGCCATCTGGACAGCCTGAGAAGAAGTAGCCCCGCCCAGGCACTCAAATGATGAGTGGGCAGCAACATATGTTTATCTCTGGGACAAGAATGTACTATCAAGGCACCTAGAGAGTGATATATATTTGCCAACGCTGAAGGAGCAAGGGTGACGCGCTGACCACATACCAAACGCATGTTGGATATATCACTTCAGCTCGCAAAAAAGCCTTCCTCACCGTGCGGAATAACAAAAGTGGCTAGCCAGTAAGCCAGATATGCCGCCAGATATGTAAAAGGTGGCAAGCCTTAGGAGTTCCACCCTGGCTGAGGGGCAGGTAGATGCCGTGCAGAAGTGGAGATATCTTGACTGATCTCCCGGTATTGATCCCAGGTCGCTCCCATCTGGATGAAGCTTTCATGAAAACAGAAAGGCCAGCAGCTATGTTATCAAAAGCGATGGAGGCGATCGCGTCCGGCGCCTCGCCTCGCCTCATCGCCGAGGCGATCACCTCCGTCGCTTTCGCGGTCGCCTTGGCTGCTCTAGGTGCCTTGGACGCTTCAAGCGCCTAGCCCAGCTAGACCGGACCAGATCTGATCCGGTTCGGTCCCACCCATAAACCCCCTCAGAACCCTAAAAAGTCCATAAACCATCGTGATCGACTCCCCGACTCTGAGCTCTCCCCCTCCTCTCCTCAAAGCTCCATCAGTTGACCCCCAACGAGCGGAGGATGTGCTCCAACAAGGGCGATGTCGGACGCGGAAAGTTTCGTGGTTGGATTTTATATAGTGTTTGAGTTTGAGTTGATTTTTATTTACTTTACTTTGCCTTGAGGGGCGTGCCAGCCTGTCTAACAGACAGAAATTAGAATCCGCGCAATGCGGAGATAAAATTTTATGTCCGAAGAATAGACGAGTGCGCCAGTTTTAGTTTGAACTTGTTTGTTCCGCGATTTTTATTCATCAGGCGATTAGGGTAGCATGTGCTGGACCCCTGTCTCCATCGATCGGAATCGATGTTTTGTTTACATCGAGTTAAAAGCCTTTGATGTTATTTTTACATCAGTTTTAACCCGAATACTATTGATAGCAAAGTCGAGAGGTTTTGCATTTTCTAGAAAATTGTAATACGGTGTTTTCCCTTTTTTATCGGACAAAATGGATTTTGATTTGAAAGAGGGATTTGTTTTTGAAATATTCCATTTTGAAAGATAATATTTGCTTTGAGAGAGGGATTTCATTTTGAAAAGGGTATGAATTCTTTTAGGGGGTTTGAAATATAATTTGAGAAATGAGCAGGTGTATTCCAGTGAAATTATTTGGTATTTGAGTATATTATGAATTTGGGCAGAGCTCCCGCATAAGCAGAGTTACCGCATAAATATATGAACATTTATTTGATGGGCATATGATCGTATTATTTTAGGGGAGAGTCTCCGTATGGACAGAGTTTCCCCATGAAATACGCGCATATGTACATATATATTTGTGGACATATGAATATGTTTTCAAGCAGAACCTCCGCTTAGGCAGAGTTCCCTTTAGAAAACATATATATATATATGAACATGTATTTGTGAACATATGGGTATATTTTCTAGCAGAACCTCCGCTAGGGTAGAGTTTCCTTTAGAAAACAGACATATGAGCACATAGTTGTGAGCATATGAGTATGTTTTCGGGCAAAACCTCCGCTTGGGCAGAGTTTCCTTTAGAAAACATATACATATGAGCATAATATTTGTGGACACATGGATATATTTTCAGGCAGAACCTCCGCTTGGGCAGAGTTTCCTTAGAAAACATATACATATGAGCACAAACACTCACCCTTCCTGGAGACTTGCTCGACGGGAGAGAAGAACATATGCACCTAAATGCTTATACCCATGGAGACTTGCTCGACATGGAAGCATTTAGAGTACGAGAACAAAGATATTTAAAAACCTTATACTCATAGAGACTTGCTCGATATGGAAGGTATTTAAACACCAAAGAACACGATTTAATTTTTACCCACAGAGTCTTGCTCGATGTGGGGGTATGGGTTGCATTATGATTTTTTTTTTAAAACCCTCCATGCAGATTAACTCGGCATGCCGGCATAGAGGGGGATTAAGGAGATGTCGTTGCCAGGCGGAGACGATCTCCCTTCCTTTTGCGCTTGCCGAGGGCGGATAACTTCACACCGAGCGGAGAGACGGCGGATACCTTCACACCGAGTGGGGAGCCTTCAAGAACAAGCTATAACTTCTTTGAAAAGAGTTTTTTGCCTTTTTTTTTGAATTTCCTTCAGCAAAAGGGATCGAAAAGATGGGGGATCCTCTGCCCCTATGGGGCTACATGCATATTTATAGGGGTTTTAGCTCCTTACATGAGAGGGATGAGGGGGATTCATCCCCTTAACCGATGGACAGTCCCATCGCTCCTTAACCGATGGGAGGTTCCATTGGTTAAGGGGAAATTCCCTTAACCGATGGGAGGTTCCATCGGTTAGGCTCCGATGGGAGGTTCCATCGGTTAGGAGCCTAACCGATGGAACCCTCCATCGGTTAAAGGGGACTCCTCCCCTAACCGATGGACAGTCCCATCGGTTGGGGGAGATAGGTACCATCGGTTGGAGGGGATTCCCCCCCAACCGATGGAAGGTGATTCCCCTTAACCGATGGTAGGTTCCATTGGTTAGGGGTTTAAACCCCTTAACCGATGGTAGGTTCCATCGGTTGGGAGTTTAAACCCCTTAACATGGGGATTTTGCCTATAAATAGGCCCTCTATGTCCCCTTAGGGGGAGATGTTGGTGCTGCTGAAGCTTTGCCCCTTTTCCTCGGAGATTTCTCGGCAAAGAGTTGGATTTGCAAGTGCTTGGAGCTTCTGTTGCACGTGTTCTTTGTACTTGTTCTTCACATTTGGTCTTATTGACCTTGTGCTGTCGGATTTCTTCCGCGACGTGTCCTCCTCGAAGCGCTGTTCTTTTCTGAACCTCTACTTCACTGGAGAGGCTTGATGCCAATTTAATGAATAAATTCCCTTCCTTAACTCGAAAGGAACTTGGATCCAATATTACCTAAGCAACCATAGAGTTACTTTAAGTAATAATGAAATTTACTTCACCCATAAGTCACCTTAAAAGGGACTCTATCAATATTACTTCAGCAACCAGGAGAGCTACTTAAGTAACCATTGGATCATTATAAATGGGCTTCGGCATTCCCCCTTGTAGCTATCCACCACAAACTTTTCAGGGTTCAACAGGCGAGTGGCACAGCGAACTTCTCCAGCGAGGGTGAGTGACGCAGCGGACATCTCCGGCGAGGGCGAGCATTGGACGTGCTCCAGCGAGGTCTCTCCCCCTCTTCGATTCGCTCTCTCCGGCGAGCCAAGGTTGCGCCCGTCTCTCTCTCTCTCGCACACACGATCACACGCAAATCCCTCTCTCCCCCTCTTCGACTCTCCCTCTCTCTCTCTCGCACATACGGTCACATGCATATCCCTCTTTCCCTCTCTTCAACTCTCTCTCTCTCTCTCTCTTTCTCTCTTTCTAGCACACACGGTCACATGCACATCTCTCTCTCCCCCTCTCCGACTCTCTCTCTCTATCTCTCGCACACAAGGTCACACGTACATCCCTCTCTCCCCCTCTTTGACTCTCTCTCTCTCTCTATCGCACACACGATCACACGCACATCCCTCTCTCTCTCCTCTTTGGGAGTCACTGTGTCACTACGTAACACAGGTTACACAGTGACACAGTGAAGGGGGGCCAAGCAGGGCCCTCATCACATATAAATGACATTGTTCACATTTTTTTGATGTTACAAGTGCACCCATAGACATGTATAACTTTGTTTTAATTGCTTATTTGCAATTTAGTATTATATTTTTTATTTTCCTTTCATATTTACATGTATGTGTGAATGCATTTTAATTGTTTACTCACAATTTAGTTTGTAAATGAATGGATTTGATTGGTTATACAATAACTTGGCCCATAGAAACTCAAATTTGTGAAGTATATTTGTTTTCAGCTTGTATTTATGTGGCATTCAAATATAAAGTTCATATTTTTTAAATATTAATTATTTTAATAATAAGGCCATCGCCTAGGCCTTTAAGGCTGAGGCGACCCCTTGGTCGCCTCACTCACCTCACGCCTCTGACTACCCGCTATAAAAATGGCTAATCCATGCATTCAAGGTCACCCATGGCGTGCGTGGGGCTTTATCTTTATCCGCACGTGCTAAATCCCTCCAAGTCTTCATGCAATAACGGAGGCAATACGGCATCTGATATGAACCGACGCCATCTGTTGAGCTAAGTTGTATATCACTGAAGCATAGCTCTTCATATGCCTATCCACTGCAAGGAAGGCTGGAGACACGTTGGAAGGACCAAAGGTCCAGAGAAACCTCCCTGCTGGCCATGGCGAAAATATTCCATCGACGGTCAAATCTCTCGATGAAGGCCTGAAGTAGTCTCGTGTGGCACAGATATGCATATAAGGCTGCCATCATGGCATATCGAATCCCTGCTCTATCAAGCACTAGCCCGTAGGCATTGAGAATGCCACAAAGCCACTCCGTCTCCCCTCTATGGTAGCTATGGGAAGGAGTCACCGACTATCTCCTGTACCAGTAGGGGTGTAAACGAGCCAATACGTTCGACGAGTAGTTCGAAGCTCGACTCGATAAAAGCTCGATTTGGCTCGTTTATTTAATTAACAAGCCGAGCTTGAACCAAAAAAAAAGTTCAGTTCATAAACAAGTCGAGTTTGAACACATATGAGGTCGGCTCGATTATACTTGTGAACAGCTCGTTTAAGAGCTCAATTAAATACTCGTTAAGAGCTCATCTAAATACTCATTAACAAATTTATTTAAATATAATAAGTATAAGAATATATTGATATAAATATATTTATTTATTTTTATAAAATTATTATTACAATATAAAATACTTATGAGGGCTTAAATGCAATGTTTTAAAAATCAGCCGACTAGTCGACTAGTCGGCCCGACTAATCGAGTCGGGTGGACTAGCCGACTAGTCGAATCCCGACTCGGACTAGATTTCTGTTTTTTAGGGGGATATCGAGTCTCATGCTTCCTTAGCCAACTCCTTCCTGGTGCCGCGGGCCTGTCGTGGCCTCACTGTCGTGGTCTTCTTCCCCTCGCGTAGGGGTTCACTTGGTGTGGGTCGTCTTCTCATCGCCAGCTGGCCAGCCAAGATCCACGTCTGCTGCCGTGTGGAGATTCGAGAGAAGTGTTGCGGGGGGCAGGTAAGTCTTCATCTTCCGATACTCTGTTTTCTTCCGATACCCTGTTTTTTTTTTTCCGGCATCTTCTAGAGTTCCACCTTCCAAGTTGCCATGTTTACTCTGTTTTTTTTTTTTAACTTCTTCCACTGTACAAGTTGCGAACCCCCCATACTTTGTTTTCTTTCTCTCTTTTTTTTTTCCTTATTTCGGTTCGTCCACCTGCCAAAACTTCCGATACTCTGTTTTCCATGTTTTCTTCTTCCGCGGTCCACCTTCCAACTTCTCCTTTTTTTTAAGTTCGGTCACAGCACTTTATTGTTTTCTTTATTGTTAGAATATAATTTTAAATGATAATATTATTGTATTATTTAGTAGTATAAAACTTGTTTTTTTGTTTCTGAATAATTTTATATATTTTCATGATTCAGTAGTGAAAGTATCATAAGAAAATAAATTTAAATTAACTAATTGCCTCTGTAAGAATAATATTTTATGATTTACTGATTTAGTAGTAAAATTCTTGTTTGTTGTTTCTAAATAACTTTTGTAAAAATATTCAATATTTAATGATTGCCTCTTTAAAAATAATATTTTATTATTCAATTATCAATAGTAAAAATCTTATTTTATTTCATTCTTTAAGTATGACAAGAATACACCCTAAACACTAACAATCAACAAGAGCCATGTATAAAAAATGAAAAAAAAAATTCTGAAAAAATAACATACTTAAACTTGAGGCGGCCGACTCGCCGATTAATCAGTCCGACTAATCCTTGGGGGGGTCATCCGACTCGAACCGATTAATCCTTTTTAAAACATTACTTAAATGTCATAGACTAAATCTACAGTGTATATACACGAATTATGCAAATGAGGGTATACACAAATCATGTAAATAGAGACATGAACACAAAATTTAGTGTTGCAAGGTCCCCCAACATATCAAGCATCTTCTTCCTCCCTAGACCGACCTGCGTAGCAGGTGAGCCCCCCGGTGGGGCCAAGGGGCGCGCGTCGGCCATCGGCGTCTCCAGCGACCACTGCGGACCATCCACCGGTGGCGAACGGTGCTCCTGGCAGCCGCAGTGCCGTCGCCAACGATGCAGATGGGGGGATCTGGGCGGTGTGAGAAGGGGAGTTGCAGCACCGCCCCTGCATTGTCGCGCATCGGCCCCCTCCCATGTGGTGTCTATCAAATTATGAATATATTTCAAATATTATATTAAAATAGTTAAATTAAGTAACTTATCAAGACTATTGAGATATGAGCTTGAAATAAGATAGATTTAGGTCTTATGAACGATTAGTTTTTTACTTGTAAATTAGATTGGACTTACTTATATATACGAACTCGCAAATTCAATTAAGATCGTTAAGATATTCGTTAAGGGCTCGAGTTCGAGAGTATTTAAACGAACCAAACTTGAACAGACATTTTCGATACTCGATAAAGTTCAAGCTCGGCTCGAGCTCGATTAAAAATTAATGAACAGAGCTTGAGCAGCATAGTACTCGGCTCGTTTACACCTCTATGTACCAGCTAGGGGTCCTCAATGTGAGGATCCTCTCTAGCATGCAATCGTGCACATGCTCATCTGCTACAAACCGGGCCCCCGATGGAGCCATACACAGGCCTTCAGATGCCGAACTTGTAACCTTATGTGGTCAATGAAGCTGCCACGTTGCTGGAGATATCGTGGTGGCACGAACATTAAACCGCTCATGGTGCTGAAAAAAATCTCGGACTCCTTCGGTCTGGATATTATGGCTCTCTGAAGAAGGCTGTAGAAAAGTTGGGATAAGAATAAGTGCATGCATGCTATCCCGCCTGCTAATATCGCCCGCTCTAGTCGGCGCCTCTCCTCGGTCAAATGAGGATCATCTGATGTCATACTGGCAGGTATATAATTCCCAATGAAGGGGAAGAAGTACCGATCCAAAGGATAGTGGGACGGGTATCCTCCGGACCTGTCATATGTGTATGCGCCTCCCTCTCTCAGTATCTAGGAGGCATCCACAATTCCCTCCTGTCCTCTGGCATGCTCGTCAGGTCCCTTCGCTGCCCAGGAAAGTCTGCGATCGGCACCATCGACTGTGTCTCCTGTAATGACGCAGACCGAGAGCTGTGGCATTCGTCGGTCTATCCTCCGAATAGCCCGTTTCTCGGAGTCATCAGAGTCTCCGGCCTTTTGCCGACGAGAATATTTCTTGGTCCCACTACTATGGGCCATCACATCGAGCCTGCAAACAAATCGAAGTGCAAATGTGTTTGTTAAAATACGCAAGGACAGCACACAAGCATCAAATTAAAGCTTCATGCTAGCACTCTATGTTATGCATGTGGAGTGCATGGGCCACTCGCCTCGCCCTTGCGGCTTGACGAACAGCCCTTTGGGGCATTTGTTGCACCCATAATTTTTCTCGGATCAATCGAGATATGTATTGGACATCGACTACGTCGCGTCAATTCAAATTCGGAAGTGCACGATCGTCGGCGCATGGCCAAAAACGTCACTTTGTGGTATATCATTACACTATCTATCATCTCGGACGAGAGAAAGATGGTGTTAGGGCTGGAAAAACTTCCACATTTCAGGCTATCACCCCAATTTAACATGTTCATGGCCGAAGTTCTCGTCAATTACGTGCTCGAAAAGGGAGAAGATGCGTATAACGCTACCCGGGCGAGTCCAAAATCCCCTCGACGATGCTGAGAAGACCATGAACAAACCCCGTGCACTAGATCTCCCCGACCTCCGAACACGCACTCCAAACGGGCCGCAACGAGAGCACAGGTTCTCCTGGGTGGTCGCACACTGTTCCGGCCCTCCAGAGGGGCTTTTATGGAGGAGGGGGTCACGCCCCCAATTGTAGGCCCTTGGATGGGCCACGCAGACCCGGAGGACCCATTTTTGGGTCGGGTTCATGGATGGCAGAGTCGGCCGACTCGGAGCGGAATCGGCCCATGCTGACCCGACTTGGGGGGGGGAACACCCACCCGCCCACGGGACTAGGTTTGCAAAGTCCACTGCCCGACTCAGCCCGACTTGGCCTAACTCAGCCCGACTCCGGCCCAACTCGGGGTCGGGATCGACTGGGGCCGACCCAGCCACCCGACCCGACTTTGCCATCCTTGGTCGGGTTGACCCCGTCGGACCCCAGGTTGAACCTCTAGCGGGTTTAACCCCCCTTTTTGAGGGCCTAGAGGGTTCAAAAGCCCCATTTTGGGGCCTGTTGAACCCGCTAGTCCCTAATGGGCCTTGGCACCCCCATGTTTCTATAAATACCACCCCCCCCCCCACCCCGATTCAAGAAAAGGAGGATTCGAGACGATTGCAGAGGGAATCAAGGAGAGGCACCAAGTAACACTTAGTGGGTTCGTGGTTCGTGGTCTGAGGGTTGTGGTCCGTGGCTCGTGCTCATGCTCGTGCTATGGGCCGGTTGTGCAAATCCGTTAGGGGTATGAAATTACCAAAATACCCCTAGACATTGTACTTATACCCTCAAAGGCCTAAGCAATGTCTCGTCCGTGTGTCAAATGGATGGTGGCCCATGTGTAACTCTCAGAAGTTACGAAAACTCCCCTCCTCACAGACCGGACGTATTTAATCCTACAAATTATAGTTATACCCTGCAATTTTTATAAATTGTGGCTATGTCCTTGTACTTCGTGTTACTGCAGAACCTATCTTGTGCAAATGACAATTTGTAGACCACCACTTGTACATTAATGATGAGTATAATGAAATATTTTCATTCCCATTCATCATTTTTGTGGCTTTGTGACAAATTACATGTAAGCCTACGTTGCTTCGAATGTACCTACAATATGTCTGATTGACTGTCAAACCTTTCAAACATTGCATCAGTACTCCCAAAGGTTGTTAAGCATGTCAAAATCCCCATTCCAGCTAAAAGCTTGTATCAAGTTCCTGGCCTGGTCAAATTACCATTATACCCCTGCAATTCAAACATAGTCTAATGACCTATGAACTTTCCAAAAATGACTTTAGAGTCTCAGATAGTCGGGAATTGCAACATACCCCGTCTATCAGTCACATGTTTGTATCAAACCACTAACTTGGCTAAAAATTATCAAAACACCCTTAGAACCCAAAAATCCCTAAATGGCCCCGAGGTCCACGATCATGGATGGCATAGTCGGGTCAAGGTGCTGGGTTGGACCCAGCCGACCCCGACCCGAGTCGGGTCGGGTCGGATCGGAGGATCCGCCCGACTCCATTGGAGTCTGGCCGATCTAGGATCGGCCAGCTTAAAAAATGATTAAAAAAATGAGGGAAAATCACAGAAAAATCAGGAAAAATTCTTTAAAAACATATAATAATAGAATATTTTGGGTATATCCATAGTCTAGTTGCACATATGTTCATATTATAATATAGAGCAATGATAATTATGATACCTTATTTACCTGAACATCATTTAAGTAAATGTTATATTTGTAGTTTCATTTACTTAAGATATTACATGTAAATAAAGAAGTACCCCCCATTTGAATCTAATAAAAATATCAAAAAATCATATCTCTTACCAATAAAAAGTCAACTCTCCCGTCGAAGAAGAAAATCGCGATTTCGGTGATTTTAGCGAAATACTTACTTTCTAATCTCTCATAATTTGGCCTATCTAAAAATTTGATAATTCAAATAAACCATATAGAACACTAAAAATCCAAAGTCCGGTAAAAAAAGTCAAACGTGCATATGACTTCTCCAAGGGAGCCACTCTCCTACTAACAGCACAGTCTGCTTGAGACCTCTCAGGATTTGGTCAAACCTAAACTAACATCACTCAAAGTCATGAGAATTGTCACTTTTTAGTTTCTTTTCAATTAAAAAGTGAAAAATCTCATGAGTTTAGGTGATGATAGCTTAGGTTTGACCAAATCCTGAGAGGTCTCAAGCAGACTAAGTGTTGTCAGTAGGAGAGTGGCTCCCTTGGAGAAGTCATATGCACGTTTAACTTTTTTTACCGGACTTTGGATTTTTAGTGTTCCATATGGTTTATTTGAATTATCAAATTTTTAGATAGGCCAAATTATGAGAGATTAGAAAGTAAGTATTTCGCTAAAATCACCGAAATCGCGATTTTCTTCTTCGACGGGAGAGTTGACTTTTTATTGGTAAGAGATATGATTTTTTTGATATTTTTATTAGATTCAAATGGGGGGTACTTCTTTATTTACATGTAATATCTTAAGTAAATGAAACTACAAATATACATGTTCAGGTAAATAAGGTAAGTGAAGGGGATCAGACGTACTTAAGGTAAGCTGAGGGAATCGGCCAACATCGGATGGAGTCGACATGGAATCGGGGTGGAGTCGGCCTGAGTCGGGCTGAGTCGGCCCGACTCCAGCCGATTCTGGTCGATCCACCCCAATTCCACCAAATACCGTAGGTGGGTCGTTGTCCCCCCCCCCCCCCCCCAAATCGGGTCGCCAATGGCCGATTCCGCTCCGAGTCGGCCGACTCCGCTCCGAATCCGCCGATTTTGCCATCTATGTCCAGGATCCTTTATTATACCCTCTGGAAAGACATGTACCCCTTGTCCATGCCTTTATTCTCTAGATTATAGGATTTTTCCCCCATGACCATCATCGTCTATTAGGAAATCTTAATTCCCCCAATCCCTTTTTGATGTTGAGCATTAGCCCATCATGAGCCATACCGACAACCCTGCATTATTCATCAGAACACATGAAAAGGATCCAAAAGTCTCTCTCTGGTAGTTAATCAAAGGTGTTCGGACTTTAGGCCGATGTAAATTAACATGGACTACAGTCAATGGGGAAAGGTCCAGTACACGAACCCACTCCATCTGATAATTCATACGCAAAACGAATATCTTAGATATTGGCACAATCGTCCGATAGACGAACACCTAATTTCTCTGCCTCATGCGGATTCTTAATTTGTCTGTTATGTAGACTAGCACGCCCGCAACTCCTAAAAAAGGAAAATTGAATATGTCTTTTCCTTTGCGATATTTTTGCCATTATAACCATATTTTTTTCCGCATCCAACAATGGCATGGCGTCTTTGTTTTATACTTAAAAAAATCACTTTCAGGGCCATAGAATTGATGTTATAACAGTACTAAATTCATGGATAATTGCGAAGATAACCCTCTTACAATTATAACTGCAGAAATGCCATTCTTAGATACATATTATAACCTCACTATATAAAGATATTCAGAAGTGTCCCTAAATCTCAACTTATAACTGCAAAAATAGACCTGTAGCATGATATAAATAACAATGTTAACCTTATTGCAAAAACATAAGTGCAAAGAAATACCCTCTTTTAATGCACATGATGATCTTTGTTTTTGACAGAAATTGACTGCAGGATTACTCTTGCACTTACATTCATAAAGGGCAGTCATATATATATATATATATATATATATGAGTACCATTTATGCAATTACGCAGTAAGAAGGTTATGTTTGCAACAATGATTCATCCCAGATAAGGAATTACTTTCCAAGTGGAAAAGACTCACTAATACAGAAAGGAAATTCTAACATTTCACCAACAGCCTTCCCTCCAATATCAAATGGGCAGCCATGATCTGATCTTAGTTACATGAAATATTCTATTTAACCCAATATAGTAGTATCCAGAAACCACCACTGAGGCTGTAATATTAATTTAAATTCTTGAGGAGACATAAATTATAACCAAATTACAAATCCAAATAAAACAAATCTCCACTCAGTAAAACAACCATCAAGAAGGTTTGAGAAGGCTACCAAGAACAAGTATTTGAATTCTATGAGTATTAGATTCGATTACGAAAGAGATTGAGATCAATGGGCCACATTTTGTTAAGTGGGAAAGATAGTCTATCAAGAATTGTTTGAGGGAAAGGGGTGAACAGGATCAGCTTACACCTATTTTTCTCCTCTCATTTTTTTTTTTTTTTTTTGAAATGTGGATGGTACCACAATGTGTATTGATAAAAGAAGAAGAATGTACAAGTGTGGAGGTATACAAAGCAAAACCCTCTATACAAAAGAAAGCCCTCACCAAAGGGTGAGAAAAACCCACTCAACTCCCCAAACACAAAAAGAGCAAGGAGTTAAGGCCCTCAACCATACCCAAATATTTATCCCAAAACAAAACTCTATTTCTAACAAAATCAAAGAGCTTATCCTCTATCTGCGCTTCTTTTCTGAATATTCTGACTCTATAACCATGAATTCAAGTTTTCACTTAAATAACCAGATAAATGAATTCCCACCAAAACTCACAAATACTTTCGTAGTCAAGAATATGTTTCATTGAAAATAGTCATGTCTCACTAGCACCCACCAACCTTCATTAAGTAAAATGAACTTTAGCAATTTGATAAGTGTTGTTCAAGGATGAAAGAATGGATGAAAGAATTTGATCATGAAATGTGTCTCTACGGTGAGTATTCCCTTTGCCCAATGTACAGGTGTCTTCAAATGAAAATGAACCAAATTTCATCCTTTGTTAGAACATTCAGCCTTTTGGTGGCTTACCATTCCATCAAATCATTCCAGTCCTAAAATGGTATATTCATTCCTTAGCACAAGTTTCACAGGAATTTTGATTGGAAGCCATAAGTCAAGAGTTACAGCAGATTCTGTGCCTACAATAGTCAAACTTTCCTTGTAATTTGTAAATGCTTTCAAGGCCTACCAACTTCTTCTCAAGCAAAAGGTAAATATAAAAAAAGCTAAATTGATGTCAAAAGTGTTTCCAATTAGAGGGTATGCCAAACACAGCCTTGGTCTCCACATAAACAAAAATTTAGCCCATTTTTACATTGCAAAACAAGAATTTCAAACCTGATGACCAAAATCAGGACTACCCCAAGTAGGGAAAGGCAATGCAGTAACACTAGATTACTAGAATAAGGAATGCAACTGCACAATAATGCAGATACAATTCTTTCGTGGGTGCCCAACGGCTTCCTCTAAAAGGTTTAAAACGGTTAGAATGCCAGAAATTATGCCCTTAAAACTTATTTCGACCATCGTTGACACAACTTCATTCCCAAATTTCGAGTTACGTATGCTCTGCCGAGCATGCCACCCATCGTCACACCTCTGCACCGAGACATCCATGGCAGTTCAAACTTTAGCAATTCTCACTGCAAATCAGGTAGCCTTTTCCAACTCCACTGTGGGCCTGATTGCGTAAAATTGTACCCTTTCAAGCTCACCATTTCTAGAACTTGAAGCACAACATCCTCATAGCACCGTTCTTCGAGGTTAATTACCGAGAAATTATAAGTTTTAATATCTGAGTTTGGAAGTTTCAAATCCACGAGATCACATGAAACCCAGCCCCTCTTCAGCTGAACGCCTGAACGTAACCCACAATAGGTGAACCCAATCATTTTCCCATGCCCCAACCGAGCGAGCGGCACTACGACCTGAACTAACCAAAAGCATGTGTCTAGGTGATGTCGCCTAGGAGCCAAGTGCCACTGCAGCAAGCTGGGCACACATGCAAAAAAACGAGGAGTGAGGAGATGCGGGTGGATCGAAGGAGAACCTGAACAATTCTAGAAGCATTCCAGGTGGTTTCCCCATGGCGCACCACGACCACCTCCGCGAAGGCGGCGGGCTCCCCATTGCTGCCGTCGCATTCGATCTCGGGGAGACCAGAAGCCATCGGCACCGGGCGGCAGGAGGCCGGAGAAGAAAGCAAACAGAAGCCGAGGTGAGAGAGAGCGATCGAGCGAGAGAGGGAGTTTTTATTAAAATAATTAAAAATAATAAATAAGTTATAATTTAAAAAATTTTGCACAACTTTCTTGACCCATAAAAACCAAGTCCTAATCAGCAGAAAAAAAAAACTGTGGCCTGTACACAATCCAACATTGTGTACGAAAAAAAATTCAAGAAAATATAATTAATAATATACTAAATATATGCATAACTTTTTCAAAGAATTATCAATATATAACTAAAAAATTTTACATTGACATTGCTTTCATACATTCATTTATTCGTTCTCATTGCTAATATAATCACAAAAGTTCATATCAATCTCATTGTTTTTATACATTCATCCACTTTTGACTCAATCACATTCACAAGCAAAAAGATAAAGAATGCCAAATAACAAGTAAGAAGATATAAAATACAAGAGTGCATAATCAAAAAAACTCTTGAAAATATCTCTTATTTCTTCTTTTTCTAGCTTCTCATCTAGGAGGTCGTCCGCGACCACGATGAGGTACCTAATTCTCTGTCTATATATCAAGTTGTGTCTCTTGCACTAAAATATCATCAGCTGGTGAAGGATCTGCACCTGCAAACTATGAATACATACCCTCTATAATTTGCCCTAGGTTATTGTGTTGTGAATGCTTGTTGTATGTGATTTTAGGTTCTCACCGAACCCTATTGACGACAACATCTAGTGCCGCCAATAACTATTGATGGCATAGTATAGTGCTGCCAACTGGGTTTAAATGACATTACACATTGTCGTCAATATTTACCGAATTTTTGACTGATTAATGATTTTTCTGGGTAGACGGCAATATCAATTGTCGCCTACTTATTTCTTAACGGCAATATATGTCGCCATTAACATCTTCTGAGTGTCGTTTCGATCTGATCTCTCTACTCGATTTCTTTGTGGATAAACTAGGAAAGTCTGTTTCGGTTTGGGGTTCTCCTTCCAAACATGCCTATAAACATAAGTCGTCTCTGTAAAAGGGAGAACATTTGCTTAGCTAGGGTTTAGTGTGAGTTCGAAGAGAGAAAAGGGGAGACTATGGGGTGAGCAATCTGACGAAGCAGAGGCTACACCGACGTTCTTTGGCAAGAGGAAGGCTCAACAGAATGTGGGGAGGCTTCTGGTTCGTGGGGAATTCACCTGCAAAGGCGTGGAGGTTGAATCAAGCCGACGAAAGTTTTCTCTTTGACTTGGCCGATGAAGGCTTCATCAGTTAAATTCGATCTTCAAGGAGTTTTTCAGATGCAAGTAACTTATGGATTTTATCCTTGTGCCTATCACTTAAGGTTTTATGATTTTTATTGATTTTTATCTCATGTCTTGTACCCCCAATTTCTACTTTTATTTGGTTTCGATCTTCAAAATATTCCTACAGACAGGAACTTGACGGCAACATATGTTGTCACCAAATTCCTGGGTCGACGACACTCGATGCTGCCGCCAACCTCCCTTGACGGCAACCACATTGCCATTAAGTTCTTATTATTCCAGAAAAACCCTATTTTTGTGGATGTGATGTGTTTATGTGGATTTTGAATGTGAATTGGAGTTTTAGGTTTCTGATAGGGCGTGTTATATATCATGGAAGACTTTGTGAAATATTCATATTTTCTAAATAACCCTGTTAATTTATGTAATTTTTGTTAGTGGTTGATAATGTATGTTATGATAGATTTAATTCGAGAAAACTAGTTATATCATGATTCTATGGTTCATTATTTTTTCTTGGATTTAAAGTATCTGTCAATACATTTTTAGATGAAAGATTTGTTTGTTTCCTATTTAGATTATTTCTAAAAGTACTATCAAGCTAATTGCCTGAAATCTATTTTAAATGTTAAAAATAGTTATACTATTTTTTAAATTCTGAAAAGTTATAAATATGATATGTTCTCTATGTATGACTTGTGGTAAAAATTTGAGCATGTTCGGATATTCAGAGTTACTATTTACAATTATGAGGCCATAATGACCATATTAAGCATGATTAAGTAAAAGTGATGATTTCATAATGATTAGTACCATGTTTAGGCTATGTTAAGCAAATTTTATCACTGTTAAATAGTAAAGGATATTTTTGTAACCTGAAGTATGTATCTATGTCATAAGCATGTGAATATGTCATTAAGTGCATGAGAGGTTGTGTTAAATAAGTGGTTAATATGATAAAGTGATTAGTGTGCCGATTATGACACTACTACCATAGAAGGCTATGGAGCCGTACTATAGAAAAGTCAAGTCCCTATGGGAAGACTCAATGTGTATTTGATAACTTGTGGGCATCAGGATGAAATCCTGGAGGTGGACAAGTACCACTGGTTAGGGTGGAGAGTGCTTCTTCCGGTTCTGCGCAGTTTATCAAGATTCATCACTATTTTACCTAGGTGACAGATATGTGATATGTGTGTGATAGTGTAACGACCCAGGATCCGAATTACCAGTACCCACTAGTAACCTGAACCCTGAACTGCTACCCACAAGCTGAAGCTCGGAAGGGTTAAAAGAAATGTCTGAGGAGAATATATAAGAAAATGCATAAATCACAAGAACTAAAAACAAACCACTATATATATAATGTCCTAGTACAAGTCAGAGCAGATCCAACAAAAGGAAAGAGTACAACAAGTACATACACAAAAGAGTACCACTCTCAGCAACTAAGTAGGTCTAGCACCAGAGTGACTTGGCTCCTCAGCACCTGGAGCCGACGACGAACCACCTAAAAGGGAGGGGAGTGAGTCTTAAGAAGAGACCCAGTAGGGACACTAACCCCCACTGGAAAATAGTACTACAAGTGCAGGAAAATAAACTATACTAAAGAAATTGTAATGGCCCTGGATAATCATACCCAATAAGGGTCCATATCCAGATCCGTCTCCCGCGAACGGACCGAAGTCTCGCAAGGGATAGCTCGTACACTTGTCCAGGAAGAATATAAAAGACAAACCACAACAGTAAGAGACATAAGAAAGTACATGTGCTCATATCTGCATATAACAAATTACAACTGTCCCAGTACATTATTACATGTCCAAATTAAGAAGAGTACAACTACCTGGGGCATACCCCGAGGGAGCACAAGCTCACACAACTGTACTAACACTACTGCTGGTGGTACAAGTCTGTCACGACACCTCCGCAAGCCACACCAACGGTAAACCCTGAAAAGAACTATAAGGGAGTGAGCCTCAACAAGTCATTGGCTCAGTAGGCGACCACCCAAAACCACACACAGTACGGGAGGACCTCAACCCCAATGGGTCTCACTGGCAACACCGGTAACCAAACCATATCATGCTCACAGCAAAGCCTAATCTTATCATTTAATACAAATTTTGAAAGGAAGAAGAGTCAGCAGAACTAGCACCACACTACTAGTCTGCCCAATAACTGTAAAGCCTAGGACACAAGCCTCACAGGCACACCACCTCAACCGCTGGTCACCTAAGCTGTAAGCCTCACAGGCAAATCATTGCCTAAGCTACTAGCTTCACTGGCAAGCCTCCAACACATGGGTAACAGGACTGCCAACTAAGAGCTAATCCTTTATACCCTTAAACCACAACGTATCGAATGTCACACTTAAGTAACAGGACTGGCTACCACAACGCCAATCCATCACACACTAAACCATATTCGAAAACTTGCCCAAGAAAGGGTAAAACACAATAAGTGGAAGGTCTCACCGCATGACCTCCACTTCACCACCTGAAAAGGCTAGTACTCATTGTACTACGAGAAACCAGTACCCACAAAGGGTACAGATACCTACCACCACGAGGTACCACCACTGAAACACAAACACAACTGTGCCACCACCAAGGCACACCACAACCAGTCAAACCACAACCAGTGAGTCTCTGCTCACCAACCACAACGACAACCGTGCCAGCACCATGGCACACCTCGACGGGTAAAACAACAACTAGTACATGCTACAACCGGTAGCAAAGCACGAGCCGAAAAGTACGACGCCACCACACGGGATAGACTACTGGTTCATGACGCCAGTATCCAACCTGGACAACATAGCACAAGATCCTCTCAGTCTCGCAGTCACGGACGTAAGGTCCAACTACCGCTCCACAACACAAGTAAAGCCAAAGAACTGTGGAGACCAACCAAACCGCCACAACCTACAGATCACACACCCTGCAGGCCCATGCTTGGCACCTTTAGAGACTCTGGCCCGAGCTCTCTAAAGTGAGGCACTGGTAACAGGACTAGCTGGGGCCCAGTACATCTACTGGTGTTCGTAACCCCCAACCACGAGCGCGCTACAAGTGACTAAACACAAACTCTCACAAGTCACTGTCCCACTGTCGTCTTTCCCTTAGCCGGACGACAACTCTCCCCGAGAGTGAGGGTGTCCAAAAAGATGACAAGACCTCGACGGTACCACTGCACCGGAACAAGCCCCGAGCACACACAGGTGCCTGGCTTACACAAAAATTGGGGCACCCAACTGAAGAGGCATTCTGGAATAGGCGCCGGACCACCACACTCAGCTAGCATACAAACCACGACATATATATATTTACTTACATATTCTTTATTACAAACCATGGTAGCCATTCATAATCTGGCCTATCATTGGTCACCATGTGACCTCCAAACCATCTCACACTAGTACACACTTATATCACAACGATACAACACAACCTTGCCTGTCATTGGTCACTCCGTGACCTCCATGGCAACACACTACTTAATACGTATATCATTGTAATACTCTTTAGAAGACAACCATAGACTAGGGCTAGGTTCATATCCGACCTTCATTGCCCCGTCACCTCATACTAACTATACAATTTATATTACAATAATCATCACGTCGAATCACTAGCCATGCATACTCATGCACAACACTCAAACTGTGTAAACACCATGTAAAAGCATGCTCACTTCGTGAGCACCACCCTTATCACGTAAACCACACACAAATGACTCGCTAACCACGCACACAGAGTTCTACAAATGCCAATGCATCATTAGCATTTCCATGCATGATAATTAAACGATAATCGAATAATCGTATCGTTAAAACAAACACCACAAGCACACTCAGTTGTGGTCGCGACATGGGGTTCAGTCGCAATCAGGTCGCAACAACCCGATGGACCGCGATCAGAAATACTAACGCGACAGGGGCCAACAGCGCCATGAGATCGCGCCACCCCGACATGTCGCGATAGGAAACCTTGTCATGATGGGTCGACCTGTCGCGACCTGGTTGCGACAGCAGGGTCCATCGCCTTCTCAGGCGAAAACCCTAATTCGGGAACCATCTCCAGATTTTCCATGCAAACCACCCTAAACATCATTTCAACCTAGTTTTCATGCTCATTTCACCTCCTAGGCATAGTATCTACTGTTTGTAAAGCGATAAACAAACTAACGTGCAATCCACGCAATCAAACATGGTGGAATCTCCCTACCTCCGCGAAGAACGCACAAACCGGCTATGGTACGGCGTCTCCCCCACTCCTTGCGACGTCCTCGCGTCGAGAGCACGTCGAACACCACGCCGAAATGCCGAATCGCCCAGAAAAACCGCAGCAGCTCCCCTCCTGGTCGAGCAGAGCTTATGAAAGCTCTGTTCGGCCAACCTTCTTAAAAACCGCACAGCGGTTGGGATCGCGACGTACCTCTCCGTCGCGACCTTCTCACGACAGACTAGGGCGTCGCCTTCCCACTCCTGACGTCAGCAGCCCCACCCTGTGTGCGGCACGCGGTGCGCATGCAGACGTCGACTCCAACAGCGGCAACCAGAACGCGACCCCTACGGCCGTCGCATTCAGAACGCGACCTACACCTCCGTCGCGTTCACATCCAGTGAACCAACGGGCACTACGTGTAACGTTCCGACCGTTCGGATCGTCCTTGTGTGGTCGTGAAGGCCAGTGTGTGGCCGATGATGCGAGTGACAGGTGTTTTCTGTGTGTTGGGAGATTTTGCTCATTTGTGTTCTCTGTTTCTCGGTTGCTAACGCGGTCGTTTGGAGGGTCACGATCAGTACGCGACAGCCCGTGGCGCCGCATTCATGACACTGCTGGTTTAAGTTATCGTGTGCATGTCTGTCGCGTGTCGCATACTAAGCGCACGGACTGACATCAGCAGGCTTAACGCGACCGGTGAAAGTGTCGCGTTCAGGTCGCAGTTGTTAATGGCGTCGCGTCCTTACCTGCATTGCATTTTTAAGTAACCCTAGCAGAACAGAGCTGGTGAAAGCTCTGCTCGGCCAGGGGGTTTTTGCTGTGAGAATCTTGGGCGATTCGGCTTGTTAGAGCTTGGTTCGACAAGTTCCTACTGCGAGGACGTTACGTGGAGCGGAGAGAACCTCGTATGGGCTTCGTTCTTCACGTTCTTCTCGAAGGTAGGGAGATTTCCTATCGTTCGATCCGTAGATTGCTCGTATGGTGTGGATAATGCGTTTATTGCTTTCTAAACAGTAGATAGCATGCGTAGGAACACATTAAAGTATGAAAATGGAAAGAGAACTATATGTTTTAAAGAGTTTGAGGTGATTTGAATGAAGGGTTCTGGACAGGGTTCACACCTGCAATCGCGGTCGCTCTGAGAGCCGCGATCAGGTCGCGACACCTTGAATTGTCGCGTTCTGAAGGTGGTCTATCGTGCCGCCGCGACAACAGCCGAATGTTGTCATCCGAGCATAAATGTAAGTGTATGATTATTTGTTCAGCATGATTTATGTTATATAGTGATAGAAAGAGGTGCTTTGGTACTCTCTCGACGCTCGGGGAGCGTGTGGCTTGTGATTAACATGGTATTTACGTGGTTTGTATGTTAACCATACGATTTTCGTACATGTGGTGTGTAGTCAGACGCCTTCCGTGGATACCTCTTCAGTTGGGAGCCCCAGGTTTTATGTGAGCCAGGCACGTGAGTGCTCGGGGCTTGTCCGGTACTGGGTACCGACGAGGTCTTGTCGTCTTCCTAGACACCCTCACTCTTGTGTTGAGTAGTACGTCCGGCTGAGGGAAAGACGACAGTGGGACAGCGACTAGAGAGAGTTTGTTGTGTTGTCGCTTGTAGCGCGCTCGTAGTTGGGGGAGACGGACACCAGTAGACATACTGGACCCCGGCTAGTCATGTTTTCCAGTGCCTCACTTTAGGGAGCTTGGGCCAGAGTCCCTAAAGGTGTCAGGCATGGGCCTGCGTGGTGTGTGGCCTACAGGTTGTGGTGGTTTAGTTGGACTCCACAGTTCTTGTACTTGTTTAGTGGAGCGGCAGCTGGACCTTTCGTCCGTGGCTGCGAGACTGAGAGGTTGTCCTGTGTGGTTTGTCCGGGTCAGTAACTGGTGTCGCGAACCAGTTAACGTGGCTCGAGTGTGGCATTTTTCTACAGTAGCTCGTACACCTGTATGGCTTTGCCGTTTATTTATTTAATTACGTTGATTTCTGTTAAGCGGCAAATGGTAAGTGGTATTTAGAGTTTTATATCCTGCTAGATAATATTATAAATTGTTAGCTTAGCATCTTTTGCTTTGCTATCTGTGTTGTTTTGCTCGGTTTCTAGGGAGTTTCCCTACTGAGCCAGTGACTCGAGAGGCTCACCCCTACCTCCTACCAGGTGAGGGAGATCAGGAGACTTCGCACCCACCGTCTAGTGGAGGGTCAGCACCACCAACAGTGTAATTCTTCTTTTCTGTTGATCACCTCGAGGTATGCCCCAGGTTCTGTTGTAGTTTGGCTACAGTTGTACTATGGTTATGTATAGTCTTGTAAATATTTGTGAGATTGGCAGATCTTATAAATGTTTGAGTTGATTCCTTTATATTTCTACGGGCTCGTGGTTTGGTATCCCTTGCGAGGCTCCGGCCCGTTCGCGGGAGGCGGACTCAAGTCAGGCTTGCTATTAGGTTAGCGGGTCTGAACGGTGAGGACCGTCACAGTTGGTATCAGACCAAGGTCCGTAAGAGTATAAAGGAATTGGAAATACATAGCCATGTCTACACTGTAACCCGCTGCTGGTAATGACCCTGGTTTTGTATTGATTTCTTGTGTATTGTATTGTTGGAATAATGTTGGTGCACGAATAGTAATGGCCGAAAGGAGAGAATTGGGAGGTGATGGAGAAGGGGTAAGAGATGATCCTACACAAAGAATGATAGAGAGAAAATGAGAGAGTTTAACAGAAATTCGAGTAAGATTGGATCAGCAACCACCGGTACAGCCAGCGGCAGCAGTACCACCATTTCCAGAGGAGGCAGTACCAGTAGCTCCAGTTCCGCCCCCACCCTGAGTAGAGGTACCTCCTATAGTACCTGTACAACCGGCAGTTCCAGTAAGATCAGTTACTGGAGAGGAGACTACGGTGCTTGTGGAACGATTTTTGAGACTGCAACCCCCTACATACTAAGGAGGCCCCAATCCGGATACAGCAGAGCACTGGATACATGAGATTGAGAGGGTTTTTGCAATAATGAGGTGTCCCCAGGAAGATAGAGTGCTTCTTGCGGCATACCAGTTACGAGGGTTTGCGCAGGAATGGTGGCGGTTGAAGATGCAGACGGTTTTTACAGGCGGGGCGAAGGACACTATTCCATGGTTGGAATTCTTGTCAGTCTTTAATGATTCCTTCTTCCCGATACAAATTCAGCAAATGAAAAGAGAGCAATTTAGGACATTTCAGCAAGGGAATCTCTCAGTGCTTGAATATTAGATGAGATTTATAGCCTTGAGTAGGTATGCCCCATATGTAGTGACAGATAACAATATGATGGTGGAATACTTTATTCGAGGTCTGAGGCCGGAATTACAAGATGCAGTGATCCTATTGATGTGTAAAACAGTGGAAGAGGCAACTCAGCGAGCAGCAATACTTGAGAGGACTGTTCGGGCCAAGCAAGGGCAATCTCAGGCAGGTGGATTAGGTTCAGGTAGTTTCCGGCATCCGCAATCGTTAGGAGGGGTTAGTAAGGGAAAAGCACCTTCTGGAGCTTCATCATCATCTGGAATAGGAAAATGGGGTAAGCAGATCAAGAAATTCTTTCAAGGAGGCCGTGGTAGAGGCAGGCAGCAAGGTTTTCCGCAGGTAGGTTTTCAGCAGGGTCGTGGTTATAGGCCGCCTGTTCCGGAAGAGTCCCAACAGAGTACGGTAGGGCAGCCGTCGGTACCTTCAACTTTCAGATGTTATAATTGTGGGCAGCCTGGACACTTAGCAAGGAATTATCCGTATCCTCGAGAGCAGACTTATGGTAGAGGGACTCAACCACAGCAGCAGCCCTTTCAGCGGTTAGCAGAGCAGGGCAGAGGTTCACCATATCAAAGAGGAGGACGGGTCGAGTGATGGCTATTACCAGAGCTCAGGCGGAAGCATCTAATCTTATTGAAGGTATTCTACCTTTCTTTGATTTTACTGCTAGAGTATTAATTGATCCGGGTGCTTCCCATTCATTTATTTCCGAAGATTTTCTGGATAGCATGGTACTTCCTTTAGAAGAAAAGTCTTGTGAGTTGGTAGTGGAGATTCCTTCTGGAGGGTATTTGTTGACTTCTTGCTTTTTAGAAGAAGTTCCGATAATAATTCATGGGAATCAAATGCCTGCAAGATTATATGCTTTAACATTGAAAGAATATGATGTGATTCTGGGAATGGATTGGTTAGAGGCCTATGGGGCACTGGTTGATTGTAGAAAGAAGAGGGTCAGGTTTTGCAGACCCGGTGGTGAGGCATTTGAATTTCAAGGTATGCCTTTTTACACTCCCAAATTTATTATTTCTGCCCTTAAAGCTAGAAAGTTAATTAATGCGGGATGTGTAGCATATCTTGCTTCTGTTAGTTTGGTGGAGTCTAGTAAGTCTGTAGATTCAGTACCTGTGGTATGAGAATTTGCAGATGTGTTCCCAGATGAGTTGCCAGGTTTAGCTCAGCGTAGAGAAGTTGATTTTTCAGTTGAATTGCAACCAGGCAGTTTACCTATTTCTAAAGCACCATATAGAATGGCTCCAGCAGAATTGAAGGAATTGAAGAAGCAATTGCAGGAATTGTTGGAAAAAGGTTTTATCAGGCCTAGTCAATCACCTTGGGGAGCGCCAGTGTTATTTGTTAGAAAGAAAGATGGCAGTCTAAGAATGTGCATAGATTACAGGCAGCTGAATAAAGTTACAATTAAGAATAAGTATCCACTTCCTAGGATTGATGATTTATTTGATCAACTGCAGTCAGCTAAAGTATTTTCTAAAATAGATTTGAGATCAGGATATCATCAGTTGCGGATCAGAGAGGAGGATATTGAAAAGACAGCTTTCCGGACTAGGTATGGGCATTATGAGTTTGTTGTGATGCCTTTTGGATTGACAAATGCACCTGCAGCATTTATGAATTTAATGAACATAATATTTCATCAGTATTTGGATCAGTTTATAGTGGTCTTTATTGATGATATATTGGTTTACTCAGCATCAGAAGAAGAACATGCAGATCATTTGCGGATTACTTTGCAGATATTGAGAGATCATCAGCTATTTGCTAAATTTAGTAAATGTGAATTCTGGTTGAAGGAGATTCAGTTTCTGGGTCATATGATATCAGGTGAAGGTATTGCAGTGGATCCAGCCAAAGTTGAGGCAGTAATGAAATGGGAAGAACAGAGGACTGTGTTTGAGATTAGAAGTTTTCTAGGTTTGGCAGGTTATTATAGAAGATTTATCCAAGATTTCTCAAAGATAGCAGCACCAATGACAAGGTTAATAAGAAAAGGTGTTCCTTTTGTGTGGTCTTCGGAGTGCAGACGCAGTTTTGCAGAGCTGAAGAAAAGGTTGACATCAACACCAGTTTTAGAAATTCCATCGGGTAGTGGTGGATTTGTTCTATATACAGATGCATCCAAGAGAGGTTTGGGTGCAGTTTTGATGCAGCATAGTAAAGTGATTGCCTATGCCTCCAGGCAATTGAAGAAACATGAGGAGAACTACCCAACTCATGATCTAGAATTGGCAGCGGTGGTGTTTGCATTAAAGATTTGGCGGCATTATTTGTATGGTGAAAAATTTGAGATTTTCACTGATCATAAGAGTTTAAAATATATTTTCTCTCAGAAAGATTTGAATTTAAGGCAGCGCAGATGGATGGAATATCTAAAGGATTATGATTTTGATTTGGCATATCATCTAGGCAGAGCAAATGTAGTAGCAGATGCATTTAGCAGAAAAGTGGTTATGAATCAACTTATGATCAGAGAATGGAAACTTTACGAGAATGTGGCGGAAAATTCCTTATATGTGCCAAGCAGTCAGCGTAGAGCAGTATTAGCAACTAGTGCAGTGGAGCCTTCTCTTTACTGGCAGATAGTAGAGGCACAAAGAGCTGATGCTAATCTAGCAGATATCCTTAGAATAGATGAAGTAAATTTGGGGCGTGATAATGTGGCTAGATTAAAAGGAAGATTGTATGTCCCAGAAGATGTAGAAATTAGACAAAAAGTTTTGGAGGAAGCTCATAGATCAAGGTACACCATTCATCCAGGTAGTACTAAAATGTATCAAGATATGAAAAATCATTTTTGGTGGCCGCATATGAAGAGAGAAATTGCAGAGTTTATAACTAGATGTGTAGTATGTCAGCAAATAAAAGCAGAGCATCAGAAGCCAGGAGGATTGTTACAGCCATTGCCCATTCCGCAATGGAAGTGGGATGATATAGCAATGGATTTCATAGTTGGTTTGCCCAGTTCATCAGGTCATAATGCAATATGGGTTTTTGTGTATAGATTGACCAAGGTTTGCAGGTTATTACCAGTTAGCATGTCATGGTCGGTTGATAGATTAGCTAAGCTATATGTAGAAAGGATTGTACCTTTACATGGAGTACCGGTCACTATAGTTTCAAATCAAGATCCTCGATTTACCTCAGGTTTTTGGAGGAGTTTACAAAGAGTTGTTGGAACAGAATTAAGGTATAGTTTAGCTTATCATCCACAAACAGATGGGCAGACAGAAAGAACAATTCAGACTATTGAAGATATGTTAAGAGCTTGTTGTCTTGTGTGGGGAGGCATTTGGGAGCGTCATTTGGGTCTAGTTGAGTTTGCATATAATAACAGTTATCATTCAAGTATTGAAATGGTACCCTATGAAGCATTGTATGGCAGACCGTGCAGATCACCATTAAATTGGCATGAAGTAGGTGAGAGGCAAGTTTTGGGTCCAGAAATGGTTCGTCAGTGTGCAGAAACAGTAAAATTCATTCAAGAAAAGCTGAAAATAGCCCAAAGTCGCCAGAAAAGTTATGCGGATATTAGACGCAGACCATTACAATTTGAAGTTGGAGATTTTGTATTTTTAAAAGTATCTCCTACTAAAGGTGTATTAAGGTTTAGTAAGAAAGGCAAGTTGAGCCCGAGATATGTTGGGTCGTTTCAGATAAAAGAAAGGATGGGTGAAGTAGCTTATAAATTAGATTTGCCAACAGATTTCACTGATGCTCATGATGTGTTTCATGTTTCAATGTTAAGAAAGTATATCAAAGATCCCACCCAAGTTGTCAGTTATCAAAGAGATGATTTGAAGCCCGATATGTCAATGCCGGAATATCCAGTGCAAATTTCAGGCTACAGAATTCAAAAGCTCAGGAATAAGGAAATTGAGTTGGTAAAGATTAGATGGGAGAACAGACAAGGTGGTGAAGATACCTGGGAACTAGCAGAAGAAATGAGAAAAGCGTGTCCATACTTGTTTGAGTAAGTTTTATTCTTTTTAGGTGATAGTACCATGCTAGTTAAATTGAAATTTTGATAGTTGATTTCCATTTTAAATTTCGAGGACGAAATTTCTTTTTAGGTGATAGTAATGTAACTTTTCGACCGTTCGGATCGTCCTTGTATGGTCGTGAAGGCCAGTGTGTGGCCGATGATGCGAGTGATAGGTGTTTTCTATGTGTTGGGAGATTTTGCTCATTTGTGTTCTCTGTTTCTCGGTTGCTAACGCGGTCGTTTGGAGGGTCGCGATCAGTACGCGACAGCCCGTGGCGCCGCGTTCATGACACCGCTAGTTTAAGTTATCGTGTGCATGTCTGCCGCGTGTCGCATGCTAAGCGCACGGACTGACGTCAACAGGCTTAACGCGACCAGTGAAAGTGTCGTGTTCAGGTTGCGGTTGTTAATGGCGTCGCGTCCTTACCTGCATTGCGTTTTTAAGTAACCCTAGCAGAACAGAGCTGGTGAAAGCTCTGCTCGGCCAGGGGGTTTTTGCTGTGAGAATCTTGGGCGATTCGGCTTGTTAGAGCTTGGTTCGACAAGTTCCTACTGCGAGGACGTTATGTGGAGCGGAGAGAACCTCGTATGGGCTTTGTTCTTTGCGTTCTTCGCGAAGGTAGGGAGATTTCCTATCGTTCGATCCGTAGATTGCTCGTGTGGTGTGGATAATGCGTTTATTGCTTTCTAAACAGTAGATAGCATGCGTAGGAACACATTAAAGTATGAAAATGGAAAGAGAACTATATGTTTTAAAGAGTTTGAGGTGATTTGAATGAAGGGTTCTGGACAGGGTTCGCACCTGCAATCGCGGTCGCTCTGAGAGCCGCGATCAGGTCGCGACACCTTGAATTGTCGCGTTCTGAAGGCGGTCTATCGTGCCGCCGCGACAACAGCCGAATGTTGTCATCCGAGCATAAATGTAAGTGTATGATTATTTGTTCAGCATGATTTATGTTATATAGTGATAGAAAGAGGTGCTTTGGTACTCTCTCGACGCTCGGGGAGCGTGTGGCTTGTGATTAATGTGGTATTTACGTGGTTTGTATGTTAACCATACAGTTTTCGTGCATGTGGTGTGTAGTTAGACGCCTTCCGTGGTTACCTCTTCAGTTGGGAGCCCCAGGTTTTGTGTGAGCCAGGCACGTGAGTGCTCGGGGCTTGTCTCGGTACTGGGTACCGACGAGGTCTTGTCATCTTCCTGGACACCCTCACTCTTGTGTTGAGTAGTACGTCCGGCTGAGGGAAAGACGACAGTGGGACAGCGACTAGAGAGAGTTTGTTGTGTTGTCGCTTGTAGCGCGCTCGTAGTTGGGGGAGACGGACACCAGTAGACGTACTGGACCCCGGCTAGTCCTGTTTTCCAGTGCCTCACTTTAGGGAGCTTGGGCCAGAGTCCCTAAAGGTGTCAGGCATTGGCCTGCGTGGTGTGTGGCCTGCAGGTTGTGGTGGTTTAGTTGGACTCCACAGTTCTTGTACTTGTTTAGTGGAGCGGCAGCTGGACCTTTCGTCCGTGGCTGCGAGATTGAGAGGTTGTCCTGTGTGGTTTGTCCAGGTCAGTAACTGGTGTCGCGAACCAGTTAACGTGGCTCGAGTGTGGCGTTTTTCTACAGTTGCTCGTACACCTGTATGGCTTTGCCGTTTATTTATTTAATTACGTTGATTTCTGTTAAGCGGCAAATGGTAAGTGGTATTTAGAGTTTTATATCCTGCTAGATAATATTATAAATTGTTAGCTTAGCATCTTTTGCTTTGCTATCTGTGTTGTTTTTCTCGGTTTCTAGGGAGTTTCCCTACTGAGCCAGTGACTCGAGAGGCTCACCCCTACCTCCTACCAGGTGAGGGAGATCAGGAGACTTCACACCCATCGTCTAGTGGAGGGTTAGCACCACCAGCAGTGTAATTCTTCTTTTCTGTTGATCACCTCGGGGTATGCCCCAGGTTCTGTTGTAGTTTAGCTACAGTTGTACTATGGTTATGTATAGTCTTGTAAATATTTGTGAGATTGGCAGATCTTATAAATGTTTGAGTTGATTCCTTTATATTTCTACGGGCTCGTGGTTTGGTATCCCTTGTGAGGCTCCGGCCCGTTCGCGGGAGGCGGACTCAAGTCAGGCTTGCTATTAGGTTAGCGGGTCTGAACGGTGAGGACCGTCACACTACGGGCCTAACCTGCCGGCCCACTAAGCTCCACACAACACCCGAAAACCTCGACCAAGGCCCAATGACCCCACATTGGTCATGAGCACCACACCAAAACCAATAAACGCGGATTCAAACTACCACTAAACAACGATCCACGAAGATCTGAAAAACGCGCTACGTTACAGAAATAAAGTACTAAATCACACAAAAATCGATGGCATGACACCCAACTCCTCACAGAAGTGCGTTAGAAGACAGGAATCTCGTAGGCTCAACAACATACAACAAACATGCAGCAACAGTCACACAAACACTCACACGAGAAGGTAGGACCAGCTAGGGTGTGTGGCTTGGCTTCTCGACACCACAGAATCCTCAAACCCTAGCCACGTGTGCACACTCAGATGCTCTCCCTCGCGTCTGGTTCTCGACTGGTTTTTCCCTACGCCAGATGCAAACGGTGGAGAAGGGACCCCATGGAAACCGGCTCGTAACCACCACAAGGGGCACGCACTGAACGGAGTCGCACTCGCCGCTCAGGGTCACCGACAGAATAGCTCAATGCCAATCATCCAGACGGAGCCCAGCTCAATGCCTGGGAGACACCACACAACAAAACATGAAAAAGAACAACACACGCATAGACGGAGATGCTCTCAACATCTGGCACACTGTGTCGGGAGGCGAACATCGCATGCCTAGGCCTCTCTCACAAGTCGGGGCTCAAACTATTGGGACCTACCTGTGGAGTTAACGGCAATCTCGACTGTCGTTAACCAGTGGTAGACGGCACAACCCTGTGCCATTAACCTCGCCTTGACGGCAAGGAACCTTGCCTCCAAGTTTGACCCTTGCCGTCAAGTTCATCAGCTTCCAACAGTTGATACGGCCCTAGGCCACTCTCCAGGGCAAATCCAAGCTCAGAAAACATGATCCGATGATGGGAAATGCTTTCCCTCATCAATCAATATTTATTATAAAGCCAGAAAACACCGATTCAACGCTTGGATCAAGCAATTCACCCTCAAAACCCCGGCATGGAAAACCCTCCCCAAAAACTCGATTAACACATAAATCACATACACATTTAACGCATGAGATATCAAAGGGAGTTTAGGGGTAGGATCCCTACCTCAAAATGCCAAAACCCCAAGAAAAACCTCAAAATCTCGTCGTATGCCCATGAACACCCCGTGAGGTCGATCCTTCAAATCTGCCATTTCCTTGCCCGTTCCAAGGCCGCCACACGCACCGCAACTTCACCACGATCTCCCGTCGGCCGTCGGAAGAAGTGGAGAAGGAAAGAGGTGAAGGTGGTGGTGTGGAATGGGAGAAAAGGTGGAAATGGAGGGCCTCAGGTTACCTTATAAAAATAGGCTCGACACAGGTTGACGTCAACCTAGACTGCCGTCAACCACATCGCCTAGAACTTGACGGCAACATCGATTGCTGTCGAGTTCAACACTCAAAAAATTCCAAAAATCCGAATAGACGACAACATTTGTTGCCGCCAATACCAAGTTGACGGCACACCATGCCGTCGTCAACACAATGCTGACGTCAAGCATCCTTGACGTCAACCAGCACTAATCCGGAAAGGCCCATTAAGGGTCCAATAAGGCCCATGGCCTTAAAACCTCCCCCCCTAAAAGAATTTCACCCTTGACATTCAAACAAAAACAAGGGGAAGAGAACTCACCAAAGAGGCACGAAAATTGCTCACGCATCTCGTACTCCCTTTCCCAAGTTGACTCGCCACCTGAATGTCATTGCCACGCAACACGAACCAGTGGAATCGCTTTGTTCCTCAACCTCTAAACTCGGAAATCCTCAATGTACAACGGAAACTCTAATACTGTCAACACTGGTAACACCTCTATCCACTGTGAACTCGGGAGAATGTGCGACTCATCTGGAAGGTACCTCTGCAACATTGACACATGAAACACATCGTGGATCGCTGCCAACTCTGATGGTAGTTGTAGTTGATATGTTAAACCTCCAACACACTTTGTGATGGTGAAGGGTCCGATATAGCTGGGACTCAACTTCCCACGCCTACCAAACCTCATCACCCCCTTCATAGGGGACACTCTAACAAACACCTGGTCCCCCACCTGAAACTCAAGCGGTCTTCTGCGTTGGTCTGCATAGCTCTTCTGTTGGCTCTATGTTGTCTGAAGCCTCTGCGTGACAAGTTGTACTACCTCCATAGATTGTTGAACCAACTCTGGCTCGGTGACAACACGCTCACCAACCTCAAACCAGTCAAGAGGAGTACGACACGGTCGTCCATACAGAGCCTCATATGGTGCCATGCCGATGCTGGAATGATAACTATTATTATATGCAAACTCAAATAATGACAAGTGAGCTGCCCACGATCCCTGCCACTCTAAACAACAACTTCACAACATATCCTCCAAGGTCTGGATAGTCTGCTCTGATTGTCTATCTGACTATGGGTGGTAGGCAGAACTAAACGCCAGCTCTGTCCCCAAAGCTTTCTAAAAGCTAAACCAGAACCTAGATGTGAAGCGAGGATCTCTATCTGACACAATAAAGATCGACACCCCGTGGAAAGGAACAATCCGCTCCACATAAAGTCTGGCCAACCTACTCACACCCCAATCAGCCCTAATGGGCAAGAACCTGGCAGTCTTCATCAATCTGTCCACAAGCACCCAAATACTTTCATAACCTCCTGATGTTCGCGGCAGTTCACACACAAAATCTGTCGTCACATGGTCCCACTTCCACATGGGAATCTCTAACGACTGAACGAGCCCTCCTGGGCGTTGGTGCTCGGCCTTCACCTACTGACAGGCCAAACACCTAGCAACAAAAGCCGCTATGTCTCTCTTCATCCCAGACCACCAAAACTGTCGTCTAAATCTGTGGTACATCTTGGTTGACCCTAGATGAATCGAGTACTGAGACCCATTTGCCTCCTGCAACATTGCTCTCCTGACAGACTCCTCAGCTGGCACATAGAGTCTGTCGCGGAATCTGACAGTACCGTCATCATGTAGCTTAACCTCTAAGAGCAACAACACTCTGTGTAACTCAGGATCTGCTTGCTGGGCCTCCATAACCTACCTAACAATAGCTGGAGTAACTAGCAAACCGCCTAACATGCACTGTTATCGCCTGGTGGAGACTCTGAAGGACCCCTCTGTTGTAGACTGCCACAACTACCACTCTCTCAACATGAGATAGCTGATCTATGCCTTTCTACTCAGTGCATCTGCAACTACATTAGCCTTCCCAGGCTGATACTCAATACTGAAATCATAGTTCTTCAGATACTTCATCTAGCATCACTGCCTCATATTCAAGTCCCTCTATGAAAAGACATATTACAGTCTCTGGTGGTTGGTGCTATGACGACCCTAGATATTTATGCCCAATAAGGCTCCATATCCAAGTCCGCCTCCCGCGAACGGACCGAGGTCTTGCAAGGGATAGCTTCTACACGTGTCCAGTAAGAATATAAAAGACAACCACAATAGTATAAGACACAAGAAAGTACATGTGCTCATACCTGTATATAACAATTTACAACTGTCCCAATACATTATTACATGTCCAATTAAAGAGTACAACTACCTGGGGCATACCCCGAGGGAGCACAAGCTCACACAACATGACTAACTCTACTGCTGGTAGTACAAGTCTGCCACAACGCCTCCGCAAACCACACAAACGACAAGTCCTGAAAAGAACTGTAGGGGAGTGAGCCTCAACAAGTCACATGCTCAATAGGGATCACCCAAAAACAACACACAAACTGAAGAGACCTCAACCCAGAGGGTCTCACTAGCAACACCGATAGCCAAACCATATTATGTTCATAACAAAACATGATTAACAATAGCTAAACAATAAATCTCACTAGCTAACACAAATCTCGGAAGATAAAAGGGACATCAAGACTAGTACAGCACCACTAGTCCGTTCAACAATTGAATTGCTTAGGTCATAGACCTCACAGGCTAATCATTACATCAACTGGTCCCTAAAGCTACAAGCTTCACCAGAAACCTACCCACAAAGGGTAACAGGACTGACATCAGCTAGCCAATCCACCTCACACGAACACCTCACAACAAAACATAATCGAAAGCTTACCCGAAGATGAGTAAAAACACAACACATGGAAGGTCACTCCACGGACCTCCACAGAACACAAGTCCACCTCAACACCTGAAGGGACTGATACATGAAGTACCACAACACGCATTTACCCACGAAGGGCACAGGTACCTACTGCCACGAGATACCGCAACGGAACCACAACCATAACCATGCCACCACTAGGGCACACCACAACGGCTGAACCTCTACCAACAAGTCATACACAAGCCACAGCCAGTGGCAAAACACGAGTCGAAAAGAATGACGCCACCACACGGGAACAGACTACTAGTTCATGATGCCAGTACCCAACCCGGACAACACAACACAAGAACCACCTCTCAATCTCGTAGCCACGGACTACTCAGTCTAGCTATCACTCCACAAACACACAAAGTAAGTCAACCAACTATGGAGACCAACCAACACCACACCTGCAGGTCACACACCCTGCAGGTCCATGCTTGGCACCTTTAGGGACTCCGGCCCGAGCTCCCTAAAGTGAGGCACTGGAAACACAGGACTAGCTGGGGACCAGTACGTCTACTGGTGTCCATACCCCCAACCACGAGCACGCTACAAGCGACTAAACACAAACTCTCACAAGTCGCTGCCCCACTGTCGTCTTTCCCTTAGTTGGACGTACAACTCAAACACAGGAGTGAGGGTGTCCAGGAAGACGACACAGACCTTTGTGGTACACACCGTACCAGAACACGCCCCGAGCACAACAAACACATGTGCCTGGCTCACACAGAACCTGGGGTACCCGACTGAAGAGGTATTCCGGAATAGGCGCCGGACCACCAAACTCGGAAACACACAAACCACGGTATACATATATATAACCATTATTACAAACCATGATATTAAGTGTCAGGAATAGCTTGTCCTCGGTCACTATGTGACCTACGAGCTAACCTACACAGACACATACAAGAAGCACATTAACTATTAATGACTTGGTCTGTCATTGATCATCTCATGACCTCCATTGCCATATCAAACACAATATATTATAATCACTTAATAACCATACACTAACTCTTACCCTACACATACTTTACTAATTAAACCATCTTAAATAACCTATAAAGGACATCGAAGGACCAAGGCTAGGTTCGCACTGTAACCTTACTGCCCAACCACCACAAACTAACCATAGACGGGCACAAACGTCAAACTATTCACCATGCACACACAAACCACATGCACAGCGCTCAAACCACATAAACACCATGTCAACCTCGTAAACAACATGCTCCTCGAGCGCTACAGGTGCCAATGCACCGCCTACCATTGTCTTGCACAATACACAATGATAATCTGGTAAATACGTTATCATGCACAACCATAAAGCTCTCAGAACTGTTAACGCGATGGCGGACTACTGTCGCCTTCAGAACGCGACACCCCGATAGGTCGCAATCAAAAGCCTAACGCGACGGGTCGGCCTGTCGTGTTCAGAACGCGATATAAGGGTCTGTCACCTTCACATGCAGGAACCCTAATCTGGGATCCCATCACCGGATCTCCCACACAAACCCTGTAAAATGATATAAAAACCTATTTTTCATGCTCCACTCATTATCCTAACATGGTATCTATCGTTTATAAAGCAAATAACGATCTGAACATGCATCACACACAATCCATGGTGAATAACAAGCAAAATTTCCCTACCTTTATGAAGAACGCAAAGAACGGTGATCACCAGCGTTTCCCCCACTCCGTGCGATGTCCTCGCGGCGAGAGCATGCCAAAAACTCAACCAGAACCCCGAATCGCCCGAAAACCTGTGCAAAATGCCTCCCTGGCCGAGTAGAGCTTGCTGAGCTCTGTTCGGCCAACCTTTCTTAAAAACACATCACAGTTGGGAACGCGACACACTCTACTGTCGCGACAAGAATGCAACGTAGGAGGCCATCACCTTCCCACTGTCGACGTCAGCCAGACCGCCCGGTGTGCGACATGCGGCAAACATGCAGACGAAGACCACAAATGGCGGTAGCTAGAATGCGACACCCAGGGCCGTCGCGTTCAGAATGCGACGCCAGGCTCTATCGCGTTCATAGACAGAGAACCTGTGAGCTCTTTGGGCCCAACCTGTCGGCCCACAAAGCCTCACAACCTGCGAAAACTCCTAAAACACAGACTAATGGGCCACACACTGTCCGCCAAACCCGCTAAGTAAGGATCTACGAAGATCCGAAAAATGCGCTACGTTACAGGTGCGAACCACAAATCTCACTCCGTACAAGTAATGACGCCAAATCCTCAAAGCAAAGACCACAGCTACCAGCTCCAAGTCATGGGTGGGATAGCTCTCCTCGTGGGGCTTAAGCTGACACAACGCATAATTCACCACTCTATCATGCTGCATCAAAATTGCTCCCAAACCAACTCCATAAGCATCTGTGCAGACCTCAAAACGCTTCGTGCCTAAAGATAACACCAGGACTGGCGCCAACGTAAGTAGTCGCTTCAACTCTATGAAGCTATGCTCACACTGCTCCGACCACTCAAAAGGTACTCCTTTCCTCGTCAAACGATTCATGGGTGCAGCAATCTATGAAAAATCTCTGATAAACCTGTGGTAATTATCAGCCAAGCCTAGAAAACTACGTATCTCTATCACTGTGCAGGGTCTCTCCCACTGCAAAACTGCCTTGACCTTTGCTAGATCCACAGAAACTCCATCACCTGAGATCAAGTGTCCCAAAAAGTGAACCTACTGCATCCAAAACTCACACCTGCTGAGCTTGGCATACAACTGGTGCTCTTGTAGAGTCTGCAATACGATCCTCAAGTGCTGGGCGTGCTCCTCCTCTGAAGTAGAGTACACCAAAATGTCGTCAACAAACACTATGACAAACTGGTCCAAGTACTGGTGGAACACCCTATGCATCAGATCCATAAAGACCGTTGGCACATTGGTGAGCCCAAATGGCATCACCAAGAACTCGAAGTGCCCATATCTAGTCCGGAAGGTTGTCCTCTCCACATCTGAATCCCTGATCCGCAACTGATAGTAGCCTGACCTCAAGTTAATCTTGGAGAAAACTCGAGCTGGCTGAAGTTGATCAAAGAGATCATCAATCCTAGATAGTGGATACCTATTCTTGATGATCACTTGATTCAACTTCCTATAATTGATACACAATCGCAGGCTACCATCCTTCTTCTTCACAAATAATACTGGAGACCCCCAGGGAGAAAAGCTAGGGCGAATGTAGCCTTTCTCCAACAGCTCCTCCAACTGCCTCTTTAACTCTCACAACTCTACTGGTGCCATGCGGTACGGTGCCTATGCAAAAGGTGCAGTGCCAGGAACAAGCTCAATAGTAAACCCAATCTCTCTAACTGGTGGCAAACCAGGAAGCTTGTCTGGAAAGACATGCATAAACTCACAAACTACCGAAAATGTCCTCCACACCATGAGGTGTCTGGTCAACAAGTACAACAATAGCAAGGAAACCCTGACACCTAGGAGCCAACAACCTCCATGCTCTCAAAACAGAAATCAGAAAATAGGAAGAAAGAGGTACAATACCTTCGAAGTAAAAAGTAGCCTCTTAGGGTATCTAGAAGTACACCTTCTTCTTCCTGCAATCTACCACTGCACCGTACTGCTCAAGCCAGTCCATACCCAGTATCAAATCAAAATCCTACAGCTGCATAGCAAACAAACAAGCTGGCAAGCTCTGACCCCGAATATGCATTGGTACCTCCTCAACATAATACAAGGTAACCACAAAGTCTCCTGTCGGCAGCTCCACAACAAGGGCCCTGGATACTCCCATGTCCAGCTCCTCAAACAAGCTGCATAGCAAACAAACAAGCTGGCAAGCTCTAACCCTGAATCTACACTGGTACCTCTTCAACATAGTACAAGGTAACCACAAAGTCTCCTGTCGGTCGCTCCACAACAAGGTCACTGGACACTCCCATGTCCAGCTCCTCAAGAGAGTCTAAAAAGTCCTCAGAAATAAAAGAGTGGGAAGCACCATAATCAAACAATACTCTAGTTGCACAACCAAAAATAGTCACATTACCTTCCACAAGCTGAGCTGCCTCTGCCTCTGCTCTGGTCATGTGCATGACACGACCCCTAGTCCTCGGCCTACCTGAACTCAAAGTCTATTATTGTTGCTGTATAGGAATCTGCTGCTACTGAGTGCGCAACTGAGGCTGACTCTGGTGCTGAGGGTCTCGAGGTAACAGGGGACAATCCCACGCCATGTGACCCAGCTGGTCACACCGGTAACACCGACTAGTGAAAGAGCGTTGGCCCTACTGCTAAGGCTACCCAATAGGCTATTGTACACTCTCTACTGAAATCTGCCTCCGCTCTGACTGTCTCCTATCATGTCGAAACCTCCTCCTAGAACCCGACCTCAAAAACATCCCCAAGGAGGAAGATGTAAATGAAGTCGTAGTCTTCAGAGTCTGCTAAGAAGTACTCTACTGCTGCCTCTATTGTGATGGACCCACCTGCCCCTGTGCAACTCTAACCTACTCACGGGTCCGCAATGTGTTAGCCTCCAAAGCTACTACTGTCTGATAGGCTGCATCCAAGTCAATGACACGTGCAACTATCAGTGCCTGCCTGAGCTTTGGCCTCAGTCCTCTCACAAACAGCTAGGTCCTCAGGCTCTCATCTACCATAATCTGTGGTGCATAACGCCTCAACTCTACAAATCTAGCTCTGTACTAGGCCACTCTCATCTCACCTTGTGTCAAGTCTAAGAACTGATATAGTCTCTCTGTCCTGACATATGTGGGGCAGAAGGTTCTCTAAAAAACTGTGACAAACTCCTGCCAAGTGATCTGCCTGAGTGGGAGAGACTGAAAAGTGGTCTCCCACTCCAAAGTCCACCAAGCTAAAGCTTGGATCTACAACTGATAGCTCGCCAACAGAACCCTCTCCTCCTCTACACACTCCATGGAATGGAAGGTATGCTCCATAGCGTCTAACCACGTCCGGGATATGTTAGGTCTTGCTGCCCCTTGAACTAGGGTGGCTGAAACTTCAGGAACTCTCTCAATGCCCTCGCGTGACCTCCCTGAGGTACTGGAGCATCACGATGCTGGGCAACTAGCTGTGCCATCCCCTCAAGGAAACGGGTCCAGTCAAACTCAGGCGCAGCTCGAGGAGGGGGTGGTGGTGGCTCAACACCACTATGCGCATCCTACGGTCCAGGCTACGCCTGTTGCGATGGCGGGGCATCTCGAGCCTCCTGCTGAGGTGCTTGCTTAGCCACCTCGTCAACACTGCGTCGCCTCAGTGCCATAATGGACCTATACAGAAGATGCACACAAATTAATACATAAATTACTTCGGTATCGCTTGCTGCCACTATACTCTTCATGCTCTAAGTCACCAGCTTGTGACACTTCCTTATATGTCTCAACAGACCAGGCTCGAATACCAATTGTAATGACCTAGGATCTAAATTACCAGTACCCACTAGTAACCCGAACCCTGAATCGCCACCCACGAGTCGAAGCTCGGAAGGGTTAAAAGAAATGTCTGAGGAGAACATATAAGAAAATGCACAAACCACAAGAACTAAAAACAAACCACTATATTTATAATGTCATGGTACAACTCAGAGCAGATCCAACAAAAGGAAAGAGTACAACAAGAATGTACACAAAAGAGTACCACTCTCAGCAGCTAAGCAGGTCTAGCACCGGAGTGACTCGGCTCCTCAACACATGGAGCCGACAACGAAGCACCTGAAAGGGAGGAGAGTGAGTCTCAAGAAGAGACCCAGTAAGGACACTAACCCCCACTAGAAAACAGTACTACAAGTGCAAAAAAATAAACTACACTAAAGAAACACTGTACTAAATCACACAGAAATCAGTGGCATGACGCCCAAGTCCCCATCAGAGTGCGTCAGAAGATTGGAATCTCGCAGGCTCAACAACACACAACAAACATGCAACAACAGTCACACACACACTCACACGAGAAGGTAGGACCAGCTAGGGTCTATGGCTTGGAGCCTCGACACCACAAAGTCCTTAAACCCTAGCCACGTGTGCACACTTAGACGCTCTTCCTCGCATCTAGTCCTCGACTGGTTTTCCCCTACGCAGAACTCAAATGGTGGAGAAGGTGCCCCACGGAAACCGGCTCGTAACCACCACAAGGGGCACACACTTGACGGAGTCGCACTCAACGCCCAGGCTCACCGGCGGAATAGCTCAACACCAGTCATCCAGATGGAGCCCAGCTCAACGCTTGGGAGACACCACACAACAACACCGCAAAACACAACACACACACAAACAGAGACGCTCTCAATGTCTGGCACACCGTGCTGGGAGGTGAACATCGCATGCTCAGGCCTCTCTCACAAGTCAGGGCTTAAACTACTGGGACCTACCTGTGGAGTTAACGATAATCTCGATTGCCGTTAGCTAGTGGTAGACAGCACAACCCTGTGTCGTTAACCTCACCTTGACGGCAAGGAACCTTGCCTCCAAGTTTGTTCTGAAGAACTTGACAGCAACAACCCTTGCCGTCAAGTTCATCAACTTCTAGTAGTTGATATGGCCCTAGGCCGCTCTCCAGGGCAATCCAAGCCCAGAAAACATGATCTGATGATGGGAAATGCTTTCCCTTATCAATCAATATTATTATAAAGCCGAAAAACACTGATCCAATGCTTGGATCGAGCAATTCACCCTCAAAACTTTGGCATGGAAAACCCTCCTCAAAAACTTGATTAACACACAAATCACATACACATTTAACACATGAAGAAAATCAAAGGGAGTTTAGGGGCAGGATCCCTACCTCAAAATGCCAAAACCCCAAGAAAAACCTCAAAATCTTGCCGTATGCCCACCAACACCCTGTGAGGTCGATCCTCCAAATCCGTTGTTTCCTTGCCCGTTCCAAGGCCACCACGCGCACCGCGACCTCCCCACGAGCTCCTGTTGACCGTCGGAAGAAGTGGAGAAGGAAAGAGGTGAAAGTGGTGGTGTGGAAGGGGAGAAAAGGTGGAAAGGGAGGGCCTTGGGTTGCCTTATAAAAATAGGCCCGACACAGGTTGACGTCAACCTAGGATGCCTTCAACAACACAACCTAGAACTTGACAGCAACATCGAATGCCGTCGAGTTCCACACTCGAAAAATTTCAAAAATCTGGATAGACGACAACATCTTTTGCCGCCAAGACCAAGTTGATGGCACACCATGCCGCTGTCAACACAATGTTGACATCAAGCACCCTTGACATCAACTAGCACTAATCCAGAAAGGCCCATGGCCTTACAGATAGTGTCCTTCTTTATGGTGGCTTGGGCTATGTGTCACGGCAATATGTGAAACAATGTGTAAACAAGTGTGAATGTGCAAGTGACCATGTGAAAGATATGTGCAATGTGATCCATTATGGAAGAATGTGAAAATATGTGAATGTGTTACGTTTGTGTTAAAACAACAAGTTGAGAGTAAGTATTTGTGATTCATGAATGAGTAGAATGCTTATAAGTATCATGTTAGTAGATTTATGCCACGTTAGCATCATGTGAAGGTAAGCATTAGGTGTTAAGGTGTGAAAGCATGTTATAAATGTGTAGATCATGTTAGAATACCATGTGCTATTAGTAATCCATGTGTAGTTGAATAATTCTAAGTATGTTTACATAGTATTTGTTTAATTGTCATGTGAGTCATGTATTAGTTTACTTAATGTGTTACACTTGTGTAGAGTGTATGTGGTAAGTGTATGGATGTGGCCAATAGGTTGCTTTGCTGAGTCTATTGCATAGACTCATTCTTGCTCAATCATACAGGTGAGATAGAAGCTTTAGAGACTGGGGAGCTAGTGAGGAGCGACTCCAAGCATGCCGTCGCAAATTTGAAACTGACCCTAACTCCTATATGTATCATTTTGCATGTCGTTTCAGTTTTCGGGTCATATGTAAACCGCATCCAACTAAGTGGATGCGATTTTGACAATTTTTCCCACCCACATAACCCCTCAATTTTTGTGTAAGTTTGAGTTTAGGTCCACTATGAGACTAGAAAAAGGCGTCCGGTCAAGTGGTTGCGATTTAGACCCAGAATTAATTTCGTCCTCTTTTAATATGTTAACCCTCCTTAAAGTGCGATGATTGGTTCCAACGCGATTTTACTGTGTACCAGAGATTTCTTACTTTGACAAACCTTGATTTTTTGGTTATTGTATGCCTCCTCATAGTGTCATTTATGTCTGTGTGCACCCAAGACCCTAAAAGCTATCAACCACATGTTAAAAGCATTAATTATGTGAATATGATTCTAATGTTCTATATGGAAGTGATTGATCATACACTTCATTTGATTATGCCTCTTTGTCCTTATGATCTAGCTTAATGTTAAACATGTCATGCTATAAGTTGTGCCAAAAACCTGCTTGAAGAGAACATGCTATATTTAGAGATGGGCTTGCTCTGTTTAAAGCTTTCCTTTAATTATCCTTGCTATTTTGTGACTTTCTGAATTTGGACTTTCCTTATTTGACATGCTTTCCGATTATTATATATACTACCATTCTTTGCACGCATAGTAAGAAAGTCTCCGAGTCACGATACTTACACGCTTGCACAATAGGCATATCCTTCTTGGGGGATTGGAAGCTCTCTACTGGACATTCCGTTCTGACAGACTAGCAACCTTTCCACTAAGACCTCTGTAAGTCTCCGTACTCTATGGATTCCCTCGTAGAGACCAAGCTGGTTGTACCATGAAGTTCCTTGGAGTTAGAGAGCACTTTGTTCCGTGTGCATCCTATCATATCTTGGTCAAAGACATTAAAGTTTATGGAGCTTAAAAATAAGCCGTTATGCTATCCGATTGATCTCTCGAGCTATTGTCATATCTTTGAACTCTGTGAATGATCATGTCCTTGTTACTATGAGCTTGTTCTTGGAAATCTATGGCCATAATAAGTATATGTTTGATCGGCACAATGTGGGACTTCGGTCCATTTGACTAATACATGTGCAAATAAGGGCCCTGTCTAGTCCTGGGGAGGAGCGCCCTAACATGCTTATTAACCGTGAGAGTATAGACTTGTGGTGTGTGGCATGACACCGGTATGTGTGTAAGATTTGAATGTGCCATCGTGTGATATGATATGCTTGACCATGTGAATATATGTTATTATGTGATATGGCCAGTCTTCTTGCATATGATACGTTCTTTCTTGATTTCCTCATCCAATGTTTTATGAAAGTCAGTACATGATTCGCTATGATATATGTTGATTATTCTACTCTGTTTCAGTCATTTTAACCTGTTAGTAATGTCATGCATGTCTTGTTGTAGCAACATGATTTTTTAAATATAAATAAATGAGAAAATTCATTATCACATGTGGGATATTTCTACAGAATTAAATGAAGATTTATGTTCAGATATTAAACAATAAGGAGTGATAAAGAATGTGGGTCAAAACATAAATAATTAGGTTGGTCAACACTAAACAAAGTCTTAAGATGAATAAACCCGATAATGATAAAAGTCATTATCGCATGTGCAAACCAACTCGAAATCACACGAAAATTTAGGATGACAAACTAAATAATGAGATACAAATAATAATAAAGAAATTAGAGTCAAAAAAATATGTTTGGGTTAGTAAAATCATAAACTTTGACTTAAGATGATAAAATCCGATAATGTCAAAAACTCATTATCATAGGTAACTAAGTCATGTGAAATAGATGTTTAATGTTCAATCATGTTTATTGGGCTCAATAGGAAGCCAAATATAATAAATTATTATTTAAAGTTCGTGATAACCCAATAACCACCCTTAAAGTGGATTAATTAAGCATAAAAGTGTGTCAAATGGGCCATGGTACAAGTTTAAACCCTAGCCCAATTGGGGAGCACGAATATGCTTTCACTTACCCTCTTAATTGGGGTGGCATTAGAAGGAAATAGTCATATAAAAGAGCTCTAATCATGGTAGGACTCCTACCCTCAATATTAGGAAACTTAAACTCGTTTTTGCACAACCATACCCTTATAAATACATCATAAACCCTCCATGGCCGCCACCAACCTTCTCCCAACCTTGCTTGTAATAACCGGTACGTTCAGATCGAGGTTTACTGGGTTTGGAGGCCAATGTGTGGCCCATTGTTAGACCATGGAGGTTTATGTGAATTTTTATAGGTTTTCTTGGTCAGTTGGGAGGTAGGAGAGCTGGGCATTCCAGCCCAACCAAGCCTCTGTCGGGTTCATTGAGATCGTGTCATATTCAGACGACGCAATTCTCATGTGAACGCGTCTAGTTTCTTCGACGCAATTTGGAGTTAAACGCGCTCTCTTGAGTGGACGCGTTCTCGCACCACCGTTACGTGGCCGTCACTGCATGCGCGCCGTGTGGCGCATGCAGGACGTCGGGGGTTTAGTTGCGTCGGCAATGTCGGACGCGTTTCTAAACGCATCGGGCAGATGCGACGCGATTTAAACCTGTGTTGCTATGTGCTTCTTCTCCTTGGTCGAACAGTGCAACTGCACTGCTTAGCTGGGGAACATGCTGCTGCGGCTGTGAAGGTGATTCTGTGCATTTTTGGTGCGTTTGAAGTCAGATTGGCGTAATTCCGGTGCGAGGACGAGCTTTGGAGCGCGAGGAATCCTCTGGTGGCGTTGGAATTGTGTCTCTTCGTGGGTAGGGGACTTCTACCTATTTCTTCTATGTATGAACTGTGTGATTAGAGAATAAGGGTGTGATTGTGGGAATTGGCTTGAGCATGATAGGGAGAATGTTGGGCATGATAGAAGCATGCTTAGGACTTTGTTTGTGTTGCTATATCCCGCTTAACATGTTTGCATGGCTTTGTGTGGTTTTTCCGGAACGAGGATATAGGGTGTGTTACTGAAGTTTGAAAGGCATCCAATATAGTGGACGCGTTTCATGTGAACGTGTCGCCCATGGCCGACGCGATTCAGTGCTAGGTAGCGTCCTTTATGTTCGACGCGGATTAAGAGTAGAATGGCGGCATCTGTAGTGGATGCGTTTCAACATGAGGCCACTCGAGCTCTATTATTCTGTGGCCAGTTTGTCCGATTTCTGTTCCACATTGCTTGGGCTGTGTTACCAAGGTAATGTAGGGTCTGTATGGGTTGTGTGGACTCATATCGTGATTGGTAACGAGGTGTTTTACGTGGAATTGTGTGCATAGCGAGTTGGGTGTTACGCCTTCCGTAGTTACCTCTCTAGTTGGTTACCCTAGCACCGGGTGCTTAAGGTTTGTCCCGGTAGGGGAGTACCGTCGAGGTTTGTGTCGTCTTCCTAGACACCCTCACTCCTGTGTTTGAGTTGTACGTCTGGCTGAGGGAAAGACGACAGGGGACAACGGCTAGTGTTTGTGGGTGTGCGGCCGTTTGTAGCGCGCTCTTGGTTGAGGGATGGACACCAGTAGATGTACTGGTCCTCAGCTAGTCCTATTCCAGTGCCTCACTTTAGGGTTCTTGGCCGGAGCCCCTAAAGGTGTCAGGCTTGGTCCTGCAGTTGTGTAGCTTGCAGGTGTGGTGTGGTTAGTCTCCACGGTTCTTGTCTTGTTGAGGTGGAGCTGTAGCTGGACCTTTCATCCGTGGCTGCGAGGCTGAGAGGTGTACTTGTGTAGTTTATCTGAGTCTGTGGCTGGTGTCGCAAATCAGTTCTCGTGACTCGTGTTCGGCGTACCCTTCCTTTAGCTTGTACACTTTTATGTGTGCTGCCGTTTATTTACTTACAGCTGTATGTTTAGATGGTTACAACTGTTTCATGATTTACAGTTTGATATAAATTGTGTTTCTCGGCTTTGGGGGAGTTACCCTACTGAGCCAATGACTTGTGAGGCTCACCCCTTTTTCTTCTAGGTGAGGGAGAGCAGGAGGATCACATCCCTCCTCTAGTTCCGGTCAGCGCCGTAGTGGAGTCGGGCCCTCACCACCAGCAGAGTAAAGCTCTTACTTGTGGAGGCCTTAGGGGTTTGCTTTGGCTTTTGTATTGTATGGTGACTATGTATAGAATAGTATGTACATTTCATGTGGACATGTATGAGAAATGTATCTTATATGTGCTTAATGTGTTTCTTTATATTTTCACGGACATATGTGGTTGATATCCCTTGCGAGGCTTCGGCCCAATCGCGGGAGACGGTGTCGTGTCAGACTCGTTATTGGGATAACGGGTTTGAACAGTGTGGACCGTTACAGTTGGTATCAGAGAAAGGTCCATGTAAATATGAAAGAACGGGAAATGTACATAATTGTTCCTTATCATGGTCTTCTGCTGATAGTTGGCCCTGTTTTTGTAATGATATACCTGTGTGTTGTGTGGATGAAATGTGTATGTGCAGGTTTATAATGGCTGATAGGAGAGATTGGGGAGGAGGAGGTGATGATCCTGAGGAGTCTACTCACCAGATGATAGAGAGAATGTGGGAGAGTATCACGTAAATCCGGACAAGGTTGGATCAGCAACTACCAGGTCAGCCCTCCGGAGCAGTACCACCGGTGATGGAGGAGATAATGTGGCAGCATAGTACCACCTTATGGAGTAGAGGCACCCCCTGCAGCATCTTTACCTCCAGTGGTACCAGTGCGGCCAGCAAGTGTGGAGGAGTCCACGATGATGGTGGAGAGGTTCTTGCATTTGCAACCACCAACATATTCAGGAGGTCCAAGTCCGGACACAGCTGAGCATTGGATTCATGAAATTGAAAGGGTGTTTGTCACAATGAGGTGTTCCCAAGAGGATAGGGTCATTTTGGCAACTTATTAATTGAGAGGTTTTGTACAAGAATGGTGGAGACTTAAGATGCAGACCGTGTTCACTGGAAGAGTTGAAGAAACAATCACTTAGCCCGAGTTTCTTGAGGTCTTCAAGAACACTTTCTCCGGTACAAGTTCAGCAAACAAAGAGGGAGAAATTTAGAACACTTCAGCAAGGGAATTTGTCGGTGTTGGAATACCAAATGAGGTTTATGGCCTTAAGTCGGTATGCACCGTATGTGGTGACCAACAACGCAATGATGGTTGAGTACTTTATCCGGGGATTGAGGCCGGAGTTGCAAGATGCGGTTATTCCCTTAATGTGTGGTACAGTGGAAGAGGCAGCCCAAAGAGCAGCAATACTTGAAAGAACCATACAAGCCAGGTAGTCTAGCGGATCGGGATCAAGTGGTGGTAGTTTCTGATTTCCACAGCAGTTCGCGGGAGTTAGCAAAGGAAAGACACCTTCGGGAGGATCGTCTTCTTCGGGCTTTGGCAAGTGGGGCAGCAAGTTAAAGAAGATATTTAGAGGCTGAGGAGGTGGCAAGCAGCAGGGATTTCAGCAAGGTCGTGGTTACAAGCTGGAGGTGGAGGAGTCTCAGCAAAGCACGGCAAGGCAGCCCACAGAATTTCGGTGTTACAATTGTGATCAGCCGGGGCATATGGTGAGGAATTGTCCATATCCAAGGAGAGCTAACTATGGTAGAGGGGCACCACAGCAGCATCAGCAACCTTCAGCAGGGCAAGGGAGAGGCGCACCTTACTAGAGGGGCGGAGGACGAGGATGAGTAATGGCGATTACAAGGGCTCAAGCGGAAGCATCAAATTTGATTGAAGGTATTATACCACTTTTGAATTTTAAGAAAGAACATTGATTGATCCGGGTGCATCTCACTCTTTCATTTCGAAGATTTTCTTGATGTTATGGTGCACCTTTTGAGGAGAGGCAGTGTGAGCTTATGGTGGAGGTTGTTTGGAGATTTTATGCTTACCACATGTTATTTGATGAGTGTACTTATTGTGATACAGGGGAATCAGTTGCTAGATAGATTATAGCTTTGCAGTTAAAGGAGTATGATATGATATTGGTCATGGATTGGTTGGAAGCGTATGGGCAGGTTATTGATTGCAGGAAAAAGAAAGTGAGGTTTAGCTATCAGTTGGAGTTATGTGTGTGAGTTCCAAGGTATGCCATTCTATACCCCTAAGTTTATCATTTCTGCCCTTAAGCTAGGAAATTGATAATGCAGGGTGTGTAGCCTTTTTGGCATATGTAGTTTGGTTGAGGTGGATAAGGCAGTGGATATGGTACCATTGTTAGGGAGTATGCGGATTGTATTTCCGGATGAGCTACCAGGTGTGGCACCACACAGGGAGGTAGATTTTACAATTGATTTGCAGCCGGGTAGTATGCCCATTTCCAAGGCACCATACAGGATGGCACATGCAGAATTGAAGGAGTTAAAGAAGCAATTGCAAGAGTTACTTGAGAAGGGATTCATACGGCCGAGTCATTCACCATGGGGAGCACCGGTCTTGTTTGTAAGGAAGAAAGATGGTAGCATGAGGATGTGTATAGATTACCGCCAGTTGAATCAAGTCACCATAAAGAATAAGTATCCATTTCCATGCATTGATGATTTATTTGATCAATCGCAATCAGCAAAGGTGTTCGCCAAGATAGATTTGAGATCGGGGTATCATCAATTGAGGATTCAGGAGGAGGACATTGACAAGACGACATTTAGAACAAGGTATGGGCATTATGAGTTTGTGGTTATGCCATTTGGGTTAACCAATGCACCGGCGACATTTATGAACTTGATGAATCAGATTTTCCATCCATATTTAGATCGGTTTATTGTGGTGTTCATTGATGACATTTTAGTATATTCAACCTCAGAAGAAGAACATGCAGATCACTTGAGAGTTACATTACAAACATTAAGGGAACATCAACTTTATGCAAAATTTAGTAAGTGTGAGTTTTGGCTTAAGGAGATACAGTTTTTGGGGCACATTATCTCAGGTGAGGGTGTTGCTGTAGATCCAGCAAAGGTGGAGGTTGTTATGAAATGGGAGGAGCCAAGACAGTGTCGGAAATTCGAAGTTTCCTTGGAATGGCCAGGTATTATAGGCAATTATTCAAGATTTCTAAAATTACAGCACCATTAACAAGGCTTACCAGAAAAGGGGTACCATTTACACGGTCAACGTGCATCCGATTGCAGGCGTAGTTTCATGGAGTTGAAGAAGTGGCTCACTTCAGCCCAATATGGAGATACAGCAGGACGAGGTGGTTTTGTGATATATACGGATAATCCAGGAGAGGACTTGGGGTAGTGCTTATGCAACATGGGAAAGTGGTGGCGTATGCATCAAGGCAATTGAAGCGTCATGAAGAAAATTATCCTACACATGACTTGGAGTTAGCGACGATTGTCTTTGCATTAAAGATATGGCGGCATTATTTGTATGGGAAAAGATTTGAGATATTCACGGACCACAAAAGTTTGAAGTATATCTTCTCCCAGAAGGACTTGAATTTAAGACAGCGCAAGTGAATGGAATATCTCAAATATTATGATTTTAGTTTAGCATATCACCCAGGTAAGGCAAATGTAGTAGCGGATGCTTTAAGCAGGAAGGTGGTTATGAGTCACATTATGATGAAAGAATGGAAGTTATATGAAGACGTGGCAGAAAGTTCTTTGTTTGTACCAAGCAACCGACGAAGAGCCATGTTGGCTAGTAGCACCGTGGAACAGTCTTTGTATTGGCAAGTTATAGAAGCTCAAAAGGAAGATGAATATTTGGCCGACATTGTGAAGATGGAAAATGTTACAATTGATGATGATTGTGTTGTACGGTTCAGACATAGGTTGTATATTCCAAGTGAAGCTGGTGTAAAACAGAAAGTGTTGGAGGAAGCACATCGATCCAGGTACACCATACGTCCAGGAAGCACTAAAATGTACTAGGATTTAAAGAAATATTTTTGGTGGCCAAGCATGAAGAAAGAGATAGCAGAGTTTATAGCAAGATGTGCGGTGTGTCAACAAGTTAAGGCGGAGCATCAAAGGTCGGGTGGCGTGTTGCAGCCATTACCAATACCACAATGGAAGTGGGATGATATCTCAATGGATTTTGTTGTAGGTTTGCCCAGGACAGCGTCAGGCCATAATGGCATTTGAGTTTTTGTTGATCGATTGACAAAGGTATATAAGTTATTAGCAGTTAGCATGTCATGGGCAGTGGATCAGTTGGCAAAGTTGTATGTTGAGAGAATTGTACCATTGCATGGGATACCAGTTACTATTGTTTCAGATAGAGATCCCAGGTTCACATATGGTTTTTGGGGAGTTTGCAGAGGGTTGTAGGCATGCAGTTGAGGTATAGTTCCGCATACCATCCCTAACCGATGGACAAACGGAGAGGACAATTCAAACTATAGAAGATATGCTCGAGTATGTTGTTTGTTTGGGGAGGTGGATGGGAGCAACACCTTGGTATGGTTGAATTTGCCTACAATAATAGTTATCACACAAGCATCGGTATGGCACCGTATGAGGCACTTTATGGAAGACCCTGTAGGACACCGCTGAATTGGCATGAAGTGGGTGAAAGGCAGGTAATGGACCAGAATTAGTGCAACAATGTGCAGAAATCAGTTTATTAAGGAGAACTCCAAATGCTCAAAGTAGACAAAAGAGCTACGCGGATGTCCGCGTAGGCCCTTACAGTTTGAGGTTGGAGAGTATGTATTTTTGAGAGTTTCCCCCCACCAAAGGTGTTCTAAGATTCAGCAGGAGGAGCAAGTTGATCCCCAGGTTTGTGGGACCATTCCGGATTTTAGAAAGGATCGGAGAGACGGCTTATAGGTTTTGAGCTTCTAGCAGACTTCGCGGATGCTCATGAAACATGAGGAAGTATATCCGAGATCCTTCTCAAATTTTAGTTATCAGTGGGATGATTTGAAGTCGAATATCACCATGCCAGAGTATCCGGTGATGATCACAGGCAGGCGGACATAGAGATTGAGGAATAAAACCATCAAGCTAGTGAAAATCCGGTGGGAGAACAGGCAAGTGGTGAGGATACTTGGGAGTTAGCCGAAGAGATTTTCAAGACGTATCGTATTTGTTTGAGTAAGCATTTTTTTTAGGGTGATAGTTGTATGTGCTTTGAATTGTGTTTACACTTATCTCTTTAATTTTGAGGACAAAATTCTGTTTAGGTGATAGTAATGTATAATCGTTACATTCGGATCGAGGTTTACCAGGTTTGGAGGCCAATGTGTGGCCCATTGTTAGACCATGGAGGTTTATGTGAATTTTTACAGGTTTTCTTGGTCAGGTGGGAGGCAGGAGAGCTGGGCATTCTAGCCCAACCAAGCCTCTGTCAGGTTCATTGAGATCGCATCGTATTCAGATGATGCGATTCTTATGTTAATGCATCTGGTTTCTTCGACGCGATTTGGAGTTAAACATGCTCTCTTGAGTGGACGCATTCTCGCACCGCCGTTACGTGGCCGTCGCTGCATGCGCACCGCATGGCGCATGCAGTAACGTCGGGGGTTTAGTTGGTAGGCAATGTTGGACCGCGTTTCTAAACGCGTCGGGCAGATGCGACACGATTTAAAGCCTGTGTTGTTATGTGCTTCTTCTCCTTGGCTGAACAGTGCAACTGCACTGCTCAGCTAGGGAAGATGCTGCTGCGGCTGTGAAGGTGATTCTGGGCGTTTTTGGTGCGTTTGAAGTCTGATTGGCGTAATTCCGGTGCGAGGATGAGCTTTGGAGCATGAGGAATCCTCTGGTGGCATTGGAATTGTGTCTTCTTCGTGGGTAGGGGACTTCTACCCTGTTTCTTCTATGTATGAACTGTGTGATTAGAGAATAAGGGTGTGATTGTGGGAATTGGCTTGAGCATGATGGGGAGAATAGTTGGGCATGATAGAAGCATACTTAGGACTTTGTTTGGGTTGCTATATCCTGCTTAGCATGTTTGCATGGCTTTGTGTGGTGTTTTCCAGAATGAGGATACAAGGTGTTTACGGATGTCTGAAAGGCATCCAATACAGGGATGCGTTTCATGTGAATGCGTCGCCCATGGCCGACGCGATTCAGTGCTAGGTAGCGTCCTTTATGTCCGACGCGGATTAAGAGTAGAATGGCGGCGTTTGTAGTGGACGCGTTTCAACATGAGGCCACCTGAGCTCTGTTGTTTTGTGGCCAGTTTGTCCGGTTTCTGTTCCACATTGCTTGGGCTGTGTTACCAAGGTAATGTAGGGTCTGTATGGGTTGTGTGGACTCATATCGTGATTGGTAACGAGATGTTTACCGGGAATTGTGTGCATAGCGAGTTGGGTGTTATGCCTTCCGTAGTTACCTCTCTAGTTGGTTACCCTAGCACCGGGTGCTTAAGGTTTGTCCCGTAGGGGGTATACCGTCGAGGTTTGTGTCGTCTTCCTCAACCCCCTCACTCCTGTGTTTGAGTTGTACATCTGGCTGAGGGAAAGACGACAGGGGACCTGCTAGTGTTTGGGGTTGCGGCCGTTTTAGCATGCTCTTGGTTGAGGGATTGACACCAGTAGACATACTGGTCCTCAGCTAGTCTGTTCCAGTGCCTCACTTAGGGTTCTCGGACGAGCCCCTAAAGGTGTTAGGCTTGGTCCTGCAGTGTGTAGCTTGCAGGTGTGGTGTGGTTAGTCCTCTAAGGTTTCTTTGTCTTGTTGAGGTGGAGCTACACCTGGACCTTTCATCCGTGGCTGCGAGGCTGAGAGGTGTACTTGTGTAGTTTGTCCGAGTCTGTGGCTGTTGTTGCAAACACAGTTCTCGTGACTCGTGTTCAGCGTACCCTTCCTTTAGCTTGTACACTTTACGTGTGCTGCCGTTTATTTACTGATAGTTGTAGTATCATGTTTAGATGGTTACAACGTTTCATGATTTACAGCTTTGATATAAATTGTGTTTCTCAGCTTTGGGGGAGTACCCTACTGAGCCAATGACTTTGAGGATCACCCCTTTTTCTTCCAGGTGAGGGAGAGTAGGAGGATTCATGTCCCTCCTCTAGTTCCATCAGCGCCGTAGTGGAGTCGGGCCCTCGCCACCAGCAGAGTAAAGTTCTTACTTGTGGAGCCTTGGGGGTTTGTCCCAAGCTGTTGTATCTTGTATGGTGACTATGTATGGAACTTAGTATGTACATTTCATGTGGACATGTATGAGAAATGTATCTTATATGTGCTTAATATGTTTCTTTTATATTTTCACGGACATATATGGTTGATATCCCTTGCGAGGCTTCGGCCCGATCGCGGGAGACGGTGTTATGTCAGGCTCGTTATTGGGATAACGGGTTTGAACGGCGTGGACCGTTACATTGCTAGATGTGGGTGGATCGGCTAGGAGCAAGAAGAGGAGCTCTAGAGTAAAGATTTGGATGTTCTTCATCAAAAAATGTGGTTCTTCATCCCCTTTGCAAAAGACATTCAAAAGGTAGGTAATCTTAGGCCAAACTCTAATTAAACTTGTTCATAGATACCTCTCCATGTCCCAAACATGTTAGACAAGTTTTTCCCCAATTTATATCATGCATATGCATCGAATTAAAGCCCTAAAGTTTTAGTTTTTGTGTTCATACGAGTCACATGTTCTTGGTATTGTATATCTTAAATCCCTTATCTAAAATTCATGAAACTTTGACTGCAGATTATTCAACATGTTAGGAAGGATTCCCCTCTATTTTTCTCTAATTTTTTATGCATTGGTTTGATCATATTAAGCATTTTCCAAGCATACTGCAAATTAGAGCTTTTTGGTCATAAAATTAAAATTCACGCATCCCTAAGTCAAATTTATTTAAATAAAATATACAGAGACCTTCTCCATCCTATTTATGACAAGTTTCATGTTGAAAGTTTTGACTAAAAATGATTAGAAACATGTTTTTAAAGCATAACCAATAAATTGTGTTTTCTGTAAAAATTTGGTCTTAGTTTGGGCACACAACGCCCTCAGCTTCTATCAGACCCACCCTGCCGCAACGCACCACCTGTCTTTTTGAATTTAAAAAATCCCGCCAGAATTCTCTCTTGGCGCACCGCGCCCCCAATTGGCTCATTGGCTTTTGTTATTTATTTTATTCTTTCTCTTGTTTTCTGCACAGAAACCCCTTACTTCTATTTATTATTTGAAATAGGCCAACCAGTAGTGTTTTTAAACCTTGAATAATCTGATTAAGTCTGATTTAGTTTGATTAACCTAATTAAGTCTTATTAAACCTGATTAAGTCATATTTAAGTATGATTAAGCCAGATTAAGTCTATTTAAAGCCTAATTAAGCTTGATTAAGTGTTATTAAGCTCTGATTAAGTATGATTAAGCTAGATTAAGTCTATTTAAAATCTTATTAAGCTGATTAAGGGTCTGTTTGATAGCACTTAGTACATATCTAATATTTGAGCGGTCAGATATGGGACTTTTAGACCGTTTGATAAATTTCTGAATGTACATCTGAACTATGTCTACCCTCTTAAATTACCTCTAAAAAAAAAGTGGTTTGGTTCACTTTTGTTGTTCAGATCTCAGGACGTTCAGCTCCATCCTCGCGAGGGCTCCGCGAGCTCCTGCGGCGAGGGCTCCTAACGGCTCCCCCATCCTCGCAAGGCCTCCTGCGGCGAGGGGCTCCTGCGGCTCCCCCATCCTCGCAAAGGAGATCCCCGGCGCCTCCATCGACATCCTCGCGAGGGAGATCCCCGCGGGTTCCTCCGCTGCTCCTCCGTCGCCACTGGAGTCTCCCCATCGCCGGTAGTCTAGCTCTCTCCCCCCCTCCCCTCCCATCGTCACTCTGCTGCCGCCTCCCCAGACCGTCACCGTTGTCCCTGTCCCCGCCCCCTGCCCCCTCCTCCTCCCTCCCTCCCCCGCCAAGGAACGTCCAGCTGTCTCCACTTCCACCAACGTCCCCAGCACCCGGAGACCTCCAGACCGGCCGTTACCCATCCTCTATTGTGCCCAGCCAGAACTGTCTCTCCCTCTGCCGGCGATGTATTTGTGTCTGATCTTGGCAGCCAGAACTTCTTCTGAGTTGTTGTTTCCTCTGCGTTTTTTCCATTGGAAAAGAAGTTATTGTTATGATAAAAGAAGTTATCGTGAAGTACATGGTTAGTTTGGAGGATCTTGGTTAAAACAATTCCAGATCAATTTTTTAACCACACACAGTAAGTGTGGATTTATTCCGGAATATGGAAGGTCAAGCTTTGATAATATATTAGAAGCCAAATTGACAAATTCTTATGATCAATCAATATCAGTGCGGTCTGTTAGAGCTCTCACTCTTGATGGAATGCAGTGATTTCTTTTTTACTTGCTCCATAGATATTCTCTTCTTCTAGCTGATATCAAGCTTTTCTTTGAGGTCAAGTTTCTCATGCAAGTTGTTAGAACCCCATTGATTTCCAGCTTCCTTTTTGCCTGCACATCATATTGGGTTTTTTTCATGAGCTGCCACCACCTTCATGTTTATTGTTGCTGTCTTCTGTCATTGTGTAAGGATCTGGGCTGTTCGTGAGCACAGGGGGCATCTCAATGAAGAACCTGATTCTATTACATACCATGTTGCTTACCTGTCAGCAGAAGAATTAACAAATCTGGATTTACTACACAGGATCTCATATTGTCATTACCAAGTTCTTGTGCAGACATACATCTTTCTTTTCCTTTGCAGAAATCCCTGTTCACATTTCTGTGTATTTGCTTGTTTCCTGGTTATGGACCTTCCGGTCCCTGTGGGCACACATACTATGCTTATTATTTGATGCCAATGACTGATGCTGCGATTTTTCTAACCTTTTGCCTTTTTGTTATAGCCTTGTCAATGACTTTTCACTTTGTTTTATCCCATGAATAAGCCTTGTATGAACATCATTTTATCCAGGGTTGCTATTTTTATATGTTTAGCCATTCAAGTAGAATGTGCAAGTGCTAGAAATATGAAACATTTGATCACTTTTTTGGACTCAAGTCATTTTTATTTTGACAACTTCTTTCATGTTTCCCTTTAAAATGGTTTCGATTCCATTGTAGATTTTGCAAATGGCCCTGCACACAAGGCCACCGTACAAGACTCCAATATCTAAAAGAGGGGAAACCACAAGAAAATTCACTGGCATTTCTCTCGTGTAGAAATCAGGTGTAATATAAAATATATTGAGAGCATGAAACAATGTCTCTACTGAGATAGATCAAGATGAGGTTATTTCGCTGTTGTAGAACACTGTCGAACCACAAGTTATTTTGACATCTTCTTTCATGTTTCCCTTTAAATGGTGATCGATTCCATCACAAAGATCTACAGTCTGCAGTATTTTTTATAATGTCTTTTGTGTTTATTCCTTGCAGGAGATTATGAGAGATTTCAATAGAAACTGCATGATCAGCTATTCTGCATATAAGAATATTTTCCAGATATGGGCACTCGGAGAATATCGCAGCCATGTTCTTCTCGCCTCCACAAGACATTGACACATGCAAATTTTCTACCTTTATGTTATCATGTAAAGAACTGGTGTGTGAAATATGTTCCCATATTGTAATCAACTGACAAGCAAACCTTGTGTTTTGTTCTATTTGATAATAGGTTTGTTTCAATCTCAACTGTGTTTAAGGTTCCATTCAAATTCTCCTCATTTCAAGTCTGTCATGATTTGTATAGCTTGCATTGAAAATATTTTCTGACTTTATAAACTTTAACATATTCACTATGAAGATGAGAATACTAGTTATGTTTGCGTTGGACCTGTCAACAAGGTAGTTTAGACTGCCTTTTCTTTTGTGGGGAAAAAATGTAAAATATTAAGTGATTATATGTAAAAAATTGTATTATATACAAATACCATACTCTTTTAACTTTAGTAATATAAAATAAAAGCCACAAATTTATGGATATTTTAGTATATAGGGGTGTTTATGTAATATATAAAATTATGGACTTATATGTAATTATAAGATAGTTGAGAGATGTATATATAAATTATGGGAAATAAAATAAATTTAGACATATTCTTAAGCATATAAAGATATTTATGTGAAAAAATATATTAATTCAGATCTCAATTAAGTTGGTTATCAAACAACTCTTAATAGAAGTCTAATATATTTTAAGTACTTATTAAATTACAGATTTAGACAATAGATAGTAAATTAGACTTTAGACATTTTAATTAAGTGTTATCAAACGCCACCTAAGTGTTTATAAGCCCTAATAAAGTCTAATTAAGCTTGAATAGTCCTATTATTTAATTAAGCTTTATTAAGTTGATTAAGTCTTAATTAACTCTAATTAAGTCTCGTTAATCCCTAATTAACCTTGATTAAGTTTAATTAAGTTTAATGAAGCCATGATTAAGCTTGATTAAGTTCTATTAAGTTTTTATAAGCATGATTTTCATACCTCCAGCAATATAAAATTTGTTTAACCCATTTGTAAAGACATTAATAACTTGAAATCTTATTCTATATTCTTATGGTATGATCATGTCTCTGTTACTATATGATTGATCTGATTCATCATCTTATGTTCATTTTATGGTTAAAATTATAGCTTAAACTTGAATGAAAATTTGCTTGGTGATATGGCATGTAGAGAACCTTACCTTAACCATGCATAGCTTTTAATCTATTCTACATGTTACATAATGGTCTTGCTTTATTTGGAGTTTCTTGATTTTAAACTTGTCTTATTAGTTACTTCCCATGGTTGTCATAATTCCCTTGCTATTCTATAGCACACTTGATTTGGCAAGTTTTCGATACATGTTACACTTGTACATTTGCACAAGTTAGGCAACCCCTTCTTGACAAATTAGAACCTCTCTGTTGGACATTCCGTTCTGGCAGACTAGGAACTTTTTTGTTAAGACCTCTGTAAGCCTCCGTACTCCATAGATTCCCTCATGGAGACCGAGCTGGTTGTACCATTGAAGTTCCCAGGAGATAGTGTGCACTTTTCTTTCTCATATTACTCTCTCGGCATTAGTCCAAATTGAATGACAAAGACATTAGTGGGATTGTTAAACTTAAATTACACCTAATCACTTTCTTTACAATCGTGATCTGAATCTTTGTCCTTGACATGATAGTCTTGAACTCTCTTGACCAGTCCTTCCTATTACACACATTACCTTCTTGTGATACGTTCTTAAAGTACATTAATGATATTGAGTCATGGACTCAAAACTCGTTCTCGTCACCCATGAGTCGACGGGCTCATTGGGACACATGCAGTGTTGCGCAATACGAAACCTAACTGAGGGCCTGTATATGGTCTTGGAGATTCTAGCAAATCATGTTACCTATGGGTGTGATTGTCGGATTCGCACCCGACAAAGTCTTGTTTACCCCAAGGTGTTAATTGCTCAGTTTCCCAGAGATATTCATTACCCCAGGAGTTGATGTTAAGCTGATCCCCTAACAAAGTCGTGTTGCCTGGCTTGGTGCGGAATCATGATTGGTGCTTGGCATGGCACGTACTTGTTACGTGTGATACACTTGACTTGACTGGTTACTTGCTACTGCGTGCTGATCCTTAACCTGAGTGGTAAAGGGACGTACTTTCTTGAGGCACTAGTAGACCCTTCGTGATATGAAAAGTACATTCTTGTGGAGTGCCCAAAACGGGTTACTCAAAATGCTTGCTAGTGAATTGTTCTGCGTGCTTACACTTCCCATTGCTATCTTGGTCTCGTGAAAGATACTCTTGTGATTTTCTTGAATGAAAGAACTTTCTTGTACAATCCTGACTGTTCCCTCTTCAGTGATATTGACACATGAGTTATTCTGACCTTCTTGAACTATTGACCATGTTTATTACTTCCAAATGTGAATACTCCCTTGTATATGCAATATACCTTCTAGCGTGATAATCTCTTTGGACATCGCTTGAACGCATTGCTAATTATGTTTTCACTGGATTTATCATGCATGTTAGAACATCTTGTTTATAGTCATGCCTGCCTGAGTAAAATGTTAACCACTTATATCATTGCTCGCACATCGAGATGTAAATCCTACTGGGCTAGTTTGCTCATACCTGCTTCCTAACATTTTAGTTAGTGAAGAGGAGTATGTTTAATGATGGGATTTGTGGCCGCGAGCATGAAGTACCTTTTAGAGAGTCTCTCTTTATTCTAGTTAGTGAGAGATTGGTAATCGTGTAATTTTATCTTTCTTGAGAGATAGCTAAGACTAGTAGTTAGAGAGTTGTTCTTATTTTGACATTGGAGATTGTATTATTCATTTATTATGATGAATACAACTTTGATTATTGAATTATGAGCCCTAATGGTATTAGTCATTTTCTATGGCTTCTGAATGCATGCTTGTTCGTTGCGTCTCCTGGTTTATTCCGCTGCTAAAAATCAGGGGCGTGACACTTGTCATCATGTTCTTGTAGAGATTCTGCTTATTAAATTGTTATCACGTATATTGAGATGTAAATCTTACTGGGCATTAGCGCGCTCACACCTATTTTCCTAAACATTTTCAGATAGTGATGATGAGGCTATGGATAATGAAGGGGAAGGGCAAGAGTGAAGAGCACCATAGATATCATGCAACTATGGAATAGAAATCTTAGAATTTGAAATAGAGTCTGTAGTAGATTATTTTACTTGAGTCTATTAGTATTTGAACAATGGGACCTATGTCGGCTGGAGTTTTATGGATGTAATAAGGAGTTGTTTTTGGAAGTAATATTGGCATATTGTTTAATATTATCATCACATTCTCTACATATTTTCTCTATTTATGATCCGAATACAACTACGCATTCTAAAATTTTGCGCCAGGACGTGACAGTTTTATTGGTATCAAATCTTTAATTCTTTAAGGTCCTAAGAGAATAGAAATTATGATGAAACATGTCAAGACCACATGTGTCAAATTATCATACCTTATGTGAGCTTGGGTAGAGCCATGGGGGAGGGATTATATGTGTTATAATTAGATTCCTAACTAGTATTATCATCCTGAAGGTACTTAACACTTCAATGGCTGTCGATCGCGTGTAGGAAAGAAACATGCAACAGACACTCCAGAACCTAACCCAAGCAATTTTGCAAGCCACCTTGGGTGGTGTAAACCGTGGAGTTGGTAAACTCCACAAGAATTTTCATAGTATGAACCCGACGAGGTTCAAGGGTAGTACTGATCCAGACACTGCTGAGCACTGGGTTAAGGAGATTGAGAGGGTATTTAGGGTCATGCAGTGCAACAACCAAGATAAGGTACTACATGCAACTTTCCAATTGGAAAAAGATGCCAGGGCATGGTGGGAGTCGGTAGAAGCAACATTGCAAGGTCAACAAGTGACTTGGGAACAGTTTGTTGAGCACTTCAACAATAAATATTTTTCTGAAAGAGTTCAAGAGAGGAAGGCCACCAAGTTTGTAGCCTTAAAACAACGCGGGCTTACTGTAGCTGAGTACGAGACTCAGTTCTCTCGATTGGCCTGATATGCTGCTCATTTGGTCGGGACCGAGTGAGTGAAGGCCAAACGGTTCTCGAATGGCCTGAGGCCCCAATTTATCACTCAACTGGCACCAATGGACGTCCAGATCTATGCTAACATGATAAAGAAGCCAAATACTGAAGGATGCTATGGAGACTACATAAAGAATCAAGGGAAAGACTATAAAAGGGAACATGTATCTGCACTGGAAGATTCCAACCGACCATTGGGAAGAAAAGGCCCCAGTGGTGGTTTGATGGAACAACAAGACAAGAATCCGAGGAAAGTAGGCAAGCAACTGGCACTGGTCCCCTCAGAAAGATGTAAGTACTGTGACAAGGGTAGTCATCGATATGAACAATGCTGGAGAGCTCAAGGCAGATGCTTACGCTATGGAAGCCAAGACCACAGGTTCTCTGACTGCCCCTTGATCAAGGAGCATACCCCGCAAGATAAGCATCCGAATAGACAAAGGAGGCAAGGTCGCCTACAAGACATACTGAAACCAGAGTTTGTTGAGGAAGGAGGAGTGGTGGAAGGTACTCTTAAAATACTTTCAAGATCTACTTTTGTTTTATTCGATATTGGAGCCACACATTCATTCATATCACAAGAATTCACTGACACCCTATCTATGAAACCGATACCAATGAGTGGTGAATTTCTAGTCACAACACCCCTTGGGCAAGGAACCAAGCTTAGCCAATACTTTCCCTCTACTGATGTTGACATCAGAGGAAGGAACCTACCAACCAACCTAGTATGCATGGCCATGGATCACTATGACGTGATTTTAGGAGCGGATTGGCTGACTCAACATGGTGCTAGCGCAAATTACAGGAAGAGTAGAGTAACTTTTAGCTTGTTTACTCAGGAGCTAAAAATCGTAAACATCTATCCCTTATCTCTGCCCAACTATGGAATAGAAATCTCGATTGGCCTGATATGCTGCTCATTTGGAAGAGCTACCCGGTATTCTCCTGAAAGAGAAGTAAATTTCTCTATTTCATTACTACCAGGAGTTGCCCTAGTCTCTAAGGCCCCCTATAGAATGTCACCTACAGAGTTGGAAGAGTTGAAGGAGCAATTAATGGAATCGTTAAAGAAAAAGTTTATCAGACCAAGTACCTCACCATGAGGAGCCCCTGTACTGTTTGTCAAGAAGAAGGACGATTCAATGAGACAGTGTATTGATTACAAACAGTTGATTCCTCACAATAAAAAACAAGTATCCCTGCCAAGAATTGATGAACTATTTGATCATATTTCTAAAACTAAATACTTTTCTAAGATCGATCTCAGATCTGGCTACCACTAGTTGAGGATTTCGGAAGAAGATATTTACAAGACGACCTTCAAGAGCAGGAATGAGCATTTTGAATTTGTTGTCATGCCTTTTGGACTAACAAATGCCCCTACAGCTTTCATGCAGTTAATGAATGATGTGTGCCGACCATATCTTGATAAATTTATGGTGGTGTTCATTGATGATATCTTGATCTATTCTAAGACTAAGGAAGATCATGAGGAACATTTGAAGATAGCTTTACAATTGTTAAGGGATGATCAACTGTATGCTAAGTTGAGCAAATGCGAGTTTTGGTTAGAGGAGGTGTCCTTTTTAGGGCATGTGATCACTAAGGATGGAATTGCAGTGGATCCATCTAAAGTGGAGGCTGTAATGAATTGGGAGAAACCTACTAATGTGACAGAAATAAGAAGCTTTCTGGGATTGGTAGGCTACTACAGAAGATTCATTAAAGATTTCTCCAAAATCGTTGTGCCTCTAACTAGATTGACCAGGAAGGAAAATCCATTTATATGGACAGAAGAGTGTGGGAAGAGTTTCTGCACTCTAAAGAAATGTTTGAATACGACTCTTGTCCTTGCCCTACCCACTGAAGGAGGAGGATTCGAGGTGTATACTGATGCGTTAGGCATCGGATTTGGTTGTGTACTGATGCAATCAGGCAAGATGATAGCATATGCCTCTAGGCAACTGAAGATACATGAAGTTAATTACCCTGTCCATGATTTAGAGTTAGCAACGGTGGTGTTCGCATTATAGATTTGGCGACACTATCTATATGGCAAACAATTTAAAGTATACTTTGATCACAAGAGTTTGAAGTACCTCTTTTTACATAAAGAACTTAACATGAGACAACAAAGATGGTTAGAGTACTTAAAACACTTCAATTTTTTCATATAATATCACCTAGGAAAAGCCAATTCCGTAGCGGATGCTTTGAACAGGAAGCTTGTGGCGTCACTAGCCAATATAATAGTTGGAGAGTGGCGATTGCTAGAGCAATTAGCTAAGCTAGACCTGAATATAAAGGAGGAAAATGATCGTGTGTTGATTGCTGACATCAGCATACAATCATAACTTTTTACATAAATCAGAGAGCAACAAGGCAACAACCCTGTCCTGGTAGAGATCAAGGAGAAGATTGATTAGAGGCTGAATTTCACCATATATGAAGATGGCAGACTTGTATTCAGAGGAAGAACTTGTGTATCAGATAATGAAGAACTGAAGAGGAAGTTGATGACTGAAGCTCATAGATCTAGGTATACAATCCATCCTGGAGCCACTAAGATGTATCAAGATGTGAAAAGAACTTATTGGTGGCCGAACATGAAAAGAGAGGTAGCTGAGTTTGTGGCATGTTGCTTGACTTGTTAGCAAGTTAAGGTAGAACATCTCAGACCAGCATGTGTGTTACAACCCTTGGACATACCTGAGTGGAAGTGGGAAAGTATAGGAATGGACTTCATTATGGGATTGCCCAAGACTAGAGGAGTACTAGATGCAATATAGGTAATTGTGGACCGATTGACAAAATCGGCTCACTTCTTGCCTATAAAGAGTAAGTGGTTTGTGGATGTGCTAGCCGTATACATTAAAGAGGTGGTTAGATTGCATGGAGTTCCCTCATCCATTATGTCTGACCGAGATCTACGGTTCACTTCACACTTCTGGAAAGTGTTACAATCTGCACTAGGGATTAAGTTAAATTTCAGTACTGCTTTCCACCCACAGGCTGATGGATAGATAGAAAGGACGAACCAAATTGTGGAAGATATGCTATGAGCCTATGCAATTGATTTTCAAGGGTATTGGAGCGATCAATTATCCTTAGTTGAATTTGCATACAATAACAGTTATTAAGCAAGCATCAAGATGGCACCGTTTCAGGCATTATATGGCCAAAGTTGCAAATCACCTGTGTGCTGAGAAGAAGCCAGAGAGAGGCAATGGTTGGGACCCAAATTAACACCAGACACCACTCAGAAGATCCAGATTATTCGGGAATGCCTAAAGATAGCAAAGTCAAGACATAAAAACTATGCAGATAAAAGGTGAAGGGACCTAGAATTCCAAGTTGGTGACCATGTGTTTTTGAAGGTGTCACCTTCACGTGGAATCTAAAGATTTGGGGTTAGAGGAAAGCTGAATCCCAGATTTATCAGTCCATTCGAAATGCTTGCAAGAGTTGGGGAAGTAGCTTACAGAATAGCACTACCTCCATCACTAGCAAGCGTACATAACGTCTTTCACATCTCTATGTTGAGGAAGTATATCTATGATCCTGAGCATGTGATCCAATATGAAGATCTAGAACTACGAAAGGATTTGACTTATGTTGAGAAACCGGTCAAGATTCTGTATCGAAAATTACAACAATTGAGGAACCGAGCCATACCTATGGTAAAGGTCCAATGGAGCTGATGAGGAGTGGAAGAAGCTACATGGGAATCTAAAGAAACAATGAAGAAGAGTCACTTAGAAATATTCTCAGGTATCGTGAAAACTGTTACTTGATCACACACGAATTTGAGGACCAAATTCTTTTAAGTAGGGGAGGGTGTAGCAACCCGCTATTTTCAATAATTGTAAAAATGAAGAAAACCCAAGGTGTACACATAAATAAATTGGTAAACTAATAAATGAGAGATCCAATAGGGTATTGGGCCAACAGGTGGTCAAACATAAGGAAATAAGGGTAGAATTCGTGTTAATTCTATACCCAATAATAAAAGCGGTCAATTAAGCCTAAACATGGGGAAATGGGCCATAAATTATGTCTGAACCTAAGCCCAACATGGGAGCACAAATTTGCCCCCTAAAACTTACCAAATAGAAGTGGATTTGATAGGGAAATAACTCTTATAGAAGTTCTAGGCATGGTAGGACTCCTACCATGAGATTAGGAAACTTCAAACTCGTGTTGGGTTACAATGTATATGATGATGATAGTGCTTAAATATTTGATGTTTTTTATGAATGACATGATTGATGTTGCAAAGACATGATAAAATGATTGATGTTGCAAAGACATGATAAAGACATGAAAGAAATGATCAAGTGAAAAATGCTTTCTATAACCATCTATGTATTCATGTTATCTCACTTGGAATGTTTTTTATGTAGGTGTGAATGAACACACAAGACAAGCAACAAATCCAAGTGCAAAAGACCTTGAAATGCACATCAAGCAATCATCTGTCGACAGCCAAGATGCTATGTGTCAACAGATAGACAAGACAGAAACAACAAGCTACTGGAAGCACAAATAAAGCAGTAACTATCGACAGATATGGTGTGCCTGTCAACAGCTAAGTGTTGTCTGTCGATATCTAGAAATCGCCTGTCGACAACCCCAGTTTCCAGCAACCAACATGGTTCTGGAAGCCAGTTTCCAGCAGTACCTATCGACAGCTATGATGCATCTGTCGACATCCGAAGAAAAGTCACAATTCATGATAGTATTGGGGTGTTCCCTTTTAACACGACTGTCCATACTTGGACACCAATATATATAGATCATATAGAGGTATTTTCGCAGCAAGGAGCCTCCATACCAAAACCCTAAGCAAAGACTAAGAAGAAAGGCTTCCACCTGCTGCTCTACTTCAACCCTCCGTCCTGTTTGAGGAAGATCCATCCCGAGCAAGGAGTTGAAGCCTGTTCATCCTCGGTTCAAGCTTCGTCATCATCACGTGGTCTTCAACGACATGAAGTTTGGAGTCTTCTGGACGAACTCACTGAAGAGTTCACATCTTGGATTTGATTCTCAACTCAGAACTCTTCTTTTGTTCTACTTTTTATATCTCTGTGTGTGTGGAAGTGGTTTGAGCGTTCCTTGTGCTTAATCCACGTGTGTGTGGGTGTTCTGAGTGCGTGTTTGCCTCAGACACAGAGCGTGTGTGTGATTGTTGGGTCGAGCTCGCTTCTATAAGCAGTTTTTCCGTGTCTGTGTGTGAACGGTGGACGTAGGATACACGAGTTGTGTACTCTGAACCACCTTAAATCTTCGTGTCTTATGGTTTGCACGTTTTTACGATAGATGTTTGGTAGGCACGTTTGATTGTTCACACCCTAGGTAGATTGCTATCTTTCAATCACAATCACCACACACATCAAAGCTTGAATTTGATCTACATCTGTTTAAGTTTGCATCAAGTCAGTGTTAACATCTAAAAGAAGTTTAAATTGTTTTTTAATTGGTGGTAATCTATTCAACCCCCTTCTAGATTACTGTCTTAGGTGATTCTGCACACCTTTCATTTGGTATCAGAGCGAGGTTTCTCTGATTTATAACTTTAATAGCTTGATCTCACGATCAGGAGTGATTATGTTTAAATGGAAACCAACAAGGGATTTATGGCTGAAGGACACTCAGTGTCTAGGCCTCCCTACTTTGATGGCACTGACTACACTTATTGAAAAAATCGTATGCAGATATTTCTAAGAGCTCAAGATTATGAGCTGTGGAAGATCATTAGCAAGGGTCCATATGAGCTGCCCGCTGACGAAGACACTTGGACAAGAGAACAGATCCGAAAAGGAACCTTGAATTAGAGCGCGTTGAACATGATGCAATGCGCCGTGCATCCGAAGGAATACTCAAGGGTCTCCACATGCAAGTTAGCAAAGGAAATGTGGGACAAGCTGGAGCTAATATATGAAGGTACGTCTAAGGTAAGGGAAACCAAAGCAAGCATGTTAGTGTCGGAATATGAAATGTTCAAGATGAAAAATGACGAAACAATTTCAGATATGTTTGCTAAATTCATGATAATATCGATGGTTTGAAAGGTCTTAAGAAGAATACTGTAACGTCGCGCGTTTTTCGGATCCCCGTGGATCCAGGTTTAGCGGGTTTGGTGGCCAATGTGAGGCCCATTAGTGTTGTGTGTTTCTTATTAGATCCTTACCGGGCTTGGTTTTGGGTCTGTGTTGGTGTTCAGCTTGCTGGACATCAGCAGTGTGTTGGCGTCCATCGATATGGACGTCGACTGTTGAACTTGGCGTCGAGCTTTGTGGACGTCTAGTTGTGGCGGTCTAGTTAAACGGCCCAAGGGTTGACGTTAACCTGACGCACCTGTGTTTTTAGGGCTGACCCGAGCCTTGTTCTTTCCCCTCTCTCTCCCTTCCACTTCGCCCACCTTCACGCTTAAGCTTCTTCGCGAGTTCTGACGCTCGGCGGGAGCTCGTGGGAAGGTTGTGGTGCGCGTGGTAGCAGCGGATCGGGCAGGGAATGGCGAATTGGAGCGCGGTGTTCGTGGGGCGTTTCTCGGGTTTCGGCATGATTCAAGGTTCTTCGGGAGTTTAATTGCGTTTCTGAGGTAGGGACTGGACCCTTGGATTCCTCGTGATTGATTGGTTATGGTTATTTATATAAATTGCATGTTAAATTGTGTTTTTGGGAAAAAGGGTTTTCCATGTTGGGAAATTGGGTGGTTTGATTGATCCAAGTGTTGGATCTTGTTTCTCTGATTTAATTATGGTATGTAGATGTGTGGGGAAATGTCTCCCCTTGTGTTTTTACTGGTTGTGGGGCTAAGTTGCCCGTGTGATTGGCTTTGGGCCAGTCTGTGTGTCTGGGAGCTGAAGATCTTGGCGTCAATATTGATTGACGTCGAGTTCTTTATTTGGATATTAACAGCCAGATGGCTAGCCGTTAATATTGTGATTATTTGGTATTGACGGCAGGGGATAATGCCGTTTATTTATGGTGGACGGCAATCGATGTTGCCGCCAACCTGTGCATGTATCAATACAGTAGGTTTTACGTAGTTTTTCTGGTTATGAATATTATGTGGTTGCTTGTGCATGGCAATGACGAGTGAGAGCCATTGCACATGTTACGCTCATGGGGCGTATAGCTCTTGAAGTGGGTATCTTTTATGTGGTTAATAAGTAATGTACGTATCGGTTTGGTGTTTACGTAGTTTGTGTGGTGTGTTGACCCGTAGTGCTCTTGGAGCATGCTGTCCATGTGTTGGACATGTGTTTACGTAATGACGTGTGGTGCACCTGGTGTATTATACACGTAGTGTCTACGTGGTTTGAATGTCGTGCATGTGGTATGTGTGTGCATGGCACATTGTACGTCATTGTGTTTATCGTATCTTAATTATTGTGGTTAGTCCGTGATGTTGCGGCGATGAGGTTCCTGTGTGAGCCTAGCCATGACTTTGTGGTGTTTAGGCAGTGAAGGTCATGTGTGGACCTAGCCCTGGTTTGTTGTTGTCTTTCGAATAATATTATATTGATTTATGTATTAAGTGGTGTGTGTTGCCACGGAGGTCATGAGGTGACCAATGGTAGCCAAGTTTGTGGTTCAGGTATGTGTTGGTGTGGGATAGCTTTGGGGTCACACGGTGACCGATGTTAAGCTAATCCTAACACATGTATATTGCGATTATAAGTAAAGGCTATATGTGTAAGTATCGTGGTTTGAGCTTGCCGAGTGTGGTGGTCCGGCGCCTATTCCAGAATGCCTCTCTAGTCGGGTACCCCAGGTTCTTTGTGAGCCAGGCACGTGTGTTTGTTGTGCTCGGGGTTTGTCCCGGTACAGTGTGGTACCGTCGAGGTCTGTGTCGTCTTCCTGGACACCCTCACTCTGAGTTTTGAGTTGTACGTCCGGCTGAGGGAAAGACGGCAGTGGGACAGCGACTTCCAGAGTTTGTTCTTTTGTCGCTTGTAGCGCGCTCGTAGTTGGGGTACGGACACCAGTAGACGTCACTGGTCCCCAGCTAGTCCTGTTTTCCAGTGCCTCACTTTAGAGTGCTCCGGCCAGAGACTCTAGAGGTGCCAGGCATGGGCCTGTAGCTGTGTGTCTGCAGGTGTGGTGTTGGTTGGTCTCCACAGTTGTTGACTTGTTCTCGTGGAGCGGCAGTTGGACCTTTCGTCTGTGACTGCGAGCTGAGAGGTTGTTCTTGTGTTTGTTGTCCGGGTTGGATACTGGCCTGATCAGCCAGTAGTCCGTTCCCATGTGGTGGCGTCGTTCCCTTCCGACTCGTGCTTTGCTACTTGTCGTGGTTCATGAGTTTGTGACTCGTGGTCGAGATTTGACCAGTTCGAGGTTTGCCCTGGTGTTGGCACAGTTGTGACTGAGTTGTGGTTTGTGTAACTTGCCGGTTGAAGTTTTACTTGTAATATTGTGCCTAAATAAAGGTATAATATAATTGTGGTTCAGTATGGTGTTTATCACCTACTTATACCCTTGTTCGGGTGTTTGTGTTGTGGTACCTCAGAGTAGCAGGTACCTATTTCCTTTGTGGTTTACTTTGTAGTTTTGTGGTGGTATATTGTATACCAACCTTTCTGGCCACTTGTGTGTTGTGGAGGTCTTGTGGTTTGACCTGCCACTTGTTGTATCCTAACTGTTTTAAGTAGATCTTTGTTTATATTTTATTGTGGATTAGTTTGTGATTATTAATTATATTACCCTTTGTGGGTAATTTGCCGATGAGGCTTATGGCCTAGGCGTACTGTGGTTTGGTGGATTTGTACTTTATGGAGGCCGTGTGAGACCTTCCACTTTGTTGTGTTTTACCCTTCTTGGGTATGGTTCCGATTATGGTGTTATTGTGTAATAGACTAGCTAGCTGTAGCTAGTCCTACCTCTTTATGTGTGGCTTTCGATGTGGTGTGGTTTGGAGTAAAAAGGGACTAGCTTTTGGTTAGCAGTCCTGTTACTCAAGTGTTTGATGTTCGCCTATGAAGCTTGTAGCCTGGGCAGTGCTTTGCCTGTGTGGCTTTTAGCTTAGGCAACCAGTTGTTGTGGCAATGTGCCGGTGAGACTGTGGTTTAGGCACTTCAGTTGTTGGGATGGACTAGTAGTGTTATATTAATCCTGTAATCCCACATTCCTTCCGAGGACTTGTTGTTTATTGTTATATTTAAGTTCAGCTATTATCTACTGTGAATGTTGTGAGCATGAAATGGTTTGGCTATATGTGTGGCCAGTGAGACCCCTTTGAGGTTGAGGTCTCTTTTGTTTAATTGTTGTTGTTCTTTAGGGACCTCCCTACTGAGCCAGTGACTTGTTGAGGCTCACTCCCCTACAGTTCTTTTCAGGGCTTGCCGTGTGTTTGGCTTGCAGCGGTGCTGTGACAGACTTGTACCACCAGCAGTTGTGTAGTAGTTAGCGTTGTGTGAGCTTGTGCTCCCTCGGGGTATGCCCCAGGTAGTTGTACTCTTTTTAATTGGACATGTATTAATGTAATGGGACAGTTGTACAAATTTGTGAACAGATATGAGCACATGTACTTTCTTGTGTCTTATATTCTTGTGGTTTGTCTTTTATACTCTTACTGGACACGTGTGTGAGATATCCCTTGCGAGACTTCAGTCCGTTCGCGGGAGGCGGATCTGGTTATGGAGCCTTAATGGGCATAAGTACCCCGGTCCGTCACAAATACAGTGAGAGTGACTTAGTAAGGAAGATACTTCGGTCTCTTCCATCATCTTGGCATACTAAGGCCACTGTCATTGAGGATTCTAAAGACCTTTCCACAATGAAATTGGATGAATCGATAGGATCCCTGATGACTTATAAGATAAATCTAAAAAGAAAAGAATCTGAGGTTAATCCTAGAAAGTCCATAGCTTTAAAAGCCTCTAACAAAAGTTCTTCAAGCTCCAAGAAAGAGGTTCAACAAGAACATGAGGAAACTGATACATCTAGTGAGAGTGAGAATGATGAAATGGCAATGCTCACTAGACAGTTCAAAAAATTCCTCAAGTTCAAAAGGAAAGGATCATGTAACTTCAAAACTCTTCCAAAAAGAGATTTTTCTAACAAATTTGATTCTAACAAAAACTCTGACATGATTGTGTGCTATGAGTGCAAGAAACCAGGGCACATGAGAGGTGAATGCCCAGAGCTCAAGAAGAAGCTGAAAAGGACAAGTTCACGTTCAAGAAAGCCAAGGCCATGATGGCGACTTGGAGTGATGAAGATGAGGATGATAACGCTCAAGGAAGTTCTGAAGATGAAGAGATCCAGTGCTTAATGGCAAGGAGTGAGGACTCCAATGAGGTAAACTCTTCCTTTGAAAATTACACTGTTGATGACTAGGAAGAGGCTTATACCTTGCTCTTTGAAAAATTCTGTGAATATAAATCTGAAAATAAAGTACTGAAGAAGAAAATCACCTCACTTGTTCATAGCACATCTAATAATGAAAAGATTGCAATCCTAACTAATGAAATTGAGCTACTGAAAATTGAACAGGAAGGTCACTATGAGGAAATGGATTACATGAAGGAAAAACTGCAAGAAAATGAAAAGGAAAAATAAAGTCTAAATAAATTTGTTGAAAATCTTCAAATTGAGAATCAAGAGATTCTGAAAAAGTTAGAAGAAGCTCAAAAGGAACTGAAAGGAAAAACTGAAGATCTCTCAAGATTTGTAAAAGGAAAGCAGAATCTTGATGCTGTGTTTGGAGTTAAAACAAATATAACAAGGCATGGGCTTGGATTTCAACCAGAAAAATAAAAGAAACTTGGAGAAAAATTGATCACATCTTTTGTTTATTGCAGTCCAAGTACAAGTAAATAAGTTCAACTAAAATCAAGGAATTGAAAAATAAACAAAAGACTTCATCTGTTCAACAAATTAAGAAATCTGTAAACAGACCTAAAGAGACTTGTCGACAGGCCAGGAAATATGCTGAAAAAATGAAGCCAACTAAGCAACAGAAAGGTCAAAAGCAATCACAAGCTCAACACAAAAACAAAAGAAATGCAATAAGTAAAACTCCATCATGCAACTTCTGTAAAAGACTTGGCCATACTGAAACACAATGCTGGAATAAACTGAACAAGTTGAAGTGCAAACAAGTATGGATTCCAAAGCATTTACTTTTTGGCATGAATGAAAGTTTGGGACCCAAAGTAATTTAGGTACCAAAACCTCTTGTCTGATCCATCTATGCAGGAATGCCTAGCAGCCCAAAATCAAAACAAGTGGTACCTGGATAGCGGCTGCTCGAGGCACATGACGGGCGATAAAGAAAAATTTTGTTTGCTGGTGGAAAAAGATGGAGGTCAAGTTGTGTTGGAGGTAATAATAAGGGCCAAATAATTGGCACATGTAAGGTAGGTAAGTATACCTCTAACTCAATAGATAATGTGCTTCTAGTTGATGGTCTGAATCACGATCTCCTGAGCATCAGTCAATTGTGTGATAAAGGCCATCAAGTCATTTTGAGTCAGATGCATGTCAAATCATTGATAAAATTTCAGGAAGTGTCAAGTTTTTTGGAAAAAAGAGTGAATAATATCTACCTAGTTGATCTACATAAACTAGATTTTTTTTGTCTTGTTGCAAATAATAGGATGAATTGTCTTTATGGCATCGTAGGTTAGGCCATGCGAGCTACAATGTTTGCACAAGATCATGAAGATGAAATTGGTAAGTGGACTTCCTGAATTTCCTTTCAATAAAAATGTGAGCTTTTGTTATCCATGTGCACAGGGAAAACAAACAAGGAAGTCATTCAAATCCAATGCACCCATAATCACTTCAAAACCATATGAACTGTTGCACATGGACCTTTTTGAACCTACAAGAACACTTAGTCTCAATGGAAAACGTTTTGGGTTTGTCATTGTAGATGATTTTCTAGGTTCACTTGGGTTAAATTCGTGGCTCACAAAAATGAAGTTCTTACAAACTTTGAAGAGTTCTTTAACAAGATTGAGCATGGCAACATAAATAAAATATGCTCAATCCGCACTGATCATGGGGGAGAGTTTGATAATAATTCTTTTTCTGATTTCTGTAGGAACCAAGGAATTGATCAAAAGTTTTCCCTCCAAGGACTCCGGAACAAAATGGAGAAGTGGAGAGAAAGAACGAAACCTTGGTGGAAATGGCTCGTACTCTTCTGGTTGAAAGCCAACTCTCTAGGAGTTTTTGGGCAGAAGCAGTGAACACATCGTGCTACATCCTCAATCGAGCCATGGTAAGACCTGTGATGAAGAAAACCCCATATGAGCTCTTGAAAGGTAAGAAACCCAGTATTGGGTACTTCAGAATTTTTGGCTCCAAAGTGTTTATCCACAATAATGACAAAGTTGATTTAGATAAATTTGAAGCCAAAAGCGATCCAGGTATTTTTGTAGGCTACTCTGAACACTCTAGAGCTTATAGAGTGTTTAACAATAAAAATAGAACTGTGGAAGAGACTCCACATGTTGTTTTTTATGAGTCTCATGCAAAAACTAATAATTCTAATGCTTTCAGGTATGATGATGAAGAAGGAAAAATTCTGGAAGAACAAGATGAGAAGCCACTGTCGGCAGACCAAGAAGAGGCTGTCGACAGGCCTGAAGAAGCTAACCCAAATGATCAAAATCCTCCAAATCAAATTCCCCAAGAATAAATTCCTCAAGAGCAATATCCACAAGAACAAGATCAACCGGGTCCTTCAACAATCAGAAATGTCAGGTACTCAAAAGATCACCCACTTGAGAATGTAATTGGAAATGTAAATGATAGAGTTCACACTAGGTCTCACTTTAGACACATAGTTGAACAAGATCCTTTGACATTTGTTTCTTAAGTGGAACCTAAAAATGTTGAAGAAGCTCTAAAAGAAAACTCTTGGATAGATGCTATGCATGAGGAACTTGGGCAATTTCAAAGAAACAATGTTTAGAGCTTAGTTCCTAAGACCCCTGAAATTTTAGTAATTGAAACAAGATGGTATTAGGAATAAGCTAAATAAAGAGGGTAAAGTGGTGAGAAACAAAGCTAGACTGGTAGCCAAAGGATATAATCAAGAATTTGGGGTAGATTTTGAAGAATCCTTTGCACCAGTAGCTAGGCTTGAGGTAGTTAGAATATTGCTAGCTTATGCTTGTTCTAACAAATTCAAACCTTTTCAAATGGATGTCAAAACTGCATTCTTGAATGGGTACATCAAAGAGGAAGTGTATGTTTCTTAACCACCTGGATTTGAGGATAATGATAAGCCTAACCATGTCTATAACTTGCACAAAGCTCTCTATGGTTTGAAACATGCACCCCGAGCTTGGTACGACAGGTTGAGCAATTTCTTGGTTAGTAAAAACTACTCCAGAGGTAAGGTGGACCAAACTCTCTTTACTAAATGTGTTCGCAATCATATAATTGTTGTTCAATTCTATGTGGACGACATTATCTTTGGTTCCACTAATCCCTCACTGTGTGAAGAATTTTCAAAACACATGCACAATGAATTTGAGATGAGTTTAATGGGGGAGCTTCAATTCTTTTTGGCTTGCAGGTAAAACAATATGAAGATGGCTTCTTCATCAATCAAGAGAAATATGTCAAGGAGCTATTGAAAATATTTCAGTTCGAACAATCCAAGCCAGCCTCTACACCAATGAGCACGTGTAAAACTAGAAAATGATGAGAAAGGTAAAATGGTAAATGCAAAGCAATTTCGAGGTATGATTGGCTCTCTCCTTTACCTTACTGCAAGTAGGCCGGATATAGAGTTTAGTGTTTGCCTTTGTGCTCGATATCAATCTAGTTCAAAGGAAAGCCATTTGATTGCAGTTAAAAGGATCTTCAGATATCTCTCAGGTACATATGATTTGGGTTTATGGTATCCAACAGGTAGCAGTTTTGATTTAGTCTCATATTTTGATGCTGACTATGATGGGTGTAAAATTGATAGAAAAAGCATTAGTGGGTATTGTCAATTTCTAGGTGGTTGCATGGTTTCGTGGGTATCCAAGAAGCAACACTTAGTTGCACTCTCCACTGCAGAGGCAGAATATGTTGCTGCAGGGAGCTGTGCAGCTCAAGTGTTGTAGATTAAAAGTTAATTGTGTGATTACAACATTGACATTGGATGCACACCTATCCTATGTGACAACACTAGTGCTATCAATCTTTCCAAGAATCCAATTCAACACTCAAGGACCAAACACATTGAAATAAGACATCACATCTTGAGAGATGAGGTAGCCAACAAAAACTTGGAGCTTAGCTTCATCCCAACTGAAAAGCAATTGGCTGATATCCTCACCAAACCTTTGTCAAAAGATAGGTTTACAACACTGAGAAGAGAAATGGGCTTGTGCAAAATTCAATGAAACCAATGCCAAATTAAGGAGTAAATGATCTTTGTGTATAGTGACTATGTGGTATATCAAATGGTGATATGTGAAAGAACAAGTCAGGCTTGTTTGGAAACTATCATTATGCATGAGTAAAAATACTCCGCCAAGTATCCATAGTCTTCTTATGCATAAAGGTCATCAACTTCTTTTGAGGTAATTGGTTTCTTTCATTTTTGGCACATTTATCTCTGTAAAAGAATAGAATTTTAGTGCTCACATGCTTATGGATGTCTCCTTTTTGTGCAAATGATTGGCATGAATGTGTATATAATTGCTTGAATTGGTTGAATGTTGCTTTACACACATGCACACATTATGGGGGAGTAAGTCAAGGTTGGTTGAGTGAGATTCTTGAGGGATACCCTTCTTATCCATTGTGTCATTATCTCTCAATCAATTGGTCCTCAAGTCACTCAATTCAAAGGCTTAAAACTGATTTTTCAAGAACCTGTCAACAGCCAGAACACCAGCTATCGACAGATCACCTCTTCCGGAACCACAATTCTTCTGTTTCACAGTAGTTGTCGACAACCCCCTTTCAGCTGTTGACATATGCTCTTCTTTTCTGAATTCCTCTAAATTTCTCATCATTTCTCAATGAGTATGTTCATTATTCTTTTTGAAGGGGAGAATTGGGTCATTTGTATTAGGTTACAACCTTCCATACTCACATAGTACCAAAGACATTGCTTAAATCACAATGATTTTGAAATAATACTCGGTGTATGAGTCTAGGTTGTGTCATCTAGAACACATTGAACAAATCTAATGGCTTTAACATAACTCACTTGAATAACTCCTTGTGGATAATCATTTTTCTAAAATGGCTTGACAAGTAAGAAGGTTTTTGAACTTAATATTTTTCATAGGCTTTTAACCTTAGATAGCCTTTGAACTTGATTCTCAATTAAAAAAAAGGGAGAAAAGCTACCTATTTCAAAATTCATGAAAATCCAAATAAAAATAAATAAGGAATGGGACAAAGGCAGAGCAATGATTAGCATCATTGAGTAACCGGAGACATGGGCATCACAAATGTCTGTCTTCGCGTTGAAAAGTCCATGTATTATCTCTGCACAATGGTATGATGGTCACCCACACTGAGTAACTGGGGGTACGGGCATCACAAATGTCTACCTTCACGTAAAAGGTGAAAGTGAACCTAATTACCACTTTTCCCACATCAATTTGACAAAATAAGTTCAATGTAAGAAATAGAGTGAAGCCTCCATGTTTTTAAATCAAGGGCAACTTGTTATTTATTGTTAACTGTTCATGTCAACATTATCTTCACTTACCAACTGAACATCATCCACTAAGGAATATGTTTTTCTACAACGGTTTTATTCAATGGGGTTATCTTATATTCATATGCTTTTGAACGGTGTTTTCTAAATGATACAACTTAAGAATCCCGGGGTATTATCTTTTAACCATAGTAGACCATTTAAATGTCTTCACACTAGTGGGTATGACACTTTGTAATTGGTACATACCAGTTCTCAACCTTAAAATGCCATTTGGACACTCATTGCCCACTCATTTCTGTGAAAAACCTGCTCTGGAACACTTCTGAACTGTATCTGTCGACAGCTGCCAGGCGCCTATCGACAGTCGGATTTCTGGGTGGTCCAGAAGTCCAACCGGCTCCACTTTTGGCCAGATTTTGTGGGACCCCTCCATTTCAAACTCTTCCTACATAGCCTTAAAATGGAACCCACGTCTCCTCACCCCTTCACCTTCCTCCAAAAGGTGGATCCCTTCCCTATTTTAATCCCAATACCCCTCTTTCTTCAGAACCGCAACCTCTCCAACTCTCTCTTTCTGTTCTTGTCGTCTCCTTTTCCTCCTGTCTTCCACCTCTTCCTTGATCATCTCCCCTCAGTGCCTCTCCACTCCCATGGCTCCAAGGAAAAAGCTCTGTGCTTCCCGTCAACGCCATGCTTCCCCCGAAGCCGGCGAGGGTTCCAGGGCTCCAGCAGAGCGCCGGAGCAAGCACATGGACGATCGTCTATCGGAACTTCTTGTTACCCTGAGTCTACATCTCACCAGGGTTCGGGGAGCCTTCCAGCGGTTTGTCCAGCCACGTTATGTGGACTTCATCTCCTTGGAAGACATGTTTGCGGATCTGCTACCCCTGTTTGACACCCAGGGTTGGACCGTCTTCCTCTACTCCCACAAGCGATATTCCCCGATCGCTGTGACGGAGTTTTTCAACAACCTGGGGATGGGCGATCATGAGGAGCTATACACCACGGTAAAAGGTACATCCTTCCAGCTAACCACCAATCTCCTCAGCCGTGCATTGCAAATTCCAAACTCCGGGGGTGACGTTCTAGTTCACCATCCTTCTGCCTCAGAGTATTATACCTTGATCACCGAACAACCCTATGACTCAACAAGGATCATGTCAAACTAAATGCCAACTCCTTTCCACCACTTCACCGCATTATCCATCACATCTTCACCACCCTTATTGCTCCAAAGGATGGCAGTAGGGAACTTGTGACCGAGGTTCACAAGTCCCTCGTCTTCTTCTTTCTCAATGGTCAGCAGATTAATCTCCCTCAACTCATGCTTGACCTCATTAAGCAGTGCTTCACCAATTCAAAGAGATCCATGCCATATGCTTGCCCTATCACTTCCCTATTGTCCTTCATAGGCATCAATATTCTTGAAGGAGAGCTTGTTACTCTCAAGTCCCGCAATGCCTATGATCTCACTGCTGCCCATCGAATGGGCTACAAGCTGGTTGGTGGAAGAGTCACCAGGACTCTTAAGGGTCAGGAGCAGGATGTGGAAGAAGAGTCTGCTGAAGATGAGGATAGTAATGAAGACTCCCATGCTGAGCCAATGGATGCTCAGGGTGATGCTGAAGATGATCCGGATGCGCCCGCTCCACAAGTTGCTGCTCGGGATATTCAGGCGTTCATGGCAGATCAGTTGGCCCAGATGACTCAGCTGTTTACTGCTCGTTTTGATCAGCTCAACACTAGGATGGACACACTTGCTGGTTCTCAAGCTCAAATCCAGCAGTAGCTTGATCATCTCACATAGGAATTTCATGATTTCCGTCATCCCACTGCTCCTAGGAATGACGATGTTTAGAGTGTCTAGGCTCAAGTATGGGGTCATGTAGCTCTTTTCACTAGTATTGGGTCATGAGTCTGTTAGCTATGTCAGCTATGTCATTTCCCTTCTACTTTTTGTTGTGTCATGTAATGGATATCTTTTTGAACTGTGTAATTCTCGCTCAAATCAATGAAATCACAGTTAATTGCTTATTTCTATCTATTGGTGCATGATCTATCTTTTTGAATGTTGTCAAAAGGGGGAGAACATCAATTGTAAATTTTGTCATCATCAAAAAGGGGGAGAATGTTGGGTTACAATGTGTATGATGATGATAGCTCTTAAATATTTGATGTTTTTGATGAATGACATGATTGATGTTGCAAAGACATGATAAAATGATTGATGTTGCAAAGACATGATACATACATGAAAAAAAAATGATCAAGTGAAAAATGCTTTCTATAACCATCTATGTATTCATGTTATCTCACTTGGAATGTTTTTTATGTAGGTGTGAATGAACACACAAGACAAGCAACAAAATCCAAGTGCAAAAGACCTTGAAATGCACATCAAGCAATCATCTGTCGACAGCCAAGATGCTATGTGTTGACAGATAGACAAGACAGAAACAAACAAGCTACTGGAAGCACAAATAGAGCAGTAACTGTCGACAAATATGATGTGCCTGTCGACAGCTAAGTGTTGCCTGTCGACAGCCAGAAATTGCCTGTCGACAGCCCCAGTTTCTAGCAACCAACATGGTTCTGGAAGCCAGTTTCCAGCAGTACCTGTTGACAGCTATGATGCATCTGTCGACAGCCGAAGAATAAGTCACAATTCGTGATAAGGATGTGATCTATATTGGGGTGTTCCCTTTTAACACGACTGTCCATACTTGGACACCAATATATATAGATCATATAGAGGTATTTTAGCAGCAAGGAGACTCCATACCAAAACCCTAAGCAAAGACCAAGAAGAAAGGCTTCCATCTACTGCTCTGCTTCAACCCTCCATCATGTTCGAGGAAGATCCATCCCGAGCGAGGAGTTGAAGCCTGTTTGTCCTCGGTTCAAGCTTCGTCATCATCACGTGGTCTTCAACGACGTGAAGTTTGGAGTCTTCTGGATGAACTCACTGAAGAGTTTACATCTTGGATTTGATCCTCAACTCAGAACTCTTCTTTTGTTCTACTTTTCATATCTCTGTGCGTGTGGAAGTGGTTTGAGCGTTCCTTATGCTTGATCCACGTGTGTGTGGGTGTTCTGAGTGCGTGTTTGCCTCAGACACAGAGCGTGTGCGTGATTGTTGGGTCGAACTCGCTTCTATAAGCAGTATTTCCGTGTGTGTGTGGGACGGTAGATGTAGGATACACGAGTTGTGTACTCTGAACCACCTTAAATCTTTGTGTCTTGTGGTTTGCACGTTTTTACGATAGATGTTTGGTAGGCACGTTTGATTGTTCACACGCTAGGTAGATTGCTATCTTTCAATCACAATCACCACACACATCGAAGCTTGAATTTGATCTACATCTGTTTAAGTTTGCATCAAGTCAGTGTTAACATCCAAAAGAAGTTTAAATTGTTTTTTAATTGGTGGTAATCTATTCAACCCCCCTTCTAGATTACTGTCTTAGGTGATTCCGCGCACCTTGCAACTCGGAATTGAACAACCCTAGCATTATAAAACCATCATAAGACCCTCTATGGCCGACTTTAGACTTCTCTCTCCATCTTTGGATGTGGGAGGAGCTTCCAAGAGCAAGAGGGATGATCTAAGAGCAAGGATTTGTGGAGTTCTTCTTCCCCTTAGCATCTACATTGACCTGTAGGATCCCAGAAGTTGGAAGCGATTAAAGGTAGGTGATCTCGGGCTCAAACTTAACATGGAAAATACCATCTGAAAGATCTTCAAGTCTAATTTCATTTGCCCCTATTTTGCCCAATTTTTGTTGTGTGAGTAAAGAGTATTAAGCGTTTTGTGATCGTCACACAGTTTTAGGGCTTTTCTTATTAATCTCATAATTTACACATCCCTAGGTCAAATTGGATGAGACCAAAGTCATAGGGTTCTTCTTCTCCAAGTTCCGAACAAGTTTCATGTTAAACATTTTGTCTAAAACGCCTAGAACCTTGAGTTTTAATCCAAAACGTGAGATCGTGCAACCCAGTTCGCGTTCGGGTTAAGCACTTGAATCACGTCCAATGTGGTGGATGCAATTTAGGGCCTCTAAAACCCAACCACTGAACTGGTTGCGAATTTGAGGTGTTTTTAATCGAGTCCAGTCATCTCGTCATGAATTTGAAGCCAACCCTAACTCCTATATGTATCGTTTTGCGTGCCATTTCAGTTTTTGGGTCATATGTAAACCACGTCCAATTAAGTTGACATGATTTTAACAATTTTTCCCGCCCACCTAACCCCTCGATTTCATGTAAGTTTGAGTTTGGGGTCCACTATGAGACTAGAAAATGGTGTCCGATCAAGTGGTCGCAATTTGGACCGAGAATTAATTTCGTCCTCTTTTAATATGTTAACCCCCTTAAAATGCGATGATTGGTTCCGACGCAATTTTACTATGTACCAGAGACTTCTTACTTTGACAAACCTTGATTTTATGGTTATTACATGCCTCCTCATAGTGTCCTTTATGTCTGTGTGCGCCCAAGACCCTAAAAGCTATCAACCACATGTTAAAAGCATTAATTATGTGAATATGATTCTAATATTCTATATAGAAGTGATTGATCATACTCTTCATTTGATTATGCCTCTTTGTCCTTATGATCTAGCTTAATGTTAAACATGTCATGCTATAAGTTCTGCCATAAACCTGCTTGAAGAGAACGTGCTATATTTAGAGATGGACTTGCTCCGTTTAAAGCTTTCTTTTAATGATCCCTACTATTTTGTGACTTTCTAAATTTGGACTTTCCTTATTTGATATGCTTTCAAATTATTGCATATACTACCGTTCTTTGCACACATAGTTAGGAAAGTTTCCAAGTCACGAAACTTACACGCTTGCACAATAGCCACATCCTTATTAGGGGATTGGAAGCTCTCTGCTGGACATTCCGTTCTAGAAGACTAGCAACCTTTCTAGTCAGACCTCCATAAGTCTCCGTACTCTATGGATTCCCTTATAGAGACCAAGCTGGTTGTATCATGAAGTTCCCTGGAGTTAGAGCACTTTGTTCCGTGTGCGTCCTATCATATCTTGGTCAAATACATTAAAGTTCATGGAATTTAAAAATAAGTTGTTATGCTATCCGATTGATCTCTCGAGCTATTGTCATATCTTTGAACTCCGTGAATGATCATGTCCTTGTTACTATGAGCTTGATCTTAGAAATCCGTGGCCATAATATGTATATGTTTGATTGGCACAATGTGGGACTTCGGTCCATTTGACTAATACCTGTGCAAATATGGAACCTGTCTGGTCCTGGGGACAAGCACCCTAACGTGCTTATTAACCCCGGGAGTATGGACTTATGGTGTGTGGCATGACACTGGTATGTGTGCAAGATTTGAATGTGCCATCGTGTGATACGATATGTTTGACCATGTGAATATGTGTTATTGTGTGATATGGCCTGTCTCCTTTCATATAATACGTTCTTTCTTGATATCCTCGTCTAATGCTATATGAAAGTCAGTACATGATTCTCTATGATATCCGTTGATTATTCTACTATGTTCAGTCATTTTAACTTGTTAGTAATGTCATGCATGTCTTGTCATCATGTTCTTGTAGAGACTTTGCTTATTAAATTGTTAATCACTTATACCATTGCCCGCACATTAAGATGTAAATCCTACTGGGCATTAGCGCGCTCACACTTGTTTTCCTAAACATTTTCAGGTAGTGATGATGAGGCTATGGATAATGAAGGGGAAGGGCAAGAGTGAAGAGCACCATAGATATCATGCAACCATGGAATAGAAATCCTAGAATTTGAAATAGAGTCTGTAGTAGATTATTTTACTTGAGTCTATTATATATTTGAACAATGGGCCCTATGGTTGGCTTTGAAGTTTTATGAATGTAATAAGGAGTTGTCATTTGGAATTAATATTGGCATATTGTTTAATGTTATCATCACATTCTCTACATATTTGCTCTATTTATGATTCGAATACAACTGTGCTTTCTGAAATTATGTGTCGGGGCATGATAGATAGTGTCCTTTATGGTGGTTTGGGCTATGTGTCACAGCAATATGTGAAACAATGTGTAAACAAGTGTGAATGTGCAAGTGACCATGTGAAAGATATGTGCAATGTGATCCAATGTGAAAGAATGTGAAAATATGTGAATGTGTTGCGTTTGTGTTAAAACAACAAGTTGAGAGTAAGTATTTGTGATTCATGAATGAGTAGAATGCTTATAAGTATCATGCTAGTAGATTTATGCCATGTTAACATCATGTGAAGGTAAGCGTTAGGTGTTAAGGTGTGAAATCATGTTATAAATGTGTAGATCATGTTAGAATACCATGTGCCATTAGTAATCCATGTGTAGTTGAATAATTCTAAGTATGTTTACATAGTACTTGTTTAATTGTCATGTAAGCCATGTATTAGTTTACTTAATGTGTTACACTTGTGTAGAGTGTATGTGGTAAGTGTATGGATGTGGCCAATAGGTTGCTTTGCTGAGTCTATTGCATAGACTCATTCTTGCTTAATCATACAGGTGAGATAGAAGCTTTAGAGATTGGGGAGCTAGTAAGGAGCGACTTCAAGCTTGAGGAGTAGCTTGCGGCTTAGAGTGATTGCTATAGCTTGTACTTTACTTTTACTTAGTACGTGAGACATTGATGTATTATGGACTTATGGACTTGGTTATTTGTGGACTTTGATATATTTACTTTGTTACTATATAGACTATGGGACATGTGTGTGGTGATGGAATAAGAGTTACCTTATTTCCGCTGTACTTTTCTTTGTTATTTGTGTACATCTCTGCCTACTTTGTAGTGTTGGGTACATGTCCCACTGTAGCGGCACTCTTTGTCCTAATGTGGATTGATATATCATTCATATCGACATGAGGATGGTCGTTACAGAGATTGGTATCAGAGCTACAGGTTGAGATTGTACATGAATAAGCCATCACGCATATCATATTTCAAAGTCTTTATAGAACCAATCCATGTATGTAGAAAATATCTAATAACGAATTAAAGATAGCTAAAAAAATGGACAGGTTTAAGAACTTAGATTCTAACTGAGTTGCTTGCTTTACAGGAAATGGCAAACCATGGTAGGCATGGTGTTCAGGCTCGACAGGACAAGCAGAGCATGAGGAGAGGGACGAGCAGCAGACCCCAGTGCACCAGAGTCCCCCTGTGCCACCACCACCACCGCCCATGGACTATGGCATGTTCCTGCAAGGCTTAATCTAGGTGATGCAGACTCAGGCACAGACTCAAGCAGAGCTACAGACACAGTTGCAAGTGCAAGTTGGTGTTGTTGAATTGGAGTAGTATGTTTTGTTGTTGTGTGTTTGCTTATGTGTTGCATGTTGTTCCAGGCTCAGGTTCCAACTGTAGTCCCTCAAGAGTTTGGACATGGTGGTCCGTCCATCATGGAGCATTTCAAGAGGATGGCTCCACCTTCTTTTAAGGGGGAGAGTCAGCCTCTTCTGGTAGAGAGTTGGTTGAGGAAGGTAGAGAAGATCTTCCTTGCTATAAGGTGTGCAGAGGATGATAAAGTGAGCTTAGAAACCTACATGCTACAGATACTTAGAGGATACATACTTGCGTATGGGTTGCTTTTGGTTTAGTTGGTGCTTATTGGTTGTATTTTGAAGGAGAGAGCCAATGTTTGGTGGGCCTCTATGCTATGTACTAGGTATGAGGATGGGGTGATAGAGGTGACTTAGGCTGAGTTCATCAGACTTTTCAAGGCCAAGTTCATCCCCGAGTACATCCAGGACAAGATGGAACATGAGTTCCTTGCTCTTACTCAGGGTTCCATGGCTGTCTTGGAGTACTAACCAAGGTTTGCTAAGTTGTCTAAGTATGCTCCCCACATTGTTGCAGATGAGCGTAGGAAGGCTAAGAAGTTAGTGATAGGGCTCAGACCATCACTCAGAACCAGACTGGTGGCCTTTGATCACCAGACTATGGATGAGGCTCTCAGCACAGCTTGCAGACAGGAACAGAGGTAGGACAGGAAGAGGGCAGTAGTGTTCCAGCAGTAGCCATAGCGTGTGGTAGTTCCTAGCTAGTCAGTGGCTGTACCTCAGACTACCTGCTTCAAATTCAGCGATAAAAAGGAGTGTCCTCACTGCGGAAGAACACATGGCGGCTCAAGTATTGGAAGTTAGCAAGGAAGTGTCTGAAGTGCGGCAGCATAGAGCATCAGATTAAAGATTGTTCGAGATTGCAACAGTTCGTGCCTAGAAGAGCTCCAGCACCAGTAGCAATAGCTATAGTTTCACCAGTGATCGGGAAGCCAAAAAGGTCTCAGGCCCAAGCCCAGGTGTACGCATTAGCACGTGATGATGCAGAGCAGGCGGAGAATGTCACAGAAGGTACCGTCTTGATCATGGGTGTGCAAGCTCGAGTATTGTGTGATATGGGTGCTACACACTCATTTATTTCCGAGTGGTTTGCCAAGTAGTTGTTTGTGGAGTCGGGTGTTGAGGCAGTAGACCTAGAGGTTCCCTTGTTGGAACATACCCTGCGGGTACCGTGGTGACCAAGAAGGGCATCCCATCTATGCCTGTGTGCATCGAGGAGCGGGGTTTGTTTAGGTGCTTCTACTTGCTCAAGATGAAGGACTATGCCACTATACTTGGTCTGGATTGGCTTGAGGAGCACTATGCCTTGGTAGATTGCAGGAGGAAGAGGATTACTTCCGCATTCCTGAAGAGGATGAGTTCTCACATCATTTGCCTAGGAATATGGTGGGAAAGTTCATGATCTCCACTATGAAGGCTATGAGGCTTGTCAACAAGGGTTGTGATGCTTTTCTTGCTAGTGTGATCTTAGTTCCTAAGGTCGTTCAGTCACCTACCCTTGGAAGAGATCAAGGTTGTGAGGGAGTTCCCAGACGTGTTCCCTGATGATTTGCCTGGATTGCCACCAGCAAGGGAGATAGAGTTCACTATTGAGTTGCTTCCAGGCACCTCACCTATCTTTAAGGCTCCCTACCGGATGGCACCTGCAGAGTTAGCAGAACTGAGGAAGCAGTTACAAGAGTTGCTCGATAAGGGGTTTATTCGCCCGAGTTTCACCGTGGGGCGCACTTGTATTGTTCGTGAAGAAGAAGGATGGATCCCTCAGGCTGTGCATCGACTACAGGAAGCTCAACCAGGTGATGGAGAAGAAAAAATATCCCTTGTCGTGCATTGATGATTTGTTTGACTAGCTCCAGAACGCATTTGTGTTCTCCAAGATTGATCTGTGTTCAGGTTACACCTATACCAGAGTACTACAAAGCGGAGGAACAGAGTAACGCCATGACCCACAACCAGGGTCGGGCCACACATGACTCCTGTAGAACCAGCAGAGTCAGAAACCATCCGGAAGCAACCCTCGGCAACCCGCCGAGATAAGAGGCTCACGGAACACCGGAGCAACCACATGAGACCAGAGTCTCACGACACAAGCACTGCCATCCTAGACCTCCACGAGGTCAGGAAGGCACAGACATGTGTCACCACGAGCGACACCAAGCAACCGCGTGAGAAGGACGTCTCACTACAAGCACGGCCACCTCAGACCTCCACAAGGTCGAGGGCCCACAAGCAGAACCACCCACCCCAGACACGCCACGAGGTCAGGAAACTACACACGTCGGTGCCACCACGGACGGCACCAAGGAACAGATTATGGAAACAGTGGTCGGGTGCCTGCACAAGGCACCCCGAGAGAACACGCGATGCGGAAACCACCATAAGCACGGGACAACGAGGCCAGATCGACAACGCCCATGGGAGCTTGACACGACTAGGCTGCAACCACCGTGCAGGCTAGGGCAACGAGACACACTTGGAAACAACATGAGAAAACACCGTCACAATAGAGCAACCAAGCCACCGCCACTAGAAGCTAAGAGGAGGACACGCCGGCCACTTCTCTGCTCGCTAGCCACCGACTCCTGCCTACAACCTCCTTGGAAGAGTGAGGCCAATGAACCACCACAGAGAATACAACACACGCACCACCGCAGCCCGGCCGAGTTGCGGCCCCATGCCTGACACCACGAGGTGGCTCCAGAACCAACGCCAAGAGAGGCAGTGAGAAAGGACTAGCTGATCTGCGCCGAAAAGAACACCTCAACCACCTCGGCATCCCAGACTCAGCTAAGAGAGCTCTACAAACGACTCTACACCACTGTCCACCACCGTTTTCCCCTCTGCTACCAGAGTCTGAGCTCGAGCTCGCCCGCCGCTTGGAGAACTCCCTCAACGGGTGCGGGGACTGGGGGCCCAGGTAACGGTGAGACCTCTACAATAGACAAGCCCTCGAGTGCCAAGCACCGGGCGAACTGAGAACAGGCAGGGCAACCACCACAAGAAAACGACACAATTGGTTTGTAACCAAGACAAGCCAGCAGGCACAGGCACATACGACACACCTCCTGGAAATCCCCAGGAGGGCCGTCGGCCAACAAAGGCACAAACACTACGACCAGAAACTCGGCAACAAGAACGCGACCACAGGGGCATCGCCTTCTGAACTAGAAGGCGACAACCAACCTGTCGCAACTGGGTTGCGACGACTGGGGTGTCGCCTTCTGATCTGAACGCGACGTATCGACCAGTCACGTTCAGCATCAGAAGGCTGAACCCCAAACAGGCCATCAGACCCGCATCCAAACCACACCGAAGCCAGAAGGTGACACACTGGGTGTCAACTTCAGATGATGAACGTGACTTATCGACCCTTCGCGTTCACCCTATGAAGGCAGAGCCCTTGGGGAAGAACCACCCCAAGGTCCACACCCAAAGGACCACAAATACAAACCACCAAAAAGGGAGATAGGCTTCGTGCCAAGTTGGGGAGACCTCCCTCTAACCAACTTGGACTCAAGCCATCCTCCACCACGACTGGAAACAGGAAACCACAAGAAACAGAGAACGCGATGGTTACCCTGTCACTACCAGAACGTGACAGGGTACACGTCGCCTTCTGACTGGTATCATGACATCCATCCTATCGCGATCTCAGTCAAAAGGCAAAACCGGGAAATGGGGCCATCCCATGGTCCCCCAAGCTACACAAACACCTCCAAGCAAGAGAGGGAGGAGAGAACACTATGAGAAAGGACTAAAAGTGGCTCGAGGGGTACCAACACCACCTCTCCTCGCCCACAAACCACAAGAACGAGGCTACACAAAGAGGGAGCACCACCGGCAAGCATCCACCCGTGCAAAACCACAAGAGAACCCATGAGTACGGGAAGGATCGCTCAAAACCAAGCTCCATATACACTAACAAGGAAGAGAGCAAGAAATCCCTACATGCAATGATGAGCCAGACCCATTGGGGCCCTTCACGTTGGATTGGCCGCCTCTTCCTCGCTCCACACCGCTCTAACACTCCGCCACAAGCACGATGGCACCTCACCACGCCCAACACCTGAGAAAGAGGGAGGGAGCTCCCCCACCACGGAGAGGGGAAGAAGGAAGGAGAAAGGAGAAGAAATAAGAAGAAAGGAAAGTCTGCATGCCTTAAGGCCTCAGAACTGAGGTCACGACAAGATAGGCGTCGCGTTCTTAACCAGAATGCGACAAGCATCTTGTCACCTTCTCAAAAGTTCCGACAGGTCTTCTGATAGAAAGACAGCCTCTAGATCACGTGTCACACACATAGGCGCCTCAGGTGAACGCGACAACTGGCACTTCGCCTTCACACACATGTGCACGGACACATGGTGCACCAGCCACAGACAACAGGAACACGACAAGAGGGCCATCGCCTTCTCAACCAGAAGGCGACACAGACCTGTCTTGTTCAGAACACGACAGCCCGATCCGTCGCGATCCCAAGAACAATAGCAAGGCAACCAAAGCCCGGGATGTTACAATTTCACTATCTTTTCCAAAGATACAACACGCCGGTATTCACCGCTCTTCCCTTCTACACAAGGGAAAATATAACCCACTAGATGCAACTAGCCTTCCCTTTTTAAAATGGGAACCAACCACCAAGACTACTTTGCCCTTCTCTCTTTCAAAGGGGTAAACACCCTACTCAACAGGTCTTCCCTTCTTAAGGGGTACACTTACTTTTGGTAAATTTCTTGTGTGGAGAACTAGACTCAGAGAGACTCTAGACTTAGAAGAATAGAGCAGAGGAATTCTAGTCTGAAGAAGGACTTTCTGAGTCTAAGAGGAGAACATTTACAAGGTGAGATTTCAACAGCTGCTTCACTGCATGCACATATAAGGCTTCACACAGCGCCCATGCAGTGTCTATTTAGAGGAAGCTTGACGCAACACACTTGCACTTTTTCACCTCTTCTCGTGTATGTGCTTGTATCTCTCTTGCTTTCTTGTGTATGGCTTGTTATCTCACACACTCGTATATTTTCTTTTTTAGCTATCTTTATCTTATAGGCTTCATCTTTATAGTCGTTGCTTGATCTGTTTAAATATATCCATTGGAGAGATAGTCGTTGCATGTCTTCTTCCGAGGGCGATGTGCATATCTTCTTTTGAGGGCGACGTGCATGTCTTTTACATTTCACATTGATCAGTCAGTTCTTGTGCTGATGATATTTGTCTTTATCCTGAACGAGACAAGTTCCAAGATATACTAGACTGGGTCCAGTATGTTAGCTACGTATATGATCATAGGTACTTGTGAGATATTTCAAATATTGACGGCTGTTTTTTGTGCACTAACAATTAATGTTCTGTGAACAAAGTTCTGCACAAGTTATCATAGAATTTTTAGAAGGTAGAGATCATGCAATGCAGTTCTCACAAAAGACAATATGAATGTTCTTGTGGCAGGTGTCAGAAGACCTTTTTCGCAGATTTTGACTAAAGCTTCAGGATATCAATATTTTTAGATTTATGAGACAAAGCTATATGATATTATATATTTGAGAGCTTTTGTAAAATGAGAGTGAAATAAAATATTCTCACAGAACAATTGATTTTAATCAATTGTACTAAAAACTCATTTTCAAGATATATGTGAAATCAGGAGTTTATATTTAAACTAGACATACATTCACGAATTTAATTTTCCAAAAATAGAGAATGTCATGAATATGATGAACAAATGTTTAATGATGCAAAGATATCATATAGATTGTATATTCTTCATTTTATTTGGTAAAGATATAATGTTATTAGTCGAAGTGACACTTCAGATATGACGAAGAGGTTTTCGTATATGACGAAATGAACTTCATATATGACGAAGTGAACTTCGTGTATCACGATTTCAACGTGATCAGTTGAAGTGAGACCTTCATGTTTTGCATTGCATATGATGAAGTGAACTTCAAATATGACGAAGTGAACTTCAGATATGATGAAGTGAATTTTGTATATGACGAAGTGAACTTCGTATATCACGATTTCAACATGATCAGTCGAAGGGAGATCTTTGTGTTTTACTTTGCATATGACAAAGTAAACTTTGGATATGACGAAGTGAATTTCGTATATGACGAAGTGAGCTTCGTATATCATGATTTCAACGTGATCAGTCGAAGTGAGATCTTTGTGTTTTACTTCGCATATGACGAGGTGAACTTCAGATATGACGAAGTGAATTTCGTATATTTCTTTGGCAGTCGAAGTTATACTTAGGATTTCTGAGAAGAATAACTTATATGACAAGGTATGCCTTTGATATTTTCTATATGATATGTAAGAGAGAGAATGTAGTATTTGACATGTTTTGTTATCAATAAATATTTGTTTATTTTGTCATCTTCAAAACTATTATATGTTATGGTTTGAATATGTGAATATGCAATGTATATTTTGAACAGAGGTTCAACGAACTCCCCCTTTTTTTTATGACAAAATACATATATTAAGGTAAATGCAACAACAGAGTAATTCTTTTCACACATAAGGGACATGGAGTTTCATAGGTTATCTCCCTATTTCATTTATAATTTGTCTCCCCCTTTACATTATAGAGTTGCATGACATCTCTCCCTCTTTTTGTCAGGTCCATGAAAAGGGAGTGACAACTCATCATCAGTCAAGTACAAATTTGAGGGAAAATCCTCATAATAGGGAAGGAGGAATTTGTGAAGGTTGTGTTCAGTACTCTGCAAGCATCTGTCAAAGAGAGAGAAGTCCATATGAGCATTTGGACCTAGAGTGCGTTTAAGAAATGCAAGATGCCTTTTTATAAAGAGTGTGGATAGTGGTGTGAGTTTGATGTTGGAGATGAAATCTAATGAATATTAACTTGTTGTCTTTTGGACTGAAGTAAGAAGAAAGTAGAGGTCATAGCCCATAAGTAGTAGTCTTCCTGAGCATTATGTTTAGCTTTATAGTAGAGGTTGAATCTGTCAGTCCAAATTGGAGTGCAATGTCCCCCTAGGGTGGCATATTTGTGAGCAAAATAGTCATCAATATCACCCTCAAAGGAAGTGTATTCAGTTGAAAGGGTAGGATTGCATTTGTACCACTCATATAGAGATAGTCTTTCCATTTAAGCCAGAATGAGCTGAATGGAATAAGTAAGAGAGGAGTATTTTTGGCAATAAGAAGGAGACATTCGAATAGTGAGAGAGAGAATTGGTATTTGATTAGCTTCCTGCATTGAGTTCTTATGGCCATAGTGAGAATTTGTGAGGAGTTGGGACTAGCAGCAATGGCGCCAATGATGGAGGGATATTTGTCACTCACAGGAACATGAGAAATGGAGTGATCAGGATAAGCACAGAATTTAAGAAGGCATTCATACTGATAATAAGAGATGCGAGGGAGGTTAAGAGCCAGCCTTTATTTGTTGAAGTTGAGCAGTCGATCACAGAAGCTTGTCATTCATTCAAGATAATCATTGCGGAGAAAGTGAGCTTGTTGCTGAAACCATTCATCCAAGCTGATTGTAGGTCTGCCTATTTTGGCTCTGTGATCATTGATCTCGAAGAAGGATCTAGCATCATCAGGATTTTGCTGAAGCCATTGTTCCTGTGTCTGATGCTCAGTTGTATCCAGAATATTTTGAAGTTCTTTTTCATCCATTTGTTTCAAATCCACTAGGATAAATAGCCAATCTTTTAGGTCGAGTGTTGGGAGTCCAAGAGCCTTGTGATACTTCCAAATTTTGAGATACTCTTTGAGAATTTCTTCCTCTAGGTGGTGAAGAAAGTGGTAGGACAGTGGGGGGTACTTAGGTTCATTTGCTTCAGGCTTTTGATGTTTGGATTTGGGTGACCTTGAGGAAGAGGCTTGAGGACCCAGAGGGCATCAAACAAAATGTCTTCAAGTTTAACCTTTGGTTGAGCCTGAGGGTTGGAGGTTGGTTGGGGTGATGGATGAGGAGAGGGAACTGGCAATGGAGCAAGTTGGCTGTGAGGTGTAGAGACTAGTGGTGGTGACTGCTCAGTGGTTTTAGGTGGGGAGGGGTTAATAGGTGATGGTGGGGATGACTCAGGAGCTGGGGGTGGTGAGGGCTCAGTAGGTGTAGGTGGGGATTTCTGATGAGGTTCTAGATTTAGAAGGGGAGAGATGTTTGGATGGGTTGAAGAAGGTTCACCATGTTCCCTAGTAGGATGGGGCCTTTTGGCAGTGGACTTCTTTCAGAGAGTTGGCTTGGGCACAGGAGGAAAGTGTCTCTTTAACCAGAGTGGTGAGAGTTCTCATGGCAGTGTGTAAGCTGCCCAATTCAGAGGAGAATTCTAATCTCATGGACTCCATCTGATTTCCAATTTTTGTGACCTCAATTTTGATTTCTACAATTTCATGTTTCCAAGGTTCTTGAGGGGATGGCGCCTCAAATCTATGCTGTTCATGTGCGTCGATCTGAGCTCTGTCTAATTGATCAAACTTCAATCTTTCTTCGGTGGCCTGAGGTTGCTCCCCCTGAGATGTGGAGGGATCATTAATTGGGGGTTGGTAAGAGCTTTGAGGCTCTTCTGGATGAGGGGTTTCCGAAGGTATCGACTCAGGAGGGTTCCTAGGCTCCTGTTGAGGATTCAAATATGAGGCCAAGTCAAAAAAGGCTTCTGAAATGAGCTGGGAAATTTTTTGGAATGTGGTGCAGGGTATGCCTTTCTCAACAGAAATATTGGAATCTCCAGGTGGGTCTTCATTAGGGATTTTAGCTGATGGGACACCAGTTGTGATTTCAGATGTTTCTACATGTGGGGCTTCAACTGTTGCTTCAATTAGACCTTCAGCTGGGGCTTTGGCTGCTGCTTCGGATGGTGCTTTAGCTGGACCTTCAGCTTGGGCTTCGACTGGTGCTTCAGCTGGACCTTCAGCTGGGGCTTCGGCTGGTGCTTGAATTGGGGCTTCAACTAGGTGGTCCTAAAAAATTTGATGTGAGCACGGAGGAATGCTCTCCTTGGTCCAGTGCCCGTCTATCAATTTAAACTGACTTCCTCTCAGATTTTGTATTCCTAGTGGCTCAATCTGAGGAACAGAGACTTCAGTGTCTAAATCTATTTCAAAATTCCTGAAAATGATGCTAAGCATCGGACCATAGGGTAGTGCTATAGCTAGTTGGGCTACTGTCTGCATCTTCTGAAGAATGGAGGCAAAATTTATTTGATGCCCTTGAACTGCTCAGAATAGCAAACTTCCATCCCGCTGAGTGATCACAACATGATTGCCTTGGCGTGGGAGTAGGATGTGGCTAATCATGAGCTGAATTAGATGTTTAACTGTCATAAGCTAATTTATATTGATTGTTCCTTTTTTCATCTGGCATAGAGGACCAATAATACCTAATTTATGTTGTTCCTCAGAGATAACTTCAGAAATGGTATGACTAGTGATGGAAATACTGAAGAGGGTTTCCGACAAGGATGGAGTAATAACAACTCTATTGCCCTTGACTTTTCCAATGATAGTATTTGGTTGGGCAGGATCTACCTTCAGGGTTGTATAGAAGGCTTTCACGACATCTGGGTAGGGAGGTTGTTGATTTGAGCAAACAGGCAACCATTTCATCTGACAAAGAATGTCTTCAACTTCTTCTAGATTGTGCTTTCTCAGTTCGTCAAACTTGACATACTTGCATCCACTGTAGGTGACAGGGGTGTCTTCAAAGAGTTTGTATTGTCGGCGTGTGAAAAACCTACTATTGGAGGCTTTCGAACCAGCCATTGCTGAATTCGTAAGAAGAAGGGAATGATTGGAGAGAAGTATGAGTGAGTGATGAGAAAGAGAGATGATACTAAGATGATAAAGTGATGAGGGAAAAACAAAATTTTTAAGGCTTACCAGAGAGTTGGGAATGTTCTCTTTCGAAAGGGCGAAGCACAGAGCAGAAAACAAGCGCGGGAAGAGGAACAGTGTCACGCCCCGACGCGGAATATCGAAACGTAAGGTAGTTGCAAGTAAGCGAGTATAGAGCGTATAATAGACAACAAACCATTGGACAAAGAATAACGCTAAAGCAAATGTATTTCATTGATAATTCCTCAAATGTCTATTACAACCACTAATATCTGAACCATTCTATAGGGCCCACTTGACATCATTACATTGAATGAAAGTAAAGGCTAAATAAGACTCTAACATAATACTAATGTGCTAGGGTACTCTTGATTCACTCATGGTCATTCCCATCCTCATGAGTGTAGGTATCTTCTTCGGTTTCACCTGAGAACACATATCAAATAACACAGGGTGAGCGATAACTGTAACGTTGCATGCTTTTCGGATCCATGCGGATCATGTGTTGTGGTTATGATGGCCGTTCTGAGGCCAATGTGAGTTGGTTGTGTGGAATGTGTGGTTTGGATGTGTGGTTTGTTCAGGTGAGAAGCAGGTTTGGTCCTCAAATGAAATAGGACCTGCTGCAGTTGAGTTGGAGTTGGCGGCCAGGGGTGGCCGTTGACTTGTTGGCGTCCAGGTAAGGTGCCGTTGACTGCATGAACTAAGCGGCAGTAGATGTGGACGTTTATGGTGGCGGTTGCTCTAGGCGGCAGAGGGGTTGATGCCAACCTGTGAATTCTGCAGGTTATAGGGTCACCCGAGAGCAGGTTTTCTACCTGGTTCTCTTTCTCTCTTGCCCCAGCTTCATGCCTTTGTGTCCCTGAAGCTTCCAACAGGTTCAGGAAAGTGGTTGGAGGATTGTGGAACGTGTGGCATTGCCGAATCGCGCGAGGAAACGCCGTGACATGGTGCAATTCCCGTGGGAGCTCGCGGAGGGTTCGGTGTGAACCGGGAGATTTCGGAGGTTTAAGCGTGTTCTGAGGTAGGGAATGACCCTTGTAATTCCTATAGGTCGTGATAATGAAATTAGATAACATGAATCTGCATGAAAATGGTGATTTCGGGTCATGGTATCCATGCGGGGGATAATGGGTGGTTTGACGATTTCAGGTGGTAAAGCATGCTGTTATAGTTTAATTATAGTGCATGGATGTTAGAAGAACCAATTATGTATGTTTTTACGTGTTTTAACGGTTCTAAAACCTGTAGAATCGATTTAGGGTTTCTGCAGGGATAGAGGCTGAAGAACTTGGCGTCAACATCGTTTGTCGCCAATCTCATCAGCGGGATACAGACGGCCATATCCCTTGCCGTCTACTTCCTGTAAGCGGCAGTCGATATTGCCGCCAACCTGTGTATAAGCAGAAATGGCTGTTTATGGTATTTATCAATAATGCATGGTGCGTTGGCACCTGAGGTGCACTGAGTGCACATAGTTTCCGTGTTTAGCATATGAGTTATGCAGTTAGTTACTTACCTTCGAGGTTGCGTGTTGTTCACGCGAGTACAGTTGGGTTCACGTGTAGTGGACCGTTGTTACCTGAGGTTTACGTGAGGTTTCACGTGGTTTGTGTGTGACGTGCACGTGGTTTTGTGTACGTGGCAAGTAGTACGACGCCTACCGTGGTTACCTCTCCAGTTGGGTGCCCCAGGTTCTTTGTGAGCCAGGCTGTTAGCTCGGGGCTTTGTCCGGTACTTGTGTTGTACCGTCGAGGTCTGTGTCGTCTGACCTGGACACCCTAACTCATGTGTTTGAGTTGTACGTCCGGCTGAGGGAAAGACGACAGTGGACAGTGACTGCTGTACTTGTCTTTTAGTCACTTGTAGTGTGCTCGTAGTTGGGGGTACGGACACCAGTAGACGTACTGGACCCCAGCTAGTCCTTTTTCAGTGCCTCACTCTAGAGAGTTCCGGGCCAGGATCTCTAGAGGTGTCAGGCATGGGCCTGTGACCGTGTGGTCCGCAGGTGGTGGTGTTTGGTTGGTCTCCACAGTTGCTTGACTTTTCACGTGGAGCGGCAGCTGGACCTTTCATCCGTGGCTGCGAGACTGAGAGGTAGACCTGTGTTAGCTTGTCCGAGTCAGTTTCTGGTATCGCGAACCAGTTCACGTGGCTCGTGTTTGGCTGTCTCTACTTTAGCTTGTACACCTGTACTGGTTTGCCGTTTAATTATTACAGTTGTTTTTCGTAGTCGGCAGACGGTGAGTACTTTTACAGCTTTTATATCCTGCTTAGCTGTTATATAAATTGTTGGTATTGTTTACTGCTTTCGTACCTGTGGTTTGGTTTTGCTCGGTTTTGGGGAAGTTCCCTACTGAGCCAGTGACTAGCGAGGCTCACCCTTACCCCCACAGGTGAGAGCGAGGAGGACGTTTCACGACCGTCGTCCAGTTCCGAGCCGCGTCGTAGAGGTGCAGGGTCGGTACCTCCAGCTGTGTAGTAGCAGCTCCAGCAGTGTAGTGTAGTTAGTTGTTTATTTTCTTCAGTTGTACCTCGGGGTATGCCCCAGGCTCTTGTACTTCTTTTCAGTTTTGTGGAAATATGGCTATGTAACTTGTGAATATATATAAAGTGTGATATGTTCCTTTATGTTTACACGGACTGTGGTTTGGTATCCCTTGCGAGGCTTCGGCCCGTTCGCGGGAGGCGGACTCGATCAAGTACGTTATCGGTTTAACGGGCTTGGCCGAGACGTTCCGTCACAGTTGGTATCAGAGCAAGGTCCGTGGTAATATAAGGAACTAGAAAGATACATAGCCTTATTTCGGTCTTTATACACTGCTGGTAGGGACCCTGGTTTTTGATAATTTGTTGTTTTGATTTCTGTTTGATGTTTTGTTCATGTAGAAATTTCTGGAATGGCTAATAGAAGAGATTGGGGTGGTGGAGGAGATGATCCAGAGGAAAGTACCCAGCGTATGATAGAAAGGATTTGGGAAAGCCTCACGGATATTTGGGCGAGGATGGATCAGCAGGTGCCAGTACCACCAGTTGCAGTGCCACCTGAAGATGGAGAGATTGTACCTGTTGCTCCAGTCCCGCCAAGAGTAGAGGTGCCTTTTGTAGCACCTGTGCCACCACCACCACCAGTGTTATTAGCAGAGGAACCAGTGATGCAGGTTGAAAAGTTTCTGAGATTGCAGCCACCTACTTATTCAGGAGGGCCGAATCTAGATACAACAGAGCACTGGGTTCATGAAATTAAAAGGGTTTTTGCAACTATGAGGTGTCCGGCAGCAGATAAAGTTGTGTTAGCTGCTTATCAGTTGAGAGGTTTTGCATTAGAATGGTGGCGACTGAAGATGCAGACCACCTTTGCAGGCAGGACAGAAGAGGCTATCACTTGGTCGGAATTTCTTGATGTATTTAACGATACATTCTTTCCGATTCAAGTACAGAAAGTGAAAAGAGAACAATTTCGACGCTCCAGCAAGGTAACTCTTCGGTTTTAGAGTACCAGATGAGGTTTATGGCACTTAGCCGTTATGCACCTTATGTAGTTTCAGATAATAATATGATGGTTGAGTATTTTATTAGAGGTTTGAGAGTGGAGTTGCAGGATGCAATAGTACCTCTCATGTGTAAGACAGTGGAAGAAGCAGCCCAGAGAGCAGCTACATTGGAGAGGTCTATTCGGACTCGTCAGGTGGGCGAGTCAGGCTCAGGTAGTTTCCGGCTACCCAACAGTCAGTGGGTGCAAGTAAGGGTAAAGCACCAGCAGGACCTTCTTCGTCAGGTTTTGGTAAATGGGGTCAGAAATTGAAGCAAGCATTTAAAGGAAAAGGAAGAGGATGGGGAGGTCGTCAGCAAGTTCAGCAAGGCCGAGGTAGGCCTGAGGTGGAGGAGTCGCAGCAGAGCACTGCCAGGCAGCCTATTACTCCACCAGGATATAGATGTTATAATTGTAATCAGCCGGGGCATTTGATCCGCAATTGCCCCTATCCAAGAGAGTATGGATATGGAAGAGGTGTGCAGTAGTAGCAGCAACCTCAGCAGTTTCAGCAGCCACAGGCAGGTCGTGGCAGAGGAGTACCGCAGCAGCGAGGAAGAGGCCGGGTTATGGCTATCACCCGAGCCCAGGCGGAGGCATTGAATATGATAGAAGGTACTTTACCTCTTTATAATTATTCAGCAAGAGTCTTATTTGATTCGGGTGCCTCTCATTCTTTCATTTCCGAAGAATTTCTGGATTGTATAGCTCATCCTTTAGAGAAGAAGTTTGTGAGTTAGTAGTGGAGGTTCCCTCGGGTGAGTTCTTACTCACTTCGAGCTATATAGATGAAGCTCCTGTTATGATTGAAGGGAACCAGATGCCGGGTCGGTTGTATGCCCTGCAGTTGTCAGATTATGATATTATCTTGGGTATGGATTGGCTTGCGGCTTATGGAGCAATGTTAGATTGCAGAAAGAAAAGGATCAGGTTTTGTCATCCTAATGGTGCAGTATTTGAATATCAAGGTATGCCTTTTTATACCTCTAAGTTTCTAATTTCTGCAATTAAAGCTAGAAAGTTGATAAATGCTGGATGTGTGGCTTATTTAGCCTCGGTAAGTCTGGTAGAAGCTAGTCAGCTAGTGGAAGCAGTTCCCGTGGTTAGGGAATTTGCTGATGTTTTTCCTGAGGATTTGCCTGGTTTAGCTCCACATAGAGAGGTGGACTTTACCATTGAGTTACTGCCAGGTACCATGCCGATTTCTAAAGCTCCATATCGGATGGCACCAGCATAACTTAAAGAATTGAAAAAGCAGTTAGAAGAATTGTTGCAGAAAGGGTTTATTAGACCGAGTCATTCCCCGTGGGGAGCACCAGTGTTTATTTGTGAAAAAGAAAGATGGAGTTTTCGGATGTGTATTGATTATAGGAAGTTGAATGATGTGACCATTAAGAATAAGTACCCGTTGCCGAGGATAGATGATCTGTTTGATCAGTTGTAATCAGCAAAGGTATTTTCTAAAATTGATTTAAGGTCCGGGTACCATCAGTTGAGAATCAAAGAGGAGGATATAGATAAGACAGCTTTTAGAACCAGATATGGTTACTTGAGTTTGTGGTTATGCCATTTGGTTGACCAATGCTCCTGCAGGTTTTATGGATCTGATGAATAGAATTTTTCATCCATATTTAGACCAATTCATTATGGTCTTTATAGATGATATTCTGATTTATTCAGCATCTGAAGAGGAGCATGCAGCTCATTTGAGGTTTACCCTGTAGTTGTTAAGGGATAACCAGTTGTTTGCTAAATTCAATAAGTGTGAATTTTGGTTGAAAGAAATTCAGTTTCTGGGTCATGTTATCTCAGCTAAAGGAGTAGCAGTGGATCCAAGTAAAGTGGAAGTAGTGATGAGGTGGGAAGTGCCTAAGACAATAACTGAGATTAGAAGTTTTCTGGGATTGGCAGGTTATTATAGGCGCTTTATTCAAGATTTTTCTAAGATTGCAGCACCTATGACTAAATTGATCAGAAAAGGGGTGCCATTTGTATGGTCCGGTGAATGTCAGAAAAGTTTTATGGAATTGAAGAAGAGACTTACATCAGCACCTATATTGACATTCCGGCAGGGAGTGGTGGTTTTGTGTTGTATACTGATGCTTCAAGGAGAGGACTTGGCGCAGTACTTATGCAGCATGGCAAAGTAATAGCTTATGCATCCAGACAATTGAAGCCGGCAGAAGAGAATTACCCCACTCATGATTTGGAATTGGCAGCAGTTGTTTTTGCCTGAAAATGTGGAGGCATTATCTATATGGCGAGAGATTTGAGATCTTTACAGATCATAAAAGTTTAAAGTATATTTTCTCGCAGAAAGATTTGAACCTTCATCAGCGCAGATGGATTGAGTATTTGAAGGATTATGATTTCAGTTTGGCTTACCATCCGGGTAAGGCCAATGTTGTAGCAGATGCCTTGAGCAGAAAGGCATATGTAAGTTTGATGATGATTAAAGAATGGAAGTTGTATGAAGAGGTAGTGGAGAACTCCTTGTATGTGCCCAGTAGTCAGCGACGGGCGGTACTAGCTGCTAGTGCTGTAGAGCCGTCCTTATATTGGCAGATTGTTGAGGCTCAGAGAGCAGATGTAAATTTAGCTGAAATTGTGAAAATGGAAGGAGCTACCATTGATGATAATTGTGTGGTTAGGCTCAGAGGTAGGTTGTTTGTTCCAGCTGAAAGAGAAGTGAAGCAGCGAGTGTTGGAAGAGGCTCATAAATCTAGGTGCACTATCCATCCGGGTAGTACTAAAATGTACCATGATTTAAGGAAGTATTTTTGGTGGCCTCATATGAAGAAAGAAATAGCAGAGTTTGTTGTAAGATGTGTTATCTGTCAACAGATCAAAGCAGAACACCAGAAGCCTGGAGGTCTATTGCAACCGTTGCCCATCCCACAATGGAAATGGGATGATATTGCTATGGATTTTGTGGTAGGTTTACCAAGATCGAGTTCCGGGCATAATGGAATATGGGTATTTGTTGACAAATTAACCAAAGTGTGCAGATTAGTGGCAGTAAGTATGTCTTGGACAGTGGACATATTAGCAAATATTTATGTTGAAAGAATTATTCCACTACATGGTATTCCAAAGACTATTGTGTCTGATAGAGATCCAAGATTTACTTCTGGTTTTTTGGAGAAGTCTGCAGAAAGTAATTGGTACTGAGTTGAGATATAGCTCCGCTTATCATCCCCAGACAGATGGTCAGACAGAGAGGACTATCCAGACGATTGAAGATATGTTGCGGGCTTGTTGTTTAGTTTGGGGAGGTAGTTGGGAGCATCATTTGGGAATGGTTGAATTTGCCTATAATAATAGTTATCATACCAGTCTTGGGATGGCACCGTATGAAGCTTTATATGGAAGGCCATGTAGAACCCCATTGAACTGGCATGAAGTGGGAGAAAGGCAATTAATGGGTCCTGAATTAATTCAGCAAACCACAGAAATAGTGAAGCTTATTAAAGAAAAATTGCAGGCAGCTCAAAGCAGGCAAAAGAGTTATGCGGATAATCGGAGAAGACCACTTCAGTTTGAGGTGGGAGATTTTGTTTTCCTGAGAGTTTCTCCGAGTAAAGGAATTATGAGGTTTGGTAAAACTGGAAAGTTGAGCCCGAGATATGTAGGACCCTTCCAAGTGTTAGAAAGAATTGGGGAGACGGCTTATAGATTGGATTTACCAGCTGATTTTGCAGATGTGCATGATATTTTCCACGTCTCTATGCTAAGAAAGTGCATTGAAGATCCAGCTCAGATAATCAGATATCAAGGTGGTGACCTGAGGCCGGATATGACTATGCTAGAGTATCCGGTGCAGATCACAGATCGAAAATAAAGAAGTTGCGGAATAAAGAAATCGAATTGGTTAAAGTAAGATGGGAAAATAGGTTGGGTGGTGAGGATACCTGGGAGTTAGCTGAGGAAATGGCTAAAGGGTATCCCTATCTGTTTTGAATAAGCTTTTGTATTTTCCTTTTTGGATCATTGTACTTGTAAAGGTGTGTATGTTGGAGTTGTTTAAGTTTAAGTTGTATTATGAATTTCGAGGTCGAAATTTTCTTTTTAGATGATAGTAATGTAACATTGCGTGCTTTTGGATCCATGCGGATCATGTGTGTTGTGGTTTGATGGCCGTTGTGAGGCCAGTGTGAGTTGGTTGTGTGGAATGTGTGGTTTGGATGTGTGGTTTGTTCAGGTGAGGAGCAGGTTTGGTCCTGAAATGAAATAGGACCTGCTGCAGTTGAGTTGGAGTTGGCGGCCAGGGGTGCCGTTGACTTGTTGGCGTCCAGGTAAGGTGCCGTTGACTGCATGAACTAAGCGGCAGTAGATGTGGACGTTTATGGTGGCGGTTGCTCTAGGCGGCAGAGGGTTGACGCCAACCTGTGAATTCTGCAGGTTATAGGGTCACCCGAGAGCAGGTTTTCTACCTGGTTCTCTTTCTCTCTTGCCCCAGCTTCATGCCTTTGTGTCCCTGAAGCTTCCAACAGGTTCAGGAAAGTGGTTGGAGGATCGTGGAACGTGTGGCGTTGCCGAATCGCGCGAGGAAATGCCGTGACATGGTGCAATTCCCGTGGGAGCTCGCGGAGGGTTCGGTGTGAACCGGGAGATTTCGGGAGGTTTAAGCGTGTTCTGAGGTAGGGAATGACCCTTGTATTCCTATAGGTCGTGATAATGAAATTAGATAACATGAATCTGCATGAAAATGGTGATTTCGGGTCATGGTATCCATGCGGGGGATAATGGGTGGTTTGACGATTTCAGGTGTAAAGCATGCTGTTATAGTTTAATTATAGTGCATGGATGTTAGAAGAACCAATTCTGTATGTTTTTCCGTTGTTTTAACGGTTGTAAACCTGTAGAATCGATTTAGGGTTTCTGCAGGGATAGAGGCTGAAGAACTTGGCGTCAACATCGTTTGTCGCCAATCTCATCAGCCGGGATACAGACGGCCATATCCCTTGCCGTCTACTTCCTGTAACAGGCAGTCGATATTGCCGCCAACCTGTGTATAAGCAGAAATGGCTGTTTATGGTATTTATCGATAATGCATGGTGCGTTGGCACCTGAGGTGCATTGAGTGCACATAGTTTCCGTGTTTTAGCATATGAGATATGCAGTTAGTTACTTACCTTCGAGGTTGCGTTTGTTTCACGCGAGTACAGTTGGTTCACATGTAGTGGACCGTTGTTACTGAGGTTTACATGAGGTTTCACGGTGGTTTGTGTGTGACGTGCACGTGGTTTTTGAAGGATCGAGATTAATGAATGGAAAAGATCTAGAAGGGGGGGGATGAATAGATCTTAGCCACTTTTGCGGAAGCTTAAACAATTTTAAAACACTTTAGAATCAGAGGCAATATTATCAGTGAAAACCTACAGATCTGATTAGATTTGAGTGAGTTGAAGAACTTGGATGTGAAGCAAGTTGATTAAGTGAATTAAAAACGAATCCTATGCATACATCTATCGAATATATCAATCAAACCACAGAAGACAGATGCACAAGGATTTTTAGGTGGTTCGGAAATCACCCATGTGATTCCTACATCCACCCCTCACAACCCGTGAGGATTCACTAACACAACTGGGTAACACACCCACTGGAGCCTGACAACTCCAACACTGAAGAGCTTACAACTCACACCACTTCTAGAGCAAGACTACTCTAGAACAACTGAGCAAGACTGCTCAACACACACACTTGAGTTTGACAACTCAACACTGAGCACACCGGCTCACAACAAACTGAGCACAAGGCTCACACATAGACTTGCTAGACACCAACTTAAGACAAGATCTCCTAGCAACAGATCTAGTCAAATTTGAGAACACTAATGAGAGTTATGCAGAAGCACTTGCATAATCTCAAGAGATATCTCAGAAGAACAGAAGTAAAGTAAAATGTATTGAATGGCTTCGTTCTTCAAGTGTACTCCCTTGTAGAAGCTTGGATTGGGAAGAAGCTTGTAAACATGAAGTCCAAGACGATGCTCTGCAATCTGGGAGGTTGGATCTTCCTTGAATTCTTCTCCAACGATGGCTTCTACTTGATCTGCTTCCTTGAGATGCTTTAGAGGCTTCTTTAAAGATCAACCCACAATTCTCACACCTTGAATTGGTGAGAAGAGGTCTTCAAGAGACTCCAGGAAGACAGAAGAGGGAGACAAGAACTCTCTTGGCCGCCAGGAATCGTTCAGGTGGCTCTAAGAGGTTGGTTGGGTCTCTCTCCATGAAGGGAGGACAAAAGAGACCTTTTATACCCTTGGGATTCCAAAGATACCCTTTTGGGGTACAAGGGCACGCTTCCCTAGGAAGATTCTGATCGCCCTAGAAGGACACGTGGCAGCCATCAGCTCTTTAGTTGAAAAATTTCCGTAGTGTGTCGACCTGCCCTGGTGGTTGTGTCGACACACTGTCCCAAAGATGGAAACATCTGTTCTGGGAGAAGGTCCCGTGTCGACCTGCTCTTGAGTGTGTCGACCTGCTGTCCCAATTCCTCAAACTGGCTGTTCTGGGAATGGGATCTAGTGTCGACCTGCCCTGGGAGTGTGTCGACCTGGGTACCCTTTTTCTCTGGAAAACTGCCACTCGTGTCGACACACTCTTGACATGTGTCGACACACTCTAGACATTTTTGCACATTTTCTCTTTGAATCTGTGTTGATGTGTCGACACCATTGATGGGTGTGTCGACACACTTTTGCATAAGATGTTTGTTCCTGAAGAAATAAACACATATATCATTAGTTAAATGATTTATCATGACTATAAATGATAAATGTGATTTGCAAAATACTTTTTCAACATGAATTTCAGGTATGATCTTTTTGACATGTTTCATTTACATTGCTTTAAGAACACTTCTTGTCATCATCAAAATAGGAGGGAAATGATATGAACTAGGCATTCAACCCAACAATCTCCCCCTTTTTGATGATGGCAACATTAATCCATATTTCAATGTGGTTTTGATGAAGTGTGATTTTAAGCAATTTTTGATTGTCTAAATTTTGTTTTCCTTTTGTTTATACTTGTCAATGACCTTTTGATTTTGTTCAGTAACAATTGATGATTTGTTTGTGAGATTCAATGTTACTTGAAGTTAGAGCTTTTGTGCACACAAGTCAAAACACTTGAACAAGTATTCAAACACAGAGACAACAGTTTGCATTGAAGCCAAACACCACTTTCATTTCATTCAAAAGATCATTACATCAAAAAAAAATTACAATTAATTCATTCATTCATTCTTCTCCCCCTTTGACATTATCAAAAAAAAATTACATTGGGTTTAAGATGGAAGGAGGAGGAGGAATTGGAGCTAGAAGGATCTCAATGTCTGACAATCTCTTTTCCATGGACTTCATGCTTGACTTTATCTGTTCATGGATGGTTGTCAGCCGAGTGTGAAGATAATGCTCCATTTTATCAGTGTGCTCTATCAAGGTGCTCTGAGTTCTTTTCAGTTCATCGGAAACTGGTTGAGAACTTGAAGAGCCAGCTGACCAACCAGGTCTTTGCATTATCTTGAACTCCGTGGTCAATTGAGTAAGTTGTCTGTCAATATGCTCATTGAAATTTCTCATACTTTCCAAGTCATCCACAAAATGAGCAAAGGACAATCTGGTGCTGGAAATCTCATGCAGGGTTTGGTTGGTGTTGAAGACATCTGCTTGGGAATTTGCCAAAATTCCCTGAAGAACTTTCTCCAACTTGTCCTGATGCTCTTTTAGCTGAAGAGAGGCATCGGCCATTGTGCCAATTAGCCTGTTGAACCTTTGTGCTGCATGATCTGAAGCTGCCTTCTGCTCAATGAATTTGGCATTTACTGAGTTTTCCAATCTTTGAATCCGTAGCTCAAAAGATGTGGACATGGATTGAAGTGTGGAGTTGAAGGATTCAAATTTATCATTTAGGAATGATATCAATTCTGGTGGAACAGGAGGCCCACCAGAAGATGTGGATGGTTGGAGTGAAGGTTGTGGAGAAGGATGAGGAAGCTGAGGTGAGAGAGGAGCATGGAAAGGACTGTCACCTTCATTAGCAACTTGAAGCTGATCCTCATGCATTGGAGGCTGATCCTCTTGACCTAGGGGCTGGTGCCCTTCAACTGGAGGCTGTTCCTCTTGTACTTGGGGCTGATCCCCTTGATCCTGAGGCTGATCCTCCTGGAGTTGGGGCTGTTCCCCTTGATCTTGAGGCTGTTCCTCTTGAATTGGAGGAGCCTCAACCACAGCTGGTCCTCTTCTTATTTGATTTCCTTCTAATCTGAATCCCATAAACTTCTGGATGTTCTTGAATGTGTAGATGTTTGACTTGGGAATGGATTGGGATTTCTCATTATCCAATGGCACACCAAAGTGCTTGAACACTGAGGTCATATGAGCTCCATAAGGTAGAGATCTCTTGAGGTCTGTCCTTGTAGTCTCAGAGATGATTTGACAAAGTATCACATGAAGGTTGACCTTGATATCTTTGACCATGCAATATAGTATGAATCTCTGGATATCTGTCAATCTATCCCTCCCACCACCTTGAGGGGTAACTATAGTTGTCAAGATGTGGTGAATTACCCTTAACACTGGTGGAAATGAGTTGGCATTAAACCTAGTCACATAGGTTTGTTTGGGATCTGAGGGATCTGCAGGATGGCCTGTCAACATGGAGTAGGCTTCATGTAAGTCAAATTCAAAATCATGGTAGTCTGCCCCTTCATCTGGTACTTTGAAAATGGATGCAGCTACTTCAGTTGGCATGTCTATCTCTATCCCTTTGACTTTGGATTTATAACCTTCTTCTGTGCAAGTGAGGTTTTTGTAGAACTCTCTAACTAACCTAGGATAGCAGACTTGAAATTCAGATATAAAGGGTATCCAAGATTGGAAAGAAAAGTAGGTCTGAATTTCGGGGAGAGAGTCTGCTAATTGGGTGTCTGAAAGATCAAGAATTCTTGGCTTCAAAATGAGTTTGGCAGCACTCACTGATTCTGAGGGAATGTCCTCTTTAGAATCAGAAGAGGAGGAGGAGGATGATTCCTCAGGATGGTCAGAGGAATCCCCCGAAGTCTCTGGTCTAGGGTTTGGATCTTGTCTACCTCTGCCAGTAGTGGAGGTCCTACCTCTCTTTGAAGCTCTGAGGGGTGCAGAAGAGGATCCTGGAAGCTCTGTAGGATCATTTCTTCTCTTGGATCTTCTTTCCATCTGGGCATCGGCACTGGTTGCCGGAACCGGCCTTGAGGAGGCCTGAGACCTTGCGCCACGGCGGGGACCAAGCTTGCGGACCATGGTGCAGGATGAGTGGAATTTCAGAGAGGAGATGGAAGTGGAGGAGCAGAGAGATGATGGAAGGGAGGATGAGAGCTTGAGAGAAGCTGGAGAGGTTTTCTTGCCGGAACGAAGTGGAAATGAGGCCATCGGGTCGACCTGACTCCCAAATAGAGAAGCAGTGGTACACTGCCTCGCAGGAACAACAAGGGTTTAAGGTGAACCCTAACGGGCTGAAAAAGGGTTCTGGCAAGGGGGTGTGTCGACACAGGAAGAGGGTGTGTCGACCTGACCCAGAGAGTGTGTCGACACAGGACACATAGTGTGTCGACACGGCCTTGAAGAAAATTTGAATTTTGAAGAGGAAATTTTGGAGAAATTTGGGAATACCTTTAGAATGATTAGGAATGAGAGGAATTATCATTTCAAGGATTTTTAAGATGCCTTAAAAATTCACTTGTTGTATTTTGCAAAGATTCATCACAGTTCAAGTGTTTCACACAATTTCCAACAGGATATTAGCATTCCAAGACTTGAATCAACAAAATGATAAATTGAGGGATATAATGTATCTAACAATCAACCAAAATCTACCATGTTTCTCAATTTTCAAGAATTAAAGATATCATCTAGACTAAACACAGTTGTTGAAAGTAAAACACAAGCTTAAAGAACAACTTGATGAAGGAGGAAGATGATTCTTTCTAAACAAATCTCCAATAATTTTCATATTTTGTTCTTTTAACAAACTATCAAATGATGTAAATCTCTTTCACTCAAGTACTAGTGCTTTTTACACACCATAGTCCCTGGATACTCAAGATTTAGTCATTGTCAAGTCTCAAAGGGTAAATGATGACTTTTTGACATGAAAAATACGTTTTTTAGACGCCAATATTTCCAGTTACTCAGTCATCATAAAAAATATAGCACATAATTGCTTGAATTTTGAGGTTATTTTTTAATTTGGATCCCCTTTGAACAGAGTTAGCATTAATGCCTCATGACATACATAGCACTTCATTCATTGTGAAGGTGTGCAGTTTCTCAGCACAAATGCCATTGCTCTGTTGGATTTTATAAGATTTTGGAGAGTTTGTGAGATAGAATTCAAATACATCCAGTCATCAGTTGCAAACAAGAAATGTTTTAAGTTCAATACACAAATTATTATTTAGTTTAGGAAGAGATCTGAATTTCTGTGGATTGAGAGACATAGTGGAAAGTTGATTAGTAAAAAATATAATAGATCACTCAAGGTTCATTTTGAGATTCTAGACTTTTAGAATGAGGACATCATGCAAGGAATTGATGAAATGCAAGAAGGGTTTTGAAATTTGCAAAAAAAATGACTTGTGAATTTTCTAGCTCCCCCTGAGATGATGATTTCAACCATTTGTCATCAGAATAAAGATGTTCAATTTTGAAATCAGAAAAGAATTTTCTTCTTGGACAACAAAGACTCCCCCTCAACAACTGTATATCCATTTCTTGGTACTTGGCGGAGACACATACTCTCGCATAGTGAAAGTGTCCAGACAAGCATAACTTGTCCTTCTTCAAGTCACTATTTGATATACCAAGAGATTTCAATACAATAAGAGTTGAAGAATTCATTAGCAAAAAAGAAGTGGAAGTTAAAACTGTGCAAGTTTTGAAATCAGAAGAGAATGTCTCTTGGAACAATAAAAGCTCCCCCTCAATTATTGCATATTAACTTCTTAGTACTTGGCGGAGATATGTTCTCACGCATAGTGAAAGTATCTAGACAAGTATAACTTGTCCTTCTTCAAGTCACTATTTGATATACCAAGAAGTTTCAATACAATAAGAAGTGGAGAATTTATTGTAAAAAGAGAAATAGAGTTGAAAATGAGAGAGATATGAACATGTATCTTGAGGAAGCAAGGAAATATGAAATGCGAAGAACTCCTCCTTAGATAATGCATGGCACTCAACCCACTTAAGAGAGATCAAGAAGGTGGACATTTACAAAGACCAAGTTCTCTCCTTAAAGATGAGAATCTATTTTCAGGAAGGGGTTTTGTGAATATGTCTGCAATTTGTTTTTCAGTTTCAATGAAATGGAGTTCAAAAGATTTCTTTGCAACCTCATCTCTCAAGAAATGATGCCTAATTTCAATGTGCTTTGTTCTAGAATGCTGAATGGGGTTTTTAGATAAATTTATGGCACTAGTGTTATCACATAGGATGGGTACACACCCTAAATCTTGGTTGTAATCAAGAAGTTGATGTTTCACCCAGAGAATCTGAGTTCCACATCTACCTGCTGCAACATATTCAGCTTCTGCAGTTGACAGAGCAACTGATTGTTGCTTCTTTGAAGCCCAAGAAATAAGGCATCCACCTAGAAATACACACAAGCCACTTGTGCTTTTTCTATCTAATTTACACCCAGCATAATCAGCATCACAATAGGCAAACAATTCTAACTTGCAACCAGCAGGATACCAAATTCCTAAATCACATGTTCCAGCAAGATATTTAAAAATTCTTTTCACAGCAAGCATATGACTTTCTTTAGGATTTGATTGGAATCTAGCACATAAGCACACACAAAACTGAATGTCAGGTCTAGAAGTAGTAAGGTAGAGCAGAGAGCCAATCATACCTCTGTAGGTTTTTGGATCTACTGACTTACCAGATGGGTCTTCTTCTAGCTTAGCATTTATTGCAATGGGTGTGCTTGAATGTTTAAGGTTCTGGTAGTCAAACCTTTTCAGTAGCTCCTTGACATATTTGGTTTGACTGATGAAGATTCCTTCATGTGTTTGGTTAACCTGCAATCCCAGAAAGAATGTTAAATCTCCCATTAAGCTCATTTCAAATTCATTCTGCATTTGATTTGAAAATTCAGTGCAAAGGCCTTTATTGGTGGAGCCAAAAATTATATCATCAACATAAATTTGGACCACAATTATTTGATTTTTTATTGTTTTTGTGAACAATGTTTGATCAACATTACCTCTAGAATATCCTTTTTCAAGTAAAAAGGAACTCAAACGATCATACCAAGCTCTTGGAGCTTGTTTGAGACCATAGAGTGCCTTATTAAGCTTGAAAACATGGTTAGGATATTTTTCATTATCAAATCCAGGAGGTTGTTCAACAAACACATTTTCCTTTATATATCCATTTAGAAATGCACTTTTTACATCCATCTGAAAGACTTTGAAATTCATGGAGGATGCAAAAGCAAGGAAAATTCTCACAGCTTCTAGTCTAGCTACAGGGGCATAAGATTCTTCAAAATCAATTCCAAATTCTTGGTTATACCCCTTTGCAACTAGCCTAGCTTTATTTCTAATTACTTGACCAGTTTCATTCAATTTATTTCTGAAGACCCATCTAGTGCCAATCACTGTTTGGTCACTAGGTCTAGGCACTAATTCCCACACTTGATTTCTTTCAAATTGATGAAGTTCATCATGCATAGCATTAATCCAATCAGAACTGGATAAGGCTTCATCAATTGACTTGGGTTCAATTTGGGAAATTAGAGCTAGTGAGTCTTCTTCAATATTTTGCAAGAAGGATGATCTGGTCCTAACTCTATCATTTAGATTGCCAACTACACTGTCTAATGGGTGATCTCTTAGAAAACGAGGTTCAGAAATTACCTGTTGAGAAGTTCCCACTTCTGGAGCAATATTACCTGAACCATTTGGAGATTGTAAGTTGTTGTTCAGGTTTTCTTCAATGTTATTAATCTCCTCAACGGTTGGTGAAGAATCCACAATGAGGTCATCCTCTTCATTGGCTTGTTTTTCCCTGCAAGATTTAGAATCATTAGTGGAAAAGGAATTTTCATCAAAAATTACATGTGGAGATTCTTCAACAGTTTTGGTTTTTAATATGTACACTTTGAAGGCCCTTGACACTTCTGAATAGCCAAGGAAGATAGCTTCCTGACTCTTAGCATCAACTTGTCAAGGTTTTCTTTGTTGTTATTATGTACATAGCATTTGCACCCAAAAATTTTAAAATAGGAAACAGTTGGCTTTTTGTTTTTCAATAATTCATAGGGGGTTTTCTTGATTTTTGGTCTGACCAATGCTCTATTGAGTATGTGGTTTGCTGTGTTTACAGCTTCAGCCAGAAGGATTTGGGCAAATTACTCTCAAGAAGCATGGTTCTAGCCATTTCCACAAGAGTTCTGTTTCTTTCCACAACTCCATTTTGTTCTGGAGTTCTTGGTGAAGAAAACTTGTGGAATATCTGAAATTCAGCACAAAAATCAGAAAAGGATGTGTTCTCAAATTCACCCCCATGATCAGTTAAGATGTTTTTGATTTATATGGATAAGTGGTTAAGACAGTGGTACAAAAGTTCCTGAATTCAAGGCATGCATCACTTTTGTGAGATAGAAAAATAACCCAGGTAAACCTAGTAAAGTCATCAATGATTACAAACCCATATCTTTTGCCACTCAAGCTTAGAACTCTTGTTGGCCCAAAGAGGTCCATGTGAAGAAGTTCTAGTGGCTTAGATGTGAGTACTTCATTGAAAACTTTAAAGGATTTCCTAGTTTGTTTTCCTTTAGCACAGATCCCACAAATTTGATTTTCAACTTTAGAAAGTGATTCAGGAAGACCTTTAACCAGATTCAATCTTAACAACTTATCCATTGTTCTGAAACTTGCATGGCCAAGTCTTTTGTGCCAAGTCCATGCAATTTCATCTTTATTTGCAACAAAACAAAGATTTTCAGAAAAGTTTTTATTAAGGTTGATCATGTAAACATTGTTTTCTCTTTTTCCACAGAATTTAATCTTGTCAGTTGATGAATCAATTATTTTGCAAAGATCAGATTCAACACAACTTTGTGACCTTTGTCACATAGTTGGCTAATACTGAGTAAGTTATAATCAAGTCCATCAACTAACAAGACATTATCTACTGAGTTTGAAGAAGTTTGACCAACCTTTCCAGATCCTAAGATCTTTCCTTTATTTTTACCTCCGAAAGTAACTGACCCTCCCTCCTTTTCATGCAGGAATGAGAATTTGGCTCTATCTCCAGTCATATGTCGTGAACACCCACTGTCAAGAAACCATACATTTGTGTTGGGTGCACGACTTTCCTGCAACAAGATCAGTGGAGAGAAGATTTTGGTACCCAAACAGAGTTGGGACCATCAGAATGATTTAACAAAGACATCAAATCTTTTCTCACCCAAATTTGATTTGTTTTAGATCTTTGTTCTGTTACTTTGGTGTTTTCAGCATTTTTCTGTTTGTTCTTTCTCTTGGGAGTGAAAGCACAATATCTTTGTTTTTGGTAGGAGGGGAGTTTTTCATTTGAAAATTAGATTTCAGAGAAGGAGGTGGAATCCATGGATTGTGTTGGTACATCCAGAAATTTGGATAAGGGTATTGAGGATAATACCAACAGGGATTTTCATACCATTGGTTCCAAGGATTAGTCCAATTTTCTTGAGGAGCTGTCTTGGAAGTCCAAGGTTTTTCATGGATTATTTCTTTTCCCTTTTCTTAATTTTTAGATTTTTATTTGAGCTTTTGGCTGAGTTGTTTATGGTTTTTGATGTTGAGCAGGTCGACCTGTCAGGGGACTGTGTCGACCTGACAGTCTTCTTTTGTTTTTGGATTTTTGATTTGTTTTGAGTTTTGTTTGAATTTTTGTTTGGGATTTTGTTTGCTGTTTGTTGAATTTCAGTATTTTCCAGATTGGGACCTTTGACAAATTTGATTAATGGTGCTTTTCCCTTTTTCTCACCAGATTTGTCTTTTGTTGATTTCTTTTTGTTGAATCCCAATCCATGAGATGAGGTTGTCATGTTGGATCCTAGCAAAGCCTCTAGGTTATCTTGGCCTTTTGTGAAGGTTTGGATAACCTCCTCCTTTTCCTTTAGCTGGTTTTTAAGGATTTCAATTTCTTCAATTTTCTGTTGTTTTTCTTGTTTTTCAATTTCCAGCTTTTCATTTAAATTTCTGAGGTCTTGAGAGGCCTTCTGAGAGGCAAGTTTTAAATCATCAATTAGGTTCAGTAATTTTCTTTTTCTTCAAGCAATTCTGTTACTTCAGATTCCAGTTCACAGATTTTATTGTTTGAAGATTGGTTATGGTAAAGATTTTCAATTTTCTTTTTGATGTGTTTGTTTCTTTTCTCATTTCAGAGTATTTTCTATCAATTCCATACACATCCTGCCAATCTTCAACACTATAATCTTCAAAGGAAGTATTTACCTTTCCATCTGTGCTGTTGGCCATGAAGCAGACTTCCTCACTCTCTGAGCTTGAGGACTTCTTCTCTTCTTCTTCCTCACTTGTGTCTTCATCAGACCAAGTGGCTACCATGGCCTTGGATTTCTTGTATTTCTGGAATCTTTATGCTTTTCCTTTTTGTTCTCAGGACACTCTCCCTTCATGTGTCCTGGCTTGTTGCACCTGTAACAGATAATATTCTCATCAGGTTTATGATTCTTATTGAAATTGGAAGAGGAAATATTCTTCTTACCTGGGGAAAATTTCTTTTTCCCAATCATTTTCCCTTTCCTATATTTCAAGAATTTCCTGAATTGTCTGGTCATGAGGGCAATCTCATCCTCATTTGACTCAGATTCTTCAGAACTTGTTTTATCCTGATTTTTATCTTTGTTGCTTGAAGAAGCTTTGAGTGCTATAGGCTTGGTCTTAATGATGTGTTCTTCATTTCTTTTAAGTTTATTTCATATGTCATTAAAGATCCAATCAATTCATCCAAAGAGATTTTGGATAAATCTTTTGAATCTTCAATAACAGTGGCCTTGGTATGCCAAAGTGAAGAAAGTGAACGCAAAATCTTTCTTACCAAGTCTACATCAGTATACTCCTTACCCAAAGCCTTGAGTCCATTGACTATCACCATGAATCTGGCAAACATTTCAGAAATAGATTCATTAGATTTCATCATAAAGAGTTCATATTCTGAAACTAAAATATTTGCCTTGGTCTCCTTGACCTGAGATGTTCCCTCATAGAGTAATTCGAGCTTATCCCACATCTCTTTGGCAGATTTGCACATAGAGATTCTCGAATACTCCTTGGGATGGACAGCACACTGAATCATGTTCATGGCACTATAATTCAGTGTAGCTTTCCTTATCTGTTCCCTCGTCCAGGTTTCTTCTTCTCACCCTGGTTTTCATAGGGACCAGCCTCAACTACTTTCCAGATCTCATAGTTCTGGGCCCTTAAGAATACTTGCATTCTGTTCTTCCAATAAGAATAGTCCAAACCATTAAAGAATGGTGGCCTATTTATGGAGTGGCCCTCAGCTATGAAACCCTTTGAGTCCATGATACTTAAGTAAGTGCAAGGGAGGTAGTTGAGCAACAAGCAAACAAACAAACAGACAAATAAACACAAACACTCAATACTCAGAAACAAAAGCTGCTCAGATCAAATCAGATCGATGTAAACCCGCTCTGATACCAATTGAAGGATCGAGATTAATGAATGGAAAAGATCTAGAAGGGGGGGGATGAATAGATCTTAGCCACTTTTGCGGAAGCTTAAACATTTTAAAACACTTTAGAATCAGAGGCAATATTATCAGTGAAAACCTACAGATCTGATTAGATTTGAGTGAGTTGAAGAACTTGGATGTGAAGCAAGTTGATTAAGTGAATTAAAAACGAATCCTATGCATACATCTATCGAATATATCAATCAAACCACAGAAGACAGATGCACAAGGATTTTTAGGTGGTTCGGAAATCACCCATGTGATTCCTACATCCACCCCTCACAACCCGTGAGGATTCACTAACACAACTGGGTAACACACCCACTGGAGCCTGACAACTCCAACACTGAAGAGCTTACAACTCACACCACTTCTAGAGCAAGACTACTCTAGAACAACTGAGCAAGACTGCTCAACACACACACTTGAGTTTGACAACTCAACACTGAGCACACCGGCTCACAACAACTGAGCACAAGGCTCACACATAGACTTGCTAGACACCAACTTAAGACAAGATCTCCTAGCAACAGATCTAGTCGAAATTTGAGAACACTAATGAGAGTTATGCAGAAGCACTTGCATAATCTCAAGAGATATCTCAGAAGAACAGAAGTAAAGTAAAATGTATTGAATGGCTTCGTTCTTCAAGTGTACTCCCTTGTAGAAGCTTGGATTGGGAAGAAGCTTGTAAACATGAAGTCCAAGACGATGCTCTGCAATCTGGGAGGTTGGATCTTCCTTGAATTCTTCTCCAACGATGGCTTCTACTTGATCTGCTTCCTTGAGATGCTTTAGAGGCTTCTTTAAAGATCAACCCACAATTCTCACACCTTGAATTGGTGAGAAGAGGTCTTCAAGAGACTCCAGGAAGACAGAAGAGGAGACAAGAACTCTCTTGGCCGCCAGGAATCGTTCAGGTGGCTCTAAGAGGTTGGTTGGGTCTCTCTCCATGAAGGGAGGACAAAAGAGACCTTTTATACCCTTGGATTCCAAAGATACCCTTTTGGGGTACAAGGGCACGCTTCCCTAGGAAGATTCTGATCGCCCTAGAAGGACACGTGGCAGCCATCAGCTCTTTAGTTGAAAAATTTCCGTAGTGTGTCGACCTGCCCTGGTGGTTGTGTCGACACACTGTCCCAAAGATGGAAACATCTGTTCTGGGAGAAGGTCCCGTGTCGACCTGCTCTTGAGTGTGTCGACCTGCTGTCCCAATTCCTCAAACTGGCTGTTCTGGGAATGGGATCTAGTGTCGACCTGCCCTGGGAGTGTGTCGACCTGGGTACCCTTTTTCTCTGGAAAACTGCCACTCGTGTCGACACACTCTTGACATGTGTCGACACACTCTAGACATTTTTGCACATTTTCTCTTTGAATCTGTGTTGATGTGTCGACACCATTGATGGGTGTGTCGACACACTTTTGCATAAGATGTTTGTTCCTGAAAAATAAACACATATATCATTAGTTAAATGATTTATCATGACTATAAATGATAAATGTGATTTGCAAATACTTTTTCAACATGATTTCAGGTATGATCTTTTTTGACATGTTTCATTTACATTGCTTTAAGACACTTCTTGTCATCATCAAAATAGGAGGGAAATGATATGAACTAGGCATTCAACCCAACAGTTT